>OY747713.1:27345460-27945460 GCA_963556495.2 Valencia hispanica
ATCCCTCAGAAAACCAATAGTTAAGTGTGAGTTTGAGTTAAAAATTAAGTTGACAAGCTTTTCTTGTAAACATGTAACAAGCTATATTTCTACTGTTTATCTTTAATTTCTTCAAATTCAATTCAAATTCAAAATTACTTTATTAATCCCAAAGGGAAATTAAATGTTGTTGTAACTCATTATGCAAGTTCCTTCAAAGATTTGTTGTAGTTGCTGATGGCTGTGGGTAGGCATGATCTCCTGTAGCAGTCTGCAGATCTGAAGAAGCCTCTGACTGAAGACGCTCTGTAGTTGTATGACAGTCTGATGTAGAGGATGCTCTGGATCTATGGCGTCTTCTTTTCAACTCATCAGGGTTTTGTGGCTGTAGTTGAGGTATTATTTGAGCTTTTGTGATGTTAATCAGCTGCTGCCAGTTGTAAACCACCTTGTTGCCATGGTTATGCATCATAACAAATGTCCAAAAATAAAAAGGTATCAGCAAAAATCCTTCCAGCTGCACAGCATTCAAAACCAGAGAGAACAGTTGTCCACAAAAACAATGTCTCTACCAGAAATGGAAGAATTGAAGTTTTAAAAAGAAAAAAATATGAACCAAAGCAACAGAGCTACTCCAACATGCTGCCACCTTGAGCGGCGCAATTCCGGAATTTTGACTTATGAACTAAAGTCACACCATCTCATATTTTTTTTAACAATCAGTTGCATTCTGTGAAATCCTGCATAATATATTCTCCAGATTATCTATTTTGTTGTAAATATTCTATTGTATAATTTCTTTCTCCCCTTTGTGCTTTTTCAATGCTGTGGGCCTGTCGAAGAGATTTAGATCCTCTAGGTATCTTCTGCAAATTGAGGAATTGACTTAATGTCTACCGGCCCACACTGCAATCAGAAGTTTCAACAAAATGACAACAGATTATAAAAGAAACATTGTGTGTATCCCTGGGTAAGTTTTCCTCTGCTGCCACAACAGCTCTTACAAATATAAGCTTCGCCAAAAAAACATCAGGGGTTGTGAGGTATTTGCACATTACCAATAGATCACTTAGGACCAATGGATATTAGGAAAAAGCTGCAAGGTGAAGCAGTTTTAGCACAACTGTCTTGCAACAGAGTCCTCGTCAGGACATTGTGTGATTTCTCTATATCCTTCTCATCCCATCATTCAAAATCATGGATGTTAGGTTATTTTAATTACATTTCTCTTTACTGTGAATCTGCCATGTGTGGGCACTTAATAAGGTATGGTGCAAAATTAGCAAGCGTAGTATAAATCCAGCTTAAACAACCTCAGTTTTCATATAAATTAGACATTTCTCTTTTATAAGGATGTTTTCTTGTGTGCAGTACATAGGTCTATTACTATACAATTCCGACATTTGCTTATGCCAGGAGTCTTAATAAGCCAAATGTCTGTGAAATGTATTTATGAAATGTTTGAGGTAAAACATTTCACTGATGCCAGCTATAGACAGGTCTTGACTGATTATTAGCAGGCTTCTGGTTGAGACCGTACACACGACTAAACAGGATCCTCACTCTTTGCTCTCCAGTTTTCTAAAAAAAATAACTGATAATAAAATTGAGGAAAAAACGAGATCATTATGGCTCAAAGTTGTTTAATATAAAACATTTCTTTCTTGAATCTGTAACGATGTATCTGATAATTGAAATAATAGATTTTGATATATTGCCCCCTTCCTCTTCCTTTTTAACTCTAAAAGAAAATAATCATCCAGGAAAAGAAGTAGCAGTCTGTTTATATATCCCTGTCAGAGATGTAGTTCATCTTTCAAGTGCATATACAATAAAACAGACTTTAGTGTAAGAAGCATTTATTTTTGCTCTCTTAAATAAAGACATTTATTTCTGTCAGGTGGGACAATATCTCAGTTGTTTTCAGCACTGGTTGGATCCTTTAGCTGCTCCACACTGTTGTAGTGCTCTCCTAGACCATAGGCATGATGCATATATCTGTGAACAATAATCATATATATTTTATGAGTGAAAAGATCGGTTTTATAGCTTTATTTGCCTTCACCTTCTTTACACATGATATGGCCATTATGCTATCAAGTTATTCATGTATACATACAGTTAAACAGTGCAATAGCAACAGACAAAGTACATTGTTGGAAAATCAATACTAAATGGGCTTTATGGTTATGATAAACACTCATTTTGCATAAAAGATTACATTGAAATACGTTAAACCTGCAATGCATGCCTTCTACAACAGATGCAAATCCAATCATCCTGTCTATTTTACATGTAAAGCATTTCTGACCACACTGATATCTTTTATTTAATTTTGTCCCTTCTGTTTAAAGTCCAAGTATGAGACAATGATCTTACACAAGAGTGATGACTTCACCATCATATTCCTCTCCAATTCTGATGGACGGGGAGTCAGCCTGGATTACTTCTATTGGCAAATTTAGCACTTTAGTCAAAGCTCGGAGCTGTGAACAACAGTAATATAAAAATTACTGAAAAGCAGTAAAAATAAATTAACTGCAATAAATACATATATATTCCTAAAAAAATGACATCTCAAGTTGCAGAGTAACTCACTTCCAGCTGCCCGCCCCAAGCTGCTGTGTGCTCCACATCACTGCAATATTTCTCAAACTCATCTGAAAACAAATACAAAAGGTAAACATTTAATTAGCTTTTTACCTGCGCCTATGTCAGTTTCTGTATGTAGAGCCATAACAAAGTCAGTTTTACCTGTTGTGAATAGGTCCCCAGTGTTTGGGTTAGTGAGGAAAGGCAGGAAGTCGTCAGCATTGTTTCTCATGTGCTCAGCAGTGCGGGACCGGAGATCCTTCACACTCATCTTTAACCCATGCTAAGAGAGAACACAGAAGAAAATGTACACAAAGCAAATACGTTTTTGTAACATGTATAAATGTTTGAAAAATATTTCATTTTCTCCAAAACTCTGTTTCAAAAAGGAGCATCTACAAAAAGAACATTTCCAATTTGCTTCATTGCAAATTAGATCATTCAAAATATTACAATGCTCTGGGTAAAAAAAAAAAATTACCTTTAATCGCTGTGATAGTTGGTCTTCAATGGCACGGTACATGCAGTGTCCATCGGACGAAATCTCCTTTATCTGAAGCTGTTGCTGGGCAAGTTTCTCAGCCAGCTTTAAACCCTCCTGGTGCCTCACGCCCTGCAGGTTCTGCACCTCTGCCTCAGCTATCCTGCTCTCCCTCTCCTTCTCCTGCGCAGCCTTCTTGTCCTGGAGAGCATTGTTCATTTAAAAAACAATGGATTTAATACCAGCTATAGTTCAAATGTAAGTAATAAATAAGTATTTAAGGTAGCGAGAACCTAAATAATTTCAAAACCCATTTACATATAGTGTGCACATCCTTGTATACCAGTTATAACACATTCTAGAATTGCGCTGCTCTGGGTGGCTGCATGTTGGAGAGGCTCTGTTGGCTACATATTAAGTTTTGGTTTTTGGTACATTTGTTCCTCTTTTTTCTTAAAGAAGATTGCATTTTTTTGACCTGTATACTTTCTAGTTTTTGTTGCTGTGAAGCTGGAAGGATTTTTGCTGTAAATTATTCCCTTTTTGACAATTTGTTATTATGCGTAACCATGGCAACAAGGTGGTTTACAGCCGGGAGCAGCTGATTAACATCGCAAAAGCTGAAATAATACCTCAACTGAAGCCACAAATCCCTGATGACTTGATAAGCAGGAGATGTGGATGCAGAGCAGGAGCGAAAAAGGAGACAGAGAAAGAGGAAGTTCAAGCCATCTCTTCCATCGATCATAATGGGCAACGTAAGATCCCTGGCTAACAAGATGGATGAACTCCAAGCCCTTAAAAGGACTCAGCCAGAGTACCGTGAATGCAGTGTTATGTGTTTTACTGAGACGTGGCTGCTGGATCATATCCCCGACTCCAACGTCTGTCTGCCAGGCTTCCTGACTGTACGAGTAGACAGAGATTTGAAGACGACCAGAAAAAGAAAAGGTGGAGTAGCAGTGCTTGTCAACAACAGATGGTGTCATCCAGGACATGTTACTGTGAAGTGTCGTCTCTGCAGCCCAGATGTCGAACTCTTGGCAGTGAGTTTTCGTCCATATTATTTACCAAGAGAGTTCACCAGTGTAATTCTGGCAGTTGTTTACATTCCACCTTCAGCCGTTGCAGACACTGCATGTGATGTCATCAGTTCTGTTGTTGCTAAGCTACAGACACAGCACCCCAATGCATTTGTGGCAATATCTGGTGATTTTAATCATGTCTTGCTCTCTACTACACTTCCAACATTTCAACATTTTGTCAGCTGCTCTACAAGAGAAAACAAGACCTTGGGTTTGTTTTATGCAAATGTAAAGGATGCATACACGTCCAAACCAAGACCTCCTCTGGGAAAATCAGATCACAATCTTGTTTTTCTCTACTCAGAATATAAACCACTTGTTCAGAGGCAACCTGTCAAAACGAACTGTGAGAAAATGGTCACAGGAAGCTGAAGAAGCCCTGCAGGGTTGTTTTGCAACCACAGACTGGATGACTCTTTGCCAAGCACATGGAGAGGACATCAATGACATGACTGAGTGTGTGACTGACTATATAAACTTCTGTGTGGAGAACATCATCCCCACCAGAACAGTGAGATGCTTCCCTAATAACAAACCCTGGATCACCAGTGACCTGAAGGAACTGCTAAACAAGAAAAAAAGAGCCTTCAGGGAGGGAGACAGGGAAATACTGAGGAGTATACAGAAGCAACTTAAGGTCAAGATCAGAGACAGCCAGGAGGCATACAGGAAGAAGCTGGAGAACAAACTACAGAGGAACAATATCGGAGATGTCTGGTCAGGAATGAGAAAGATCACAGGTTTTAAGGACAGGAAGGATTGGATAGACGGAAGTGTGGACAGAGCCAATGAACTGAACATATTCTTCAACAGGTTCAGTTCAGGAACTAGCTGAGCATCCTCCTCTCCTGTTCCCAGCCAAACAGACATCCCACTCTCCTCTGATCAACAGCTCTCCTGTTACACCTCGGATGTTTCATCCTTCATCTCAGCCATGGACTCTTCTAATTCCACAAGTTTGACTTCAACCAAGTCAGGAGATGCTACCTCCTTTGCCTCCCCCTCCCACTTGTCTGTCTCCAAAAGTCAGGTGAAGAGGCAGCTGGAGAAACTGAACCAGAACAAGGCTGCAGGTCCAGATGGTGTCAGCCCCAGAGTCCTGAAGGCCTGTGAAGAGCAGCTCTGTGGGATTCTGCAGCACCTCTTCAACCTTAGCCTAACTCAGGAGAAGGTTCCAGTGTTGTGGAAGACATCCTGCCTTGTTCCAGTACCCAAAAGAACTCACCCATCAGTCATCAATGACTATAGACTTGTTGCCCTGACATCCCACATCATGAAGGTCCTGGAGAGACTCCTGTTGGCATCCCTGAGTAAGCAAACAAGAACGTATCAGGACACTCTGTACACCTCAGACTTCCAGTACAAATCAGAGACCTGTCATCTGCAGAAATACTCAGATGACTCTGCAATTGTCGGGTGTATCAGAGATGAACAAGAAGGTGAATACAGAGAGCTGGTGGACCGCTTTGTGACATGGTGTGGAAACAATCGTCTCACCTTGAATGTGAACAAAACAAAGGAGATGATTGTAGATTTCAGAAGAAACAGGGATAAGTCAAAAACTGTTTCCATCATGGGAGAAGAAGTGGAGGTGGTTGAGGAATATAAATACCTCGGAGTTCACCTTGACAACAGACTGGACTGGAGGCGCAAGAGTGAAACCGTCTACAAGAAGGGGCAGAGCAGACTGTACTTCTTGAGGAAGCTTAAGTCCTTCAAGGTTTGCAGCAAGATGCAGGAGATCTTCTACAAGTCTGTTGTGGAGAGTGTAATCTCTTCAGCCGTCATCTGTTGGGGTAGCAGCATCAGAGCCAGGGACTTAAAAAGGCTAAACAACCTGATAAAGAAGGCTGGTTCTGTTCTTGGGACAACTGTGGAACATCTGGAGATGATGATGCAAAGAAGGATTCTTCATAAAATCAAAAAAATTATGGACAACCCTGAGCATCCTCTTCATGAGACAGTCATACAACAACATAGCGTCTTCAGTCGGAGGCTTCTTCAGTTTCGCTGCAATACAGACCGCTACAGGAAATCCTTCCTGCCCACAGCTATCATCATCTACAACAACTCCTTAAAGAATTAATATGAGCTATACCAATACTTAATTTCCCTCTGGAATCAATAAAGTATTTTTGAATTGAATTGAAATAATATTTAAAAGCATGATAAAATGTCTCCCACCCTTCTCTTCTGTGCTTTAGTTACTCGTGGCTGTTTGGCCTCTTCTTGTTCTCCATCTTCTAACTTTATGTTCCCCACACCGTTCACCACCTCCTCTACCTGGTCAGAGTGAAGAAGGGGAGTAAAAGTTATTTTACTGAGGTTACCATACCAATTTATTTGTAAAGCGCTTTTAACATGGCATTACAACCAACCAAAGCGATGTACATAAAAATACAAATAAAATAATAACACAAGTTATAGCAAACATCAAAAACAAGGAGCTAAAAAAGGACAAAGCTGTTTTCGTCCAGGTCACGGAACACTGGACCAGCTCTACACCCTTAGCAGAGTCCTGGAGGGTGCGTGGGAGTTCGCCCAACCGGTCTACATGTGTTTTGTGGACTTGGAGAAAGCATTCGACCGTGTCCCTCTGGGAGTCCTGTGGGGGGTACTCTGAGAGTATGGGGTACGGGCCCCTTGATTTGGGCTGTTAGGTCTCTGTACGACCAGTGCCAGAGTTTGGTTCGCATTGCCGGCAATAAGTTGGGCTCGTTTCCAGTGCGAGATGGACTCTGCCAAGGTTGACCTTTGTCACCAATTCTGTTCTTAACTTTTATGGACAGGATTTCTAGACGCAGCCCAGGTGATGATGGGATCTGTTTCGGTGGCCTCAGGATTGGGTCTCTGCTTTTTGGAGATGATCCGGTCCTGTTAGCTTAATCGGAACGTGATGTACAGCTTTGTGTGTGAAGCGGCTGGGATGAGAATCAGCACCTCCAAATCCGAGACCATGGTCTTGAGCCGGAAAAGGGTAGAGTGCCTTCTTCGGGTCAGGGATGGTGTCCTTCCCCAAGTGAAGGAGTTTAAGTATCCAAGGGATCCAGTATCCAGGGATCTTGTTCACAAATGAGGGAAAAATGGAACGGGAGATCGATAGGCGGATTGGTGCGGCATCTGCAGTGATGCAGGCGCTGTACCGGTCTGTCGTGGTGAAAAAAGAGCTGAGCCGAAAGGCGAAGCTTTCGATTGACATTCCTATGCTCATCTATAGTCACGAACTCTGGGTAGTGACCAAAAGAATGAGATCACGGATACAAGCGGCTGAAATGACTTTTCTGAAGAATGAAGCAGCTCAACCACACAGGGAGGAGCCAGACCGTTCAAAGATTTGAATGCAAAAAGCAAAGGTTGGTATACTTTATTATAGTATTCTGTGTCAAAATTCAGTGCACGTTAAAACAACATTCATTCTTCAAAACAACGGGTGTGTTAATATTTCAATGTGATACTATTATATTAATGACTTTGTTTTTTACGTGTGTTTAAATAACACTTTTACAAATCAAATAGGGGAATTTACTGACTATTTCTATGCGAAAGACTTTTAAAAAATGTATGTACGAGACACATTGTGATTTTCAGACAACTTCTTGGCAGTTTTTTATAAGCGAGTTGCTGTGAATAAAGCAGTTACCTTTGTTTCAGCAGTAGATTTCAACTGCTTGAGTTCCTCCTCATGCTTCTGACAGAGATCCAACTCTAATTTTGCTATCTCCTCTGTCAACTGTTTCCTCCTTTTCTTGTCGTTTTTGGGGACAGCGTTTTTCATGCCCTGGATCTTAGCTGAAAATAAAGCACATATTTTGAGCATAGATAGCGGTGAAAAACACCATTAGGCAATAGTGACTATTAAACGTGAGGTATTTTGACTTCCTTTGCGTTTGTTTTGAGCCTTTAGATTTTCATTTTCTCTTAGCTGGTTGGATTTTTCTGTGTGTTAACCAGTTTAAAGTCACTTTTGGTGCTTTCTGATTTATTAGGTTATATTTTACCAAATTATAAGATAATTTTATTTCTTCTTCTTATCGGTTTAATGGTGTACTTTTATGACATTTAGCAATCAATTACTGTACAAGCTTTTGCCTACTGTGTTTTTTTGTTGCCATCTTGTCTCTGCAATTAGGCCACTCTAAGGAGTGGTTTACAAACCTTTATTGTAGATTTTCATATCCTTGTAGATGTATTGTTTGTTTGCTGCCGTTTAGTTTATTTGGGACGTTTTAGGTCATTTTGTGGTTCTGTCTTTTTTAGCTCTTGTACGTTTGTAGAAACACTCCCCTCTGAAACTGCTTTGTTGAAAACGTATACAGGACATTGAAGGTGTAGAAAAAAATGGAAATAATTTATCACGGTTTACCTCACAGGAGCCTGACATATTCTAACAGATGTGTAAAATCTTTAAGCGCCACTGTTTGTAAACAAGAGGTCAGTCTGTTGGGAACAGGCTCCTCGTCAGGTGAAAGGTTAGGGTTTCTGTTCTGTTTATTTCTAACATTTGTGCCTTTTAATGTTTCCAAATCCAAATCAAACATAAACTCCACTGAATGAACTACTATATTGTCTTCTGTTATGCAGTCATATTAAAACATCAATAATGCAAAGAGAACGCTTTGTCAGATTGTTGATGCAGAAAGGTAACAGCAAGTGAGTACTGATACCTTGCAGGTCTTTCTTTTCTTTACGCTGCTGTTTGATCAGCAGCTCTTCTGGCGTCTCCTTCTCCATGACTGTTGCTGCTGCTGTTCAGCTGGTTTAGTGAGCCTTCACTAAATATAATAATCCTACTGCACTTAATATGATGTCTGTCTCATGAAAAATATCACATTACACATTACAGTCTAAAGATTTAAAAAGTACTTAGCCAGTGACGAATAAAACGTGGTATAACAGCACTACGGAAGCTAAAGTGAAGATGGGCGTCAGAATTCTTCCTCTCTTTGTGAAAAACAAAAGGTGTGGCTAAATCGCCATCTGCTGGCTATTATATGTACTGCATATTTAGCCTCGTACACCCATTAGCCTCCTTCAACATGGTTGATTAATTGGTCCTCAAAAAACACGTTGCAGAAACTTATTACTTTTATTGCCATTTTTCTAAAAAACAAAAATCATTTTTACATTATTTTTTTCACGTGGCTGCATCATTGCCTGCATGAACATTGAGGAGCTATTTCTATGACCTTAGTAATCCATACTTTCAAAACAAAGATCTTGATTATAATTTTCCAAATTTAAGAGTGAACATATAGTCATTTGAAACCATTCATACTTTTAGTTTGTCTTTCTAATGGTTCTGGGGAAATTGTTTTAGATTTTATTTCACAACATAGGAATTTTCTGTGTACAGAGCCTCATAATAATAATTCAGTTCAAATTCAAAAATACTTTATTGATCCCAGAGAGAAATTAAGTGTTGTTGTCCCTAATACAATTAATTATTTTAGGAGTTAGTACAGATCATGATGGCCATGGGGAGGAAAGATTTCCTGTAGCGGTCTCTGTTGCAGCGAAACTGAAGAAGCCTCCGACTGAAGACACTATGTTGTTGTAGGATAGGCAAGGCAATTTTATTTGTATAGCACACTTTCAACAACAAGGTGATTCAAGGTGCTTTACATGATTAAGAGGTAAAATAAAAATAGAAGCAAAACATAGACAAAACATATAAAGTAAAAACAGCAATAAAGCCAGAAGCATACACAGATACATAAAGGCATTACAAAGCATATAACGTAAAAACAGCAAGAAGCATACACAAAACATAGTACATCAAAACATTACTCAAAGGCAGCTCTAAAGAGATATGTTTTTAGTTATAATTTAAAATAACTCAGTGTTTCAGCAGCTTTGCAGTTGTCTGGAAGTTTGTTCCAGATAAGAGGGTTATAGAAACTGAAAGCTGCTTCTCCGTGTTTGGTTCTAATTCTAGGGATGTTGAGTAGACTGTAATTAAAAGACCTGAGTGTTCTGGTGGGTTGGTATAGTAACAACAGATCTTCTATATACTTTGGTGCTAAACCATTCAATGATTTATAAACTAGTAAAAGTATTTTGAAGTCTATTCTCTGAGCTACAGGGAGCCAGTGTGAGGACTTTAGAACTGATGTGGTGATGTGGTCTACTTTCCTGGTTCTAGTGAGGACACAAGCAGCAGCGTTCTGGATCAGCTGCAGCTTTCTGATTGACTTTTTAGGCAGACCCGTGAGAACGCTGTTGCAGTAATCAATCAGACTAAAGATAAATACAGGAATGAGTTTTTCTAGGTCCTGTTGCGACATCAGTCCTTTAATCCTAGAAATGTTCTTCAGGTGATAGAAGGCTGATCTTGTTATTGCCTTTATGAAACCCTGAAGGTTCAGGTCTGAGTCCATTACTACAGCTAAATTTTGGGCCTGATCAGTAGTTTCTATCTGTATTAACTGAAGCTGTGTGCTATTGATCGTTCCTATTTAGGTCCAAAAGTAATTACTTCTGTTTTGTTTCTGTTCAGCTGGAGAAAGTTATGACACATCCATCCATTGGTTTGCTGGATGCATTTACTTAGAGTTTGGATGGGTTCAAAGTCACCTGGTGACATTGTAATGTAGAGTTGAGTATCATCTGCATAGTTAAAGTAGGATAGTCTCATGAAGAGGATCCATATTTTTATTTTATTTTATAAAGAATCCTTCTTTGCATCATCCCCAGATGTTCCACAGTTGTCCTGAGAATAGAACCAGCCTTCTTTATCAGGTTGTTTAGCCTTTTAAAATCCCTGGCTCTGATGCTGCTACCCCAACAGATGATGGCTGAAGAGATTACACTCTCCACAACAGACTTGTAGAAGATTTGCAGCATCTTGCATCAAACATTGAAGGCCCTAATCTTCCTCAGGAAGAACAGTTTGCTCTGTCCCTTCTTGTAGACATCTTCACTGTTTCGCCTCCAGTCCAGTCTGTTGTCCAGATGAACTCCGAGATATTTATACTCCTCAACCACCTCCATTTCTTCACCCATGATGGAAACAGTGTTTGACTCATCCCTGTTTTGTCTGAAATCTACAATCATCTCCTTTGTTTTGTTCACAATCAAGGTGAGACAATTGTTTCCACACCATGTCACAAAGCGGCCCACCAGCTCTCTGTATTCAGCTTCTTGTCCATCTCTGATACACCTGACAATTGCAGAGTCATCTGAGTATTTCTGCAGATGACAGGTCTCTGATTTGTACTGGAAGTCTGAGGTGTACAGAGTAAAAGGGAATGGTGAGAGTACGGTCCCCTGTGCTGCTGACCAACTGGTTTGACACACAATCCTTCAGTCTTACAGACTGTGAGGGGGAGTGAGGGGGAGGAGCAGGCAAAGGGGGTATCAGCATCTCCTGACTTGGTTGAAGACAAACTTGTGGAAGCAGAAGAGTCCATGACTGAGGTGAATGATAAAACATCTGAGAAGTGACAGGAAAGCTGTGGGTCAGAGGAGGGTGGGATGTCTGTTTGGCTGGGGACAGAAGAGGAGAACGCTGAGCAAGTTCCTGAACTGAACCTATTGAAGAATGGGTTCATTGCATTGGCTCTGTCCAGACTTCCATCTATCCAATCCTTCCTGTCCTTAAAGTCTGTGATCTTTTTCACTCCTGATCAGACATCTCTGATATTGTTCATCTGTAGTTTGTCCTCCAGCTTCTTCTTGTATGCCTGTTTGCTGTCTCTGATCTTGACCTTAAGTTGCTCCGCAATAATTCCCGGTCTCCCTCCCTGAATGCTCTTTTTTTCTTGTTTAGCAGTTTCTTCAGGCCACTGGTGATCCAGGGTTTGTTATTAGGGAAGCATCTCACTGTTGGGGATGATGTTGTCCACACAGAAGTTTATATAGTCAGTCACACACTCAGTCATGGCATAAATGTCCTCTCCATGTTCTTGGCAAAAAGTCATCCAGTCTGTGGTCTCAAAACAACCCTGCAGGGCTTCTTCAGCTTCATGTGACCATTTTCTCACAGTTCGTTTTGACAGGTTGCCTCTGAACAAGTGGTTTATATTCTGAGTAGAGAAAAACAAGATTGTTATCTGATTATCCCAGAGGAGGTCTTGGGTTGGACATGTAGGTATCCTTTACATTTGCATAAAACAAATCCAAGCTCTTGTTTTCTCTTGTGGAGCAGCTGACAAACTGTTGAAATGTTGGAAATGTAGACGAGAGTGAGGCATGGTTAAAATCACCAGATATTGCCACAAATGCATTGGGGTTCTGGGTCTGTAGCTTAGTGACAACAGAATTGATGACATCACGTTTATTGTCGGCAATGGCTGAAGGTAAAATGTAAACAACTGCCAAACTAACACTGGTGAACTCTCTTGGTAAATAATATGGACGGAACCAATTACTGCCAACAGTTCAATATCTGGGCTGCAGAGATGACACTTCACAGTAACATGTCCTGCATGACACCATCTGTTGTTGACAAGCACTGCTACTCCACCTCCTTTAATATTTTCCTGCTCGTCTTTAGATCTCTGTCTGCTTGTATAGTCAGAAAGCCTGGCAGAGACACGTTGGAGTCGGGGAAATGATCCTGCTGCCATGTCTCAGTGAAACACATAACCCTGCATTCCCGATACTCTGGCTGAGTCCTTTTAAGGATTTGGAGTTCATCCATCTTGTTAGCCAGTGATCTCACGCTGCCTATTATGGTCAATGGAAGAGAGGGTTTGAACTTCCTCCTTCTCTGTCTTCTTTTTGCTCCTGCTCTGCATCCACGTCTCCGCCTTCTCAACTCATCAGGGATTTGTGGCTTCAATTGAGGTATTATTTCAGTTTTTGCAGTGTTAATCAGCTGCTCCCAGCTGTAAACCACCTTGTTGTCATGGTTACGCATCATAAGTTATCAGAAAGTAAGGAATTAACAGCAAAAATCCTTCCAGCTTCAAAGCACCAAAAACCAAAAGGTTTAAAGATCCAAAAATTGCAATCTTTCCTCAGGAAAACAGAGGAAACAACATCCGAAAAAGCAAAACTCAATATTTGGCCAACAAAACCACTCCAACATGCAGCCACCTAGAGCAGCGCAATTCCATAATAATAATAATAATAATAATAATAATAATAATAATAATAATAATAATAATAATAATAATAATAATAATAATAATAATAATAATAATAATAATTCTTATTACATTGTTTATAAATAGGCCTATGTAAAGAGGAAGAACGGAACTATATGTGTATACAGTGCTGTTTATGGTTTTTTTGTATTTGTCAGAAATGTGTCTTAACACAATTTAAATGTCGTTCTTCGTTTAGTTTAGTTTTTTTTTATGTAAATGCACAGCTTTGGCTGATCTTTTCCGGTATGCAAATTTTATGTTTAAATTATTAATGTTAGTGTTGATTTCTTTACAAACAGATAAGCGTAATATTTTTTTTCAGAAAAACAACAAAAAACCCTTTGATCAAATATAAAAGCAATTTAAAAAATAAATATAAGAAAACAGCTTATCTGTCAAAAAAGTGAAAAGCCTCAATATTTTTTAAATAGTTTTATAATAATACTTTCTTGTTGTAAATGTAAATGTAAATATGACGTGGCCCAGAGCGGAAGAGCTCGTTGTGTGTTTTGGTTCTAAGGGGAAGTTGCGAGAAGAAAGAAAGGAGGAGACGTGACGGGATTGTTGAAACTGTTTTCTCGGTTCCCCATACCAACCTCATCGCAGTGCCCCGAATTCCGTGTGTATACACACCAAAGTGGTGGGAGTAAAAGTTCCTCCCATCGTCTGGCTTTCAGGTAGCGGACATGTCGGTGTTGGCTGCTGGCTGAGTTTGATTAGCGCTAACGCTTGCTCTGTTGTGCCTCCGTTAGCTGACTCCAGCTAATGTCTGGGATGTTTGATAACCACGGAGCATATAGAATTATACGTCTTTGTTATGTTCAACTGAGTGTCGTTGTCCATCGTGTGTGATGATCTGGTACCTTCATAAACGATTACAGGGCCCTGGAATTGCTAGTTTTATGACAAACAGCTCGTTTTGCCATCAGCTTAAAGGCTGGGTGGAATGCTAACAAGTGCAAAAATGCTACTGCTGGGGGTTTGGCAACTCCCGTTTAACTGCCTTAACAACCTTAGCACATGGCGTTCAGTTTACATAATTTTATTTGAATAAATTATTATTTCAATAATACTCTTGTGTAGTTTTTCAATATATCTTTACAGTTGTCATAAGTAAAATTTGTTGTCGAGTTAGTATTCAGAGGCAGTATGTTATCACTGTGTAAGCTAACTAGCTACACAACCATTCCACATTTAGGAACGGCGTCGCTATCCAATATCAAAACAGACTCAGGGCCGCTGCTAACATGAGGCATGTGTTTACAGTCAACAAATGGCTGTTAAATGCAGATACAGTGTGCGCCAGCAGTCGTGCAGTGTTTGTTGATACCTCCTGTCATATAGTCTGGATAAACAGAAATGTCTGTTCTTTCTGCTGTTTCTTGTGTGTTAGTGCTTTCTCATGCCTGTGTTTCCTTCTTAAAATTGCTATTTGAAAATGAAGCTTACACTTATTTAGAGCAGTTCCTCTCAGATAATGGGGCAGTTCATGAAAATATAGAAGCATCATCTGCCCATGGCATTTCTGACTTTTAAGTCTGACCTCCAATTCGGGATTGTTATTGAATTGACAAAAAAATCTTCTAATTTTATTAATTAGAAAACTTAGTCGCTGTAATCGCGGATTCATAAACCCATAGTAGAAGGATTTGGCTTTCCCGAAAAACAAATCTATTTAGTTTTAATATTACCT
Organism: Valencia hispanica; assembly: GCA_963556495.2. Classification (NCBI taxonomy): domain Eukaryota; kingdom Metazoa; phylum Chordata; class Actinopteri; order Cyprinodontiformes; family Valenciidae; genus Valencia; species Valencia hispanica. The sequence continues at coordinate 27,360,383 of OY747713.1, forward strand.
ATAAATACAACATAAAAGATAATGTGCTGTGCGGGAAAAAATTAACCTGTGACCATTACTGGATGAAATATTTCCCTGCATGTAAATTTTGGTGGCCTTTTTGAAAATTCAGAGTAAAGGTACCTATTTTGATCAAAATGCTGTAGTTTTTGTGCAAATTGCTGATATAAAGCCTGTTTTAAAGGCCTACTAAATTAGTTTTTCTTTGATCTAGGATAATAGTACAAATTTGTTTTGTTGTGTCTGCTCTTATACACAGCTACTCTGTGCATAAATAATGACTTCCTTGAAAGAATATTACAAAAAAAACTTTGAATACGGTCTTAGATCTTTCTTACATTACAGTTGTTAAAGACAATGATTGGAATGTTCTCAAATTGATACCCGTGAATCAAAGCTATACAAAAACGGGATGTAGAAAATCGGGCACATAATATAGTAAAATATAAAGTGACAGGACCTTGTTAAGTGTAATAAATTGTAAATGCTCCATTAGTTAATTAATAATAATCTTGGATCATTTCAAGGTGTTTTAATTATGGCCAAAAAAGCTTACATGAAAATATATTCTATTTTAAAAATGGGTGAATTCTAAGCATATTTCCACCGTTTAAATTTTCAAAAAAGGTCAAAACAGTCCATTGCTTCTCTAAGAGCAATATTGGCCTGCATTTAGCTGACTTCTAACTGTAAATGTCAGTTAAAAGGTTAGAGCATGCCAACGATCCAGTTTATACTTTTTTAAAGGAGTTTATAAACTGACAACAGCCATGTGTTCAGTTAGAATTTATTCCAAATTAAGTTAGTCAGCAATGCATGGTATGCATTTAAACAGTAGCTCTCACTGAGAAAACAGGCTTAAATATTGTGGGTGGGATGGATCTCCTCCTCTTTCTGTCCTGTAATGAAATCCGGCTGTGTTTCATTACAGGATTTATGTTTCTTCCTGTTAGTCTATCTGCTTGTGATGTCCTCTTCTCACTTCTTTGATAGGGATTTAAATTCTTAACAGTTGGTAAGATTTTGCTTCTTCTTGCAGCTTTAATTTCAGTTTTACTAGCATATGAGTCAACACTGAAACATGAACTGGTTAAACATGTTTAAAACAAACAGACGCACATTTTATAGGCATATGAGGGAAATTATTCATACTAAACAGCAGTTTTAGTCTAAAGTTACTCATGTTTGTGCCTGTTAGTTTTTCTCGTGAGGCATCTGTGTCGTGTTTACTTTTTCTTATTTTGCTTGGTTCTGGAAGATGTTTTTTAAAAATTAGACACTTTTCCTGCTTTGTATAGAGCTATATGTACGTTTAGTAAGTTCTCTTGTTTTTATATTTAAGCAGTTAAACAGTGTATCCATTAAATTTTTGACCTGTAACTGTTACTTTGCTTAATACTCAGTATAGAACTTAATACGCTTGACGGTCATACTGCATTGAAAGGCAACTCAAAGATTTAAGTCAGACAACATGCACTATAACTAAGGCACATTTTTTTGCTACAAGCAACAATATATACAGAATCAGGCCTGAACCATTCATAATTTGCTCTGTTAGCTTAAATAAAGATGAGCCTTCATCATGGCTGCTGTTTGTCACTAGGTGTTTGTTTAGTGTTAAAAAATTCTTAAGGGATCTTAATAGGGTGGTCAGAGAGGTTAATGGTGAGGTCAAGTAAAATGAAGCATTCTGTGCTGTGAGGAAGAATGTTAAACATGTGAGTAGAACAAAAGTTATATGTGTACCTGCAGTCCCTTTAGATAACCAGTTAGCCAACAAATGCATCAGTTTATTTAGGTGAAGTCCAAACAAGTTTCGGTTATCACACCAGCTCCATCTTCTGATGTGGTTTGATGGCAGAGCCTTTGAAACAACTCATGAATGAGTAAATTTGGGTTACCATGCTCAAATTAGGTTTGAGATATTGAGCTTTTCCTCAGAATTAACAACAAAATGACAATTCAATTCAATTCAAAAATACTTTATTGATCCCAGAGGGAAATTAAGTAAGTATTAAGTATTAAGTATTAAGTAGTAAGTATTAAGTAGACGAACAATTGTAAAATGAAATTTATGCTTGAAGTCTTAGAAGAACAAAAACCATACTTGCAAATAATTTAAACATTATGTAATTTAATTTAAACATGAGTCTTAAGCCATTGAACATTTGGGTTATTTTTTAGTGAAGTATTTTCAGAAATAGGATAAATATTCATAAAAATCAAAAGTATCTATTATTTAGTTTTATTTTCTAAAATCTTTATTTTACACCCTGTGTCCTTGAATTCTAGTTTTGATTCCTCTTTTGCCTGCTGTCTCATTAAATATGACCGATTATGATGTACATATCAAAATAACACTGATCAACCCCTTTGATGGTGAAATGTAGATATTAAGCCCAGTTTATAATTCTCCGTCAGGAAGTTTGCACTCACATGCACATGTATTGACGGAGACGTTTTCCTTTTGTATTTCTCAGTTGGTGTGTCAGTGTTGTAAAGCAATTCTCTGCCAGGACAGCAGGGGGTGCAGACATTTTCTGGCTGGTCTGTCTACTATTACAGTGATGTCTCTTGTCAACAACAGTTTATTTACTTCAGCTTGTAAACGCACATCCACTCAAGGAGCAATGGCCAACAGAGAGTGAGTTTTGATTGAGCTGGAAAGGTTTTTACTAGAAGTGCAGCTCATAGATTACTCTAAAAACTCATGTAAACGAACAAACACATCGGTCTGTTTTGTTGTTCTTTACACCTCCTAGTATTCAAAATCACAAAAAGACCATATTAGATCAACTGAACTTGCAATATAAAGCATTTAGTGCCTAAAAGCTGCATTGACTACTAATTACATCAACTATAGAGCACCGTTGTGGTAAAATGATCTGGGGCTGATGTTGGGCTGACCAATCACAGATGTGCGCTCTCTGTTGCGTTCGACTGAAAAAAGTGGGCTCTACTCCGTCCGTCCTTGCATGCCTGTTGGAGAGCCCTTGTGTGGACAAATAATGCTGCTGCATGTCTCTGCACCTCCGCAGACGGAGAAGTATAAACTAGGCTTTAATCACATACCGTATTTACTTGGCGAAGACCACAGTTGGAATATAGAAACTTTCTTTAAATCTTCAGTTGTCAAGGCGAGTAGAGATTGGTGGATGGTCAGTGTAAGACGTCCTGTGGTAAAGTTGTGTATGAAATGTCCAAAACTATAAAGTTATTAAAAGATAATTTGGCCTCTACTAACAGTACTTTGTGAGTGGACTTTACTGTGAAGATGCAACACTTTTCATAAGGTTTGTTTTCTTTTATCACTGGACAGGGATCAGTCATCAGTCAGTGAAGAGGCACGTTATTCATCTTTTTTTAAGAATTGCTCCTGTTTAGCTGTGCTTGACATAGAACTGATGTAGATATTTAGTGTAATCTTGGTTCTAAAGTTTAACATGTTCACTACTCTGCATTAAAATAAAGTCTCTTCTCTGGTTTCCTGTAGCAGACGCCCAGGTCGTAAAGTTTGGCCCACAGGATAGCAGAGGAACTGATTAGGCCATGGCCAGCAGAGGAGGAGCTACAAGACCCAACGGACCCAATGCAGGGAACAAGATCTGTCAGTTTAAGCTGGTGCTTTTGGGAGAATCCGCCGTTGGGAAGTCCAGCTTAGTGCTTCGCTTCGTCAAGGGCCAGTTCCATGAATTCCAAGAAAGCACGATAGGAGGTAAATGTTTTGGGGTTGTGCTAATATCTAGAAATTGATTAGTTTAGGCATTTAGGAGGCTTTTATTTATCTGTGAGCAGTTTTTTTATGTATGACTTTGGAGTGAGTGTTGTATGGTTTGGTTTGTTGATCATCCAGTGCTGACTCAGCCTCTCACCTCATTCTATTCCCTCAGCGGCTTTTCTCACCCAGACAGTGTGTCTAGATGACACAACAGTGAAGTTTGAAATCTGGGACACGGCAGGTCAGGAGAGGTACCACAGTTTGGCCCCCATGTATTACAGAGGAGCACAAGCCGCCATTGTGGTCTACGACATCACAAACGAGGTACATCTGTTATTTGCTGTTTTCCAACATAGGTCAGTTTTGGACAGTTGTGTTGATGACACTTGCATGTATTCAGGATGGCAAAATGTGACCAGATGTAAAACAAGAGTATTAACATGTGGCACATGGTTTGTGTTTCATAGGAATCCTTCGCACGGGCAAAGAATTGGGTGAAGGAACTACAGAGACAAGCTAGTCCTAATATAGTCATCGCTCTGTCAGGAAACAAAGCCGACTTGGCCACCAAGAGAGCTGTGGATTTCCAGGTCATTTAACAATGTTGCATTTAGTCATTTGTTTTTTGTTGCATTACAAATATTCTGATTACTAAAAGCAAGGCAATTTGATTACATATTACGTTTTTAAGTATGATTTAAAATAACTCAGTGTTTCAGCAGCTTCGCAGTTGTCTGGAAGTTGGTTCCAGATTAGAGGAGCACAGAAACTGAAACTAATTCTAAGGATGTTGAGTAGACTGGAATTAGAGGACCTGAGTGGTCTGGGGGGTTAGTATAGAGACAGTAGATCTTCAACATACTTTGGTGCTAAGCCATTCACTGATTTACAAACTAGTAAAAGTATTTTGAAGTCTATTCTCTGAGCTACAGGGAGCCATTGTAAGGACTGTAGAACTTGGGTGATGTGCTCTACTTTCCTGGTTCTAGTGAGGAACACAAGCAGCAACGTTCTGGATCAGCTGCAGCTGTCTGATTGACTTTTTAGGCAGACCTGTGAAGATGCTGTTGCAGTAATCAAGCCGACTAAAGATAAACGCATGGTTGAGTTTTTCGAGGTCCTGATGGGACATCAGTCTTTTAATCCTAGAAATGTTCTTCAGGTGATAGAAGGCTGACCTTGTTATTGCCTTTATGTGACCCTGGAGGTTCAGATCTGAGTCAATTACTACACCTAAATTTTGGGCCTGATCAGTATTTTCTAGCTGTATTAACTGAAGCTGTGTGCTGACTGTTGATCGTTCCTCTTTAGGTCCAAAAGTAATTACTTCTGCTTTGTTTCTGTTCAGCTGGAGAAGGTTATGGCAAATCCATCCATTTATTTGCTCGATGCATTTACTTAGGTTCTGGATGGGTTCAAAGTCACCTGGTGACATCGTAATGTATAGCTGAGTATTATCTGCATAGGTATTGTAGCTAATCTTATTGGTTGTTGTAACCTGGGCTAGTGGGAGCATGTAGATATTAAATCACCACACATGTGATTCCTGTTCGTTCTGATGAAAAGTTTTCCATTGAAACAAAGAAGTCCCTGTTCTTTAGGTAAGACTCAAACCAGCCAAGGAGCAGAGAGTCCAACCCAGCTCTCTAGTCGTTCTAATAATATAGACCGATTCGGCGAAATAACCGGAAGTCGAGCCGCCGTCATTACTGCGGTGACCGCTCCCATAAACATATATAAACACCGGTCGCCCTTCGTCAGCCATAGGCTACGCCTGATGTCCAGTCACAGGAGAGACGTTCAACCTGGCCACCATCTCTTCTCACGGTCACGTTCACATTTCTGTGACAGCGGATAGATCCCTGATCCCTTCAATACAATGCGGTCGTCTAAAAGCCGGTGTAAAATTTGCCCGACATTTCCAGTGTTCAGGTAATTTTGACCTTCGATCAGAGACCTGTAGTTGCTGTTTCTCTGGTCATCGGACGCCAGTCATTCAATAAAATACTCTTGAATATCTAAAACAAAACACAAACTTGTGTTGTGGTTTTTTCAAAGTCTCATACCCTGTCCATAATGATTAAATTAGCTTGCTAACTTCTGCACGCCTAACGCATGCTATATGCCTGGTACAGTGTATTATCTTCCTATTAATCGTACTGTTTATTGTTCAAGAAATTATTAATTCATAAATTAATATCTGTATTCATTTAAGATACCTTTATCAGTTACTGTCTAACATCATCGATCCAGGTATTCATCATACTGTCAATGTTGAGGGTCGTTTACAATGAAAGCACAATGAATGAGAATGGGCGCTGGTCACCGCAGCAATGGCGGCCTCCACAAACCGCTCGCCGAATCGGTCTATATCATCATCAGTAGTGTTAAATGCTGTACTGAGGTCCAGCAGAACCAGCACTGTCTGTATTTATCCGAATGTCATTGAAAACTTTGACGAGGACAGTCTCGGTGCTGTGGTGAGCACAGAAACCAGACTAAAAAACATCAAAGCGGTTGGTCATTGTTATGAAGCTATTTTACTGCTGAAACAGCTTTTTCAATAATTTTACTGATGAATGGAAGATTAGAGATTTACCTGTAGTTCTGCATTAACTTGTTGTCCAGATTATTCTATTTTAGCAGTGGTTTAATAATTGCTGTTTTTAAAGCCTGGGGGAAAACACCTGACAGGAGGGATGAGTTCACTATTTTAATCAGATCAGACATAATGACAGGGAAAACTTTCTTAAGGAAAGCTGTGGGTAGGATATCAAGACAGCAAGAGGAGGAGCTTAATTGGTTAATGATGGCTTCTAGGTTTTTTTGGTTTAATTCATGGAATTCTGAAATTTTTTCTACATTGGTGTTATTTGGATTTTGCATTGGTAGTGGGTTCGGTGCTGCGGTACAGACCGACCGTCTAATTGTTAGAATCTTTTCAGTGAAAAAGCTGGCAAATTCATTGCAGGCCCTGGTAGAATTTAGTTCAGGGGCTACTGTCGCTGGAGGATTAGTTAGTCTTTGTTAGTTAGTTAGTCTCTGTTTCAAACAGAGTTTGTGCATTATTATTTGTTTTTGCTAATGATTTCAGAGAAGAAAGATTCCCTAGCATATTTTAAAGTTAACTTATATCTGTTCAGCATTGCAAAAGTAGTTGTACCCCCTTAACCTTTCTCACAGCCACACACTAAGGTGTTAAAATAGGAATGTATCTGATAGGCGGGATAAACAGTTTCTTCAGCAGTCACAGGGAACCTGGTCAGGGTTGACGGGAAGGTGTGTGGAGTTAAATACAGGGTAATGCGGAAAACTCAATAGAAACAGAAGATTTTAGATGGAGGACAAGTTTTATAGTCTAACCATCATCTGCATACTTTACTAATCTAATCTGTAGATGTGTGGCAATATAATGCTCTAGAATGCTTTCCTTTAGACAGGACAGGAAAACTGGTCAGAGTTGATGGTAAAAGGTGTTCTTCAAAGAAATGAGTCAGAGAATACATTTATAAACTTCACAAGTTTCAGATTGTGATTTGTAAAATATTTTGTTAAGCATGTTTCATTTTCTTCCCATGTTGGTTATCCAGCAGTTTGTGCTGGTTTTTCACAAGGGCAGCACAATATTAGAAAACATGCAATATGTGGATAATATTGATGAAGGCCACCATAAGAAATTCGGCTTGAGATAAATAAACAGTTGAAAAGTGTGTAATGTAATCCCTAGATAATGAGTTGTGCTGGGAAAAAATGTGAATTTCAAAATGTCTATCTCAAGATTTTATTTAAAAGGTTTCATCTACTTTTGTGACATTGAAACAGCTTGGCTGTAATCTCTTTTTGATTTTAGCTCATTACCTCATCTTGATCTTCTAAAATATGTTATGCTGCATTAAAGACCAAGTTTCACTAAAAGCATTACATCCATAGAAAGCCTGACTGCCTGGTACCTAAATAATTAGCAAACATATATTGCAGTTTAGGCGGTTCTTTGCAATATGTATGTTGTGTGCAATGAGACAGTAATAATGATAAATTGGCGCTATATTGTACAGCGTCACACGATAATAATTTAAACATAAAGTTTGTGGTTGTAGCATGAACAAAAATGCGAAAGTTCAAGGTGTAAAAATTAGGGGTGTCAAATTATTGCGTTATATGCGATGAATTAATTGCGGCCATGTTTGGCGTGCTCTGTTCTTTAAACGCGTTAGTCTAACTTTTAATGTTTAATTTTACTGTTTTCTGCATGTAAGTTGCCTTAAAATAAAATCTATTTTTATGCTTTGGGCCTCTTGTGCTTGAGTTGTTAGGGGTTAACCACACCCTGAAGTGGATGTTGATTGGCTGTCATTAGGCCTGCTTATCATGAGCTGACGCTTCCGTTTTAGTGGAGAGGAGCTGTGAGTTGCAGACAGTGTTGCTAGTTTAGCATCTTTGTTGCTATATTTAGCGAGTTTTTAGACCCCTCCCGCGATCCTTTTTCAAAAAGTGACTAGCGGAAAATCTTGTGACTTTTTCTCGGGTTATTGGAGAGTTTTGGGTTTAGCATGTGTCCTTTTTACTCTCACTGAGCAGCGGTGCAGCCGTGGGCTAGTGTCCCGTCTCAGAACGTTCACAGCAGGCAGGCAGTCCGTGCGCTGCAGCTCCGCCCGCCCCCAGGCCCATCTGGACTCAGAGCAGATATTTACCCCACTGAGTCCAGATTGCTCGAAGCCGAAGTTGCAGTCAGTCAGCACTGGGACTAGTCTCAAAAACAGAGAAATGTAAATGGCATTTATTTACCAGGTTCATGCATCTATCTTATCTTTGTAGCAAATAGAACCTCAAATGTCTAACAACAAAGCTGGCTTCGGCACTGAAATGTTTGAGGGACTTCCAGTGCTTTCAACTTGATAATTTTGACCCTCATTGCAAAAGGTTTAAGCACCACTGGTTTAGTGGCTTGTTCTCTACTTTTGTTGTGTGGAAATGTGTTGAATGTGCGTGTTGTTTGCTTTGTGTTAACAGGATGCTCAGTCGTACGCAGATGACAACAGCCTACTTTTCATGGAGACATCAGCCAAGACATCTATGAATGTGAATGAGATATTTATGGCTATTGGTAAGTGATTGTTGACATATTACCTGTTGAGTTGTATATTAAGAATTGTGCGGCTAACATTACTTCATAGGTAATGTTAGTTTAAATATAGAATTATTTATTGAGAAAAATATATTTTGTTTAGGCTTTCTGTACTTAAAAATAGCATTTTTTTTCCTTTTGCTTCCTTGTTTTCTTATCTTCAGCAAAGAAATTGCCAAAAAATGAGCCTCAAGCTCCAGGAGCCAGCAGCGGTCGGACCCGGGGAGTGGACCTGACGGAAGCTGCTCAACCAGCCAAGGCTCCGTGCTGCTCTACCTAAAATGAAGAACACAATTCTCCCTCCCTGACCTGTAAACTAGTAACTAATGTGGCCGATGCCCCAGATGCCACTGCAGCTACTAATGCAACATGTCCCCCTTTGTTTGAAACAGAAAAAGATGCCCTGTATCGTCCATCTCTCCCTTTTTTTTGGATCACAGTAACAGTGTCAGTGCCATTTCACTGATGTTTTTTGGGGGGCTTTGCCTCTTCCATTAAGATTCTGCTGGTACCTGAAGAAGCCTCCTAACCACTCTGTTTTACTTTATACCATCCAGCTGATTATATCTGTCGGTTATCGTTGATCCATCAGTAATTGCAGATATTTGCAACAACAGCTCATCCAACATCTTTGATAGTTCAATTTTGAGGAAGGGGGTCACTTCCCTTTTCTGGAAACTACTGCTCTTATTTGCACCATTCTTCTGCTTTTGATATTTTTGTTTTTAGTTATTTAGAATATTTTGTTTAAGCCATAGATGCACATACCTGTATATTTACATGGTTAAAGAAAAAGAAGTGCTTTACTTTTGGTCTATAGTAGCACAAACAAAGCAACAAAAGTTGGAGACAAAGAACCATTTTTTTGGCTCTGAGAAAAAGGAAAGATGTTGGGAGAAGGTCAAAGGAACCCTGAGATCTGTGTCCCTCTCTTGTCTTCAGGACCTTTTTATTTAAAGTTTAAAAGAAACGTTTAAACTCTTGATTCCCACAACAATCCACCAGCTTTCCCTTCATTAGTTTAGAATTAGAGTGTTTATATATTTTTCTACCTTTAGTCTCCCCTGAGGGACTGTGCCTGCTTGTTTTTTGTCCATAGTGGCATTGTATCATGTTTTGCAGTATTCTTTACTTATCTTGAGTGTCTGCAAGAACCATTGCAACACTGCAAAAGCCCCCTCCCCCCCCCCTCCGCAAGACACAGAGGCATCTAAGGTACACATCAGCAACCGTTCATCTCTTATATGTTGCATCTTTTCATTAATTCCGTGTCGACCATCCCTTCCGGCTCAAACTGGGGTTGGTTGATTTTGTTTATGCAAAGAGCTTTTTTCCCCATTATGACAGTGTTGCTTGACCGCTGCAGGGTTTGCACAGGGTTTAAAAAAAACAAAGTGGTGGTGGTTGTAAGTGGGGTGCTGCAATATGTGAGGTCTCTTCATGTTTATAGTGGAATTCTAATTATTTCACATGTTTATTAGGAAGTGCTTTAGACACATTGGTGTGTCAGTATATTTCGAACTTTGCCTGGGCTGGCTGGCTGGTGACTGATTTCATCTGTAGACTTATAGTCACATGCACATTACACACTCTTGCACAATAAAACACACATTCACTCCAACACAACAGATCAGCTCACATAGACACACAGTCTGTTACACCTCATCCACACCAATGTTAAGCACATTTTTTTGTGTTTTTCTATGTCCCCCACATGTTACGTACACACATTTGCACACACACATTAGTTATCTAGACTATTTCTTGTCAATAACTTTTTTACTGGTCTTACTCATGCCTTGCACTAATGATGCTTATGAATTTATGTTGTCATAATCTCAGTGTGTTATAAATATATACATAATATAAATATATAAATAATATACTGTAAATATGGTGTTGCGGTGTAGTCTACTTTTTTTTCTGATTTTTTTTTTCTAGTGACTAATGCTTGCTAGGGAGTTATCTAGATAATCATTAGAGGTAAAAAAAAAACTGTACAGATAGCGGGAAAACAGCTACAGTTTGGGTTTGGAGTTTTGCTGTTTCTTTTCACAAAAATTGTTAAATTATAATCAGTGGTGGTCTATATTAATGTGTTATCGTTAGTGTTATTAACAAAAGGAAAAAAATAGCATTTATTTACACTTCTTAAAATATTATACCCAATCATATTAGACTGTTTTTAAAAACAACCTTTCTGTTGCCTTGATTTGTTTTTCTTGTTGTTATGGTTCATTTATGTCTCCAGTAGACCTGAACGTCCGCAGCCAAAACCGCTGGTCGGACAATATCCCAGAACTCTTGATAAATGAGATGGTCTGACAATCCCCAACATCTCAGCTAGCGTTGTTACCGTTATGCAGGAATGATGGGACAGATGTCAGGTGACCTAATAGGGGTGTAAATTGTATGTTTTCCTTTTTTGTTAACACTTCTTTGCAACAGAACACATTTAAACTCAAGCATTTTACAGTACTGTTATGTAATGACAAAATACATACTGAAATAAATTTGATCATTTATCATTGTAGTTGGGAGGTTTCTGTCTGCATGTTCTTAGTTATTATTTTTCAAATTGTCAGGCTACAACCATGAACTGTAATGTATTTTATGTAACAGACTCACCCAAATTAGTGCGCAATTGTGAAGGAAATGGGGTGATGCATGGTTTTCACTCTTTTACACCTTTCGACATCTAGAGACTTAAGATTCTGCCCCCTTTTCCTTCGCAAAATAGCTGATAGAGTAACATTCTTAATTTGATTTTTTTTACGTCTGGATTTAGACTAGGCCTTTCTTTCACGTGAATATGTATTGGAACTACCAAACATTGTAGCTCTGGTTCTGGTTGTAAATAGGGGTTGTCATCCAGCTGGAAGGTGATCCTCTGCCCCAATCATAAGTCTTCAGCACCCTGTAACAAGGTTTCTTCCAGGTTTCCCCTGGTCACCATCCCATCCTTCCCATTAACTCTGATCACTTTTCTGTACCTGCTGAAGAATAGCATTCCAATGTCAACATGCCGTCACTACCTTTTCATTGTTTTATAACCTGTTTAAAACCTCTTTACAAGTTTAATCACTGATCTGTGTTGTGTGATGGTGTTTGTTCACTTTTGTGTTGTACGTACTAATTAGGTGACTTTGGAAGGTTATTTGTTGCACTGGGTTTTATTTAGGGGTAACAGAAGGGGCGATTTTTAGGTTTTCATTTGTCCAAAAATGTTTAAACCATGCGTCATTTTTTTCTTTTTATTTAACAGGTATTTAATAATTCATTCAATGGTCTTTGCAATTGTATTGGGATGATTATTTTTGTTGAGCTTTTCAGCTGGATTCAATACTCGTGATATGGCTCCGCATTTGCCCCCCACCAGATTTGACCTTGAAAATTCCTCCCGATTAGCTGCGTTCTGTGTCCTCTCCTCTCAGAGTTGCAGTCATTTATGCTGGCCCGTCCAACCTGAGTCCCCTAGCGGAGGAAAATGGGCCTACAGCGAGAAATTGAAAATAAGGATGAGCGCCATGTCTGATCCTCTGCCCGTGGAATAGAGCGGACGGCGGAGCGATCGTGTTCCCCGGGCCTGCGGTCCCTTCGGGGTTTCGGTGTGGAGTCATGGCCGACAGCGTGGGGATTCAACAAGGTTCACCGGCCGTCGGAGCCGCGGGCCTGGTTCCGGCCGCTCCCGGAGCCGCGGGGACGGAGGGCTCCGGCGCCGCTGGAGGATCTGCACGTATAGCCGCGAAGAAGGCGCAACTCCGCTCTTCACCTCGGCCGAAGAAACTGGAAAAACTCGGGGTGTATTCATCGTGCAAAGTATGCACAGTTTAAAGACGGTACACGTTTTAAAGCACTGTAGTTTTGACTGTTTAATCCTCCACGAAGAGCTTGTTTGGGTTGGTTGCAATAGTTTCTTAAATGCAAGCGAAGCAAAGGAAGCCATTGCCGCGCATCAGTTTTTTCCTCTTTTAAATGTACATGCACAAACCAGTTTAAAACGAAATATGCTATGAAAAGAAGTTTAAACATTGCACTCGGGCTCTTCGGCGGCGGCCTTGTAGCTGCAAGCTCCGTGTTTTTACAGCACTACCCTGTTTCTGTCAAGGTGGGGGGTGGGTGAGCGTAAACATTGCCTCAGCGCTGCTTTTTTTTTGGGTTTTTTTGGAGTCGCTGGCTGTGAGCAAAGACGCGGTGTCCCTGTGTGTTCGTGCGCGGTTTCACCGTGCCTTCATCGGGGCATTTCACCAAGCCAGGGCCGTCTGTCAGAGTAGATCTGTAGGTGTACACAGGAGTTTGCGGGGCTTATGCAGCTATGATCCGCAGAGGGGGACTGGGGTCTTTGTTTTGACAGGGTGACAGCTGCTGGGGTGGGCGGAGTTTGTTGTTGTTCCAGAGCGCATGCTCAGAACAGCCCAGCCCAGCTGACCGTGGTGAGATACTTCGCCTGTGTTTCTGTGCCACTACAGCCATAGCAAGATTCTGTTCACCAACTCAGTAAATTAGACCAGGTTTGTTACTGTAATTAAGTGAAACTCACACATTATACATATTCATCTCACATAGGGACATATTGCAAACGTTTATTTCTGTTAGTTTTGATGATTATGGCTTAGAACTAATAAAATACAAAATTCAGCAGCTCAGAAAATTGTGATAAGTCTATGCAGAGTTGAAAAATCAGTCAAACTTAATATAAGCTTCTAAAACCTAACACCACAAATAAGATTTATCTTTAAAACTGCTCAGTTCTATATCGTTTTTCAGCAAAGTTATGAAGAGGCACATCTGTCCAAGGATGCCGAACCATTGTCTGGTGGAAGGGGACAAGAGTTGCCCGAGGTCCATGCAGTGTTTTAACAGGCAGTGTTGATTTGGGGAGCCAAGTCTAAAACACAACCAAATGCCAAAATAATAATAATAATTTAGCACTTCATGTTTCTCTCTGCTAACAAGCTTAGGGAGATGCTGTGGATTTTACTTTTCCAGCAGTACATTGCCCGCACTGCCAAAACCACCAATATCATGTTTAATGACCATGCTATGCTGCACTGATGCAGTAATTCATGCAAAAAGAGCCCCTACTAACTGCTAAGGGCATACGGTAAATGTAGTTTTGTACTTTTAAGGTATTCCTTTATAACAGAACGTTTTTTGATACAAATTTCCGTTTTTGAATTGAAAAATGGATAAAGGTAATTTTCTAAGTTATTTAAATGCACTCGATACCTGCCCTTGTATCTGTTCCTGCTTGTACTAATTTCAGTCATGTTTTCTGTAGGCTGAAGGAGCCTGTAAATGTAATGGCTGGAAAAGTCAGAACCCGCCTCCAACACCTCCTCAAACTGACCAGCAGTCCAACACAGTAAACCTGCAGGAACCTTGTCGGAGCTGTTCTCACACTTTAGGTACTAAAACAAAAACATCTACCGCGTAAAATGGTTCAGTGTTGATGTAAGATTCAGTGTTTTCGTTACTAATAGCTTCTTTTTTTCCTCCTCCTAGGTGATCACGTGACCCATCTTGAAAATGTTACAGAGGAGGAAATGAACAGACTACTAGGTATCGTTTTGGATGTGGAGTATCTCTACACCTGTGTTCACAAAGAGGAGGATGCTGACACTAAACAAGTCTACTTCTCCCTTTTCAAAGTAACCTCCTGCCTCCTTCATCCTTACTTTAAAGACACAGTTTTCAGGTTTGCATTGCACCGAAGTGAATAACTGTTATGTTTCCCTACAGCTGTTGAGAAAATCTATCCTACAGATGGGTAAGCCAATGTTGGAGGCACAAGAGAGCCCTCCGTTTGAACAGCCCAGCATTGAGCAGGTAAATGATGTCTCTAACTGGAAAAAAACCCTGCATTTTATTAACACTGTGGCGTCACTTCATTGTTCTCTCATTCTTTGTTTATCGAAAAGGGAGTAAACAATTTCGTCCAGTACAAATTCAGCCACTTACCATCAAAGGAACGACAAACTATCATGGAGCTGGCGAAGATGTTCCTGAACCAGATCAACTACTGGCAGCTGGAAACGCCCTCTCAGAGACGCCAAAGGGTGCCCAGTGACGACGTGGTTGGATACAAAGTCAACTACACCAGGTTATACCAAGCAGATATAAATTCAGCGTGTCTCAGAGCAATTATGTTGTCAACATTCTAAAATCTGTTTGTGTACACTTTGTAGATGGCTCTGCTACTGCAATGTGCCGCAGTTCTGCGACAGCTTACCCCGCCACGAGACCACGCAGATCTTCGGCCGGACGCTGCTGCGCTCCGTGTTCACTGTGATGAGAAAGCAGCTGCTTGAGCAGGCCAGACAGGAGAAGGACAAGCTTCCTCCTGAGAAACGTACTCTCATTTTAACACACTTTCCCAAGTAAGTAAAAACAGTTGTGGTGATGGACCACAGATTCATGCATATCCAAATGGTATTCAACCTACGGTTGCCCTGAAGTCTAAAAACATAATGGCATTAAATAAACAACCAAAACATGACATTTCAAACAATATATTTCAGAAAACAATATTTTATAAAACAAAGTGGGTATTAGAAGAGCACCCAACTGCAAACACTTTTCAGTTGCAGTCTTTGCATAAAATGCCAAGTCCACTTTATTCTATGTATAGCACCAGCTCACAACAAACATTATTTCTAGGCAGTTTACGGAGCAAAAAGATCCACTTCATTTATAATCATATAGAATCAGTTTAGTTCATGCCAGTACTATCCAACCCCGTAGATACGGTGTAGTTAAATCCAGTGTCGATTGGTAAAAACAAAGTATCTAAGGAAGCCCAATCGGCTGCATTGATTTTTTTTTGTTTTCAGCAATCCTTTTCATGAGCAAGCATGTGGCAACAGTGGACAAGAAATCCCTTTTTTATAACATAAACCAACCTCCAGTTTTCTACAGCTTAACCATGCGCTGTATTAGCAACCATCTGCCACGACTGACCAGAAGTTAAGAGGACAAGACAGAAACAAAGAGAAACTCAGTAGCACTGGATTAGGAATACTTAAAATGGGGAAAAAAGACAGAGAACAGAACCTTAAAGAGAGCAATGGCTATGTTAAAGAATGGAACAGCTTCTTATTGCAGTACTAGGCAGGATAGATATTACATGAGGAAAATGAAGAGAGTACTTAAAGTCAATGCCCAGAATAGCTCTGGTAATGGCTTCTTCCAAGAAAGAGACAACGTTAAACACAGAAGTATTAAGCAGGGAGTGCTTTGTTTAAGGAATAAAAACAAAGACGGTACATGGTTAATGGCATCAATGGAATCTCTTTCCAGGAAAGAGACACAGATAAATACAGACACATTGTGTCTGGAGTATTTTTTTATGAGAGAAAAAAACAAAGAAAGTACACAAAGGTAATTGCAGCACTAACTCTGTCAATGTTTCTATACAGTAAAGACACACAACTAAACACAGACGCTCTGATTCAGAATTACTTTCTGTGAGAAAGAAAAACAAAGAGATCACACAAACTTGATGGCAGTAACATCTCAGTCAGCTTCTTCTTCATATAAGGAGACACAACTAAACATAACATATATGCAGAGTACCCTCAATGAAAAAAAAACTAACAAAAACTAGAGTGCATAAAGGTAATGTCTGAAATAGCTTCGTTGAGGATTTCATCCAGGGGTATACTAACATTAGAAAGTCCACGTAAAAAAAAAAAAAAAGCAAACAATTATTTGATCTGATGCAATTTGGAAATAGCACTGCAGTTAAGCATTGCATGTAGATTTCAAATATAATAATGTTCCTGCTGTGTTTTCCTCTCTCAGATTCTTGTCCATGTTGGAAGAGGAAGTTTACAGTCACAGCTCTCCCATCTGGAGCCAAGACTTTTTGGTGGGAGCAACAGGAGGGCAGATTCCTATTCACACAGGTAGTACAAACCCTCATTGAGATGTTACTAATATAATATTGATATATGGACAAAAAGTAACACAATACAGCACAATATGTACGTTTGTTTTTATCCTATTAATGTCTTTATCTTGTCTATGCAGTAATAAGTGCTCCCCCAGTAGCCAGGCCCATTTACTACAGCACCAGTCCTGTGTCAGTGGACCCGTCCACATGTGGAAGTATCAGCCCTGCCAAGAAACCCGCCTCTGTTCTGGAATCAAACCCAGGTATCACAGACAAACTGGCAATTAGGCTACTCAAGTTGTGACTTTAAATAATAAAACAGCAAATTACTACCCAATAATTATTTTGTCTCCCTCTGCCTACTTTAAAGCCATATAATATAACGAGAT
Organism: Valencia hispanica; assembly: GCA_963556495.2. Lineage (NCBI taxonomy): Eukaryota > Metazoa > Chordata > Actinopteri > Cyprinodontiformes > Valenciidae > Valencia > Valencia hispanica. The sequence goes on from OY747713.1 coordinate 27,377,509, forward strand.
TGCTGATTACATACAAAAATTTACAAATTGATTCCCATAAACAAAAAATTGGGGCACTTTACTTATTCGATTGGTGATCATACGTTGTTTCATCGATCAAAACTTGGGGCAAACTAAGCAAATAATGTTAATATGACTACTGAAACTGACCTAACAGTCGGCTGTCTTTAAATACTGGTTGATGTTTGTGTTTTCTATGAAGCAAGCAATACAGAAAAAAAATGCATGAGGATTTCATAGAGCACTTTGTACTGTGTGTGTGTACTGGTTTCATAGTCGGAGAAAAGCGTAAAGCCTCAGAGCCTCTTCACCATGAAGAGAACAAGAGACCCAGAGTGGTGGGGGACATCCCCATGGACCTCATCAATGAGGTGATGGCGACCATCAGTGACCCTGCAACCATTCCAGAGGTAACCTTAAAATAAACAGATATATATAAGGATGTCAAGTCTTTTAATGGAAATGAAAGTTTTCAGCCTACAGAGGGCCGAATTGTGTAGACACCCTAAAATCAGAGTGAAATGAAGATGTGGCAGGCTAGTCCATTTTTTCAAAAACTTAATTTCTGCAACACAAAATGCTTTTCAGTATCTTGTGTGGCCCCCACGAGCTTGTATGCATGCTTGACAACGTCGGGGCATGCTCCCAATGAGACGACGGATGGTGTCTTGTGGCATTTCCTCCCAGATCTGTGTGGAGGCATCCCTGAGCTGTTGTACAGTCTGAGGAGCAACCTGGCGGCGCCTAATGGACTGAAACATAATGTCAGTCGAGCTCCACGGTACTGGGCAGTGAGCACAGGGCCCACAACAGGACGTCGGGCCCTCAGGCCATCTTCATGAAGTCTGTTCCTGATTGTTTGGGTAGAGACATTCACACCAGTGGCCCTCTGGAGATCATTCTGTAGGGCACGAGCAGTGCTCAGCCTGTTCCGCCTTGCACAAAGGAGCAGGTATCGGTCCTTCTGATGGGTTGAGGACCTTCTACGGCCCTGTCCAGCTCTCCGAGAATAACCACCAGTCTCCTGAAATCTCCTCCATGTTCTGGAGATTGTGCTGGGAGACACATTAAACCTTCTTGCTGCAGCACATGTGGATGTGCCATCCTGGAGAAGTTGGACAACCTGTGCAACTTCTGTAGGGTTAAGGAATCGCCTCATACTGCCAGTAAAGATAATTACTCAAGCCAAAACCAGCACGAGTGGAAAACCAGCCAAAAAAGATCAAGAGGGAGAAACTTGAAATGACCTCCACATGTAAAACCACACCTGTTTTGAGGGTTTTCTAATTGTTGACACTGTAGTGCACGTGTTAAGTCCATGAACACCAATACAGCTGAAAATGGTTAACAATGGCCTCAGCTGCTTAGCCAACGAGAAAATTATCACAGTTTTAATTGATTTCATGCCAGGGCCAAATAAAACAGTGTTCCTTTAATTTTTGTGAGCAGTATGTATATGTGTATATATATATATATATATATATATATATATATATATATACAAACTTAAGAGTTTGTAAAATAATTTTCTTTACTGTGCTTTAAATATATTGTTCTTAATATTACAAAAACTCTTAGTTTGATATATTTGCCCATATAAAAAACTCTGCAGATTGACTATTTAAATTTTTAAGGCGGCTTGTCGTTTCAGTGTTTTAAAATGTGATGACGTATCTGCCTCCTTTACAGCTTCTTCAGTTCTTGTTGTACCCAGTAAAATTTAAAGAGGAACAGACTGAGCCAAAGCGTTTCTGTTTTAAGAGACAAAGCTGGGATCTAGAACCCTCTGCTGTCTTTCAGGATAGTTTTGTACCAATGTTGGTTTGTGTTACTTATCTTTTGATCTGGTACCATTTCTTATCATTTCAGTCTTTAGAAACATGATCTGAGCCATTTCAGATTTAGGGAATAAACACAGATACTAGAAGAAACTATATAGAGTTTTTTTTCCCAAGCCGTCAGGGGTTTGATGCATGCTAAGTGAAAGCCTTGTCAAACCAACATAACAGTAAATCTGAAGAGCTTTAATCGGATGGCATAGTGACCAAGGAGTTCGAGAAACAAATATTCTAGCTGGGTTTGGTCTGAAACAGGATCGATATGTGGAGAAGTATCTCACTGTTAAGTATGGTGGTGGATCTGTAATGCTGTGGGCCAGATTCCCTTCCCTAGGCCCTGGAAACCATGTTAGTATGTGTCCTGTATGTTATTGTCTGACAACCAAGCCTCAACAGAATGCATATTTGATTTATTGAATTTGACTGTACTGCAAATTAAAGTTTGGATTTTTGTGAGATTATGCTACAGCAATTTAATAGGTTTTTCTTTCTTTAACTTGTTCCTTATATTGATATTTCCCTGAAGAACAAATAACTTTGGGGGGCTGTATAGGACTCACATTTTCAGTTCATTTAAGCTTCCTTTGTTAACCAGTTCAATGCTCCAAATAACAGTGTCATGGTGTGTAGTGTTCCTGATCAAAGGGAACAATTATTTCAGACATTTGAATAGTTATCTTTTTATGATGGTAACAGAAGGATCATTGATATTTTACACCTTTCTTTCCTGATCAGACCACTCTGCTGTCTGCTCATTCTGCTCGTGATGAAGCTGCCCGCCTCGAAGAGCGGAGAGGGGTGATCGAATTCCACGTCATCGGGAACTCGCTCAATCAGAAGCCAAACAAGAGGATCCTGATGTGGCTTGTTGGCCTTCAGAATGTCTTCTCCCACCAGCTTCCCCGGATGCCCAAGGAGTACATAACTCGACTGGTCTTTGACCCGTGAGTATTTCTAACTCTTATTTGTTATCGTTACCCTTCTTCAGAAATGTAGAAGGGTAAGGCGCAATGAGGATACCCGTGTCTCTTTTCTGGCAGGAAACATAAAACGCTGTCTTTGATAAAAGATGGTCGGGTCATTGGAGGGATCTGTTTCAGGATGTTCCCATCCCAGGGCTTCACAGAGATTGTATTTTGTGCCGTCACATCCAACGAGCAGGTCAAGGTGAGAACATTCTCTTATTTTCTAGCTGTTTCACTGCCTGTTGTGTATTTATATTACTGTGAAATAGAAGGTGCTCCCATGCAAATTTCTTCTGTTGTTGCTTTTTGATCTCACTTAAATGTCTCAGATCATCATCAGATAGTAATACCTGATGTATTTTTTTGCGATGAAATCATACAAATCTAAAATCATGTGCAAATTCTATTTTTTTATGTTAAATTTTTTTTTTCCCCAAATAGAAGCAAAAGAACATTTAAAATTAAATTTTGTCACAAAATAAATCTTTTGAAATCAATACTTCATTAGGTGATAGAGGAATCCTTTAAAATTGCCAACTACTTTGAGTGCTAGATATCGTGTATATTGTATATTTACTTGAACTCAAAATTGCACAGCAGCCTCAGTAGGTAGAAAATATCATTAGAACAAGACAGCTTGTGTTCTTAAACTTTGTCTGTGTTTTTGGATGTTGGAATAAAAGAAATAAGGAAAAGAGTACTTCCAAAACCATATTTTAGTATGGTAAAATTAAAAGGTGCTGTGCTGTGTGTTAAAATGGCTGCTTATGGTTGAAAACCCTCCAGTCTGCCTAAAATAAAACCACCCCACATAGAAAAAAGTGGCCATAATGTCCTCTACAGTGATGTAAAACACATTTTTACAAATGTTTAAGGGCAGTTCTTGCTGCTATAAGTGTTTTTAGCTTAGGTGGCGCTTACTGTATAACACAGGGATGGCTTTTTCCCCTTAAAAAAAATAGAATTTTAAAACTGCTTTTTGTGTGTACTCAGGTCGTTTTTTACCATCTGTTTGATGATCTAAAACATTCAAGTGTTGCAAGAAAGCAAAGTCAGGGAACCTGAAGTAACAAAAATCTCTTTCAAAGCACCATTGTTACATCTGACTGACCTTTGGCTGTTGATTACAGGGTTATGGAACCCATTTAATGAACCACCTAAAGGAATATCACATAAAACATGAAATACTCAACTTCCTCACTTATGCTGATGAATACGCAATTGGGTACTTCAAAAAACAGGTAACAGTCCATCTAGTTGAATAGATGTGAATATGATTCAATTTGCTTTAGCTACACTACATAAATCTTTCTTCTTTTATAACAATTGATTGTATTACTTTTATCCCTCTCAGGGTTTTTCAAAGGATATTAAAGTTCCCAAGGCCAAGTATGTGGGCTACATCAAGGACTATGAGGGAGCCACGCTGATGGGCTGCGAACTCAACCCTAGCATCCCTTACACAGAGTTCTCAGTCATCATCAAGAAGCAGAAGGAGGTACCTGGGTGCATATTTAGTAAAGTATTATGTGCCTCTCTCCCTGTCCACGCACTCAGTGACTGCTGTGTCTCCGTCAGATCATCAAGAAGCTGATAGAAAGGAAACAGGCCCAGATCCGAAAAGTCTACCCGGGGCTGTCCTGTTTTAAGGATGGGGTCCGGCAGATTCCCATCGAGAGCATTCCCGGCATACGTACGTTACTGTGAACTACACAACACACCCTATAGAAAAAAACTAGCTTGTTCTAATCTGTTCTAAATGATTTTATGACATTAAATGTTTTTTGGTTATATCAACAGGTGAAACTGGCTGGAAGCCTGCAGGCAAGGGGTATGAGTCTAAGAGTTCACCTTTCAGCAAATTATTTATTAAATGGATTTTTACACACTGGAAATAAGCAGGACAAAGAAATACATGAAAAAAAGTAATAGCCTTGCTGTGTCTTTGATTTGCTGTTTGCATTAATAGGTTAAAACATAACTAACCAAAGACATAAAACACTTTCTATTCATTTATGCATTGTTTATTTTGTTGTCGTAGGAAGGAATTGAAGGATCCTGACCAACTTTACAGCACGCTGAAATCCATCCTGCAGCATGTGAAGGTGGGCCTGCAGCATGCTGAGATTATGTCAGAAAATGTAAAGATTTACCATAATCTCTTTACTTGGTCGTACCTTTCCAGATCTGGCAGATGCCCAAATGAAATTCAGTAGGTTTCTATACTTTTACAGAAACCCTGAAACCAGGACAACAAAACTAATTATTTCCTGCTGTAACATAACTTCCCTACAATGTAATTTTAGGTGATTCAGATTGTCAGAACACTGACCTCTAGTTTTTCTTTGAGTCAAGAATATTTATCTGAAACAACTAGATTCCTTAACATTCCCCCTCATTTCCCTTTGATGATCAATGCTAGAGATGGTTTAAACACCTCTTTGTTTTGCTCCAGCCCTCCATTCATGTCGTCTCCTGTTCACCTGACTGAAGAGTCAGTCTAAACCTTAGAATTAGTTGGATTTCGGAGAACTAAATCATTTGATCCTGGTTGTATACAACTCTAACAAAAGCACTGTACGTATTACTTCTGAACAGAGGTTTTAGCAAAACATACTTCGAAATAGCACCATAAATATTTAAAATAAAAATCCATGCTTTAGCGAGGAAGGATCAGTAGAAAATCCAAAGAAAACGTATTGTTCTGTTTGTGTGTTTTAGAGTCACCAGAACGCCTGGCCTTTCATGGAGCCTGTGAAGAAAACTGAAGCACCTGGCTACTACCAAGTCATTCGCTTTCCCATGGGTGTGTATGACCATGATGGCAGTTTGTTTAAAGTGCCCCTGGCATGAAATCCCCCGTGACGTTTGGGCCCTTTTTAGTCACACTCTAAGTACCTCAATACTGTATTAAAGGATCGTTTGCCGTAACTCAGCCTTGTTGTAGAATTACAGCCCCTACTAGGAGGCCCTTCTTTTAGCATTAGCAGAGAACGACCGAGTTTTGGCGGGCGGGGCCCAGGCCATGCGCCTCTATTGTCAATTGAGTATCTAACGTCCGCATCTGAGGAAACATTGACAGACATGCATTTGCGCACCACAAATTGCCCAAATTCCAATATTAGCCTATGTATGAAATGTAATTAGGTTTAGGCCTAATTATATTGTGTGTTGAACAATAATCTGTTTACAAATTGCAGGCCTAATAAAATATTTGATCATCCATCCACATCCATCCGTCCTCATTACGTCTCTAGCTTCACCACGACAGTAATGGCTCAGTTATCGGCTACTATAACTGTAATGGCGTTTCAATTTGATCCGGGATCTGATCTGGACGGCGAGGCACCTGAGGAGGAACCAGAAAGGTAGAGGACGTCTTACACAGGTGATCCAGACAGACGTGCTGTGCACAGAGGGAAGGGGCTGTGTGTGTGTGTGCGAGAGACGCGTGAGTGACAGAGACGCAGAGAGAGCAGTGAATGAATGCGCTGCGTGTTTTAAATAGCGTAAAAGAGAAATGAAACGCAATATGTGACAGTCGGTGTTGATTTTTTTTGGTCTGTGATAAATCTGTGGCGGTTGGAGTTTAATCTGTGGCGCACCGTTTGGGAAACACGGTATATAACAGCTGAAGGACATTATTGCGGAAATATAAGCTACTTACTTGTATAGGGATATTTGCTGGTTCACGGAGAGTTGGTATAGATCCTGGTAAAAGTTTAAGACGATCAGCGAATCCACTGCTGTATTGTCCCAAATTAATAAAACATTTGTCAGAGAAATGTTTGCCACAAACGACCACGCGCTTAGGGAGTCGGTCTGGTACATTTCCTGCATAAATAAAGTCCATCCACAAGCTTTTCGGTGGGGAGGACAGTGTTGATGCGGTCTGGAATACATGCTGTCGGTTTGTTGTTTGCCTTTTACCGTAGCTCTCGTTGTTTAGGTTGTAATATGCGCAGCGGGGGGAGGGACTTGGAGAGTGTAGTTCTGAGAAGGGGGTAATTGGCTGGAACTCAGTGACGACATATGCCAAAACGTGTCGTCATATGCCGAACTGCAAAACAGCCCGTTTCTGAGTGCTAATTTCACTATGTAGGCAGACATACCCGGGAACAAAGGAAACACTAATCAGTATTTTTAACCCCTTAGGGGACATAGGCAGGCTGGGGAAACTAAAAAATATGACCAAAAAACTCAAATGCAAATTTCATGCCAGGGGCACTTTAAGGTTAAATTGTATATAATGACATGAAAAAGTTTTCCCTCTTTGCTTTGTTTTTGCTTTTTTCCACCCGCACAGAAAATGTTTCAGATCATCAAACAGATTTTAATATCAAACTGAGATAACCTTTGTAAACACAAAAGCTGTTTTGAAATTTCATCTATTAAGGGCAAAAGTTGTCCAAAGCAACCTGGCCCTATGGAAAAAAGTAGGCATCTCTGTCTCTGATTAAACTCCAGACTTTGACTAGACCAATTCAGAACCTTAATTTATTTTTATTTAGCCAGTTTTGGCCAGTCAGAGGTGGTGTTCTTAAGATAATTGTGCTGCTGTGTAACCAAAGTACGCTTAAGCTTAAGGTCGACTTGCTGGTCTAACATTTGCCTTCAAGATTTTCAGCTATAAATAAGAATTAATCAATTATGGCAAGTTGTCCAGGACCTGAAGAAGTAAAGTAGTCCCTGCCCATCATACTACCACCACTATGTTACATGTAGATTTGATGTGTTCTATTTTCTGATATGTTGTGGTACTTCTGTGCCTGTAGCCTGATATAAAACTTTCAAAAAGTAAAACTTTTTGTCTTATCAGTGCACAGAATATTTCCTCAAAAGTCTTAGGGATCATCAAAATTTAGGGGCATGGGCCCATGCGACATGGTCCTTTTGGGTTCTGTTTGGTCAGCTGTGGTTTTAGTTTTTGGAACTGCGTGAAATAAAATATTTTTCCCAGGCTCTTGAAGTTAAACCATAAACCCTGACCTCAACTGAGGTAAGTGGTAAATTAACTGAACTTATAGAGCTTTTCAAATCGTAGACAATAAAAATGCAACACTCGCGATGTGCAGATCAGTAGGCAACTTGGGGTTAAGTGGCTTGCCAAAGGGGGTATAAACATAAGTCGAGGAAACAAGAATCGAAGTCACAACTTTGGTTGACTGCTGATCCAGGTGACTCCTATTGCAGCTTTCCACAGCCACCCCATAAATCCTGTGGTGCTTTAGGTGTTGTTCTAGATTCCTTTTTTGACCTCCTTGATGAGTCATAGATGTGCTTTTGGAGTAATTTTAGTAGGTGTGCCACACCTAGGAAGGTTCACCAGTTTCATGTTTTCTCAAAATGTGGATAATGGCTTTCACTGTGGTTTGCTGGAGTCCCAACGCCTTAGAAACAGATTTCTGACTCTTTTCAGACTCTTACATGCTAATATTTTTATCGTCTGATTCATGATTTACCAATGGGGGAAATTACTACTTCACTCCATGTTGGGTTGGTTTGGATAGCTTGTTTTCCCTTAAACTAAATAATTTTAAAATAGCAGTTTGTATTTACTCTGTGTAGGTATGGCAGGTATTAAAGTTTGTTTGATAATCTGAAACATGAAAAGATTCTGAAGCCTAATAGAAAACTATCTTCTTCAGGTTTTATACTTAGACCAATTTTGGCATTACTTTCAAAAACACCTTTACAGGTGCCGTTATTCAACAACTAACAGTACGGGAAGACTTTTAAGTTGTCTGTTTCACTTTGTTTTTACCCAGACCTGAAGACGATGAGCGAGCGCCTGAAAAGCAGGTACTACACAACACGGAAGCTTTTCATGGCCGACATGCAGCGCATCTTCACCAACTGCCGCGAATACAATGCTCCAGAGAGCGAGTACTACAAGTGTGCCAACATACTGGAGAAATTCTTCTACACCAAGATAAAAGAGGCAGGCCTCATCGAGAAGTAGATAAAAGATGAGAGGTTTTCCTGTCAAGAATCCTGGCACAGGTTCAGTTAGCAGGTAATGCAGAGGACAAGGAAAAAAGAAAAGGATCATATCGTATGTTTAATGCATGCTGGCCCACATCCTGAATCAGTTCCTTCTTTGAAAGACTGGCTCAGAGAGGGATGTAGACACTCAAGAACTGAGACTATTTTTGATTGTTAAAAAAAAGAATGGTGTTTGAATTTCTTTGTGCATCCCAGAAAACTGAGAAAGGTTCTGTTATTTGTTTTAGAAAATTATCAAACATTGACAACTGATGGAATTTTTTTAATTTATTTTTCTACACTGCCTCTTAGTGTCTGCCTTTTTCCTCTCAGTTGACTCAGGTTGTCATGTGAAGGAGCCAAACATTCGATGGATTGAGTCTGAGAAAGTGTTACCTATGAGCAAACCAAGCTGAAGCTTCCCTGTCTAACTCTGCAGTTATGAGCATGTACAGCGCTGAGGCTCAAGTTTCTCTGTGATGAGTTCATCCTGCCAAAAGAGGAATATAACTTTTAAATTTTGTACATATTTTAATCATTTTGAAGCACTTATGCCCAATGTATATTTTAAATATCTATACCTTAAGTACATTTTCCCCCCATTAACCCACAAAGGGCAGTTTGACTATCATCCCCCCAAGTATTAACATGAATTTTAGCCTCTTATCTTTCCTTCTACTTATGGATTACACTGTCAACTCAGAACTACTTTAATCATCTAGAGTTTATTCTTATTTATGTGCTTTAATTCAGAAGAACTATGTTTAAGACGAGGTCTTAATTTCTTATTTTTGTCCTGCAGATGGAGATTGACTTTATACTTTGGAGATAAATGAAAAGATTGTGCAATACGATGTAGTTTTGCTGTTTTGTAAAAAGGTGTTTGTACTTTCCAAAATTTGGGGAAAATAACCTTTTTTAATATGTCTGTAAAAAATATATTTCATGCTATTTGTACAATTGGTTTTATTGACCTAGAATTAGCCTATTTTGTAGACTAAATAAAGCAAATGTGAGGCTAATTTGGTGTTTTCTTTTTAAACATTAACTTAAACCATTTTAGTAGCATAAACTTTTTAAAGTTTATTGTCACATACAGTACAATAAAGAATTAAAGATGCATAGATGTTGCATCTTGTTATAGAAAACCTAAAAGTTAAGTAAAAAGTATTGTAATCTGTCCATCTTTGGAGAACATCCAACTACATTTAGGTACAGACAAATACAAAAAAAGGAATTAACAAGAAAAACTGATCACAGTTACTCTCCATTGCAGACAGAACCTTCAGAGACATAATTCCCTCTCCTCCAAAAAAAACAAGTATCCTCTATGGGAACAAATGTCAAAAAAGCTGCATTCACTGGCACCCAACAAAAGACTCATTGTACTTCTCAAACGGCTGCTGGTTGCAAGACTTCCTTGATTTCTGTACAGACCTCCTGCCAGACTTCTGTTTGAAAACAGGAGAGCGGAGGAACTGCAGGTCTGTAAACTTGTCCCCACGGCGAAGTTTCCTGTTAGAAAGTTACAAACACGGCTGTTTAATCTTGTTTTACAAAAAAAAAAAAGTTAAACAGTGAATTTACTTACGCATTTAATGAAGGTTCCTTATAGTCGACGGCCATGGTGCAGCGGCGTTTACGAGCAGTCGCAGGCGCATCAGACCGTCGTGCGAAGTTACGATAGGCTGCAGGGGACATATTGGTCACATCATACAGACTCAAGCCCCGCCCTGCTGACCTTACACCAACCCCACCTGTAAAAGTGTGAGGAAAGATTTGATGCACAAAAAAGAAAAAGAAAATAAAATGGTGCAGGATCACATACAAACATTAAAAAATAAGATTAAGGCCCAGATCTCAAACCCACTGAAGTGCAAATTAGGTGACATGAAAAAAAAAAAGATTTTTAAATTTTTTCCTAGAGGCAGAGTTGATTATGACTTACGTTGGTGGCATGTTTTGAGCCTTGGTGTTTGGCTTGATAAAAGAGAAGAACCTTCACAAGACGGTTCTCCAAAATTGGACAGAACAGTGTCTATTCTCATCATCTCGGCCTCAACCAGAGGGCTGACAGTAGGGAAACAGTCCTCCATTCTGTCCCTCTGAGGTTCTGAAAGAAACAACTTTTAGGTCGGTACCAATCCGCACAACCTGCCCAACAACTTATCCAGCCTTTAACCAATAGATTTCAATCTAATTACTGCCTCACTGGATTTTTCCACATTACAAGAAACCCCAGCTAAGTTCAATGAAAAACAGATAAATGGATGAATCATGAATCGAGCTTTACTTACTCTGGTGATTCTCTTGTTTCAGCCCAACAGGGTCTTGATGGGGATTATCTTCATCCTTTCCAGAATCTCTCACCTCCAACATTGACTCTTCATCCCTGAAAACTAACGAATTTAAAGTTGTATAAGAAATATTTTAAATGTCACCCATGAAACAATAAGAAAACCACTAAATCTTTACTTTAAAAACTCACCAGAGATCTTTGGGGTTGGAGGGATGTATTCCTTTTTCCTTACAACCTGTGAGCGCCGGCCTCTGCGAGTAGCGATGATTTTGGTTTTAGCAGGAGAAGACTGTCTCCGCCTCGTCTTCTGAGGGACGTACAGACTGTCCTCTGACTCTGAGGATGGAGATAATGAGCTGGATTCACTCGATTTGTGAACAGCTGCAGAGACCTCAGCCTGCGTCTCTTCATTAATGGGTGTGGCTGGCTGATTCTCCTCAGCCTTCGCCTTAAACGGCGTAACATGGACAGTTTCTTCACAGTCGAAGTCAAACGTGTCATTGCACCCCAGCGAGGTGTTGAGCTTGTTGCTCTGCGGCGGATGAGCTGCTTTGCCCCGTGTGGCCGAGCGGTCCCGACTCTTGGAGCGGGTTCTGGGTTTGGGATTTTCCCAGGGTTTCTTTAACGGGACACGATCCGCTTTGTGGCCTCTTTCGGGTTTCCGTGAAGCTGGTTCTGGTTTAGAGCGAGGCTGTTGCTGGGTTTGTTTCCTACTAGGCAGGGGTTGTTTTTTTTTAGGACGAACTGGCTCAGGAGTAGAGTGATGCAACTCCTCAGTGTCGCTGACATGTGCCGCCTCTGGTTCAGGTCCTTGGTGGTTCTGATTCAGATCTCCACTGTCACCGTGAATAGGGCTCGGTAATACAGCCCCGAGATCAGTGACTGGGTCTGCGTTGCTCAAAAGCCTTTGTTCTTGCACACGTTCAGAGCGCCTCTTGCTTTTTCTGTCGCCGTAACGACGCCTCACACCCACCGTGGATGGCAGAGTAACCTCTTTGTCACAATCAATGTGTCCATTCTTTTTGGAAAGGGGGGAGTCTATGGGAAAGCATTTTACATAAATACAACAGGTTATGATAGATTGATTTTGAGTTAATACAGAACATAAAAACAAAGCTGCTGCCATAAAAAGATAATCTAATAAAAACGCTAGTTTTAGAAGAGTAAATAAACACTTGTGCTGCATAACCTTTATTAGGATTAGCTTCAAAAGCCAATTCTGCACAATAAACATGATTTTAAATAAAAAAATAAAGTTTTTGTTATGATAAATACAGAGAAAGATTTTACTTTTTAATAATTACACTGTTGATATTTTGTGTATGTGTGTAAATCCAACTTAATTTTGCCTTAAGAGATCATATTCCTTCTAAGCCTACAAATCTCAAGAAAATATAATAACCAATTAGACAAAACAAAATATTTTAATCATCCTAGACATGGTCCAGTTACTAGTATGAAGGCATCTCACAGTTTTCTAATTATAAGTAGGCCCAATATTTTTCTGTCATGCTGTTCCAATGTTTTAATTCCTTTTAATGAGATACCATAGAAAGCACTGGAGTGACTGGAGATTTTTCTAGCTATATGGAGCTGTGAGTAACACAAGGTGGCTGCAGCTGGCTGAAAGAAAGCTAATAGACTAAACTTGCAAACAAAAAGACAACATTTTTCATTTTAATATATTTTTAGTTACCAAAAACAATGGTAGTCACATTGTCAAAACTAAAGCATCCTTCGTCCTTATTAAGAAAACAATGTTTAAGTGTTTAGCTACACTTCAGGCTACTGACCCGTGCAGATAGCCCAACTAATTTACCATTGCTCCATAAAAATAAAAAAAACTGCAAAAAGGTATCATATTCTACAAAATACATATTGTACACATTTTGCAGGGGCTTCTTTTATATTTTCACTTCAGTCTAAGTATCAAATTTCCAATAATTGCATCTAAACAAATAGAGAGGAATGTTTATACCTGTAATTATCACTGTACAAAATTTAGACTACTGATAAACAAATCAATATCAGCAACTACAACAAAAACAATTACCTGCACAAATTGGTGAAGCATCACACATAATAAGCTGATCAAGCTGCTGGCTGCTTCGCTTCCTCCTGATAATTAAAACGAAACAAATTCCAACAGTAAACAGAGACGTATAGTGATGCCCCAATCCATCGGCCGGTGATTGAGAAGCTACTGTCTGCTCATCGGCATGTCAAACGAAAACAGTCATTTATTTTGAACTCACCTCGCTATAATCTGATGGTTTGGGGTTTCCACTTGGATTGCTTTTGGTTCAGTCTAGACCAAAACACAAGCAAATGCAACATTGCAAATAGATAATGTAATAATAAAAAACTTTAAGGGTGTACTGTGATATCAGGACACCTTACATTAAGAAATTGAACACACTGGATCAAAAAACAAGTACTTGAACAGGAAACAAGCTATCCGAGAGTGTACCTGAGAGGCACTTGCTGCTAACGCTTCCTGCTCTTTGAGCTTCCTCTTGAGCAGAAGCAGGTGAAGGAACAGGGCTTGCTGCTCCCTCTTCAGCTGCAGGATCACAGCGTTGGCCTGCCTCACTTTCTCCTTCTCAGCTTGAAGACCCACGGCCAGAGCCTTGTTGTTCTGCTGCACACCTTTAAGGATGGTGCTAGCAGAACTGGGCACTAAGAAAAAGTTTGGAAATAATATCAACAAAATAATTATTTTTCCAAATCCAATTTATTTATAAGAACTTTTTTTTTTAACAGCAAGCTTACCCAAAGTGATAAATAAAAGATATAAAACCCAGACATAAAACAGATATCAAAACACCCATAAAATAGAACATAGACAATAAAAAGCGCATGTCAAGTCCCATAGGGCCAAATGCAATTGAAAAAAAAAAAAGATATGCTTTTAAAATAAAGAATCTTGAAAACAAAGACAACGTGTTCCAAAGTTTTGGAGCCACAACAGAGAAAGCTCAAACTCCTCTAAGTTTGTGTCTAGTTTTAAGGACAACTACAAGCAGCTGGCCGGCTCATCTAAGGGCCACGATGAAAAATAAGGCTGGAGTAAATCTGGAGAGGTACAGGGGAGCGAGACCATTTAGCGATGTTTAAGGTTTTATTTAATGAATTCATCATAAAATGTTTAATAGCTTATCCAATACATCCTTCACACATTCATATTTTTCTCTATTGTTTAACGTATTCAATAAATAATGATTTATTGCATTACAGGGTTTTTGGTCCTCAACAGTATTTAGGTCAAAAAGTTGATTTAGTGATATAAAACAAATAGGAAATTGTGATTTGATTTAGCAGACTCTTTTAGAAGCCTTTCATTATTCCTATTCATATTACTAGCAGACTGGATCATATGGTGACTCCCAAACTACAGAGCATCAAAACCACAAAGCCACTTTCTGCTTCTTTTGAAGAACCAGGTATACAAACCCGACACCAAGTATTCTAAAATATATCGACATTTTTCTCTTTTTTTTTAACTTATGGGGTAACATCTGAAAAACACCCGTTTTGAATGAGAAAAAAAGTAATAAGTTTTAAACCACACCATCAGATTCATTTAACAATACATACTGCAACTTTAGCGGTGGGATTAAAGAAAATCAACAGAGAAATAAAGGTATTATTCAGGGTGGAGGATGCTGCACTTAAACTGATGTAATACAGTGTATGTGATATTAAAAGCTTAGTGTACACCGTGCACATTTACTGTGTTTATATTTAAATAACAAATGATCTGCTCATCATAAACAGAGCAGGTCATCATATCATCGCCCCCTGTATGCGTACATACAGTGACTCTTAAAACAACCCCAAGCTCTGATCAACAATATGGGAATCTACGTAAGATCGAAGCTCAAACACTTACCGGAGGTTTTGTTTATCATTCTTGACCGCCTCCTGCTTGGAGCTGCAGCATTAGCCAGCCGTTTGTTCCTCTTCTCCTTCATCCTTTCCTTGATGTCCTCCAAACTCTGCTGGAAGGACTTCTTTTGGACTCTCTCCTTCGCCATGGCTCGAGATCTATTTGAATCGTCAACATATATTCCCTTATGTATGCCCTCAGCAGTTTAACGCTATGATATATCGAGCATAGGAGTAAATTAAGACACTAAAAGCGCCGCTAGCTAAAGTCAGTAATCGTTACCGTTTACTAAAGCACACGGCTAGTTTTAGCAGCGACGGTCTGACAATATTTGCGTATGAAAGAAAGCCACGATGAACCTACCAGGGGAAATAGTTCACGATGTTTTTAACGTTGGCTTCTTTATCTACTACGAAACGCTAAAAATTAAGAAAACAGAACACCAAAAGAATCAATTTTTCTAACCTCGACTTCAGGAGGTTGACGTTCGAATTCAGAACCGCGACTGCTGATTGGTCGAAATTCAACATGACGTAATTTCCTTTCTTAAGGTGAAGGGATTGTTCGCTAGATGCCGCTGATGTAAAGAAAATAAATCAAATGCTTGTCTGGAAATCTATTTTCCTCAAACACTTCAACCCATAGACTGTATATAACTGTATGTAACTTTATAACTTCAACCATAGAAATCGAACATATCCATTCAAGCTCTATCCTTTCTAAATCCTTGCAGGCTATTTCTAGAGGTCAATAGGTCAGATTCGCCTTGTAAAGATCACAAAATCAGCTGGCAAATAACTGAGTCACAAGTATTTAAATAATAATTCTGAACTTCAAATCTTAATTTTGACTTTGATAATCAGATGACATTTAGTCATAAGTTTGACTTAATTAAATAAATGTAAATTAATTTTCAGATTCAGAATTTTGACTTTTAAAGTCACCATCTAACTGGTTGGTTTTGTTGGGTTTTTTTATTATTTTTTTTACATTTACGTTGCAGAAATGGGCTTTCACAGGCACAGCCATGTTTTACTCGGTATTCCGTGTTTGTCGGAATCTAAAAAGTGCACAGCCACTCTCCAACTCTGTTATCTAATTATAATTATTGGTGCCTCATTCAATCCCTTTCCAGCCTTTTCCTGCCTGTCAACTGGAAACAGAATAACCACACAGGAGTTATGTACCACCAGGAACCGAGGGCCTAACAAACTTAAAGATTGTAGATTATGAGTATACATCTTTAGAAATGTAAATTAGGTTGAGACTCATCATGGGTCAGGCTCATTCTGCTCCACCAAAATTTATATTTATAATTGTCTGCTGTAGATAAGAGCACAGTGAAGTGTAGAGTGCTGTGCTGCATGTGGATTGAGCAGATAATTGTGTTAATCTTGGAGCCCATTGACAGCCAGCATTTTCAGTCTTGTTCTTTGAGAATTTTCTAAACCTCTCAAGGCCCCGTTCAAGCTAAGATTACACAGTCAATTATTAGATGAAAGCACATTTTAATTTCCCTGGTTTGTCTTTTGAAACTCTCTTCAGAAGTCAATGTTCCTGCCCTCTTGTTTTTGACAACCAGCCTAAATCAACAGCCCTGTATGTTAATGCATGAACACAGATCTCCTTATTAAAGCCAGTTCAAACATAATTACGTGCTGTCTAAGGTTTAGCTCAGTAAATGTTCTGTAAATATTGCATTTCCTTAGATTGCATAATGGTCTGTGATTTCATTGATTTTAAAAGTCAAAGTCAAACATGGCATGACTTGCTTTTGGCAAGGCACAAAGAAAAAAGTTGCAAACCTTCCTGCAAGTCCCGACGGCTAATTGTATCCAGTTTAGTGCATGAGCAGCATCGAGCGTGTCCATACCAGCTGACTGGCACTGTGACATTTATTCCACTTTAAAGCAAAGATTTTTCTTGTATAAACAAAAAGGCACCATCCCATAGTCAGGCTTTGTAAAATGTCATATATATATATGTTTAGCACAACATTCTTTACCCCCCAAAAAATAGCATGTATATAGCAGAACAAACTAATAAAGCACTCTGTAAAAGTTGAAAAGCTATTTATAGAGCTAGCTAATTGACTGAAATTTACAGTACTTTTTTACATGAACGTGTGACCCAAATATTTTCTTTTTTACTGTCCATGCTAAATTTTGTTTAACAGCAGTGTATTTTACTGTTGCTCATTTAAACTTGGGGTAGGCAGCGTGCCAGTGTAATGTGGTTAGAGAAGCGAGAAGGTTCATGGAGTTAGCATGTTCTCCCGGAGCCAGCCAGGGTCTTCTACCCCTCCCATTTTTGAAAAACATCCACATACCTGGAGCTGATTCAATGTAAGTGCATTAAGGTGTAAGTGTGTGTTTTTTGCTGTTGGTGCTGTGATGCAAAAATTGATTTCTTGGGTATAACTTCCCAAATGACAGGTGAGAAATGCAGCCCACAAAGGTCAGCTAACGCACTTACTGGTTTAGTTTCTCTCATTTCTTTTCAGCAGTAGTACTAATAATAGTATTCTTATTTTGTTCGACTTTCAGTTATTAAGGCAAATCTCATTTGGAAAAGAGGTCTCGTTTTCAAGAATAACCTGTTGGACAAATGGACATAGAAGACAACAATGCGTTAAAACTAACAAGACTATACTCATATAACAGATTAACTAAAAACACAAACACAAAATAAAAGGAAAATGAAAGACAGAGACAATACTATTTTATTATCCCTCCCTACAACCGATCCCAGTGAAACATAAGGTAAAGACACATGTATAGATTAGATCATGACTTGCTAGCAGGATTAAAACAGCACGTATTGGTGAGCTTTTTCAACACTGGTGGTGGTAGTGTCGTGGTCTGGGGCTGCTCAGCTGCTTCAGGACCTGGATAAGTTGCATAATGAATTTTGTTCTGTTTCCTAAAATAAAATCCTGAAGGAGAATGTTCAGTCATCAGTTTGTGACTTTAAGCTGGAGGGCTCTTGTTGCTTGTGCTAAGTCATAGAGTCATATTCAACAAACCAGAATATTATTGAAAAGTTCATTTATTTTAGTAACTCAATTCACAAAGAGAAACATAATATAGATTAATAACACACAGGTTTATATTTTCAAGCCTTTATTTCTGTTAATTATGATGTCCCATTTACAGTTAACGAAGACACATCATTTAGGATTAGAATATTACATCAGACTAATAAAAATAAATGTTAACACAAAAATGTTGGCTTAGTGAAAAAAAGCATGTTTAATACCTGCTTAAAGGCTGTCATTTTCAAAAGGTTTGTTTAATCTGACAAATGAGCCTAATCAGAACGCACAATCAGATTTACTGAATCGGACAGAATATGTTTCGAAAAAATAAAGTAAGACACATTTCAGGCTACAATGTAGTAGCTTTCTTACCTGAGGTAACCACATGTTTGTCAAGTCAAGCTTGAAAGGAATTGGGAAGGATCTACTCTGCTATGATCTTTTAGTGCAGGGAAGGTTATGCACACTTTAACAATCCAACAGGAACATGTGCCAGGCCATCATGTGTGAATCTTTGCAAAACTAAGAAGCATCTATAAATACAAGAGAAGCTGCCAGTAAGGCAGTGAACTTTAAAAATAATTTTCTACTGTGGACATGTTTCCTATATATTGCCACAACTAATGCGCAGAGTAATTACCTAGTAGGGCATGACTCAAACTATTCACTACTATTTGGTTTTGCAAAGGATGAAAAATTTGATTAACGCTTTAAATTTGTTTGCTAGAAGTATTGATTAAACAGCCTTTTGCTAAATGGCTCAATTTCATGATTTCTTCTGAATAATTGTCTGTGTTTCTGTAAAAAAGGAAAACAGATTCTTATGAAGTACTTGGAAGATTTTAAGGACTGCAATAGTTTGGTTATAATAGCAATTGCTGTCAATGAAATAACTGAAGCTTTGTTGCAGATTTTCAAGACTGTATGTGTTAACATATTCACACAACAATTATAATCACCTTGCATCGTTTTCCTGATCTAATATTGTGTTTTTCTTTTTATAATTTTTTTTCTTTTTATGCCTGGAAATGTATTTGAAATATGCCAGTCAATTCCTGGCTGCAAATAAGTGATGAAATAAAGAAAGGATGATTGTTTGGTCAATTAGTGAAATCCTGCTAAAATAGATCTGAGTTGAAGTCTGTCAGTGAGGGAAGCACATGATAAATATGTCATAGTAGTATAATAAATCTGTCCTCCAGAAACTTCTGTTGTAACAAAATATCTGTTGCTGTCAAAAAAAAAAGAAACAAAATGTAACGATGTTGTGAACATCACTGGTAAGTGAGCTGGGTGTGGCACACAATTACTTTACCAATGTACAGCATGTAACACTGAAAAAATGCAGTTTGTTTTTATTGTATAACAAATCTACAGCGTTTTCGTGCATAAAATATATGGCTTTGATTTAATTCACTGTGATTTCTTAAATGACTTAGGGCATCATCAGAGGTAAGAATCCAGCTGGGAAATCTCAAATACAGGGTAAGATTGTAGTGTGTTCTTGAAAAAGCGACATTTTGATGTTACCTTTGGAAGAAACACTTTGATGTCTGTCACTATCTGGCCTCCGACCCAAACACGCAGATGTGCTGCAGCACGCTAAGGTTACAGAGGAGTTTGACTAAGTTACAGTGCCGCCCATTGAAAACAAATGACTTCAGCAGAGTGTCTCAGCTGTGACCCTGGCGTGCAGCATACGAACAGGTCTTTCTCTGTCTCATGCCCTGTATGCATGTTCTCACTGGGACTATTTCCTCACAGGTCAGTGAAGGATTTGCAGTAGCAAATCTTTATTAAGACCCAAAGAAGCATTGATAAATTCTAACATATGTGGGCTTCTAGTAACAGGTGTGGGATTTTAGAGTGGGTTTTGTGACTAAGAGAGCATTTTGTTACCAAGTGCCTATACAAACCTGTAATGACGCACTGTTTTAACAATAACATCACTCGTGTTTACTTAAAAGGTAATATTCTTGCTAAAAGCCTGCAAATGTCACAGCTGTTCTCTCACAGCAGGGGAAATATAGAGTGGAGCTTTGTGTGTTTTTGTTAGACTGCTTTAAAGAGAACAAGTAAAGGAGGACAAGCAGAGGTACAAACAGAGGTACAAACAGAGCTAGCGAGCCAGAGAAACTCCACTTGTCCTTGTTCAGCTTGGTTAAATGGACAAATCCATCATCACAGTCATTTCATGGCACCTCCTCCACATGTCAGCTGCTTGGAGAAAAAACTTATTATCACAGGTACAGGAATGGAGGAGTTCATTAAAGGAGAAACAGAAGGAGCCCTTTGGCAGCAGGCAACATTAGGGGACAAAAAGAGTTTAGAAAACACAAAAAGTCACACCTGTCTATAGTTCAGTTTTTACAGTGTAAAAAGATAGACAGACAGACAGACAGACAGACAGACAGACAGACAGACAGACAGACAGACAGACAGACAGACAGACAGATAGATAGATAGATAGATAGATAGATAGATAGATAGATAGATAGATAGATAGATAGATAGATAGATAGATAGATAGATAGATAGATAGATAGATAGATAGATAGATAGATAGATAGATAGATAGATAGATAGATAGATAGATAGATAGATAGATAGATAGATAGATAGATAGATAGATAGATAGATAGATAGATAGATAGATAGGTGGAATTATAACAGTTTTTTGAAAACCTTTACAATGGCAAGATTAGTGGAAAAAAGAAAACCAACAATAAAAACCAAACAGACAAATTAAACTACTTGAAAAAAATCTTAAACCTGTTTCCTAGCTGCTACCTTCCTCTGTCTTTTACTTTGAAATGACTAAAACACACAAAAAAATTATTGACATGTCCAAATAAATGTGGGTTTTATTCATAACGCACTTTTTGAAAGTCAAAAGTTTTTAAAAGCAGAAATTCAAAAAATGAAAGCCAATACAATAAAGCAGTTTAACACAGTTGTGGAAAATGTAGTCGACCTGAAACTCAATCCATAAAATCCGGTGTTGATGTTTATTTAAGCTGAATACCAACAAAGAGGTTTATACTTTGTGAATGCTTCCAACTTTAAATGAATTTTTAAGTGTTTTGGTCATTCTTTTCCACAACTTAAAAAATTTAGCTGCTGTGACACAATCACTCAGCCTACTGCCTGGATGACCTTTTGTTCTATATGAAATATGTCATCTGTTTCTTCTTATAAGGTTTCTTTACCTTCTGCACACTTACAGTAAAGCCAGACTTTCACCTGTGCGCTGCAAATTTTTGTGTGCTAGAGTAGCTTGGCTGCCAACATGAAAAGAATACAGTATATCTGCTTCACAGCTCCAATAACCAGACCACCGTTCTGATGCGTTGGGTTCATGTGAATCTAAGAAATACAACATTCAGTTATAGTAATTATTGTTCACTGTTTAAATAAGCAAGTCTTTATTTATATTTTACTATTTTGTGAAGATTTAAAGATAAAATTTTACATTACAAGCTTTCAGAGAGTACAGTTTAAAGCATTCATCAGAGGGAAACAAAACCACACAGAGGTTGGCCTTTCAGCAGCTGAGCCAATATCTGTGCTGCAGCCTGTATTTCCCCAGCTGTAAAGGTAAAAAGGTAAAGAGAAGCTTTGGTACAAACATGTCCAGGCCAGCACATTTCAAAGCACCAAAGAAAGTTAAATTTGAAATTTCAGACACTCTATTTCTTGCTAAACCGGGGGTATTTAATGCTCTTACAGCACCAGACGGAATTTGTTAAGACCCTGTGAGGTTTCCTGGCACTGCAGGAGGCCACTGCATTGGGCATGGCATGGAGCAACAGATCGGTAAAAGAGAGGGAAAACTTGTCTGTGAAGTAAATGCCGCAGCAGGGTGTTTAAGAGCAAACTGGAAGGCATAATGGCCATGCTGCTACCCACAGAGAGCCAATTGTGTGTCTGGGGCTCAGTGCTGCTGTCACTTGGGCTGAAACGGATGTGATGGCTAATGTGGGCTCCTTCGCTTAGATTTATGACACTGTGTCTTAAAAAGCCCACGAATTTATGGTAAATCCACATCAGAGGTACGTTCAGGGGTAGTTGTGAGATATTTACAATGTATTGCAAAAATAATTTGTAATCCTGAAACGTTTTCACAGTTTGGCAAACTACAGTGTATTCTTCAATGTATTTTATTGGATTTGAAGACTACAAGTCAAAGAAAACTTAGTCTTTTTTTCAAATAAAAATTGGAAAACTTTGGAGTACATATGTTGCTCATTGCATCACTTCCTTCAGAGGTCACCCAATTAGCATATAGGAATCATTCACATGATCAATTGGGATCTCAGTGAAAATGTGAAAGACTGGGCAAATGAGCCAGGACTACATGGAAAAAAGCTAAGTCTGGTGGAAAACAAACACTGCTCATTTATCTGAACTAACCATCCCCACAGTGAGACATAGTGGTAACAGCATCATGCTGTGGGGGTGCTTTTCTTCAACAGAGACAGAGCACCTGGTCAGCATTGATGAGAAGATGAACTGAGCTAAATACAGGGAAAACTGGGGGAAAACCTTTAGGATGTTTCAAAAGAGTTCAGACTAAGGTGGAGGTCATCCAGAACTTACTAGAACTTAGCTGCAATGAAATCTTTATGATCAAAGAATATTCATGTGTAGAATGTCCTAGTCAAAGTCCACACCTAAATCTAATTAGTAATCTGTGACAAGACTATCCAATCCGACTGATTTTAAGCAATGTTGCAAAGAAGAATGGACAAAATGTTCAGTCCTTATTTGTGCAAAACTGGTGCAGAAATACCCCAAAAGACTTGGAGTTGTGTTTGCTTCTAAGAGTGGTTTTGCAAAGTATTTATTTAGTGACCTAAAAAAAAATACATGAATAATCTTTAGATTTTGATCTACAAAAAATGTTACAAAACCATGAATCCCTCTCTTTCCACTTGGAAATTTTGCACAACTTCATGTTGGCCACTCACATAAAATTCAGTTTAACTTAATTGAAGCTTGCACATGTGGTTGTAATGTGAAAAAAATGTGTAAAAGAGTTCAAAAGAGTGTGAGTACTTTTGCAAGCCACTGTATGTGTGAGATATTTGATTTGTTCCCCTTTAAACATTGTGGCAGGAGCTTTAGTCGCCACACAGTCTTCTGCACTGAAGTTTTCAAGTAATATAAAGGCAATAAAACAAACTGTAATCTAATTCACAGGGCTTTTTCTGTCTCAGAGTTATGTTTAAGGGCTGATCACACAGTCTGTGTTATGATTTCATTACCACTGATTGTAAGAGCACATTTTCCATATAAAAAAAAAGCAGAGCTGTGTATGTTAGGCCTCTATGGAGATTAGGCCACAGATTAGTCAACACGTTTTTTCATGATTAAAAAAAAAGCAGATTGACCATTTAGATGTCCCAGAACAGAAGTGTGAGCTAAGAAATCTGAGTGATATCTATCTATCTATCTATCTATCTATCTATCTATCTATCTATCTATCTATCTATCTATCTATCTATCTATCTATCTATCTATCTATCTATCTATCTATCTATCTATCTATCTATCTATCTAACTATCTAACTATCTATCTATCTATCTATCTATCTATCTATCTATCTATCTATCTATCTATCTATCTATCTATCTATCTATCTATCTATCTATCTATCTATCTATCTATCTGTCTGTCTGTCTATCACCAACTGCTGACTTTTGAAGATAAAATGAAATGTTTTGATGTAATTGTCATAAAGATTTTCTCCAAATCCTAATCATAATAAAAGAAATTCATCAACACAAAGACAAAAACAAAAACAGTAGCAACAAAAAATGATTTCCCCCGAAAATAGATGCTGAATTTAAAGTCAGAATGTCTTAAGGAAACTGTAAAGAAAAGGATAGGTCATGTCATGATGTGGGCTTGTGCTGCAGTCGAACACAAGGATACCTTTTTTTCTTATGTGGTACAGTAAAGTACAACACATTCTGGAATAAAAAAATATTGATTAAAAACACAATCAAACGGAAGAACAGCTTTAATAATTAGCCTGAGAAGCTCACCAGGAGCTTAAGTTCTGCAAATTAGAACTAGAAGACTTTTAGGGGTTATCATATTGGCCTAAAAGCTCTGAAGCTCACAAAATTGTAATTCAAATGGCAAAGATTTTCCTAATTACTGGTTTAAAATTGAATGATTTCTAACTGACTTTGCTGCATTTATTTTAAGAAGTGGCTGATAATCAAGTTTTTTGCAGATATTTTCAAATCACTATGTCCTTTAGTTTATTGAGATCATTTTTTTCCCCTTATTCTCGCCCTGTAGCCTAATTCACCTATGTCCATGCTTGCTTTATGATTCGGAATAAAATAGTGTGGAGAAGTCCAAAACCCTGCATACTCAGGCTAGGTGCTTATTACAATCCTTTTTTATGTGAACAGCAAACAAAGTTGCCCTCTCGCATGGCAAACAGCAGCTCAGCCTGCCTTTGTAGTCTCTCCAGGTATAGCAGAGGCAGAAAAATTCCCTGGATGCCAGGCTAGGCTTCTGTAATGCTGACACATGTTTGTGCGTGTATGTTACTCTGCCATGAGTTTGATGATGCAGTGAGAGACAGAGTGGAGAGCTGAGCATAGATGTGTTGTGAGCTAACCAGAGAAAGATGACAAAAGATGCAGGAGAAGAGCGAGTGAGGGCTGGGGAGCCAAGGAGCCAAGGAGTTAGGGGGCCAGCAGAGGTCTGGATTCCAGCAGCCTGAGGAGAATTGAACATCCCACACACAGATGTGCACACCCATCAAACTAGATAATTCATTATCATAACAACAACGTCCCCCATGACAGCTGGGAGAATCAGGAGGCAGCGACTGGGTGGACCATAACTATAAAGAGGCATTTACTTTGGAGTGTCTGCAGCACACAAAAGTAAATAATATGAAGCTCATTAATCCAGTTTGGCTTCAGTTAGCTGCTGAAAGACAAAAACAAGTGGAAAGAGTGAGGGGGTCATGGAGAGTTGAATGAGGAAAAGTGACCCGGAATTTGACCTCTGAAAAGATATAGCGCACCATCATTTAGAGTCGGTACACTATCAGCTTTCATATTTTAGGTCAGTGCTCATCTGGGCCATACTTTAGAAAGGGCTCACAGGGGCAGCAGCCACAAGGCTTTGGGCCCCCCGATGTTTTTTTTATTTTTTATTATTATTTAAAGTGTAACTGAACCCCCTGAAAAATCATAACCCCGCCCCTAGACAACATTTAAAAATGTTGATGGACTAAGTCCAGGAAGAACAGAGGGGCGTGGCCAAGTGTTGAGGAAAAGCGGAGGGGGGAACGTGGGGGTGTGTTCTGGAGGACAATGACAGCTCGCTTAATGTGACACTGAAACATGGACAGTGACCAAAGCGACGTTGGCAGTTTTGCGACTGATCGATCTGATCAACGTTCATCTGTTTTGAACGTTAGCATTACCACTCAGAGACCGGACTCCTTCTATCTCTCTCTGCCTCAGCAGAACCGAGCTCGGCCGGCGCTGGCTCGGCGCCCTGAACCAGCGGATCTCCTCCGTCGTCACCGGAGATAGAAGAGTAGAGGGAGGCTTTATGGAGCTCAGCGGCCCAGAGCCGTATCAATTTGAGCCGCTGGCTCGGGGCGCTGAGTCAGCGCTGCCCGAGGCTGGCGCTGCTGCTGAGGGAGAGAGAGACAGGATGGGTCCGGTCTCTGAGTGGTAATGCTAACATAGGCTAGCGTTCAAAACAATATGTTAGCTATGCTAACTAAGTGCTAATGTGATAATAATGGTAACCTGAAAAACGCAATCCCACTCCAAACTCACCACGAGGGGGTGCGGTATGTCTGATAGTTTTATACCCAAACCCACGGGGCGTGTCTGTGAGACCATGGCTGCTGTGACGCAGTCAGTGCCTGTGACGTAGAGATGTACCGCTCTCCACCAATCACAAAATTCAAATGCAGTAGCCACAGTTCAACCCTAAGAGGGCACCACTAAGACGTTTTTAGACCAAAAAGTGTAGAATTACACAAGTTTACACCAAAATGTAAAAAAATTCCCCAAAAACTGAAAGACTGCATTGGTAAAGACCCATTTATACAGTTTAGAAGCAAAAAAAGTTGTTTTGGGGTTTAGTTACTCTTTGAGCCTGGATATTTTGCAAATGCTGTATTTTACACATTGCTCCAAAAAATTAAATCACAGACCCATGTCAGGAGATGTGTGTTACTTTATTGATTTTCATGTAGATAGCCAATTTAAAACTCAAGTTCTGTAAAAAAGTAAATACTCCCTTGTAGATTTCTTCTGTTTTTTGTTTTTTTCTGTCACACTTACCGTAATTTCCGGACTATTAAGCGCACCTGAGTATAAGGCGCACCAGCAAAATTTTAAAAGAAAATAAATTATCTAGGCTACATATATGAAGCGCACCTGAATATAAACCACAGATTTTCATGTTTTAACATGCTATATTTACACAAAGACGGTACACGGAAGAGTTTTTTTTATTACTTCCGCCAGGATGTAGCCTAATGTTTTCATGCCCGTCTGTCTGTCTGTTAGCAACATAGCTCAAAAAGTTCTGGACAGATTTAGATGAAATTTTCAGGAAATGTCCGCAATGGGTCCAGGAACAACTGATTAAATTGTGGGGTTGACCCGACATGAAGCGTGTATCCACCCACCGACCAGCGGTGCTAACCTCCACTCCTCTCCTGTGTCAGAGAGCTCATAAGCGGCTCCCCTCGCGCAGCAGCCCCGAATCTCCGCTGGAAGAGCGCGGCCATGCGTCTCATTAACAGACATTTTATTGGAAAAGTACCAAAAGTTAGAATTAGTTCACAACATGGGGATGAGGGGATGAGGGGATGAGTGGCGGAGGTCTGCGCTCTCTGAATGCTTTTCTAATTTTAATTTAGGACGTGCTCTTTTTTTTCCAACTCTGCCTGAAAATCAGCAGTACAGCACCAACACTTAAGCTAACTTAAAAGCTGCGTTTCTTCATTTGTTTTCCATGATGAGGGTGTATGCATGAAAACTACCAGTAGTGTCTTCTTTGGTGCATAATCTTTCCCCACATGTCCGTCTCACTTATGCGCTTCCTGCTATAGTGCCCCCCGGAGGCCGTTGGCCAGTAAAAAAATCTATAAATTAGCCACATCGTTGTATAGGATGCACGGTTCAAAGTGTGTAAAAAGTAGCGGCTTATAGTCCGAAAATTACGGTACAAATTATGTTATCAGGCAAAGTTAAATCAGAAACCAGTTTTCATTTGTTATGAGAAAATACCATCCAAACCAATTTGTTCCTATGTAAAAAAATATTATTTTTCCCCAAACATACTGAAAGGTTGCATCACCCTTGGTTGAAACGACTACTTTGAAGAATCTTTTCCACTTCTGTGGATTCATTTTTGGCCACCTCTTCATGGCAGCCGCATTAGAATGTTTTTTTGTTGTTGTTTGTTTTGTTTTTTAACATAAACAGGCTTTTTGCAGTCATGTCACAACTCAATTGCATTTGAGTCAATACTTAACTGGGCTTAACGAGGCTACTCCAAAACCTTCATTGTATTTCTTCTTAGTCATTCAGAAGAGGACTTACTGGTGTGTTTTGGTCCTGCTGCATAACTTGAGTGCAGTTGAGCTTGAAGTCTTGTTTGACCTTGAGCTCTTTGACTTTGAGTTTGACCTTGAGTTCTGGGCAGATTTCGATGACATTTTCAGGATAGCTAAACATTCTCCTTCAGGATTTTTTGGTAGAGAGTAGAATTCATGGTTCCATCAATTATGGCAAATCATTGGTCCTGAAAAAGGAGCCCCAAAGCATCACCACCACCATGTTTAACTGTAGGTATGATGGTGCATCTCTGAAATACTGTCAGTGTTACAACAGAAGTATCATTCAGCAAACCTTCAAAAAAGTTCTACTTTTCTCTCATTAGCCTACAAAATCTTTTTCCAAATATCTTGTGGATCATCAAAATGTTTATTAGCAAATCTGAGCCTGGTCTTTTTGTTCTTTTTGGTCATTAAGGGTTTTGACCCTGGATCTCTTCCATGGACGAAATTTTTTCCCAATCTCTTTTTCATTGATGTATCATAAATTCTGACCTTCACTTAGGAAAATGAGACTAGAGTGCTTTAGATGTTGTTCCTGGTTCCTTTATGA
Organism: Valencia hispanica; assembly: GCA_963556495.2. NCBI lineage: Eukaryota > Metazoa > Chordata > Actinopteri > Cyprinodontiformes > Valenciidae > Valencia > Valencia hispanica. The sequence goes on from OY747713.1 coordinate 27,405,695, forward strand.
CCTCCTAGATGAGTTCTTAATGTGCTCTTGCAATATTTTTGGTTGGCCAGCCACTGTGTTTTCTCCTTTTGTGGATAATGGCTCTCACTGTGGTTTGCTGGTATACCTTAGACATGACTGACTTTGTATTCTGTCCTTTAATTTCTTTACATCAGTGCATGATGCTGCTATTGGAGATGTTACAGCCTTCTTAGTGTTTTCAGACAGGTTAGACTGGTTCTATTTAAATTTATTTCTTGATTTTGGAGTCCCACGTTGGACATGTACTTTACTATCAATCAATCGATCTAGATCATTTTGCATGCATAAAATAAACGTATTCGGGTGGGGCACCAAAAATGTCCTACATTCTCCTTGCAAAGCTCTGGAGCATCAATCTCATCTAATGGTTTTAAAGGGGACATTTTCTGAAAACACACTAAAACATTGCTCAGAGCTACAGTGATGTAAGCTTCATCAGAGACACAACCATTAACATCAAGCAGAACATTCCAGCAGTGATTTATTGAAGAGAATGTAGCTTTAAGGACATGCATGTGGGGGAGTTTTTAAACTTGAACTTCAATAGGTCCTTTCTTTTGTTTTTTGGAAAAATACCTGAACACAGACCAAAAACAGGAGATCTCTTGTACTCTGGTTAAAACAAGGGAGGATAAACTGTATTGAAGTGTGAGTCAGAATACAACAATTTATGTGTTTTGAAGGAGTCGATGTCTGACTTAGTCCATCAACATTCTGGCAATGTTTTATGTGAACACATAGAACACATAAAACAAACAAACAAAAACAAAAAATCGAGCAATGTTTATTGCAGTTTTTTTTCATAAGGCCAATTTCCCTCTGACAAGAATATGTGCAACTTACAGTGAATTTCCCCTCGTGGGATCAATACAGTATTAATTCATTTATTCATTCATTATGCTGATACAATTTTGTTTTTGTTGTTTTCAGTAATTGGGCATATTGGAGCATCTGATTTGTTCTGAAGTCACTTTACTCAATGAAAAACCATCTTGCCTCAAGTGAGGCAAAACAGAAACCATCTGCAATCACTCCTACATGCAATCCACTGCCCCTGTTTTTTTTAAACTAAGGCTCTAAGTGGTATCATACTTACAGTGACATGCAAAGGTTTGTGCACCCGTAGAATTAATTAAGAATTCATCTGCAAAAGGCAGCTTTTAAAATACATTTTTCATCAATGTTAGTGAGTCATATTTGGGAAGAAGAGAAGGAGCGCCATGGAAACGTTTTGGCACCCTAATGGCAATGAGCGCCTCACTATGGTTGCCAAATTCCAAAAACTAAAAAAAAGAACACAGATATAAAGTTTGTTGTGAAAAGCCCCTACTTATTCTATTCAAAATATCAAAAGCAGGTATTCATCTAAAGGCCCATTTGTGATTTCCATTCTTATTTAAATGTACTTTTCCTCGAGATCTTGTTTAAAGTTAGGCTACTGTTAATTTGTTTTAGTTATCTGTAATAATTTGTAGTTTCTTTTGTCTTTTTTGCATGTTTTAATATTTTCATGGGGTGCTAGGAGAGTTTTTTTGCCGTAAATAAGATAGTAAATGGCCACCATATCTTAACAGAACCTTATTGAACTGTCTCTTAAAGAAACAGTTGGCAACCCTGCCCCTAACCCTGATTAGCTTTATGAAGCCAAAATCGTAGATTTTCATTTGTTTGCATGTGTTATAACTTGTTTAAATTTCAGGTCAAAGAAAAGCAAGGAAATGAAAATTCAGAGGATTTTTTTTTCCGAAAATCCCAATTTATGAGTTGCTTTTCTGTATGTAACTTCCTTTAAACTCTAAGAACTTAACTGAATTACAAGTTAAAGTTTTGAACAAGCCAGCTTGAACATTTCAGGCAGCCATTTTCCCGCTTCATATCATAAGTTAACAAAAAGCAGACAAAAGGAAATATGAAGACCAAATCAAAGTGAAAAGGGGACCCATATTGGACAAGCTACAAGTGCTTTGTGGAAGATATTGTCTGATTATAACATCTTAACACTACCTTCACATAAAAAACAACAACAAATGTATCACTTTTAGGAACCACTAGCGACCTTACTCCTGAGATTGAATAGCTCAGCTAGCAATGCACCCTATGGCTCTGTTCCATTATTTTCTGGTAGGCCCAAGTCGACTCTGTGCTACTTGACTCTACATTGTTTGGGTCGTTTTCCATTACAGTGGAGTACCACCTCAGTGTTGATGGGTTGTCTTAGCAAGGCGAAGTGAAGTGATTTGTCTGCAGCTAATCACCGCCTATAACTCCCTCTGTATTTTCTCATCAACCACCAAGCCTCAAAAAGCCTGCACCTTGTTGCTGGACCAGGGTGTTGATTTCAATGTTGCCATTTTTCATAAAGCCTGGCTTGAACAATTAATTTTAATAGCTGCATTTAAAGGTCAGTTTCTGGAAGTAGTCTTCTTGCTTTAGAATATGGGTTAAAACTGGAATAATGAAGGATATACAAAAATGTGTTTTTCTGCCAGTGTTTAATAGTTGTTATGCTCACCAAAGTGCAAGTTGTAACCATGCAGAGAGCTAATACTGAAATCTTTTTGTTTTGTTAGTTTAAATGGAAAAGTGGTTTAAAAAAGGAAAAAATGTGACAGACTTTTTTTATATTAATGACATGAATTTGGATTCAGATGCCCAAAGGTTTGCAATGGTTTGTAGAGCTGCAAAATACACAGGTTGTAGAATTAAAGGAACAGGGGGCAGGATTTGTAAATAAAATAAACATCCATGTCCAGTTTTTTAATGCTGTTGGGTGATGAAGCGTTATAAACCAAAAAGAATGAGCCCACCCACGTATCGCTCCATTTTCTTAAACTGGCTGTGTGCTGCAAAATGTGCTGCCGTTCGGGGCCCGAATTTCCCGCGCTGTCCCACGGTTGTGACGTTAATTGACACGGCTTGCGCATTCTCGACAGCTTTAAAAGAGGTAGAAAAATGGACGCAGACCTCCATTGATTTAACTGTGAGAATGGATTCTTCTCTTCTGCAATTGGGAAACGACCAAGGATGACTCACAGCCCACTAAAAAGTGGCACTAAGAAAAAGAAGTATGTCACTGTGAAGAGTTATGTTTTTTTATGAAGCGTTTCTGTGCGCTCCCGTGCGGCTGGCTGCAGTTACTTGCAGCGCCGGCCGTGTCGCTCGTGAGTTTCGTTTCTTCATTCTGCCCCCTGCTCCTTTAAGCCATTATGCATCTTGTTCCACAAGTTGCAGACCCTTGATAGCACCTGCACAAACAACATAACATCTCTTAAAACACCTCGCTTTTCTACTGATTTGCTTGCTTATAACTCCTTTAGTCATAACAAATATTCTTTTATTCGTCATGGCTTCAACCTCTCTGTGAGGTTCATGACCCACCCTTGGTTTGTTGAGAAAAGGGAGTGCTGTCTAATGTCAGATCTGGTTAAGATCTAGAGTCTTTCTTCTTGTAACTCAGAACTAGCTGAGATGCTGATGGGGTCAGAAGGGGGAAAACAAAACTGATGTGTGTGGAGAACAGATGGGTCCAGGGGCTGGATGAAGCAGAGCCTGGGGGAGGGGCTGACCATGAAACAGGGCATGGCTTGAGTTTGTGGTGGTCTGGAGGGGGAAGGGTGTCAGCGGTGGTAGGGCCGCAGCAGCAACAGAAAGTTGGCGATGCAAGACACAGGAGGCAAAAGGTTTGCTCAAGTCTTGGTTCTTTCGCAGAGTAAGTCTTATCTGAGAAAGAAGCACACAAAAACCTTCCATCAGGATATTTTCTTCCCATATGAAAATGTAGCAGGACAAAAGAGATGTAGATACTGGCAGATCGGTATCAGTTGTGTCATGTACAGGACAATCCTTGGCATCATGCATCATGCCTTTAAAAATGTCATCTTTTATTGCATTTTCATAACTTCACACTGTAAAGAATGAGTAACCTTTTACAGTGGAGAATGTCAAGACATTTTTAGATTTTTAAAATCCATTTGGCAACATATTTTGACTGCTGCTAATACATTTTGTCTGGTGAACCATTTCTGTTGTTCATTTTGTCATACGTTTTGAATTGCGTCATTATCTTGCTGAATATGCCCAGCATTTGGAGGTCAGTAATGCACATTCTTTGTTGACGCTGTACCTCCTTGCTTGATCAACCAAGATTGTATTAAAACTTCCAAATATCTGAAGGAATCTCTCTCATCTCTTTTATTTAAGAACGTCGACCACAATTGGTCCTGAAAAAAGGTGCTAAAACACATGGCTTCTACCACATTTCAGTTTTTTTGCAGATCTCATCAGATTTTCATTTTAAATCTCCTGGTATTTCAAAGAATTCATACTGCCATGCAGATTGGGCTCATTTTGCATTTGAAAAGATTATTGTCAATGTTTACCTTATGTTTAATGTTCCTGTCTTTTGTTTTTGGCTTTGCATATATCATATTCTTCTGCCCATCTAGTATTTGCTTTAGTTTCCTGAACCATGTTTTACGCCTGGACTAGTTCTTTAACCGTTCTCCCCCAATTCATGGACTTCTCTCTGGTCCCATAGCTAATTTAGCTAACCTGTTCACCGTTCCACTAATCCCCCTCCACCATATTTGTTTTTCTTGTTGGGTTTCTTTGATTTTCGGAATCTGCTGTCCCCACTCATATGTCTCGCCTGTTGATCCATGATGATTTCCCCATATGTGTCATGTAAGTTCTTTTTTTCTCTATCAAATTCACTTTAAAATGATTCTGCCTGCCTCCGGTCTGCATTTGGGTCCTCCATAGACACAAAACATGGCACCCAGAGAGTTTGTTGTCAAAATCCTCAACCTCAACCTTTATTTCATCTGACCAAATCACATGGTTCCAGTTAAAGTTCCAGTAGTATTTTGCAAACTTCACATATTCACATCTTTGATGGTAGAACAGAAAATACTTTTTCATGCTATGCCTCTGGTTGGTATGTAGAAAACTGGAAATGGCTTCCAAACAAGACTTCCCAATCTTTTCTCTAGTTTTTGAACAGTAGGTTCCCTGGCATAATTCTGTGTGTGACTGGTGGCAAGGTAAAGGTTTTTACTCATAGCATTTTACTCATACAGTGACATTCCTGCATAATGCTGCACAATGGATGCGCTGGTGCTTATTGAAGTTCAAGCCACTGGCAGCATCTGGATGGGGTAAGTTTTTATAGATTTTCTGGCCTATGATGATGACTGGCTGATCAGCCAACTTAATTACCCTGGGACAACAGGAAATCATCGATTCCTATGATTCATAGATCATAGATTCCTAATTAAAGGGCTGTAAACAGTCAGCTCAATTAAAAAAATGCTTTAGTTACATAGGCCTACAGCTTGGATAGATTAGACTGTGGTGGAAATGGTGAAGTATGAAAATGATAAATACTTCTTGTGAATTTTTCCCCCAATTAATGAATGTACTCAAATTAAAGGTTGGATTTTTCACAAAATTTCAGTGTGAAGCTATGCTTCTGCAATTAAATATACACTAGCGTTCAAAAGTTTGGGGTCACATTGAAATGTCCTTATTTTTGAAAGAAAAGCACTGTACTTTTCAATGAAGATAACTTTAAACTAGTCTTAACTTTAAAGAAATACACTCTATACATTGCTAATGTGGTAAATGACTATTCTAGCTGCAAATGTCTGGTTTTTGGTGCAATATCTACATAGGTGTATAGAGGCCCATTTCCAGCAACTATCACTCCAGTGTTCTAATGGTACAATGTGTTTGCTCATTGGCTCAGAAGGCTAATTGATGATTAGAAAACCCTTGTGCAATCATGTTCACACATCTGAAAACAGTTTAGCTCGGTACAGAAGCTACAAAACTGACCTTCCTTTGAGCAGATTGAGTTTCTGGAGCATCACATTTGTGGGGTCAATTAAACGCTCAAAATGGCCAGAAAAAGAGAACTTTCATCTGAAACTCGACAGTCTATTCTTGTTCTTAGAAATGAAGGCTATTCCATGCGAGAAATTGCTAAGAAATTGAAGATTTCCTACAACGGTGTGTACTACTCCCTTCAGAGGACAGCACAAACAGGCTCTAACCAGAGTAGAAAAAGAAGTGGGAGGCCGCGTTGCACAACTGAGCAAGAAGATAAGTACATTAGAGTCTCTAGTTTGAGAAACAGACGCCTCACAGGTCCCCAACTGGCATCTTCATTAAATAGTACCCGCAAAACACCAGTGTCAACATCTACAGTGAAGAGGCGGCTGCGGGATTCTGGGCTTCAGGGCAGAGTGGCAAAGAAAAAGCCATATCTGAGACTGGCCAATAAAAGAAAAAGATTAAGATGGGCAAAAGAACACAGACATTGGACAGAGGAAGACTGGAAAAAAGTGTTGTGGACGGATGAATCCAAGTTTGAGGTGTTTGGATCACAAAGAAGAACGTTTGTGAGACGCAGAACAACTGAAAAGATGCTGGAAGAATGCCTGACGCCATCTGTTAAGCATGGTGGAGGTAATGTGATGGTCTGGGGTTGCTTTGGTGCTGGTAAGGTGGGAGATTTGTACAGGGTAAAAGGGATTCTGAATAAGGAAGGCTATCACTCCATTTTGCAACGCCATGCCATACCCAGTGGACAGCGCTTGATTGGAGCCAATTTCATCCTACAACAGGACAATGACCCAAAACACACCTCCAAATTGTGCAAGAAATATTTAGAGAAGAAGCAGGCAGCTGGTATTCTATCGGTAATGGAGTGGCCAGCGCAGTCACCAGATTTGAACCCCATTGAGCTGTTGTGGGAGCAGCTTGACCGTATGGTACGCAAGAAGTGCCCATCCAACCAATCCAAATTGTGGGAGCTGCTTCTAGAAGCGTGGGGTGCAATTTCTCCAGATTACCTCAACAAATTAACAGCTAGAATGCCAAAGGTCTGCAATGCTGTAATTGCTGCAAATGGAGGATTCTTTGACGAAAACAAAGTTTGATGTAAAAAAAATCTTATTTCAAATACAAATAATTATTTCTAACCTTGTCAATGTCTTGACTCTATTTTCTATTCATTTCACAACGTATGGTGGTGAATAAGTGTGACTTTTCATGGAAAACACAAAATTGTTTGGGTGACCCCAAACTTTTGAACGGTAGTGTATATTCTTAAAGCTATTTACCTATTTTATCAGGAGTTCCAATAATTGTGGAGAATGCTGCATTTAGTCAGCTTGACAAACATCAAAAGCAATACAGAGGTAAAACAGTTTACGCTTCAGTTATTATAGCTGACATTTTTGGTTTACTGGGTGCAGGGAGTTCAGGTTCCTAGAAGAGGCTCTTGAGAATATTCTCTTGTACGCAAGCACAATGATGAGATAAGGAAAGACAGCACTGAATTGAAACAGTACTCACTGCCTGGAGACTTTGGAGTCGCTGGGTGGGAGTGTAGGGGCTGAACTTTGGTTTGGCCGGTTTACCTGCTGCTCTATCCTTGTGTCTTCTGCTGCTGATGTGCTGGAGCAGAAGATGGAAAGATAAACATACAGGAAATTGCATTCAGACAGACACAGGAAGAGTGTAAAAGTGAAGATGAAAAGGAAAAATGGGAACAGCTTTCTTTGTTTCAAAAGCTGAATAATTTGTCCAGATGAAATACAGGAATTTATTTTAAAAAATGATTCCGTTTTTAAAACAAAATATTCAGAATGGGCGGATATGAAGGTCCTTTTGATTTGACTGACCTGCACAAACAGATGGCTGCGGCTTGCGTGGTGTAAAATCAATAGCGAGCTGCTAAATATTCATGAGCACCTGGCCAAAGTTAACTTTGAAACGGTTTGGTATGGAGACCAACGCTATGTAGTCATATCACGAACAAAGAGGCCAGAGTCAGAATCAAATGCTCACTGAAATAGAAAAGGCTTGATAGCTTTGTGCTCATTATCTTGGGAGATCAGCCTTTTTAACTCACCTGCATCGACAGGTGTGAGATCTTCCCAATGCGATTTGGAATAAAATATGCAGGGTCCAACATATCCTCAGACATGACTGTAATTCTTGATGGATAATGAGATGAAGCTGTTGAACTATGTGAATAGCAAATGTGGGAGACAGCTGACCTTTTTATAGCTTTAGAGTATACGCAAAAGAAGTCTGATAAGCTGTGATGTGATCTCTGATGTCTGGTACCTGTGCTTCATTTGAAGGCTTTACTCTACATAGTCGGTGAAAAAAATACCAGGGGTCTCATTTAAAAAGCTTTCCTATCAAATCAAATCAAATTTATTTATAGAGCACTTTTCATGCAAGCAGCAATACAAAGTGCTTTTCATGATAAAAACAGTAAAAAACAGAATAAAACAAGCCTTCATACACAGAATAGAACATAAGAGTCAAAAATACACACACACACCTGATTGTTCTCACAGTTAACCTACAATGAAAATATGTTGAATATAAGAATTATATCACAGTATGTTCCTATGTACGTCTTCATATTATATAGCATATATATATTGTTTTGAGTAGAAATGAAGATAAGATAAGATAGGAAAAGAACAACACACACACACACACACACACACACACACACACATATATATATATATATATATATATATATATATATATATATATATATATATATATATATATATATATATATATATATATATATATATATATATATATACATATATATATTAACCCTGGTAATAAGGGCCCAGTGAGCGAAGGGAAATAACAGAAATCAAGACTTTTAAGTAATTTTGGAATTACAGGTTTTGCAGCTCTAAAAACACTCATTCTGAAAGCTGTTCCTGAAGGATTAAAGGCTCCAAGTTCATTATCAGTGAGGAGTTAGAAATAAAGTCATAGAGATAAGAAGGTGTTTAAAACGTTGTTTTTTATTGAGATATGTCAGCTGTTTATTGAAGCTGCTACAGAAACAGTGGCTGAACGTATTACATCATACTGTTTTTTTCTTTATTTTATTTAAAAATAACACTAAAACATGTTTTAAAGCAACTCCTCTCTCACACACATGGTGTGACATCACCTCTGCTCCATAATAACATAAATAACCAATAATAACCAGGGAGGCTAAAAAAACGGAACAGTATTTTCTCTTGAGAGAAATTTGAATCAGCATTTGCAGCTTTACAGAAATCAGCTGCAAAACACTGATCAGTGCAAGTTCTTTTCAGCACATAAGTTGAAAGTTTTAAAATGTTTTTAACTTTGATGTCCCACATTAAGACATATCAAAATCAAACATATCAATAAAAAAATAAATGGAGAAATCGTTTTATTAAGTTGCTGGCATTCCAGAGAGAATAGTTTTCATTGATCAGTTCAACATTAGAACAATCTACACAGAGATGTATACTGGGAAGCCCGATGTTGTATTTGGCATGCAGCAACTGATCTTGCCACAATCGCTTATGAACTGTTCAAAGAATCACCCAAAATGACAAAGTTTATTATTTAGCCTTAAGAATCCAAATCTGATCCAATCAAACAACAAGATTTCAAAAGATCCAATGTCTTTATGAATTTCAAATAATTTATTTTGGGTTTTAATTTATCAGTATAAGTGGAATCAAATATCTGGCTATTAGCCCTTCTGGATGAAGGAAAGTACACTCATTGGGTTAGTATATACACTACCCACATTACGTTAAGGATATCATGAGACTCAGTGGATGTCATACATATGGTGTTTGTTTCACTTCAGAGATTTTTGGGATAGGGAGGCAATTGTACTGGGGTGATAGACACACCTCATTTAGTGTTTTCCACATAATGGTCTCACTGTGTACAGTGTTCCTTACATATTGGGGCCAACACCAAAAAATACTAAAGACAACCCTATTCAATGTGGCATCAGTTTCAACATTCTGTGGGTTTAAAAAGCTGGTATTGTCAGTAAGTAATTCCAAGTTCATCCTAAAAAACAGCCATGAAAACATGACATCGCTTAATGGACAAGCAGCCCCACCTGGCCATAGCGCGACTTTGGGTTGGTGGCAGGCAGTCATATGTTGCAAATGAACTTGGTGTGTCTCAAAGTGTCATCAGCAGACTTGCATCAAGACACAGAACTTTTGCCAGAGTTCGTGATAGACCCAGGAGTGGAGCCCCACGAGTGACAGACCGCAACGATGACCAGTACCTAAGGTCCTTTGCACTCAGACTTTGTCATTCAACTGCCACACAGCTGCATGCTCGTTTAAGAGATGTGAGGGGTACTAGGGTTTCCAGACAAACCATTCTTCACCGACTCCACCGCTTGGCTTGAATGCCATATGACCGTTGCAGGTGACTCCACTCACACCAAGACACCGCCGTGAACGTTTGCAGTGGGCACAAGACCATGTGACCTGAACAATGCAGCAGTGGTCTACCGTCCTGGTCACTGGCGAGTGTCGGGTCACCTTGCACAGAAATGATGGTCCTCAACGTTGCTGCAAGACGCAAGGTGAGCAATACGCCGAGTTCAACATAGTCCCAAGGGTTAGCTTTGGTGGAGGAGGTGTAGCAGTCTGGGTAGGCATCACCAGTCAGCGCAAAACTGATTTAGTTATAGTATATGGCTCAGTCACTGAACGTCCTTACCTCAGAATAATAATAATAATAATAATAATAATAATAATAATAATAATAATAATAATAATAATAATAATAATAATAATAATAATAATAATAATAATAATAATAATAATAATAATAATAATAATAATAATAATGGCTTGCATTTTATATAGCGCTTTTCAAAGCGCTTTACAACTCCATTATTCATTCACTCTCATATTCACACACTGGTGGAAGCAAGCTATGGTTATAGCCACAGCTGCCCTGGGGCAGACTGACAGAAGCGAGGCTGCCATATCGTGCCATCGCCCCCTCTGGCCAACACCAGTAGGCGGGTAGGTGAAGTGTCCTGCCCAAGGACACAACGACATGTAGCAGGTGGAAGCGGGAATCGAACCGACGACAACTCTACCACTGAACTACAGCCGCCCCAAGACAGACACCTCAGAGACATTAGAACCCATCATCATCCCCCAATTCTGCAAACACACACCCAACTTTCTGTTCATAAATGATAATGTCAGAACTGTCACAGCTCAACTTCAGGAAATCTGAGTGCCTCATATGGTATGGTCAGCAATGTCCCCTGACCTGAACCCCTCAGAGCACTTTTGGGACCACTTGAAGTAGAGACTGGATGATCCTACCCCACCCCCACGTAACCTGGCAGAACTGCGTGTGGCACTTGTGGAAGAGTGGAACGCATTGCATCAGGACAACATCATGAGGCTGATGAGGAGCATGAGACGTCGCTTTCAAGCTGTCATTGCGGCAAATGGGGGAAACATCCACTACTGACATTGTCAGTTTGTGTTATTTGGGGCTACCTTTGATACTGTCTACATTTTTGGGGTAATAAATATTACAATAATGAAAATGGTGTTTCTTCTCATTCATTATTAGTAATATCAAAGGATACTTTTACTTATTTCATTAAAATTCAGACCAAATAGGAAAGCACTCATGTAAATAACAATATCCCTAACTAATTGTGAGTAGTGTAAATAAAAGTATAAAATACGCAAACAAATGTGTTTTGTGAGTTGTAGGTGCTTAGATGTTAAGGTAGATGAGTTAAAGATTTTTAACATTCCAATGAAAAATGTTGACGTCCCGTCAGCTTACCTTCATTGAAGATTTCCTTCGTTTAAAGTTTTTCTGTATAACATGCAAACAAGTGGCAAGCAGCTATGTGATATGATTTCTTGCCATGATTGTTTTGCATGATATTCCAGCGCCTAAAACTTACAACACCCTTCTGATGCTTATTTTGAGGTTTTATTACATCAGACAGCCCAGAAGTTGCTACATTAAAATCGGTTAAAGCTGGAATGTGTAAAATGTGTCACTAAATTAAGTCTTTAAAGAGCATGCAGTATACCTCACCTGTTTGAGCTGAGTCTCAGAGTTCACATGTACATCACAAATCTCACAATGAAAAGTTTTGTTTTGCAGTCCAGTTGACGGCTCAGATGGAGCAGCCATCTTAGATTTGACTCCCATCCGAGGAAAGGACTTTATGGCTCCATCGCCACTTCTGGCATCGAGCATTGTTTTGTGCTTAGTACCTGAACACACATGAAGTAACATCAACAAAGACTCTAACAACGTATGTAGGTAATGTTTGACCACACGCTCACTATTTTTTACCACTGTTGTGAGCCTGGAGTTGAGAGGCAGAGTTCACAGCCACTTTGCAGAGGGAGCAGTAGAGGAGGCGTTTTGCTTTCTGGTCTTCTGTCTCTTGATCCGCTTCTCCAACTTTCTCGGCTGTCTTAGGACTGGATTGCAGGGAGTGGTAGGTGGTTTCTTTCGATGTGTCACCGAGGCCGCTACACAATGAAGTTGTGTCTGAAGAAGAGCTTGGGTCTGAGTGCTCTAAAATCAGAGAAATTTAAGAGACGAAATATGATTACCTAAAGAGATGGCTTAAACTGAACCAGATGAAGCATGAAGAAATGCAGATGACAGAGACACTGGTCAAACATACAGCAGAATAATGACTTCAAAAATCTTCACACAAGTGTCAAGATTCAAGAGTTTAGATCTGAGTGAAATCCCACACCTGGGCCCTCATTTATCAAACGTTCATAGAAACTGTCCGATATTCTATCCTATGAATGAAATATAGAATGTTCGTACGAACTGTCAAAATCTGGATTTATCAAATATGCGGTGGCAAGTTGTACGCATGTTCCACCCCAAAAGTCTGTTGATAAATCCCACATGTGCGTACCTAGGTGCTCGTAACCATTCATCCTAATGCCCTAAATTAAACATATTTGGTCACACTACATCCTTTGACACATGCATTAAACCTTGCATTCTTCTCGAAAATAATGGCTAAGAGCAAAAAAGGAAAATTTGCTGTAATTCACTTCTCTGCAAATACTTAACTTCTTTGAACAAATTAAATAAATTAGATTTGTCCTAAACACTGCTGTTTGGTTCTATCAGCTCAGTGATAACTAATAAAAAAAGAACACTGACTGGGAGAAAGTGACAGAGGCAGAAAAAATGGTTCAATATCAGACTGAATATAATAAAACGTCCCTCAGCACATAGCTGGGCCAGATCTTCTACCGGGAGTGCACAGATCACCACATTTGTAGCCATGCGTTATTGGAGACATTGCTTTGGCTGGCATCTGTATGCATGGAGAAAGCAACAACCTGCTTCACCGATAAGCAGGACCATCCAGTTTCCAAAGTACAGTTTGCAAACCTTTTATTTATAAGTGTAACAATATCGTTTTAAACTGAAGCGCTTGATGTGACAGTTAAAAAAAGCACACCTACAGGGCAGACCTACGCGAAGCACCACAAAGACCCCCCCCCCCCAGATTGCAATTCACAGGATCTCCATGTCTGATCACCCCCAAAATCTAATCATTGATTCCTTGGCAAATTTCTAACATTTCCTGAAAGTTTAACCCAAATCCATCCATAACTTTTCGAGTTATTTTGCTAAATTTCAGACAGATGCCAACATGAGCTCCTTGGCAGATGATCAGATGAATATTCAGTCAAAGTGAAACTGTTTCAATGTTGCAGTTCCCCCATTCTATCACTAGATGCTGTGCATACGCATGGTCACAGCTCTTCTTATATTTAGGAACATTTCTACGCACAAGTACAAGATAGTAAATACCTTGAAAAATTATTCCTACTCTTGAAATATGCACAGATCTGTGAATAAGTATGGTTGATAAATGAGGGCCCTGGTCTTTTTAAATGTAACTGATTGATAAAGTAGGATAGGGATTGAGTTATTTAGTAGTATGTTTTATTATCTGCTACATCATTTAGCATAACGATCCATCTTTAAGCCCAAATTTAATGATTTAGCTGATGCTTCAGTAGACTTGCTGTACATATACCCATGAACACATCCTCTTTGTCTTTAAAATTGCTGGGCCCTGACAGTTCCCAGAAACATCAATCAAATTACATTTTCTTTCCAGGACTAAAGCTGAAAACTCACCAGGCAATAGGTGATTATGAGCTTAATCAACTTCTCTTATCGCACAACACTCAATTATTTCCCCCTGGATCTGTCTGCAAGCTCTTTAATTGACAGTTCTACATCAAGATTAGTTGGCTCTGTTATCTTTAGTAAGAACCACCGGGTCCTCAAGGAGCACAAGCTGATTTAACAGATTCACTCAATACAATTAACAATGATTAGTGTATGTTTGTTCCTACTGATCCTGCTCTGTCTGGGTATTCAAGCATTAAACCTACAACAAACTCCAGCCTGAAAATTTTATTTCATTCATTCTCAAACATTAAAAACTACCTTATTTGTGAGGTTAGGTATGGCTGTACTACCTTTCTTGCTCTTAAACTTGGTGAAAGCTGCTTATGTTGCTTATGTTGCATGGGCAAAAAACCCCCACATATGCTGGCAAGCAGTTAATGCTTCGACACACCTCCACAGTAATGCTGACATGCCTCCAGATTCACACGCTCTGCAGGCGCAATGTACAGCTGCCCACAGATTGCATTCAAAGCATTTTTCTATGTGCTTTTGATCTCAGGAGGCCAGTGAATGAGGTCAGAAAATGTAGACATGAAGACGGAGTAGAGGATAATGCTCAACCTTTAATCTGCTCGCTGTGCAACCCAAAGCATCAGGAGGGTTCTCACATCAAAGAGTTAAAGTCGTGACTGAGAAGAGAAGGTTCAAGCTATACATTCATATATCTATTGTTGTCATATAACTGAAGTCCATACATACATACACATAAGCACAGAGAAACATGCCTGCCTTCAGAGACGCACCTTCTGATGTTGTATCAGAGCCAGAGGGCTGCGAGCAGGATGACGAGAGGATTTGTGATGTGGTTTCCTTGGCAACTGGTTCAAAGGTCTTGATCTTTGAATCTGGTGCGTCCAGAGCTTTGAGCCTTTTTGCATGCCTCGTGCCACTGTAGTGGGAGGACGCCTGAGCCTGTATGTTGGAGAGAAAGCCTAAAACATCATAAGGATAAACAAAACCAGCACAGATCATTTCACATTGCAACAGTTTCCATGAGGATTCCTTTACTGCCATAGTCATATGATATTCAGAAACTAGGTTAAAAGTAAAAGTATTCATCCCCCTTGAACTTTTTACATTTCTTCATCTTATGACTGCAAACTTCAATGTTAGAATGCAACACAGTGCAGACTTGTAAAGAGGAAGGACAACAAAAAAGGGTTTTATTTTTGTTTTAATCTGAAAACTGTGCACTCCTTTAATTTTCATTCCGCTGATACAGTAGAACAACCTTTTGTTGAATTTAGAACTGAAAATACTTCAGGGTGTGTCTATACTAGTCTTGCAGATCGGAAAACATTTTTTCTTCTTTCCTTTGGAAAATAGCTCAAGCTCAGTTCGATTGGAGAGAACGATTCTGTGAACATCAATTTAAAATTTATTTAAACTTCAATGAGCTTTGCAACTTCAGGTATAAATTATGGGTAAACAGTGTCACATTGGAACTGCTTTCTCAGTTTAACATGATAATTTGATTTAGGTTTGGCCTTTCACTAGGCCATTTCAGCACATAAATATGCTTTAATCCAAACCCAATCGCAATATTTTGTAGCCTCCAACAGATTGTTCTGTATTTACAACCATTTATTTCCCTGCTGAAGAAAAACATTATTCCAGGACGATCCTGCCTTCTCCATGTTTAATTGTGGAGGTGGTGTTTAGGGTGATGGGCAGTATTTGATTTCCTTGACACAAACCCTTTTGCAGGTTCAACTTTGGTTTCATTTAACCAGATCAACTTCTTCCATTTGTTTGCTAGGCTGGCTACATTGTGGCAAACTGCAAACAGGAATTGTTATAGCTTTCTTATTTTTATTGTTCAATGACAGAAGAATTTGTACAGTGTATGACCAATAGCTGTCCTGCCAACAGATTCCCATATGTGAGCAGTGGACCTCTGCAGCCAAGGTTACCATAGGTCTCTTTGCTGCTTCTTTGATCAATGCCCTCCTTGCTCTCCTAGTCAGCTTACATTGATGTCCAGGTCTTGCTCATTTTGCACTTGTGCCATACTCTTTCTATCGTCAGATGAGGAATTGAACAGAGCTCTGTGAGATATTCAAAGCTTGGGATGCTGTTTTATAACATAGCACTACTTTATACTTCTCCATAACTTAATGTTGTGAAAACATCTGACCTGTCTCAGTTCCTTGGTTTTCATGGTTGCTATTCATTCACTTAGTGCTTTTTTAAAATATTCCAGTATAAATACATTGAATGTGGTTGTTAATTTTTTGAGGCACTGTACAATAAATATACATTAGCCTTTGCTAATATCAGCTTTAGGTGTAAATTATGGATAACAGTATCAGGTTATAACAGCTTTCTTAGTTGTACATGTTAATTCCTAAAAAATCTCCAGCTCATGACCTCTTAAAACTTTCTCTTACTATAGAAACATAATTTCTGGCAATTGCAATTCTTGGCTAATTTTACACAAACTTTCTTTTGAAAGACAAACATTAGAAGTGCTCCTAAATCCACCAGATGTTTCATAAGATGGCTAAACTTCCCCAGATCCAGTCAAACGGCCTTGAATCCAGGGCAGGTCTCTTCAGCCGTTCAACTGTCATAAAAAGGGTGTGTGTGAAAAACAAAAGACAGCTTGAGAGTAACAGTTTAAAGTGAGTGTTTCCTATGAGACACCACCCACCTCGGAGTTAAATCTCACTCGGCAAACACCGCAGGAGCTGGGCTTCCTCTTCAGGGGCGAAGTTAACCCAAAGTATGGTCTAATCATAGCTTTGTGATGATCCATCTGCTGCAACAGATAATAAGGATAAGTGTGACATTAATGCTTCAGACTGAAAGAAAACGGACATGTTGTGAAAAAGATGTAATAACTTGCTGTTAGTATGATCCTTTTAGAAAATGTAAAGTCAAAAAAATCTAGAACACATTAGTATCTATAACATCACACCTCATTTGCAAAAGAAACAAAAGGGATGCGGTTTCAATTGAGTCTGCACATTAAAGTTATTTAACATCCAGCACCTTTAGGGTTAAAGCCCAGCAGTCAATAAATGAAGTTCTTTCAACAGAGAATATTGGATTTACAGCAGGTCAGTCTAATTTTCATGTTCACATGCTTTCAATGTAATAAATAAATGAGCACCATCATGTTCATATAAGTCTGCTTAATATGCTCTTCATAATGTGTAAGGCAAGGCAAGGCAATTTTATTTGTATAGCACACTTTCAACAACAGGGTAATTCAAGGTGCTTTACATGATTAGGGGACAAAGTGAAAAAAAAAACTCAGACAAAGCATATGTGACTTAGAAAACATTACATGTATTTAGGATAAAGTAAAAACAGTAATAAAGCATGAAGCACAGACAAAACATATGATACATGAACAGATGGGTTTTTAGCCGGGATTTAAAAGAACTCAGTGTTTCAGCAGCTTTGCAGTTGTCTGGAAGTTTGTTCTAGATTAGAGGAGCATATAAACTGAAAGCTGCTTCTCCATGTTTGGTTCTAATTCTAGGGATGTTGAGTAGACTGGAATTAGAGGACCTGAGTGGTCTGGGGGGTTGATATAGTAACAGTAGATCTTCGGCGCCAGGCCATTCATTGATTTATAAACTAGTAAAAGTATTTTGAAGTCTATTCTCTGAGCTACAGGGAGCCAGTGTAAGGACTTTAGAACTGGGGTGATGTGCTCTACTTTCCTGGTTCTAGTGAGGAACACGAGCAGCAGCGTTCTGGATCAGCTTCAGCTGTCTGATTGACTTTTTAGGCAGACATGTGAAGACGCTGTTGCAGTAATCAATCTGACCAAAGATAAACGCATGGATGAGTTTTTCAAGGTCCTGTTGCGACATCAGTCCTTTAATCCTAGCAATGTTCTTCAGGTGATAGAAGGCTGACCTTGTTATTGCCTTTATGTGACCCTGGAAGTTCAGGTCTGAGTCCATTACTACAGCTGGATTTCGGACTTGATCAGGATTTTCTAAAAGTATGACAAAAAGTATGACAGCAGTGATTTTATAAAAATAATAAATGTCTTACATTTGAATGTTTCCCAAGTAAGACTATGCTATTGCAATAAAATACCAATTTATTTTAAATCCATTTGCATATGTTTACCTTTGGTACCAATAAATGTGGGTGTATTTGTTTATTCATCAAATACATGTGCAAATACATAACATTCAGAGCCACTGGATGTCATGCTAGAACACCTGCATCTCAACCTATTAAAACCAAGTTAGCCTGGAGCATCTTGCAATCAACAGGGCTGTCTGCTTCAGAAGAACTTAATCTATGTTTTCAGGTCTCACTCCTTTCTTTGTCTAAAGCCTTAATAAACTGAAGTGTGTGGTCTCTTCATTTAAGAAGATTGCCTTTAGCTAAACCATCCAGACTAAGTTCTTCTATAACCTTTACGGTGTGGTAAGAATGCTCAGTTTTAGTCTGTATATAAAAAGGTAGGGGGCAATGAGTATTAAAATTAGTGACTCATGTAAATGCATAGATGACTGGACTTTTTAAAGAAACTGAAACAAGACAGTAAACTCAGACATGGACTGCAGCACATTCTGCAATAAAATGGTACCATGAGTCTGTTGGCTGCTTTGCTCTCCTCAGAAAGTATTCATTCAGGTGTTTAAAAGAAACTAATTTGGCACGATCTGTTCAAATAACAAATGAGTCACAACGTATCACAATGCACTAAGAAAATAATTGAACTAGCAGATGTAACACACATAATACATTTTATCTTTAAATTCAATGGTCGTTATTGCATCCTATTGAGAGTTCATCCTTCCTGGTGTCTGCGCCAAGCTAACACGCTGCGTATGTAACCAGCCAAGAGACCCATGTTAACTTTGGAGAAACACTAAGGCCCTGATTTATCAAAGGTTGTTAAAATGCGCACACCTCACTGAGGGCGCAGAATTATGCAGCAGATGATTTACTAAGCAGGCGCACCTAGGGCGCACTGTTATGCACGCAATCCTTTTAGCGCAATTGCCCTAAATTAATATTTAACATGGGGATTTCTGTCAGAAGGAGCAAATATTGGGAGGAGAATATGCAAATTAGTTGGGGTTCCACGTGCAGTGTAAATGATCAAACATGAAACTATTTGCGCTGGCTGTTTTTGCGCCTATTTTTTGTGCTTCTGAAGGGTATGTCTTAATTTTGCTCCACCACAATTCAACATAAGTTTATTACTGACAAACGAAAAATACCATTCACACACATTCTAACCTAATAGTAATCAACACTCTAAAGGCCATTAATCTGACAGTTCTTTTATTATTTGTGCACACAATCTCAGTAGATCACCCTCAAATCAGGAACACGTCTCTCGCGCAATTTTTTTTAGCGGTGCACCCAAATTTGTGGTCCTTATTTGGAATATTTGAAATTTGGAATATTGATAAATCAGGCCCTATTTGTAGAGGAAATCTAACACTGAAAATCCCCTTGAACATACCATCCCCACAGTGAAACCTATGTTGGTAGCATCATGCTACTGGAATACTTTCCTCTTTACCGTCTGTAAAAGATGACGATATGATAAACTGAGCTAAATGCAAGGCAATCCCAGAAGAAAACCTGTCGGTGGCTGTAGGATACTTGAGACTGGCACAGATGGTCCAACTGGAGAATGACACCAGATGTTCAGGTACAGCTACAATCAAGCACTTTTCATACAAAATAGCATCTCAAAGTGCTTTACAGGTTAAAATGACCCCACAAAAACATGATTACACTTATATCCGCCCTCCTCCCAACCCATCTCCCATGGCACACACTTAAAAGTAACAGTAAACAGGGACATTGGCTGAGAACAGATGAGCGAGGTAAGGAACAATGGATTCCTGCTTGGCTGCAATGCCCTGTTGGACGGGGGGCATCGACTGGGATGGTGCTCCCAGTGGCTGAACATCCACTGTGTCCTGTTATCAACTTTTTACTTTCTGTAACATAGAGAGTACTCTTATATCGGAACTTCTGTTCCTTCTGTGTCTCTGCTCTGTCTTCTCAAACCCCCAGACGGTCGTGGCAGATGGCAGCTCCTACTGAGCCTGGTTCTGTTGGAGGTTTCTTCCTGTTAAAGGGGAGTTTTTCCTCTCCACCGTCGCTACATGCTTGCTCAGTATGAGGGATTGCTGAAGGATTGCTGTGGTTGGAAAGTCTGCATCAACGGGGCCCAACCTCACGCCAATGACTGACGCAATCTGCTGGGATTCCTTAAATAGGAAACTTTTTAACTGATTGGAATGTTTGTATAAATGTATTGAAATGACTTCTTGTTAAGTGCCTTGAGATGACATCTGTTGTGAATTGACGCTATATAAATAAACTGAATTGAACTGAATTGAATTGAATTAGTTTAGATCATAGCATGTCCCTGTGATAGAATGACCTAGTCAAAGTCCAGGCCTAAATCCCACTGAGTCTGGCAAGACCTAAAAATTATTGTTCACAAATATTCTACATCCAATCCGACTAAGCTTTGGGTATTTTACAAGAAAAGGACAAAGATTTCAGTCTCTGGGGACTATTTGTAGCTCTCTTTGCACTTTACCAGGTACAATGTCAGGAAGTTCAACTTCAACAACCCAATGTAGCCCACACACTGTAGTTCTTTGTGTTTAAAGAGTCCTTTTCCCCCTTGGACTGCAGGTAAGAATGGAAATTTGGAAACCCTTTTTTTGTTGTTTTTGGAAACAACACTCTGCATGCTATTACAAACTAATAAAAACCTGCCTTTTTGCTAGTAGTTGTGTTTCCCCTATGGGAAGAAAAAAAGCTTTACAGAATCTCATTTTTTCCAGTAGCAGAATTTTCTCTCAATGGACAATAATCTCTACAGAAATGGTAGATAAAGCCATGTATGCTAGAAGCTGTTTACACCTAAACTGAGAGATGGAAGAACATCAAATATGATGCCTGAACATATTGGTGCACTAGTTTGTGGAATTCATTACATACTACAAGTTTTTTTAAACTGTGTGGGATAACTGAGTATATTAGCCATCTGTGTAGTGTGTTTCAAAAGAAAATCTTTGTAACTAGGTGGCCCAGAACCTTGTATCAAACAGATCTAAAGAACTGGAGCATGGTTGCTCAAGATGGTAAAATGGGTCTAAATAGGTCAGTCACAATGTTCCAAATCCAGATCAGAGAACTTATAAAACCTCAAAAGAAAGTAGGGCCACATAATAATCAAAGATCAGGTAGAGAACTGGGTCTTAATTTAAAAATTGTCTAAAGATGCCCTGAGACAGTTTTCCTTCGCGACTTGGTTGGAATCCATTTGGACCACCACGAAGTCCTGCTGACCACAGTCTCTGTTAGCCATTAAACAACAAGCTTTTTACAGCAATCTTTTAAACCATTCACAATCCACAAAGGAGTGTCTCATTGAGGCCTGTTCCTGGAAGACTGTAAGAAATTATCTTTTGAAGAAAGCAGGAACATTTGTGTGGCAATGTTTGTGTTGCTTTACAAAATCAGAAATCATTAACTTAATGACAAAGTCCCAGATCTTTCATCATCACTCTTGTATTCCACAAGTAAGTCTCCATAATTTTTCTCTCAAATGTTCATGTATGCAGTTTATTTTAGTACAGAAACAGCTGAAGGCACGACAGGAAATTATGGTGATCATTGAAGCTGAGTGTAATAAATTCCAACAACTCAACTGGCCTGCATGAAGTAAAATTAACCATTGGGCAAAGAAAAAAGGCAGTCGGCTCCAAATGGCCTCCAAACCTACTGAGATGGAAGATATGTGTATAAAGATTTAAAATAAATTTATCTTTTATTGCAGGTATGCTATTGTACCTACCTCTGAACTGTATGTTGTACTAAAATAAAACTTTTTGCCTTGTTTGTCAGACCTCCAGCTGTTTTAAACCTTAGATCTGAGCAGGCTCTTGCTCAGTGGCGTCATCCGCCGATTTTGTTTTCAGTCTAGCCCCAATTGTTTGAAGTCTGTTGATTCACGCACCACCTGCAGCCTCACCTCTCCCTCAATCACACTCAACAGTGCTCTGCTCTGATCAGCGCTGCCACTGACTTGACTCGGTCTCAGGTTACAGTCAGTTACAGCAAGCAATCCATCCATTTTCTATACCCGTTCCACCTATGCAGGGTTGCGGGGGGCTGGTGCCTATCTCCAGTAGTCACGGGGCGAGAGGCAGGGTACAGCCTGGACAGGTCGCCAGTCCATCGCAGGGCAACACAGAGACACACAGGAAAAAGAAACAATGCACACACACTCATACCTAAGGACAATTTAGAAAGACCAATTCACCTAATAGTAGGAGGAAGACATTGTACCTGGAGGGAACCCACACATGTACAAGGAGAACATGCAAACTCCATGCAGAAAAACCCCAGGCTCGGATTCGAACCCAGGACCTTCTTGCTGCAAACAGTGCTACCAACTGCGCCACTGTGCTTACTGCCATATCACAGTCAGTATGTCTCTAGGCAGGCACACGGCCCCTCTCCTCTCCTAAGGAGGCTGTTCTCTACAAACGCATGCTCAGAAAACTGCATAGCGTCAAACTGGAAGATTTATCTGCAAAATCATATTGAATGTCAAGAGCAACTCATTCAACGCAGGTTTCACGACGCTCTGTTTCCAATTTTGGAACAGCGTCGGCAAATGCATGCAGTGACCTGAAGGAGATGATGTGCTCTGCATGCCCTGACCCACAACATCCTGGCAGCACTGTGCCTAAACAGAAGACGGAGGATCAGGTATGAACTGACCTTGCTATGCTGGCTTTTTAAGCCCAAAAAGGCACATGTATTCTGGAGTTGTTCGGATTGACACTGGTTTGTATTCACACTTGAAGCGAACCGCACCAGAGTCAGTTTGGAAGTGGGCCGAGATCACTTAAAAAAGTGGGTCTCGGTCCGGTCTTTGGTCAAACACTGCAGGTCTGAATACACCCTAAATTAACACATTGCAGCCCTTGGGAGGTAGAGCGAGGCACATGTTTTAAGCTGTACTTGAATGTTAAGTTGATATTTCGTTGTATGTTTTTATTTATATTGGAGTTTATACCGTATAAGAATAAACATCTAAGTATTTTGTGTTTTCCGTTTAGTTTAGTTTTAGTGTATTGGCACTGTTAGATTCTAACTGAATCTTGAAGTAAAAACACTGCACCCGTAGAGGCTCTCTCTGTTTCTTCCTTGGTCCGGGGGAGTACTACACTAACAGAAATCAGTGGATCATAGAAAAACTACGAAAAAAACTATTGCAACTCCTTAGATTGTTCTAGAGAGAGGCAAATGATCATTTTTCTTTGTAAAATGAAGTGATTCACAAAGGGAAACGTTGGCTTATGCATAATTTTCTTTAGCTATCATGTTGGTAGCAAACTAGTTATCCTTAGTAAGCACATTGCCTAAGAAAATTCATTAGTAATTACTAAAACCAAAGCAACAAAGAAACATTTTTATTAAAGAGCACAGTCCAAAAAAGAAAAACTATGATTGCAAACCTGATGTGGGAAACATTAATAGGCTATAGCAATGTGGACTATAAAACCGGATTTATTTTGTTCTTCTCTGTTGATTTATATATATATATATATATATAGCTCTGATCATTTCTTTAACTTACGTTCCTCCTGCAGACAGTTTTCCCCATTTGAGAACCGCTGCTTTAGGCAGGAAGGCTGAATTCTTCCATTGTTGTTGAACTTGTTGATTTGGTTTTAGTATCCGCTTGTTTGTATTACATTATTGTATTACTATATGTGTAACTTGTTCTCTGTTGGTTTGTTGCACACTTTGAGTTGATGTAATAATTTTGTAGAAGGAAACAAAGATGAGCGACAGACAGAGAAGGAGCCAGCAGCAGCAGAGCTGTTCCAATCAGTCACAGTTATTTAAGTAGAATTATTTTGTGCTAGAGATTGTTAACTAAGTAAACATTTTTGTAACACTCTTGATGCATCATGACTTGATGTAGCCCAGTTGTTTGCATAAGGATTTAGTTTGTGTTTCGTATTTTTAGTTTACAATAATCATACTTTGCACACTTAATTCTCTTGTCATGATTTTGTAGAGGGTAGGAGAGATGACCTAAAGATCAACACACATCTGCCTTACTTCAATGGTATGTTTTCATCTTTCCTATTTTGAAGAGCTGCCAAGAGAAACTCATGTATATGTCAAGTGGCACTTCTTCCAAAAAAAAACCAGGAAGATGATCATTAAAAGTTCCTACACAATTAACCTTTAGAAATTGTTTAGTTACATTAATTTCATAGGAATTGTTAGAAGTGTGTTCATGAGTGAGATTAGTGATTTCGTTAGAAACAATCTTTTCCCAAGGTGTTTTTTCTCCTGCTGAATAAATGTACTCAGGGTGGATTTTTTAGAACTCTTCTATGTGAAACTATGCTACTTCAATAAAAAATACATTCATTTTAATCAGACATTGGTATGGGTCAGTCAAGTTGTTTTGTTAGCTCATGGAACACAGAACAGCTGTGGGGATTCAAGATAAATTCCTGTTCAGACATGAAAAACAGAACCTGTGCATGTGTAATGTTTCAGATTGTTTTTCATCTGCGTAGGCAGCTGCACTGGAATGCTTATCTATGCTCATAGTTTCTTACTTGAAGATTATTTTTTGTGTTAGTCCTGAAAAACCAAACTATGACAAAAAAGAATCTGGGACTTTATTTTAAAAACATTTTAAATACTGTGGGTGCAGTAGTGTTTGCATCTTGAACATCAGAGCCCCTGCAGTTCTCCCTCACCTTCGATTTCATGTTTCTCACTCCACCCCTCCATCTGCTCACTTCTAAACTCTCCCTTAGCCCTCCATCTGATTAAAGTCACCTTTCTGCATCCCAGTTGTCTCACTCTCTCATCCTCACCTACTTTCATGCACTTCATAACCGGCAAGCACCTGTGGCAAAGTCAGCTTGCCCTTTTTACTCTTTTCTTTCTTTCTCCTGCGCACTCACACACACACACGCACACCCCCACCCACACACACACACACGCACACCCCCACCCACACACACACACACGCACACCCACACACACACACACACACACACACACACACACACACACACACACACACACACACACACACACACACACACACACACAGCAATCATATCACCTGCAAATACAAATCCCCTGAATGAAGACGTCACGTAAAGCACACGGCATCAATTATAATCAGCGCAATCTTTCAGCAAACTCCCTGACACTCAGCAGTAGCAGCTTGTCAGACGTTCTCAGCTCCAGGGAGCAGGTCGAGGTTGAAACATTTGTCCAGGTGAAACAAGGCAGACTTTTTTTAGCTGGATCATCATCAAGATTCAACATTTATGATGACGAATATTCCACAATTTATTGTGGATCACCATGACAGCTGTGCATGAACTCCTGACATCTAAATGGAGTAGATTTGGCATGAATTTGTTGTTTCTTTTGCGTATTTGAGAATTAAATCATAATTTTCTCAGAATAATTTTTTTTATTCCATATAAAAGAGAAAAACCCAAACTCATAAGCCAAAGTAAGAGCTTGATCAGAGCACAAATGCACGCAAACCTTTAACCATGACTTCAAAACAAATGGGTACCAAAGAAAAACCTCTGCATCAATATTGGCAGGCTGATGCCCATGACATCTGCACTGAAAAGAAAATGAAGACTAACGAAAACATGCAAAAATGTAACCTGGCAGTCGTCAGCCGTGTGACAACTCAATTTAATGCAGAAGAATGAAAAAAATCTACTCAACAAAAACTACAATCGTTCTTCTGCTTTTGTTGTCTTAGCCTTCAATAATGTTTTAATCCTAAAGTGAAATGATACACAATCATGTAGTGTATATATTTTTATTTAGAAAGTTCATGTAAAACAAAAGAAAAATCTTGTCTGTGTGTTTAAGCAAAATGGGAAACATTACAGTGTTTCCTATTGCATGACTTTTCACAAGTCTCTGTTTGAAATACTTTCTGGGCCCAGATTATGAAAAAAAAATGGAAACTCTTGAAATAAAGGGAAGCAATAACCCATAGTTGAGAGATGAAGACACAACATAGTTCATGTCATGGATGGCTCAAGCAAGGAATAACAGTATTCTGCAGTTTGTTATGAACATAAACTTTACCAGGTAAGAATTTGATTTCTTTTGCGGCAAGTTTTACTTTCTGCAAATCCAGTATTAGTACAGGAAATGTGATGATTTCTACAGGCCGTGTTACATTAATAATCAACTTCTCCAAATTAAGCTCGTGTGTTTAAATATGCAGGACATCTCACTATTTTCTCTGTGTCTGAGCCAAATGATGGAGAGTCTGTTTGAGTGCAGCTACCATCTGATTCGATATCCTTATTTTAAATTATCTTTCATTCCTCACATTAGTTGACATTTTGGGCAAAACACGTTCTTTTGAGAAATCTATAGACACAGTTATAGAGTTTGAGGCTATTCGGGTGAGTTGTTTGGCGGAATGTGCTGAAGCATGCCTGTTCACTTCAGAGTAACAGTGCTGGTCAGAACTGGAGCAGGAGTTACAGTGTCTTGCTGAAAGCTGCCACATTTTATATTTTTGGCGCCAGTGGTCATTAATCTCTGTGATAAATTACCAGCATTAGAGAAAGCTTTTAATTTCTCTGTTGGGTGCTGGATTGTTGGGTCTCAAGGCTATTACATTATACAACATCCATCCATCCATTATCTGAACCCATCCATCCATCCATTTTCTATACCAGTCCATCTAATGCAGGGTTGGGGGGAGGCTGGTGCCTATCTCCAGCAGTCACGGGGCGAGAAGCGGGGTACACCCTGGACAGGTCGCCAGTCCATCGTAGACATTATACAACATTTTCCTGAAATCCTCCAAATGAGCATTTAAATCTTCACTTCATGAAATCACATTTTCTTCAAGAATATTTTCAACCAAGAAAAATTCTATGTATTTCATTAGCATTGTGTCTTTGGTAAGTGTAGTATTAAAGTTTAGAAAAAAATTATATCTTAAATCTGATTTGTCATACTAAAGAAGAAGAGAAACATGTCTAAACCAAAGGTTGGCAGGAAAAAGGAAGGAGAGGGAGGGTGGTAAAATCTCTGAAAACAAGGAAATGGGAAAACGAGATGGATGACATAAAATGACAGAGTGTAAAATGTAAAGGCCTAAAGAGCAACTTCAAGATAAAAAGAGATAGAGGAGAAGGTAGTAAGAGAAAGAGGGAAGGGGGCTTAGAACTAAACAAATATCTTTTTCCCAGGCAGATGCGTTTTTCAGAATGTAGCTAACGTAGATATACAGCGTTCACCTAAACATATACAAGGTAAATATATTTTCACTCCACGCTGTCAGCTCGAGAAATATACAGACGTTACTGTGTCTGTTAAAATCGTCATTTACCTCCCTGTGGGTTTTATCTGAAGAGCTGACTGTATGGCATATGCAAGAAATGAGACAGATATAAAACCCAGATTAGCCATGTGTGCAAGTAACAGGTTCTCTGTCGACTTATAACAGAAACTTATAACACAAAAATGTTTACTGCGTTATTTCTACAGGCCAAAAATCCGATTTCATTAACTGAGAAGGCAGGATTACATTAAGATATAAGACACGCTCCTCTCTTCTGACCTGGACCTGGTCTGCATTAGTTTCCTCCACCTTCACCCTTCACAAACACAGAGGCAGACAGCTTGGAGAAACGCTCTGCATGCAGAATACCAAGGATGCAGCTCTGACACCCCCCAGGTTGTGTGGAAATGTCACCACTCTCTGCATCATAGGTGATATATTTGGAAAGGTGTAGGCAGCGCACTCCTATTAAACATTTACCTCCACGCAGAAAAAGTAAACCCATGAATCTCGCTTTGAGAGTAAAAAAAATTATCCGATGGAGGGAAAAATCTGAGGTCTGATTCGGTGACAGTGGGTGCCACCACCCAACAACGATTGACAGTACTCACATCTGTGAATCCAGGCAGCAGATGGAAGGGTAGGAGGGCCTTAGTGTCGAGGGAGGGCTGGGTCCTGCCCAGCGTGGGATGAGCCAGCGGAGGCAGGGGACTGTGGCACATATTACCTGAGACATAGCACAGGAGGGAGGAACACACGGAAAGAAGATAAAGTGATCTGTTTCAAATGAAGATAATGGCCAGAGCTAAGAGAGAACAAAAAAGAATATGAGGACATGTACTTAAAAAGGTTGCACTTTTAACGTTTTGTTTTACTGTTTTGATCAATTCATACACAATTCACCAACCATGTTGGCTCTACCTACACAGTCCATCAGAAAAAAACACCTTATATCTCACGTCTTATTACCTACATTTAAAAGGTTTTTTTTATTATCTATTCAAAGAACCACAATTTAGTTTCCATGTTGAGGTTTCAGAGCAAGAAATAAATACCTTACCACATCTTCACTGTGAGGTAATAGATAAAATTAAGATATCATGAGCTAGTTACCAACATAACTGAAACATTCTTGACGTATTTTGATGTAATCTTTAGGAAATATCTGCAGTGGAACTAGGAACAAGTGATTAGATTTTTTTTTCTTTTGGGGGAGGGGAGTGCTCAGGCATCAAGTATCGATGAGATCGGAAAAAGAGCATAGACATATAGCACACATTTTGACAGGAAAGAATAGGTGCTTCAGTTTTACTCCCAGCCTCATCATGTTCTATTTGCTTTTATCTAAACTACTTAAAATGGTGACGGGATTGTTGCACACTGGCATGAGATGCTTTAAAACTTAAGATGATTTCACAGTGTTTCCTACCTAGCTATGTGTTCTGTAATATTGGCCTGTTACATGGGTAAACATGTAAGGAAATTGTGGGGATTTTATGGCACATCAGGCTCTGAGAGGTCTTGAAAGTACACCTGTCACTTTTGATGCACTCTTGCATGTGCACTGGTATGACAGGTGTCGAATTCCCAATTCTCTGGAGCATTGGAATTATGTACATTATATTTGCTGTGGCATTTTGCTTTGGGTATTTACATATTTATTTTCATTTCAACTTATACTCTGGGAATGAAATGTAAAATATCTATGTGTGCCCTCACATGATCAGATAAGTACTATCCAAATTAATTAGAAGCTGCTTGATTTCAGTTTCAAGTATCCAGCATGCCATGCTAAGTGAAGAACCTGCATAGTGTTGCATGAAACAAAGTTACTGGTGCATTTTTCCCATTGCATTGTGTCATCCAACATAGTTAAAACAAAAAGCAGATGCACAACAGTGTGACAGGATATTAGTTTGGGAGTTATGTAACCTTGATTCAATTTGTAAACACAACTTGATTGCTTATTACTGATTGCTTATGATTATTGATTATTGAACAAGCACAAATATGCCAACATTTAACTGGGCCAAACCTGACATAGATTATCCCACATGGATTGCTGATTCTTTAAAACATGGCTATGATTTGTGAAAATAATATCATTTGTAACAACAAAAAACTGGGTATCAGGTGCAGAGGGAGGAGCACACCAAATGTGAGAATAATGCAAGAAGCACCACTGGTTTGAGGCCCCACCTAATTCTCAGTAGAATTTTCCATGATAAATTAATGTTATAATTTACACACACTGAATATTTTCTTACCTGTTTAAATCCCCTTTTTTATTATTATTATTTTGTACCAAATCCCTGAATATGGCAGTTAGGAATGATGAAAATCCTTGCAAAACATTTCAAGATAGAGATTTGTCATTTCTTCCACTAGACTAGATTCAGTTATTTCTTCTCTCTTTTTATTCAAAGGCTTAGTTATTAAAGTCTTGTCAAAATAATTTCTCTGGCACAGGCAAGTAGTTAGATAACCAACCCTATCATCAAGCAAAATATCTGATGAAAATCTGAGAAGGCTTGTAAACACACACATACGCACGCACACACAAATGCATGCATTCACACAAATCCAGTCCAGAGTGTCCAGCGTGATAAGGGTCCTGTTTGTGTTTCTGATTGTGCTGCCTACAGTTTACATGTTTTCCCAGCTTGATTACAGCTTGAATCAGGACAAGGGCGCAAGTTTAACCATCGTCATAATCATCATCATCATCAAAATCAACCAAAACGCCCATCCGCTCTGCCATTACTCTGATTGCCTTTGGCTGTTGGCACTCAAGTGTGTGCATGTAACCTTGTGTGTGCAGGGTTATTAACTTTACCGAGGAGAAATGAGTTTTTAAAATGCACAAACATGGACAGGAGATGAAAAAGTCCAGATCACACACTCATGATGTTAATTCAGAATGAGCCAATCAACATAAATTGTTAGTTTATAGATTACCCCCTCTTTTTGTCTTGATTCACCAATTTATGGAATCCCATATTTCTTAAAACCGAGAACCTAGGCAAGAACATACGAGCTCTATGTTTTTTGAATAACATTTCTTCCTACCATTTTCTGTTGTTCCACATCTATTCGTTGCACTTAAAGTGAAACAAAAAGACTAAACGGGCATTTGAAAATGGTGAAAATCATATCAGTTTGAGTAGTTCTGCAGATAACTGACTGTGGAAACAGTACATCTAAAAATACATGCAACAAGTGAGTCTGCTGTGATTTTATCAGAAAAAACAACCCCCTGAGAGTAAAAGCTTAATGCTGCGTTTACATACCAAAATACATGCTGGCACCAAATGAAGTCCCACAGCTCAGTGTTTGATTAGACATTTTCATCTCCAGGCAGATTTGAGGCTTCCAGTCCTCTCCTCCGGTCTCTCTGTCTCACTGCAGCGGAGCCGCGTGCTGCTCCTTCCCATCTGGATTCCCTCCTCCTCTTTCTCCTCTTCCTCCTCCTCCTAACTGCCCACTGGTACTCCTCCTCCTTATCATCACTATGTCTTCACGATCCATGTACAAATCTACTCTGGTATCTTTAACTCCTACAGATTTGTTCTGGGTTTAGTCAGAATCATCTCTAATTAGTGTAGCTGTTTGTCAGTTCCCTTAGTGAGCTCAAACACACACGCACCAAAAGTAGAGCTGCACAATATTTTTGTTGTTTAAGTGCAATTAAATCCCTTCTTTTGTAGAGATTAAAAACAGAGATTAGACATTAATATGTGAACATTAAATAATACAGAACTGATTATCCCAAATAAAGTCCAGCCATCTACATTGACCTTTAATTTTATTTTTTTTATCACATTTCACAGCTCAGCAATCTGTAGAAAACTTCCAAAAGGTTCAGATGGATTTCAGTATCAAAAGGAATCTATCAGTAGTAAGGAACAAAACAATTTCCAATATATTATTTGGTATTATCTATTGGAGAAAATATGGTGCGACAATTACATCCCTTCACTCCAAAATGTTTTAGTTTTTATGCAGTCTTTGTCTCCTACTCAGATTAAAGCATGGTGGAGGCAGCATCATGCTTGAGGACTGTTTTTCTTTAGCCTGAACTTAGTCGAGGTGTAGGGGATTTTGACCAGATCCAAATATCAGTCAATGTTGTAACAAAATGTGCAGGCTTCTGTTGAAAAGATTAAAAAACGTCCCCCAAATTAACAAAAGAATGTATTCCCCAGAAGATTACATTTTGACCCAACTAGAGCTCAGATCTGTATCTGACAGAAATTACAGTTTGTCAGGTAACATAAAGGGGGCTGTGTTCAATTAAGTAAGTAAATATAATATAATAATAATAACAATAATAATAATGATGATGATAATAATTCTTCTTCTTCTTCTTCTTCTTCTTCTTCTTCTTCTTCTTCTTCTTCTTCTTCTTCTTCTTCTTCTTCTTCTTATTATTATTATTCTTATTATTATTATTCTTATTATTATTATTATTATTATTAAAATTATTATTACTATTATTATTATTATTATTATTATTATTATTATTACAAAAAACAAAATCTAACAAATTAATTTCTGTGGGGTGCTCCTGACTGTTGGATTGTGTACCAGCATAACAATATTATTTCAGATAATAATAATAATAATAATAATAATAATAATAATAATAATAATTATTATTATTATTATTATTATTATTATTATTATTATTATTATTATATTATATTATATTATATTATATTATATTATATTATATTATATTATATTATATTATATTATATTATATTATATTATATTATATTATTATTATTATTATATTATTATTGTTGTTGTTGTTGTTGTTGTTATTATCATTATTAAAAAACAAAAAATACATCTGAAAATATAGACATTAAATAAATAAACACATATTATAGAAATTGACGACATCATTAATCCAATATGCTTTTGCTTTTATCTAAAGCCACACCCAACGGCACTCCCTCTTGATGTCTTTTTCCACCACTTCCAAACAGTCACTTTCAGTGTGCTTGGACCATCTTGTCCTATGTATACATGATGTTACGCCGGTGCACAATCCAACAGTCAATAACACCCCACAGAAATTCATTTGTAGATTTTGTTTATCAGAGGAATACTTTTAAAAATATAACACTCTGAAGCACTAAGCGTTTGCAGCCCTTGCTTCTAGGTTACCATGTTTGTTCTTGTTGCACTTCTGTAAATGACTTTCCCATCCTCACTTCTTTTCCTCTCGGGCCCGTGGTATTTTTAGATTAATCCTGTAGCATTCACAGCATACAGAGGAAACTGGACAGGATGCATGCTATAATGGCTTCAAAAACTCATCTGGACTTGTGCATACACACATTGAGAAAGTCCACATGTAATTTATCTTTTGGTAACATGGCCTCAGTTAACCCTCTTGTCCTCAAACCCCAAAAAGAATGTGGACAACAACATGTGTTTTCCCACAATACCAAACTCCAGGGAGACTTATTTCACTGTCAGTTTAACACCTGCTTTTTCCCAAATACACACACACTCGCGCTGCCTTTCAGTGAAACAACAAAATCTTCTGCAAATATGGCATCTTCGTATCTACACAGAGGCATTTTTTCTGGACTGCACCTCATCCCTGAGCCACATGGAACAAAAGTTGAAGGGAATAACACAGACTTGGAAATATTTACTCATAAACTGCATTACATGCCAATTTGTTCTCTTAATGTATTGCCAGGCACGTTGGGCTTCTTTTGACAAAAAGCAGAAAACTGCATGGGTGGGGGTATTACTGCCCTTCCCCCTTCTTCTAAAAGAGAAGATGAAAAGTTTCTCCTGCAGGTTTTGGACTTAAGAGACTTACGTTTAGGAGCTCTGGGGTACATGTGATGGTTCACAAAGAAAGTCTTATGTGGTTGGTAATAAACTCTGTTCAAAGAAAATGTTCAAAATATCTTCAATAGGGAAGGTCAAAGTGCAACAACAAAAAAGGCTAAGAACACAGTTGTTGTATGACCCTGTGTTTTCAATCTACTAGATTTTAATTTTGTGTGAAGACTTTGTATATTTTTTTTAATCTTGTATGGCACTTTGTGCTGCCAATGGCATGAAACGTGCTTTATTAAATAAAGATTTATTTGATTAGATTTATAAATAAAACAATGGTTCAATGGTTCAGATAGGTTTTAGATCTATGAGAAGCACAACATAATGGAAAAGGTTCAAGCAATGATCAGAACCATGTCAGTTCACCCAGTCATACCCTCGTACCAGTGCGTTGCCAAGTCTATCCATCCTTCTTCCATTTCATACTAGTTCATATTCCTGTATGTAACCCATTGCAATTCTGTTAAATTTTCTTTGTTGTCAAGCATTCAAGCTTTAAAATTATATGAATAGTGGAGGTAAATAGCTGAAAAATTGTTAGAAATGACACATATATGTTAACTGAATTGCAGTATATAATTTTCTAAAAACTTTATATTGGATTTTAGTTCCATTTATTCTGGTTCGGATATCATTTGGGCTAGCTTACTCTTATGGAACATGAAAGTCCATAATCAGAAGTAAACACATGCAGGTAGATATTATTTATGTATATTATATAACCACATCTTCCTTTCATCAGACTATGAGAATATTACTTTCAATCATTGGGTGGTAAATGAGGCTATGAATTTGGGAAGGGGTAATCTGACCTGGACCCGCCTTTAAGTTGTAGAGCTGAAAAATGAGTGTAGGAAATCTGTGCTGAAAGCAACTACAAAAAAAAAAAGAAATAAAATCTAATTATAATTTATATGACATACACAAATATTATCAGTGCAAAAGTTGATGAGTAAGGCCTAAAAGACCTACAACTCTTAGTCTACATATATTATTGCTCATGCAGAAATACAAATCCTGTAGAGAGCAATAATCATCAATTTAAGTGCAAACTTAAACTTACTTTTATTTGAGGGTGTAAATTTTGTGGTTCATAAAAAAGGTTTCATTTTTAATTATATTTTTAAATTACAATCAATCAATAATATCTGCTTAAGTGGTTACCATGTAGCTAAAGTAAAAAAAAAAAAAATAAGTGCACAGGAATAACATCTACAGCACTGGATTTGTAGTTTTAAACTGCTCCTTTTCTAAGTTCATGTAGCAGCTAGCTGTGCTGCAGTGCTAATGCTAACTTGTTCATAAACATGAGCAAATGGAGATTAGCTACCTAGTAATAGAGCTAAGACAAACCACCTTTTGCTTGGCTCTCCATCTATTAAAAGTTTTTTTTATTAAAAGAACATTAAGTGAAGTTGTTATGTCCTTCAGTCACCACAAGGGACATGGCGTAAATTAAATTATGCTGCCCCCAAAAGTAATTTGTCTGGACTCAAGTTTCAGGTGAAAGTATTCTTCAAAGAATGCTTTGACACTCAGAGGTAATCTGTCATGGCAACATACATAAGCTATGTTATCTAAAACGGCTGAGACTGAGTCTGCCTGATCTGTGGATCACTGGCAACATGTCTGAATGAAACTTGTTACAGAGCCATGTGACATCAGCAGGGCTTTGAATGTGAAAAGCAGAATGCAGCAGGCTCTGTTATGAAACAAGACACTTTCAAAGGGAGGTAATTAACTTCAGTGTGCATGTATGCTGTGAGGAGCGGTATGATTCAGCCAAACACAAGGTGGCAGACAAATGTACAAACAAACTGTTAAGGAAGCTTTTTTCAGCACATTTTAACGTCATACCAAGCTGAGCTGAGACTAAACAGCTTTCAGTTTTCATGCAAGAGTGATAAACACACACTCAACATTTTGTCTGCAATCTCCGGCCGGGGGATTATCAGCCTCTCAGCTTGTTTGCCATTTCCATCTCTGCTGTGCATTTCCTACAGTCTGAACACACAGCTCACCTCTTCTTTGATTAGTCGCCATAACAACATCACCATGGCGATAAGCATCCAAAGACTTTGGCTCTATTTCTGTGATGTTGTGAGCTGATGTGGAAATTTGAAAAATCAGAACCGTTTAGCTGACGTGCGCTGACAGATGCAGGAGGATAGATGCTGTCGCATGCTGATGCTTGGACTTTGGCTTCCTTCATGTGTTTGTGATTACAGTTGGAGCGTTGAAACCAAAAAGTTGGATGCTGTATTGCAACATAAACCTGTCAGCTTCAACTTGATCCTTTAGCATATCTTTCATAGCGACATGGTGACCTCTAAGTTGAGGAAAAAGCAGCACTCTGTGCTTGGCTAGCATGCAGGTGTTCTATGCAGTTTGGTCATCACTACAGATTGTAGTAATTCACAGTCACAGCTGCCTGGCCTCTCGATAATTACTGAGACATTTAACATTTTCATCTGATTAGTTTGTTTGCCACATCTCTAAACTAAACTTGGTTTTGTCTGGTTTGGACACAAGGACTGTCAGACTAACCTCATTCCATCCCATCTGGGCTTTTATATGGTCATGTTCCTGATGTTTGCGTGGATGATGCAGATTTGGGAAATACTGGTTTTTTTAGCAGCTTTAAGTCACATTGAATATTTTAGCAAGTTTCAAAATGTGTCTCCACTGTTATCTTATAAAAATATTCTCATCAGCTAATAATTATTGCTCTTATGATGAGCTGATTACAGTAATTTATTTGTATTTTTTTTCCTCAGTTTAGATTGGGCATAGGGTGGCTGATTATAAAGTAGGAATATATACCAATGTTTCAAAACCACAAAAACCTTCCATCATTTTGATGGTATAAAATGATATAAAATCTTCTTTATGAGATATCAGAGAAACTGCGGGAGTGAAGACAATTTTTAAGCTGTATGAAGTATGACATTGCCCATTTATCCACCTATTCTTGTGCACTGCTGTTCAGATCAATTAAAAAAGGGCTCCTGTAATTTATCTAAATTTTACATTTAGATAAATTTAAAAAAGATGGAGTAAGCACTGATTTATGGAAACAGGGATTTAGACTGCAGGCTGCACTATGGAAGTGGTAGAGGTAAGCATTGTTGCCTTGCAGTACAATTGTCCTAGATTAAAATCCTGGCCTGGGGTCTTTCTGCATAAAGTTTACATGTTCTCTCTGTGCATGTGTGGGTACTCTGGCTTCTGTTCTGTGCTGTGAAAAGCTTACATGACAAATCACCCTGAACATACCATCTCCACTGTAATACACGGTAGTGGAAGCATACTTCTGCGGCAATGCTGTTGTCATGCTGCCCTATTCACCCTCTCCTCATCATTGTCCTCACCTGTGTCCCTCAATCATCCACGCCTGATCCTCCTCACCTTCTGCCTTTATAACCAGTCAGTTCCCCTCACTCAGCGCCGGATCATTGTTATCGTTGTCTCCATGGTGTGTTGTCCTGCTGTTACCCATCCTGCTCATCCGTTGTCCTGTCTCTCTGTTCCTGCTGTCACCATCATCATGATCGTCATCATCACCTCCTCCACCAGCACCACTTCACCAACAGCACTAATAAATATCCTCGCACTAACCGGCGTCTGCGTTTGGGTCCTTGCTTCACACCACCTTCCTGAGAGCTGTCCTACGGTAGCGGCAGATAAAGATAAATACGGGGCAATCTTAGAAAAAAATTCTCAGAGGCTGCAAGACTTGAGACTGAGGCCCTCCAGCAGGAAAACAATCCTAAACTTAAAGCCAGACCTATAATGGAATGGTTTAGATGAAATTATATCCACATGTCAGTCAAAGACCTAAACCTAGTTGAGAATCTGTGGCAAGACTTCAAAATCAATCTGGCAGAGCTCATACTATTTTACAAAAATAAATGTGCACAAATTTCCATATTTAGATGTAGAAATCTAGATTAAAACAAATGCATACCCCACTTTTTAGAATTCTATCAGTAAGACTGTTTGAATGTATAGTTTTCCCTCCACTTCATAATTTTGCACCAATTTGTGTTAGTCTCTTACATGAAATACTAATGAAAATAACTAAAGTTTGTGGTTGTATTGTGATAAAACATGAAAAAGTTGAAGAGTCATAAATACTTTTGGACGTTACCGTAAATGAGTTGATTGTGTGATAACTATCTCCTGTAATGACATCTGGGCCCAAACACACACAGGAAGCAGAAATAAACAACAGATACTGAGCTCAGTGAAACCAGACAGTGACAGGAGAACCCTTTAATTTCAAAAGCAGCACGTATAGAGGATCTCCACGGGTTCAAGTTTCCCCGAAAATAAAAATACAACAATTAAACCCCTGCAGATGTGGCGCTGCTGCTGTAAATTCTTGGAAGATAAGACTCTAGTTCCTCAGAGAAACAAAGCGCTGGGAGGCAACGGAATTTTAAACAGTAGATAAACAGATCCGCGTCGGGGTCAGAGGTCGCACATCTCTGACATCTAAGTCCCGGTCTAAGATTCAGTTTTTACAAGCTACACATGTCCAGCAGCAAAGAGGTAACAGCTGTCACACTTATGGGCTTAATCCAATTCTTTCCAACCTCTGTGAGCTGATTGGCTTTGAAGCGGGGTCAAAAATACATCTACACATCCGGATTAATTTGTTAGAAGCTGGAAAGTGGTAAGAAAATCAACCTTTTTTTGGTCAAACACATCTCGTACCCCTAGGATTGCAAAGACAAAGATTTACAGATTTCATGACCACGCTCTCAACTTGCATGGATTATTACTCCAGATGTCTTTCCCCTCCAAGCCCATAAAAAAAAATCTTCCTTCACAGAATATAATTAAACCTTTACTGCCTTCAGCAGAGCCTTCTTATCATATTTTCATTAGAGCGAATTTATAAAAACTGTACATTTGTGGTCATTTCACTGTGACAAAACCATCAGAGGAACCTTGCTTGGGGGGAAGTTGTCCCTTAAAGGCATGCAGACACACTCATACCGCAGTAAAGCTTCACGTGCACATCTGTGAGCCAGAGATAGGGGCTCTAACTGTCCAGAATGTCATTAAACATTGCTGCTGCAGATTTATATTCTCTCAGTTGTGCCATATGAGCCTGCTCATCCAGAGTGTGGAGATGTATTAAAACACCACACACATATCACATCAAAGCTACAGTCTATGAATGGATTTAATATTTTCAGGAGAAAAAAATATTATTGTGCATCTTGGACACAGTTGCAAAGAGGAAAGTTGTTAACACCAAAAAGAAATACAAAAACTAACAAGAGGATCATTAAGGACAGTTTAGCGAGCAACCCCTCCCCCCCCCCGAACTGCAATTCAGTTGACTTTAAGCAAAAGTTACATCTGTACTGCCATCTGCAGGCTGAGAGGCAACACTACACCTTCAACTAATCAGCTATAACAGCGGTTTCTATCATATCTTTAGTTGTGTTAAAACAAAACAACACCATTTTAGTTTACTTTGCATGAAACATGAATAATATTTCTATAGCGTGATTCATAGAAACAACATGTTTAATGTTGAAACTCAACATCCATCCATTTTCCATACCCGTCCATCCTATGTAGGGTTGCGGGGCGGCTGGTGCCTATCTCCAGCGGTCAAGGGGCGAGAGGCAGGGTACACCCTGGACAGGTCGCCAGTCCATCGCAGGGCAACACAGAGACATACAGGACAAACAACCATGTACGCACACACTCATACCTAAGGGCAATTTAGAGCAACCAATTCACCTAACAGTCATGTTTTTGGACTGTGGGAGGAAGCCGGAGTACCCTGAGAGAACCCACGCATGCACAGGGAGAACATGCAAACTCCATGCAGAAAGACCCCAGACTGGGATTTGAACCCAGGACCTTCTTGCTGCAAGGCAACAGTTCTACCAACTGCGCCACTGTGCAGCACTTAGAAAATAACAGAAAGATTTATTTATTTCAATAATTTTATTTTAAAAATGAAACTTTTTTCAAAATGAAGCATTTTTTTCCAATTTATTCTGATGAGTTTTGGTTACAGCTAATGAAATCTCGATATGCATCAATGCAGTGTGGCACGGCGGCTATCAACCTGTGGCTCTGCTTGTTAGGAGTCTCGGGTGTTTGTCTGTGTTTTTCTGTCCGTCTGGTTCCTCCTCTTTTCTCCACCATTCTGGAGACTGCCACCAGAGGTCCCAGCTAAGCTGACCTGTCCATCAAGCCAAGGGTGAAGTCTGTCTGCTGCACCTTCCCAGGTGAGGCTCATTGAGCTCATCACCGGTGGAGGTTGTCTGGTTGTAAGATCTTTGGTGTGTGAGTGTTGTAACCATTTGGTAATGATACCGCAAGTCCTCCATGGGTTTTCCCTGTGTTCTGTCCTCTAGGCAAACCTGTTTACATCTGTGTTCTTTGTTTCAATCTCTTTGTGATCCATGCTCCAGCTTCTGGAGAAGCTCTGGTTATCGTTCCTCGTCTGACAGCCTTCAAGCTCCAAGTTCCACCATGATTCATGCTCCATCTCCGTGCTCTGCCTGCTCGCTCCCTGTGCTTCATCCTAGCTCCCGGATCACATCATCTCCACGTCTCCAGAAACTCAGCAGGAAGTTCTCGCAGGCATCCTGGACTCCTAGCTTTTCCTCTCTTCAATCTACCATCCACAAAGTGAGCCTCAACCGAGTTCACTCAATTGCACTCAAAAGAACCATTCTCACCTGTGGATTTTTCTCCCTCTGCAGTGCTCCTTACCTCCGCTTTCCCTCTGCAGTGTTCCTGGCTCCCATGCTCCATTTTTGTTAAAATAAAACCTTTTAACTTTTATACCTGGTCTCTCTGGTGTTCTGCATGTGAGTCAAAACGCCTAACAGCAACATGGCACTGCTGAGGTTTAAGGAAGCCCAGGTTGCTTTAATGGCAGACTTAAACTCTTCTGCATTGGGTTTTTTGAGTGGGGTTTAGGTCAAGTGAGCTGGCATTGGTCATTAAAGCAGTTGTTGGTCCTTTGGGCAGGAGCAAAGTCCTGCTGGAAAAGGTAATTGGCATCTCCTTAAAGCTTTTCAGTAAAAGGAAGCATGAGGTCTCCAATATGCCCAGATAGAAGGCTGCAGTGACTATGCACTTGATCAAACAAATTAGATCAACACCCACAGGGTTACCCTCCCTGTGGAGTGACATGTTAGTGATCGTCTGCATGGAGAGCACGTGATTGTAGACCATAAAGCATTTCTTTAGTCACTAGCTGGAACCACGCTTCAGAGATCTGAATTTAAAAGTTTATTGAAGGAATGGGATGAAAGGTCCGGAGAGATACGCCGAGGGTAGCTACGAAGAAGACTCAGTGTGGGGGTGCAGTCTTCAGGAATTAATTTTTCCTGAGCCTGCTCAGGACCCCCCCCCCCAGTCAGAACCTGAAAGAGATAGATGTTAGAGAAGGCTAGGACTATGAGTGGGGTTGAAAAGAAGGTTGGATGGGGATGAAGGAGGGGAAGAGGAAGGCGATGAATATTTCAATTAATTTTATTTATATAGGGCCGATTCACAACAGATGCCATCTCGAGGCACTTTTCAAGAAAGTCATTTCAATACGAACATTCCAATCAGTTTAAAGGTTTAGCTAGTTTTCCATTTAGGAATCCCAGCAGATTGCATCGAGTCATTGACTGGCAGTTGCGCCCCGTTGATGGAGACTCCAACCACGGCAATCCCTCACTCTGAGCAAGCATGTAGCGACTGTGGAGAGGAACAACTCCCCTTTAACAGGAAGAAACCTCCAGCAGAACCTGGCTCAGTATGAGCAGCCATCGATTGTCTGGGGGTTCGACAAGACAGAGCAGAAACACAGAAAGAACGAAAGAACTGATGAGATGAGTACTTTCTATAATAAAGTAAAGAAAGTAAAAAGGAGGAGGCCAATTAAAGGGTCGGGAAGGGAGGGGTCCAAAAACAATCGAGACAGACGAGCACTATAGAAGGGCTGAGTTTATATAGACTGCGGAGTAATTTAATATGAGATCCAGGCGTGAGACGTCGGGTGAAGCAAGTTTGGGTAGATTGCTGAGTGGGAAGTGGATTTGGGGCGTGGTCCTGCTCCCAAACTTAAGTTAACACATTAACTCCATAAAGTTTTATTGGACTTGTCATATTTTAATTCTCATTAACTGAATTTTAAGTTATTTGCTGTAAACCATAACAATCAAAATCAACAGAAATAAATACCTATGAAAGGAATCTGTATAATTTTGCATCTTTGAATGGAACTTATACAAGAAACGTCAGTTTTGATATTATAATTTACTGAGATGCACCTGTAAGTTCAACTTGCCCACACGAATGTTCCACCCATCCAATACTGAATGTGCCCTGAAGACATCCAAATGAAGGCAACCAGATTCCCAAATCCCCTCGGCTGGACTGCTCCCTCCACGTCAGGTGTGATTGAGTTTAAGTGGCATCCACCATTTCCAAGCAGTGGATTGAGCAAGAGATGCATAAACAGACTGCGCGCCTCAGATGAGCAGGGACAAATGGATAAGGATAAATGGATGAGAAAGGGTGGGGTCCAGAGCAAAATGTGGATGGCTAAGCCAGCTATAAGTAGGCTTGCCAGGTGATCAGAGGTGTGGTCCTGTTGCCGAACCTGTTAACACATTGACCACATTAGTTTCAGCAGCAGCTTTGTTTCATAGCACCCTTGAGCTTTTCTGCTTCCTCGTCAAGCCTGGATCATGTGTAAATAATTCCAACATAGGAACAGAAACATTTAAATAATTTATTCCAAGACAAAATTCTCCCTTACAAAAACATACATTTGCAAAGCTTCTCTTAAAACACGAAGAGAAAAGAAAAACACAGCTATCTAAAATAGAAATTTCCCACCAGACTCCTGCTCTGAAGAAATATTACGTATAAAATGACTGTAAAATATGGATTCACTCTATATCTGAGCACTAAATCAATGACCTACAAACTGTACAGTTTCCACATTTAAAAAGGTTTACAACAGACTGTGCTGCCTCACTCATCAGACTGAAAGAGAGGCTGAGGGATTTAACTTCAGTCAAGCATGGTGTTGGGTCAACAAATCTGTCTGAGGGTGGCAGTCAGTCCATTAGGAGCTCTTGCAGCAGCCTTTCCGCTCCTCCTCTTTCGACTGTCCCAGGGGGCTGGACAGGGTCACGGCGCTGATGGAGCCGCGGGTCACCTCTCTGCTGGCCACCTTCTTATGGATTGCTGGGGAGATCAAACATTTAGGGTAGCATCCTAAAATATCAATAATTCAGCAGAACTTGGGGACTTTTCTCTCCTCCCACCTGTGAGGACTTCGTTGAAAGCAGCTTCTACATTTGTGGAGTCCAGCGCTGATGTCTCCATGAACAAGAGGCCTTTCTTGTCTGAAATGGTTTGGCAAAAATAAGCCTTAGTGAAAACTGGTTTATTCTGAAAGGGAAATCCATGCAGCACAGAAGAATACTTTTAAAATCACCCGCAAAATCTTTGGCCTCCTCTGTTGGGACGGTCCTCAGGCTCTCCAGATCTTTCTTGTTTCCCACCAACATAACCACCATGTGAGGGTCTGCGTGATCATACAGCTCCTTCAGCCATCGCTCGGCACTCTCATAGGTCAGGTGTTTGCTGATGTCATACACCAACAACGCTCCAACTGCTCCTCTGTAATA
Source organism: Valencia hispanica (assembly GCA_963556495.2). NCBI lineage: Eukaryota > Metazoa > Chordata > Actinopteri > Cyprinodontiformes > Valenciidae > Valencia > Valencia hispanica. The sequence goes on from OY747713.1 coordinate 27,448,685, forward strand.
CCTGAAAGCAGCAGAGAGTAACAGAGTTTAAATTCACTGTTTGGGTCCGTTAGTACACTCTTAACTTTTCATATTCTGTCACACTGAAACCACAAACCCCAGTGTGTTTGGTCCAGATTTTATATGACAGATCAACACAAAGTAATGCACAATTTCTGAGATGGACAAAAAAGAAATGGCAAAGTAGCTTACAAAAATAAATATCTGGAAACTGTAACATGTTTTTGTTTTCAGCCTCCTCTAAGTCAATGCTTTGTGGAAATACCTTTGTTCTCCAACTCTGTTCTCCCAGGCTGGATGGAGAGCTGCTGTGAACATCCAATTTGAGGTCTTGCCACAGAATCTCACATGGATTGAGATCTGGACATTGATTTGCTTTGAATATGCTTTGATCTAAATCACCCCCACCGCAGCTCTGCTACCGCAGCTCTGAACGTATATGTTCAGCTGAAAACTAAACCTCTGCCCCAGTCTCTTGTCTTTCTGACAAGTTATCTGCCAGTATTGCTCTACATTTAGCTCTATCCCATCTTCCATGAGCCTGGTGAAGAAGAGCACAGCATGACGCTGCAACCATTATGTCTCATCATAGAAATTGAGTGCTCAGGGTCTTAGTTTTCCACTGGACAAAGCATTTTTGCATGTAGGCTTAAGTTTCCTATTGCTTTCTTTCAGCAATCGCTTTCTTGCCGCCACACCTCAACACAGGCATGACAAATAGTTGAAAGATTTAACAGATCCTTCCAACCTGAGCAGTAGATCTCTGCCCCTTATTGATTACTCTCCTTGCTTTAAACTTCTCAATGTCAGCCATTTGATTCAGGTGTGTTGGAGAAGGGAACCCCTGGTTTATTTGATCTCTGAAGCCAACTGGTTGAACTAGGTGTTTTGGGTATCAGAATAAAGGGGTCCAAATATAAATGCACACATTTGTATTTGCCAGAAACTTTGAGGACCATGTATCATTTTCCTTCCACTTCACAATTAAATGTGAAAATCGAATGTGTTGGTCTGTCACATAAAACACTTTGAAGCTTGTGGTTATAACTTGACAAGATGTGAAAGAGATGAAGGGGTGTGGATACTTTTGTAAGGTGCTGTATTAAAAAGATGTGATAAGCACAGAAGAGGTGCAGCTGGTAATAAAAGGGCAGGGTTACAGAAACTAGAACACGTGAGTCGGAAATTAGTTGCTCACTTCATTATTGTGTGCCTTTGACTTCTCAGACATATTAATCTTGCTTGTGTGTGTGTGTGTGTGTGTGTGTGTGCACCCACGCTGAGGTGATAGCCCTGTAGCGCTCCAGCCCAGCTGTGTCCCAGATTTGAGCTTTGATGGTGAAGTTGTCCAGCTGAACAGTCCGAGTGCTAAACTCCACGCCGATGGTGGTGCGGCTGTCGTGCAGGAACTCATTCTTGGTGAAGCGGGACAGAAGGTTGCTCTTTCCCACACCGGACTCCCCTATCAAAACCACTTCACAGACACATATGATTTTACGATTTCATTCACGGAACTGTACGTTCCTGAAACCAAAATGAATCAGATAGTCTTTATCTCATCTGACATGTGTAGACTTTCTGTCACACTCACTGGATGCCAGACCGTGTGACATCACGCCAACGTGGCACATCCACATTGAGTGTGACATTGGTCTGGAATGAGGGAAGTAGAAAATCACTGCTGCTCTCAGAAGAATTACTACGATAGGGTGCACATATTCCTCTAGGTTAAACAAGGAGAACTCGTGTTTATCTACAATGTCAAAGGTCATAGTTTCAGGTCAAAATAGACAGGAAGCAATCACTTCCTTATTTCTCTGCTCCCTTCTATGTCTTGGAAACAGCAGTAAGAAACAGCCAATATCTGCTCTAACTTCAGTGTAAAGAAATGCACAGCAATAAAATGCATATTTCATGATAATCCCAGCTGAAGTAAACATGGCTTACCTTTAAATACAAAGTTGTACGAATCATCCGAGCCCATGCTGCATTCAGTGGCGATGGGACTCTCTTTCACCTTATAAAAATCCAGAAGCCACTTTCGAATTTTAAAAGGAGTATTTAATAAGAAACAGAAAGCAAAAATATCCTCCCTGGCTTAAAAGCAAAATACTAAAAGAGGAAAAAAATCTATGTTCTTTAGTCAAGAAGTGGAGCCTCTCCTATTTGAAGACGACCAGAAGAATTAGCAGGAGACCTGATTGCTCATCAGCTGACACCCAAAGGAGGGCCAGGAGGACGAAGAGCAGGAGGAACAGGTAGAACCACTCACAGGTAGACTCCACCCACCGCTGCACTCCCAGACTCATTTGTATGACAATAAACCTCGCCCTGCAGGTGGATGCGTGTGAGACGGGACACGTCACCCTTTGACCACCAGTCGCATACTTACAAGGCAGGAAGAAGAGCTCGCTTTGAAAGGATTTTTCAATATTAGTGCTCTTTTTTAATGCAAGTAATTTTTATTCCTAAAAAATATAAAACAGAAGGCTAAAGGATTTCGTCAAGAATGGTCACAGATCTTTCAGAGATACACAGCATTTATTTTTTAGCTTTGTTGTGAGATTTTCACTGTCATAACCATGAAAATACACATGCGCTCATCAACTTCAACATCATATCCATTTCGGTTTTTTAATGATTTATTTGAACTCGTGTTTTTTCAGGGTTAAATGATAGTACCACAACCTCACAACATTTTAAGGGCAAGAATTGGCTTAGATTTATTTCCGGTCTACACAGGGTCGCAATTTTAGATTCAGACTCAAATATTTACAAATATATGCATACACCCTCACTAATATTTGGTTAATTGTTCCTTACCAAGTTGCAGAGAAACTAGACAACTTTCTGTAGGCATACACAAGTTCCTAGAATAACTGGTTTTGGTATTTTTATAAGCACATCTATTCCAACATGCTAGAGCACTTAAATTTGTTACTTTTAAACATAATTCACAAACTTTCCACAGGGTTATGGTCAGGGTCATTCCAGAAGTTTAACATCAGCCTGCTTTCTCCAGTTCAAAAACAGTTCTCTGCGTATGGGACTCGGTTTCGCTGTCTAGCTGTTGATTTGAGGTGAAGTTGTAGTCCTCCATAATTCCATCCACTTTGTGTGTCATCAGTACCGCTGGAAAAAAACAGACCCACAGCATGATGTTGCCACCACCATGCTGGACAACAGTGTGTTTACAGGTTTAAAAAGCTAGATCTTGACTCCCCCAGTGGCATTTCTTGTCATTGCGGTCAAATAGTTTATTCAATATCTCCTCTCAGCGTATCATCTGTAGTCTTGAAACATTTCTTTTTTTTGGTTGTGGAAGAAATCTTTATCAAGGATGATAGGTGATTCCTTCAGTTGATTCCTTCAGTTGTTTAATAATTTAATGCTTTATGTTGAGGAACAGTAAACACAAAGCATTTGCATCACCCGAACCTGCCAACCCATCAATTCTACATTATATAGTATTAACTTATTTCTTAACTTCATTAGCACCCCCTTTTCTAAGTGCAGTCATCCTCACTTGTCATCTGGGAGAACTGGTTTGTACTGGTCAGATATCCAACAGTGAGAGTGGGAAGTTTGTTGTGTACTTATAGATAATCTGTGATGTCAGTCAACCTGCAATCTTACACACCTCTATCAGTACACTATACTTGAACATCATACTTGTTTTCTTTAACTTTGACCTATTGTCGTTGTTACTCATAATAAGACAGAAAATGCAGTCATAAATTAAATACAGGAGAAACTCGAAAAATGTTAATATCGTGCAAGTTATTATTTCAGTAATTCAACTGAAAAGGTAAAACTTATATATGATATAGACCCATTACATGCGAAGCAAGATATTTCAAGCCTTTATTTGTTATCATTTTGATGATTATGGCTAGCAGCTTATGAAAATGTCAATGTCATGAAAGTAAGAGATGAGATCTGTAATTTTAATCATAGGTACACTTCCACGGTGAGAAACAGAAGGTGAAGAACAAATCCAGGAAATCACATTGTATGATTTTTTTAAAGAATTTATTTGTATAATGGTGCAGAAAATAAGTATTTAGCACCGACAACCAAGCAAGAATTCTGGCCCTCACAGACCTGTTACTCCTTCTTTAAAAAGCTCTTCTATCCTCTACTCATTACCTGGATTAAAGGCAACAGTTTGAAATTATTTGTATAAAAAAAACACACCTGTCCACACCTTCAAACAGTCAGACTGCAACTTCCATCATGGCCAAGACCAGAGAGCTGTCCAAGAACACCAGGGACAAGATTTTACACCTGCACAAGACTGGGATGAGCCAATCTACAATAGGCAAGCAGTTTGATGAGATCAACTGTTGGAGCAGTTATTAGAAAATACAAGCTCACTGACAATCTCCCTCGACCTGGGGCTCCATGCAAAATCTCACCTTTGTGGGGTACACATGATCTTGAGAATGGGGAGTAAACACCCCAGAACTAGAAGGAGGGAACTAGTCAATGACCTGAAGAGAGCTGGGACCATCATAAGAAAGGATACTATTAGTAACACACTACGTCGTCATGGATTCAAATCCTGCAGGTCCCCCTCCCTAAGCCAGAACATGTCCAGGCCCACATAAAGTTTGCCATAGACCATCTGGATGATCCAGAGGATTGGGAAAAAGTCATGTGACCAGATGAGACCAAAACAGAACTCTTTGGTATAAAAGGCACTCGCCATTTAGAGGGGGAAGAATGTAGAATTGCATCTCAAGAACACCATACCCACTGTGAAGCATGGGGGTGGAAACATCATGCTTTGGGGCTGCTTTTCTGCAAAGGGGACTGGATGACTGATCCGTATTAAGGAAAGGATGAATGGAGTCGTGTATTGTAAGATTTTGGCCAAAAACCTCCATCCATCAGAGAGCATTGAAGATGAAATGTGGCTGGATCTTCCAGCATGACAATGATTATGAACACACTGCCTGTGCAACGAAGGAATGGCTATGTAAAAAGTCTTCCAAGGTTCTGGAGTGGCCTAGCCAGTCTCCAGACCTCAAACCAATATAGAATCTGTAGAGAGAATTGAAAGTCGGTGTTTCCCAGCTACAGCCCCAAAACATCACAGCTCTGTAGGAGATCTGCATGGAAGAATGTGAAAAATTACCAGCAACAGTGAGTAAAAACCCGGGGAAGACCCACAGGAAACCTTTGACCTCCGTCATTGCCAACCAAGGTTACATTACAAAGTATTAAAATGAACTTTAGTTTATTGGCCAAATACTTATTTTTGCTGCACCATTATACAAACAAATTATTTAAAAATCATTAAATGTGATTTCCTGGAATTCTTGTTCACATTCTGTCTCTGACATTTGAAGTGTAGCTATGATGAAAATTACAGACCTCTCATCTTTTTAAATGGGAAAACTTGGACAATCAGTGGCTTCGAAAAACTTTTCTGCCCCACTATATATCACTATAATAAAATTTAAATGTTCAAGCCGATTGAGTGTAAATTTCTAACAGAACATGTATACCATACTCAGACTTCAGATGTTTGAAATACGTGATTATAAATAATAATCCAATTTTTGGAAAATATGATAGGTAAGAAATCATGTTTAAAAGAAATTAGTTTTTCAGGTAAACAAACTAAACTACATGTTTTAGTAAACAAGCTTCTGTTTTCCATTTGTCTAAACTCCCATTAAAGGACAAAACATTGAGTTATTTGACTTTTGAAACTGGGCTGGATAATCCTATGTTAAATACAGTTAAAAAGCAGTGTTAACAATAAACTGGATCATTAAAAAAAAATAAAAAATGCTTGTTTGTTTAGGTTAATTGTCCTGCTGGAAGGGGAACCTTCTCCCCAGTCACATCTTAAAGCCAACAGGTTTTCTTCCAGGATTAGCCTGTATTTGGCTCCTATCTTTTTATCAACTCATTTTCTGCCACAGTGTTTTGCATGTTGATCAGAACGTTTGGCTTTGGTCTCATGTGACTAGAACAGCTTAATTTACATGCTTGCTGTGTCTCCTTCATGGCTCATGGCAAACAGGGCTTCGTATGGCTTTCTTTCAACATTGGCTCTCCTGTTGCTGCGCTCATGTAAAGGCCAGATGTGTAGCTGTCCTGTCAAAAGATTTTCCCACCTGGATCAGATTTCTGCAGCTCATCCAGAGTTACTATGGGCCTCTTGGCAGCTTCTCTGATCTGCAGTTGTGCCATAAATCTTTCCATTTTCAGCTGGCCTGAACAATTCTCTGTTCTAAGCTTGGAATATTGTTTTTGGACCTTACCCTGCTTTAAAGTTCTTCCTGCTGTGTTCTTTCGTCTACATGATGCTGTTTTTTCATTAATGTTTACCAACAAAACTTCTAGGCCTTTACAGATCAGCCAGATATATACTGAGATAAAATTAGACACAACGTTCGACTATTTACAAATTTGGTGACATCCTATGGCAATTGTTTGCACTGGATTTTATTAAGGGGTCCCAGAGTAAAGTATGTGAATACATTTAAAACCTAAACTTTCCAGATTTTTTTTTTATTGTAAATGTTTAAAACCAAGTAACCTTTTTCAGTTAACTTCTCCACAGTTATGTGGCATTTTGGTCTTTCACATGAAACACAAGTTTGAGGTTTTAATGTGAGAAAAAGTGAAAAAGCCCAAAGGGGAATGAATACTTTTACAAGGCACTCTATCCTGAGTTGGAAAAAGGATTAAAAAAATATTTTATATATATATATTTTTTTTTTGTTTTGTTTTTTTTAAAACAAACTTCGAGGCAAATGTAATATTTTATTTCACACTTCCCATTAAACAAGACAGAACATTGTAGAACCTTTAAAACTCCTGGACCATCACCACAGTGTAATCAAATGAGACGGGGGGGGTTAATGGTTTTTGACCATGATTTATTACTTTTTTTTAGTACAGTACTGTTAAAAGTTAGTTCCAACAATTTCAACTGGGAGATGGATTTCTTTACTTTAATTCAGCTGAGGTCAACAGACAGAGCAGAGCTACTGAAGCAGTTGCCAAGTTCACCACAACTACAAATGCTGAGAATTTCAAAAAGAAAAAAAGAAAATAATACAACCTAGTCTTTATGATTGGAGCAAAGTATGGTGCCATCATAGGTGAACAGGTGTTTTAAAGCCTTTCAATTATGTAATATTTTGACTCCACATGTAATTTATGTGAAAATAAATCAGGTTCATATCTAGGTACTACCTGCACCTCAAAATAGAAACATAAGATGATGAATAATCAGATTTAAATGAAATTAAAGATGGTTTGTAGAATTCATATTCATAACAGCAACAGCCTGTCCTTCAGGGATGCTGCCATGTGAGAAACGATTATGGTTACAGTCTTGAATGAGAATTTTAATCAGAGTTTGGGGGGGTCTCATTTCCCAACTGAGCTAGGCTGGTGTTTACTAACCACGATCTCACTGGTCAGAGCCGGACAGCAGGACAAGCAATGGCGACTCAGGAGGAAAACGATTCTTAAAAGACACTGCGATTACGTGTGGGCACTTTGATCCGGAGTGACAGATTACAACTTTTGAGGGTGAAAATGTGGAAGGCGTCATGTTGTTAGGCGCTTGCAATAAATAGTGAAAGCTGTTGGGCAAATCCAGCTGTGTGTGGAGAATGTTGAGAATGAGGGGAAAGACGGAGGGAAGGCGGTTGGGACTCTCTGTGAACACCTGTTATCCTGCTGGCTTTCAGGATCACAGCTTATAGACCAGAAACTACCAACCTGCTTGACAGAAACCATGTAGGACACAGAACCAACTGCCTTTCACATCGCACTGGTTGCATCTGTATCGTGTAAATGTTTGCCTACAGAACGCTACTTCAGATTTATGTGAAGGAAACAATAGATGAAAAAAAGAAAATGGTCGGGAGTCCTTTTCTCTTCACATCACTACACCCTTTAAGGAGAGAGCGGTTCAGTCCGACCCCTACAGCAGAACTTAGTAGGTGAAGCCTGTTTGGATGATGCCGAACGAAAGTAGTAAGGGGGAAATAGGGAATGATCTTAGAACAGATGTAGAATGAGGGTCTTTCAGTTCTTGCCCAAGTTTCTCCTGTAAGGTTTGGGACAATACACATACATTTCTGTTGGTTCTCTGTGGATGTTGGGTTTGTTGTGTGTTAAATGCGGGTTTATGAGCGTGTCAATATGTACTGTATGTCTTTACGAGGGCTGTGAGCCCAGCAGTCTCTCAATAGCGGCGTTGATGTCTCCTCCAGTGGCAATGAGGGCCTGCAGGTTGGCCTCACGATTTATGAAGCCCATGGCGTTCAGCTGGTCTAGTTGGGTCTGGAACCGCACCTCTGGGGTCTGGGTCTAAAGGAAAGAGTCAGTAGAGATTTAAATAAAACTCACCATGGATACCATGGACGCGATTTCAGCACGTGTGTGGTCGTGTACCGTTGCGCTTCCTCCTACACCTCCTCCAGCAAACATCTGGAGCATCTGTTGCATCAGCTGCTGCTGTGCAGGGTTTGTTGCAGCACCGCTGGGTGAGGAGGCAGGGTTCTCTGCGGGAACAGCGCCACCAGTGGGCACGCCTGGAATTCCACCTGTGGGCACACTTGGAATTCCACCTGTGGGCACACCTGGAATTCCACCTGTGGGCACACCTGGAATTCCACCTGTCAAACTGGGCCAAAAGAAAACATTTTTTAACCCTTGACTAAAATGCAATATGTGCTTGTGCAGGTAATGCCTTGATCTGCAAAGGCATACCTGGGCATAAGGCCTGGGGCTTCTGTCTGCAGCGTCTGAAGGCCCTGCTGGATTTGCATTAGAGCTTGCATGGCCCGGGGATTGGTCATGACTGATAGGGCCTCAGGGTTCTGCATCTGAAAACAGGTAGAAACGGGAGCCGAGAATTAGCAATTTAAGCACCGACATTTCAGCAGTGTTGTGGACAAAAATTCAAGCCAAAATGATGGAAAAGGTATGTTAGAAATTGTTTAGAATTTAAATTTTAAAAAGGTGAAAAACAAGGAGGTTTTACTAATTATTATTCTAAAATGTTATCCTCAATCAGAGACCTATGCAGTATGATAAACCTTAAATTACTTGGTGTCAAAAAACTAAAAGACACAAAACTAAAATAAATGTTAAACAACACAAGTTGTGATTTTCATCACAAAAAAATACATTTACACTTTTAGGACTTTAGATTTTTTTTAAATTATGATTTAAATTTGTTACCTATACAAATTACAACCCCCCCCCCCCCCCCCCATTAATTTACACTTAATATACATTTAATCTAACTGAGATAAATGAAACATTGCTACTTTATTTCATTAAAAACCTTTTGCTATAAAGAAAAACCTCATGAAATATAAAGTTTGCATAAGACTAAAAAGCTGGTGTAGGATTCTGTAAAAAAAAAGTTTGGTTTCTAATTCCCATAAAACAAATTAAAATATGTTAGTTTAAGGAGTGGTGCAATCAAATTCTTTTGCTGGGAAGGCGGTAGGGATGGGCATAATTAATCGGCGATCGATTAATTGATCATTAAGAATTTCATCGATTACATTTTTATTTACCGATCAATAAACGCATGTTCTGTTGCGTAGTGTAAGTTTTGGAATGCAATTAATTTTGCTATGTGGCAGTAATTAAACACTTCACCACACGAGGGCGATGACTGAAAATAAAACCCACAGGCCGACTCAGTTTCTTGCGAGTTTCTGTGTATTTCAAAAGTAGCATTGTCATGAAGAGGTTGTAGCAAAGTGTGGCGTGGGACCCCTTTGACTAAAAAAACAAACAAACAAAAAAGTCTCGGTTCAGTGCCAACACTGCGAAGCTGTGTATAAGTACTTGAACGCACTTCCAACCCTGGTTAGAAACGGAGCATCCTGCTCTTGGTCTCAACCTAGCATCCAGTCGGTGTAAGCACAGAGGAGCCCAGATGCACAACGAGCAGAGAAACTTACTCACCGATTACTTTCTGAGGGAGGCTCCGCCACCCCTGGATTGCACCCCTACAGACTGGTTGAAAATGAATTAAAGAAGATTCTAGAGGCTTGCCAGGTTAGCACGGAGGCATGTGTATCACAGCGACGTTTGTCCCTCACAGCAGGTGATCTCAGCGCTGCAGGTCAGACGTGAAAGCAGCCTGATGATCGTCAGTCTGGTCACCAGGCTGCTTTCGCTTCTGACCCCAGCGCATGCTAACGTGCTCATCTTTCTCAACAAAAATCAGTAGACTGGAGCTTCTCGACTCTTTTTGCCAAATGTAACACAAAACTATAAGACCTATAAGTATTTTTTTTTTAATTAAGTTATTGTTTAACATGACTTTTTTTGTAATTTTTTGGAGAAGAAAAAAAATATGAGCGTCAGTTATGTTAATGAGTACCTTCTTTTAGCTGTCGGCTCCGCTGCTTATAGCGCATATTTTCTTTGTCTAACTACTGTAAATTAATTCCGTTTAACTTCCACAAAAGATGTCTCACTTTTAATGAAGCTCTCAATGAGAAAACACGCTATTTTTCTAATCTCACTGCATTTTAATAAAGCCTATTAACACTGAGTTTTAATATAAAAATATCAATGATTAATCGAAAATCGATCGTTAATTCTCCCGATGATTGATTAAGACAGTTTAATCGAATGCCCATCCCTAGAATGCGGTGATGGACTAAGTTATGAATGAACAAACAAACAAAACAACTAAATGTCATCTACAACCCACAGTATTAAAATATGGACATATTAAGGACATTATAAGGCCCAGTAGCCACCTTAATTATATGGTTATGGACTGTTTTATTTCACTGTTTTAAAAAGTGTGTTTTAAATTAAAATGTAAACGCTACCTGCTGCAGGAAAATGGGCAGCTGAGCTCTGAACTGTTCTTGCAGCTGTGGGTTTCCAGCAAATAATGGATTATTCATCATTACCTGGTTGAGAGAAAGAAATAAAGCATTAGTCATGTGGCTCCAGCAGCAGTCTATACTGCCAACCCACTACTGTTAAATGTCAAAGCACATATCAGATAGCCAAGAATTTAAACCAGTATAACTGCAGGATACCACGGAGAGGGTTTGCTTTTGGTGATTCAGAGACTTGTTGTTCCATCTTTTTGGTAATGTGCAAGCAAAAAAAATCCCTTACGTCCACAATATCAATACTTAATCTATGACTTTATGTGCAGAAGTGAATATGCATACACATTGAGGTGTGTACATCCGACCCTCTGATCCTCACCTGGGAGGCTAACTCTGGGTTTTGAGCCAGTGACTGCATCATGCTGCGCATGTACGGAGCAGACAGCATGTTCTGCATCAGCTGAGGGTTTTCTGAGATCTGTTGGAGTAGACTCTGCATGCCCGGGCTGTTGAACATGCCTGCAGCACAAAAGGAGAACGACCAGGAGTGAATGTAACGGAACAGGTGTGTAACAATACATCAAGCCCAGGTTACATTTAAAAAAGCATTTAAAAGCCTTTTTTTTGTTTTTGTTTTAACAAATGGAATAACAGCTTAAAAAATTTCAGACTATGTTTAAAAGAAATCTCTGTTCATTGTAAATCTAAATGAAACAATTCGACTAATTACAAAGGTGTTAAATAGCCCTTTAGTTTAACACCAATAGGAAGCTTTGAAGCCAATAACTAATAAAGCAGTTAGAAGCTAATGTCACTCTGACATTACGACAGGCCAAGAACTACTTCCTTTCTTACTTCAAAAGAAAAAACTCAAACCTTAACATGAACTGTTGTGATTAAGGTGCACATATTCAGACATGGGGATAAAAATATTAGCATCTCCAGACAAAGCCACAACCTGGGAGGAACTGGACAGGACTTTGGGACATAGAATTTACTTCGACAAGGAAATTGGGGGTGGGGTTTATTATCAGGAGACCTCTCTTACGCCACCTACTGTATAACTAAGTTATGTACAAATACAACATCTGCAAACTTCTCCAGCGTACCATTTCCCAGACTCCCAGGGTTGACGCCGAGAGGGTTGGACACACTCGGGTTGGTGGTCCCCGAAGTACTAGTGCCTCCCGTGGTTCCCCCTCCGCTCTCAGAGGGGTTCGAGGAATTTGGAGACCCCCATGGATTGGGCAGGGGCTCCCGGTTCTCTGTCCGCGACGGTTGAGCACCAGACTCAGAGGTTCCACCAAGAGCTGAGAATGGGTTGCTTCCAAACTGTAAGATAAAAATTTGTTTAGTATAAGTCAAAACAGATTGAAATAGGGGCAGACTCAGGGATCTGTAAAGGTTCCTCACAGAGACCTGCTCTCTTGCTGCACTAAACATGGGCTCTTGGATATCTGTGTACATCCTCCTCAAGGCGTTGTAACCTCCTGGAATGCTCTCCAGGTTGCTCAGAGCACGGTCCTGGTTTCGCATCATTTCCTGCATCATGGCTGGGTTCCTGGCGAGCTCCATGGTCTGGGAGGCCGGATAAAAAGTGAAAGGAAGCATAGCTGATTGAAGTTTATTTCAAAAACACAACCAAATGTTAGATGAATAACCTGATCTGTTTTAAATATCTCAATGTTCTCAAGTCACTGTGGGGTTATTTTTCTTCACCTGTCTCATGAGCTCAGGATTATTGAGCATATGGGAAATCTCAGGGTTACGCTCCATTAGCTGCTGCATCTGTGGGTTGGCCATGATCATCTGCCTCATGAGGTCAGGGTTGGACATCATGTTCTGCACCAAGGGGTTCTCCATGATCTGAGAGAGCATCTCTGGGTTGGACATGAGCTGTCTCTGCATCTGCTGCTGCAGCTCCATGAAATTAGCCGAGCCCATGCCCAGACCTGCTAGACCGGCCAGGTCTCCAAAGCCACCTGGAGAGGGTAAGCGCTGGGTTAGCATCGCAATCTATCGCAAGTGGAGCGTTTGTAATTGTAAAAACACACAAGGGACTCACTCATTATGTTGGGCGTCTGTGTGGGTGCAGGGCCAGACCCGGTGGGGCCGGTTGTGGAGGCAGGGTTGGCAGCTGGACTAGAGGTGGAGCTACTACCTGCCTGAGTGGGGCCGGCTGAACAAGAGGCTGAGGTGCTACCGCCATCTGCTGCCCTAAGTCACATGAACAAACCCAAGTCATTAAATTGTACAACAGGATACACTTCAAACCAAAAACAAATCACAGGTAAACAGTTTCAATGGACCAGAAAGCTTTGTCGAAAGAAAAGTAGGCTTACTTGTGTGCTGTTTTGATGACGAGATGTACTGTCAGGCCATCTTTGATGCCATGCTGGCTTAGACTGTCGCCGTCCTTCAAGATCTTTCCTGCAAAAATCAAAACCAACTGGTCCTGTTTGGCTTTGAACCTCTTTGAGATCTCCTCTTTGAACTGGAAGATATAAATAAATATAGATTTACAGGTAGACCAAATGTTTTATTGACTAATGGAAAGCGCTACTTGTTGATTATCTGAGACCATCATGCTTGTTGATCTCAAGGTTTGAGGTTTTCTCATCTTTGTAGTTTAAAGCCTAATCTTATGGGTCTATAGGGAGGTTTTTAGAACATAAAAATATTTTTCCTATTGCTGTCCTATTTTGCTGAAATGGTTACTGCTGTTTTTAATAAAACAGAATTTTAATAGATAAAAAGGGAAAAAAGGACACTGACAATTCTAGTAAATGGGCATTTTGCATTAGTGACATCTTGTGGCAAAATAGTGGCACACCACCAACTTATTGCACTCCTTACCAGAGGATCCAACATCAGGTCCACACAGTTATTTTTTTAGATATTAAGTAATTAAATACTAAAGTCTTTATTGAAAATTAAAAAAAATTGTAAATTACATAAAGATGATTTAAAGTAAATAAAGTTTCTGCTTTCATTTCCATTCTACTCCAAACTAATGAAAAACAATCAACATGAAGTGCATCCATGTAGAGCAGAGGTGTTCTACTCCAGTCCAGTAATAAAGGGTATACTACAATCATTACTTAGTCTTGACCAAATCTTAATCTTAAAAAATATAACATCAGATAAAAAAACATATTAAAATTAAATTATTATTATTATTAAATTATTATTAAACAGGCTTTAAAAATTGTCTCCTGTATGACGCTATCAAACAGATGCTGTTGTGGATGAATTGCAGTTAATGTCACACCCCAGCATTTAGGGTCTGAGATCTGGACTTTGATTGACCTATTGCAACACCTTGATACTTTTCTTTTTTTACCCGTTCTGCTGCAGATTTGCTGCTGCTGTTCTTGGGTTCATTGTCCTTTCCCATGATCCGATTTCAGTCAAACGCTACCTGTCAGTCCTGGACATTTGGGTTACAGGGGAATTAGCTAATAGTCGAGTAAGTGACTGCAAGGGTTCTAACCTTTATGGTAACAAAACAAGTCCCTGTATCACTGTACTTGACAGTTTGGGCTGATTTGCTGTGTGATATTTTCACCAAATAAAACCAACACTCATTTCCCCCCCCAAATACATCTGTCTAAAAACATGATACAATTGCTTGGATTTTTTTTGATTCAACCTTGCAAAGCTATTTTTCTATGACTTGTAAGTAAAATCTTCCCAGTACTTTATCCAGTGACTGCATGTTTATAAACCTTTTTGTCTAGACATTTTCAAAAAAAAAAAGAAAAAAAAAGAAAAGTTTTAAAATTGTTCATTTTCAAGTATGTTGTGTGTTTTTCTTTTTTGAAGATAGCTAGGGAAATAAGGCTTAAAAGTTTAAATTAGTGATTTGGGGTTTTATATGTAGTGATCATATTCTCTGGGAATCTATTATAATCTATTATACATTCACTCTGAGGGGAGCCATGTAAATACTTAAAATTTAGGGACTAGCTTATAGTCCAGTGGTGAGCCTGTATAAGTATCTATAAATTATTCATATGAAAGCAGGCTGAAAAACTATAACAATATCTTTTATTTCTATTCATCTGCTTAGCATGAGTGCATAAAAAACAGTCAGTATATAAATACAGAACAATATGCTTCTTTAACAGTGATCATGTTACAGCTGTTAAAGGGATCATGGGAAACTAAAAACATTGGGGGAAAATTAAAGGGTATTATCTTTGTCCTCTGGTTATCCATTTACAGCTTCGGTAAGCTGTTTGGTTGAAAAATGTCTGTTTTTAACAACCAGAAAGGGTCCAGATTGTTTCTCCCCTTGGCTCTTTTACTTTTGCACTAAACAGGACATTTTCTGAGTCAAAATGTTTCATACCAACTATGCATCAATTCATACTTGCATTGGAGACATTTCACACTTCTATGGCACCTTTTGATTTAAAGTTACCAAACAGGGATCAGAGCCAAGGAAATAAAAAAAATAGAAATAGGGCACGATACAAATTGTCTTTGTTAATACTATACAAAAAAATTTAATTACAGGTGAGATTTAAGCATTTTATGATTATTCATCTCTCCATAATTCCTGAAAGCACTCAACTACCAAGAAAGATCTGCTGATACACCATTGGATGCAAGTTGCAAGTGTATGGGTAGAAAAGGGTTCATTTACAAGTATGAAATGTAAGCAGGAAGGGATGAAATGGCCAGGCTTGGATATAAAATGCAGGTACAAATAATGAAGAGTGCACCTGGAGTCACGTGGAACACTTGGTGCAACAAATCTTGGTCAAGGACAAAAGATGCAGCATTCAGACAAATGTTTTAATCAGGGTAACGCATGCTATCTATAACATGCTGATTTTGATACATAGGCCTAGACTTAAAGATAAATATTGAACAAACACTCACTAAATTTAGCAGTATTTTCCGTGTAGTTTTTGCTCTGAATGTCACTTTGCTCTTCATATACTAAAAGCTACAATGTTTGACCTTGCTTTGCAAGGAAAAAGCATGGCAGCCTTTATTCGGACAGCTGACGAGCAGTCTTCAACAACAGGTAGGGGAGAAAACCCCAGTTTGTTTGTTTTTAAGTTGACTTAATAAAAGGATATCAAACAATAGGAATAGCGTGATGGGAAAACGTAGTGGTGGAGAAATTGCTACTTTTTAAAACCTGGTTAGACCTTGATACTAGTTTAAGTTTAATTCAATCGAAACGTTTCAGAAATATGTGTTCAGTGTGTTAAATGTACAATTTTTCTGTGCAAGGCGCATCCATAAAAAACTGCTGGTTGTTTTATTTTCATTAAATAACGTTAATAGAGCTGAATAGTTAGGTTAAAGTGGCACATCAGGAGTTTTCTATGGTTATCATCTTAACAAAAGTCATTTTGTTTGCTTTATACACAATATCTGTAATGTCACTTTTGTTGAATAAAGATAAAACATACTTTAAAACCAAAGTAATAATATAAGTATAACAC
This sequence comes from Valencia hispanica, assembly GCA_963556495.2. NCBI lineage: Eukaryota > Metazoa > Chordata > Actinopteri > Cyprinodontiformes > Valenciidae > Valencia > Valencia hispanica. The sequence continues at coordinate 27,465,006 of OY747713.1, forward strand.
GTAATCACTTATTATTGCAAAAGAAGAACCGACATTCATACAAAACGCTGAACAACCTGCCCTTAATGTGATTACAGAGTGCCTTGCTTTTCCAGGTGAAGCCGTCACCAAGCCAACAGCAGCACTGCTGAGGATACTAGAAATCCCCGAGAAGCCTGAATGACTCAGGAGCAGCAATGAGAATGTTCTAGACTGAAAGCCAGCTTTGACTTTTTAATCAGGCTGTGTGGAGCTGAAGTAGGAAATGAAAGCGATACACAATGGAGCAGCTATCTGTAACCACTTCCACGGTTCTGTCTACTTCTCGCAGTTAGCACAGCAAGCGCGTACCCGTCAGCTGACACTTCTTTAGCTACATAGTTGGTCCGAATAACAAGCTAACTTAGCTCCCCGGGTAGCAGTTGGCTGGCTAACCGGTTAGCAACTTCCAAATCTTAGCGCGGTCTTTTCATACAGTAGGATATTCACAACGAACATGATGCCGACTAAATGGTAATCTAACCAACAGTATTTCGATTTCACACAACCGCTATAATTCCCAGCAGCTTCAGTTAACCGGTAAGAGTGGTGAGACATGCTAATGCTTTAGCTTCCTAGCTGAAGTTGTGTGCATGACGTTAGAGCGCAACGGTGAACAGCATCCGACCAACCTGAGTAACAGAGGCGTCCTCTGCGATGGCGATCTCTTCCTTGTCCTTGGGTGTTTTCACTGTGACCTTAATAATAGTCCCCTCCGAGGCTTCGGGTTTATTATTATTGTTGTTACCAGTATCTGCGGCGCCTTGCTCAGCCATCTTTACTCCGCCGATGGAACAGCTCTGGTCTAACTTTCGCTTCCGGTTCAAACCAGGTCAACTTTTTTTTTAACCCACCCAGTCGGTCCAAGTAGTTCCTGTAGCAGTTTATCAGTTAAAATTTCACAAAATAAATAATTGATCATTTAAGGATTTATTCTAACGTTAAACTCGAAGACAAATTGAGTAAATTTAAGCCATTGATCTGAAGTATTTTTATGTTTCTTCAATAAAATAAATTGTTCGAACAAGTTTGTAAAATATATCATCACGTTCTAACAATATACTATTTTTATTGTAAGACCATGATAAACATGTATATTGTTAAAACGTGAACATGATATTGTAAGAACGTAATAGTATATTGTACAAACAAAAAGGTAATATTGTTCGAACAATAAAGTTATCATGTTATAATTTTTATTTCACTTGGATGACTCTTCCGTACAAATCACCTATCATATGGGGAAGAAATAAATATTTTAAATGCTAAAAGTGAGTATTACAAAAAAACAGTCAACACAACCCAAATCATACTCACTTGTTGTGGGTTAAGCTTAAAGTATTCTAAATTGCTGAGAAAATCTTTTATTGCCACTTCTTGATTTGCTGGCTCCTTCAAACTGTCTCTTCATGGTTTCCAGAAAGGTTTGATGTATTCAGTTGGCTTTAGTTTGTTTAATGAATCTTGTGGCCTGTGATCCAACAGTTGTTAATTGTGTAATCCCCTGTCTTTTAGTTGTGAAACATAAAAATGTTGAAACCTGTCTGCTAGTGTGGACTCAGTCTTTTCAAAATATGTAAAGGCTTTAAAAGATTTGAACTGTTTAACACTGATGCAAGAACATGTGCTGTGTCCATGTCGCCACACGAAACAACTTTAATGTAGCCCTTTTTGGAGAGTTGAAACTTTAGCTCTAATTTAGGGTTAAATACTCACACTATGGTAATAGTTTTACCTGGCTAACTAGCAGTGGAACTCTCTCAGAAAATAAAGATTAATTTAAAAGTTGAAAACACTGCCTGCTTTCTCTCTGTGTCACTTTGTGTGTTTGTCTTTCTCTATCTCTTGCTTATTAAAATACTACCAACCAAAGATGAAATACCACTTTGTAGTACCTTTTATTCACCTCTCCAGTGAGGCATCTAGGAGACATCCTGAGGGCATCTGGTATAATGGCTATAATTTTCCATGCTAGAGATTTATGAAATCAGCACAATTTATCCAAACTCAACCCCTCAAGCAGACTTAAATCAGTTAGGATCAATTATTTATTGTTGATTTTGTTTTGGTGTTCTGATTTGTCTAGGATTTATTTTGTAATTGCAAGTTGTTGTTTTTTCTGCCCTGCTATTAATGTATTTGTGCAATATTTTCACTGCACACTGTACAAAATGTTAACATATATCTTGTGTCCTATAGTGTTTTGCTTTTGAGAAGTTAACTTTGTGCACTTTCCTTTTTTATTTTTAATTGAAACCACACTTATTCCAGTGTTTGTTTGTTTGTTTGTTTGTTTGTTTGGTTAGTCCGGTCTGTTTACTGGACAGAGCCCCTAATGGATTCACTGTTATTCACTTTGTGTGCTCTCTTTACACTTTTTATTCCAAATAAAAAGTACTCCTAGTCTGGGATTTTGTGTTTGGTTTATTTCAACGGACATAACCATTGCCAGAGCTATTGTTGTCATTAATATGTTGTGTTCTCTATTTGGTATTTGTTTCTTTGTTTAATGATCATCATTTCTTTGGCAAAGCAAGTGATGAAGCAATTGCTACTATTAACTATTTATACTTTTTTTGTTTTTCACTCATAGAAGGTAATTCCAGCTCAGGCATTATGTATTTAGTGAAGGGAGCCATTGACACAATTTGTTGTTGGGGGCTTTTTCATAGAAAGTATTCCTAGAACAGTTTTGGTTTGCTTAACTGTTTGTATTTCTCGGAAAGAGCTCCAGATGGAGCTATTTCTGCTATCGGCTATGTGTTCTTCCGTCACTTTTTACATTTTCCACATCCATCAAAACTACTCCAGGACCAGGGTTTGTGTTTGATTGTGTCTATTGCTACCATTAACTTTGTATGCTCTTCTTATCTTTCTTTTTGATAGAAAATACTCCTAGTGTAGTGTTTCTATGTTTTCTGTGTATCATTTTTGTTTTTTGAACCTACATTTTGTCACAGCGGTTGGACAGTCATACTGGATCTGACATTGCAGGAAGTTTTCTTTTCAGAGGGAGTTCCATTTTTTTCTGTCACCATATCCATATTATAATTGTATTGTACATCATACATTACATATTAGTATTGAATTTTCTATAGTTTTTTTGTTTTAAAATAGTTTAGTCTCAGTTGGTTTATTCAATATGTGAACTATGGCTGTTGAATATTTAACACAGATGTATTAAATGCTTGTGTTGTGCATTTATTTTTCATCTACTGAATGCAGCAATTTATCCATTAAATAACTCAACATCTTTTTAAGGAACATTTTTGATTCTTTATTTGCTGTTCATGTGAACAAAAAAGACAAACACCTTGTAGAAAAGGCATCGCATGTTTGTATTGTGAAGACAGTTAAAGCTTTTATTGTCAAAAATAAGGTAAAGTAATTCTTCTTTTTCATACAGTATGTCATATTGGTAGCTGATGTTATTTATTCCAGTAATTTGCAGAGACTACTGTGGATTTGAAATATTTTCTGTTTTATTAGATTTTAAACCTTCCAGTGTTGTCACCATGCTGTAAAGAGTATGCCCCTTTTATGTGCCCCATTGAGGCAGGACTGAAAGAAAAGTGTTTGTTTCAGCAAGTTGCATTGACACAGTCAGTCCTGCATACCTATGCACATCCCCAGTTCTAGAGTACACCATTTACAAACAAACAAATGCGCCTCTCTCCAAAAAAGGTACAAGGACCCATGCGTTACCCCTTCTCCAAGGCCCCATTAACCCTGTTAGGAATACACTAAAACATGTTCAGGTCACATGACCTGTAGGGTTCTCATTCAAGTGCAGCCCCCACAGGGAGACTGATGGTAGTAAAGGATTTTGCCACCATCAACAAAAAAAGAAAAGAGGACCACCTTTTGCCTGTAGTATTGTCTGTGAACTCTCTCTCCCTCTCTATCCTCGTTGCCCCCTCCCAAAGAGAGCAACAGCCCTCTCTGTTTTTCATTCTTTACCTCTGCAAGGTGGGAAGTAGAGAGCGTATGTTTCCAGAAGCAAGGTAAGAGAGTGTTTCTGAGTGGGTTTCCCACAACTATACCTGTGACTGATTGGACAGAGGCCAGCAGAATCAGATTTAACCTCATCATGAGCAAATGCCGGTGAGGGTTTGGAAGCGGAACAGGCTGCAGCATCATAAAAGTAGCTTTTTATAAGGTTTGCTTTAGCAATGTCTCCTGTAAAGCAGAGGTAAACGTCTTTTCTGGAATATTTGTTTGCATTGATACAGTTTTCTCACATATTCTAGAGGAGATGCAGTCTTGAATGTGATTATTAGAGGTTTATATAAATTACAAATGTTTCCAGTTTTAAGGACTGAACTTTGGATTGACCCCTTCATCAACTGGTACCAGACATTTCTGAAAAATCCATAGATATTTCTCATGTTTTGTTCTGTTACTAGGATTTTTATTAACACTGCTACATAGTCCCATACTGGTATTAGTTGTCATTAGTGTCTTTATTTGTTCAATTTTCTAGCCTTTTCATCTCAACCCTTTACAAAAAGTTGTGAAATGTATTCAATTTTGTGCTTATCAATCATTGCAAAACAAGTTGTTCTTCAGTATCTACAGTATGTTTATGTTATTGCACAGTTCCTCTGCAGCTGCCCCGTTGTCTCAGCTCAAGATGTACAGTTTCCTGGGTGGGGGCCTGTTCTGTGCCATCGTAGGTAACATCCTGCTGGTGGTCTCTACCGCCACAGACTACTGGATGCAGTATCGTCTGTCTGGAAACAACGCCCATCAGGGTCTGTGGCGGTACTGTATGTCCAACAAGTGCTACATGCAGACTGACAGCATAGGTAAAATCATTTTCAGTTTCAATATTTCCACTTTGTAATGCATGAATTGTGACACTTTTCTCCCTGATTGTTTTTGTATCGTATTTATTGTATATTATTCAAGCCTGACAGTTTAAAAAACTTGCACCAACAAGGATTGTGGTTCATTTTTGTTTTTTGCTGTAAAGTCGAGTTAAGTTGTAAAAACTTTACGTATTTGTTTAAGTGTGGAAGATTCGAGTCAGCTGATAGTTCTCTGTAGGTAATTTATCAAAACAATCTGGACTGATCAAAAATGCCACAAGGGCTCAGTTCAGCAAAGAAAAGGCCGTGAACTCACAGTGAGAACATGTTTTATACAATATAATGAAGAACATAATGGTCTGTTAGTCCATATGACAACATGAACTGTTTCTGTTCCAACTACATAGTTATTGACACATTATATACTGTATGATCAATCAAGATTCTCCACATTCCAGGGGCTCGCGTGGCGTAGGGGTTAGAGCGGGTGCCCCATGTATGAAAGCCTCAGTCTTCAACACAGCTGTCGTGTGTTCGAATCCTGGCTCCGCTGAAATAAAATAAAGGCCACTATGGCCACAAAACCTTAAAAAGAAAAAGATTCTCTGCACTCTGTCTGTGTGTGACCCACATGAGATGTTTGCTGGGATCTTCAGATGTCCTGCTTCTCACCATAGTTTTGCAATCCAGTTGCAATATGGCAGTCAAGAAGGCCTTGCTGTGGATAGTGAGGGGAACTGAAAGATTCAATGGAATGTCCTTTTTTTTAAACTTTTGCCATAAGGAAAATGGTATCACAGAATCAAAAGCCGAAACTGTCTCAAGCTGTTAAAATGCTCATTTGTTATCATGATCATGCACTTTATGTTATTACACTTGTATTAAATGCTTTTATCTATTTGTGTTTCTCTTTTGAATATCCCAGAGAAATGCAATAGAATAATTCAGTTTGTTTATATAGCCCCAATTCACAACACGTCATCTTAAGGCACTTTACAATAACAATAAATTAATTTGATTGATTGGTTATGATAATGAAATAGCAACATCTAAGATTTCTACTAATTTCTTCCAGCTTATTGGAATGCCACCAGGGCCTTCATGATCCTGTCAGGAATGTCGTGCTTTGCAGGCATCATCGCTGGCATCATGTCCTTTTCACACTTCTCCTCCTTCGAAAGGTTCAACCGCTCCTTTGCTGCAGGAATCATGTTTTTTATCTCCAGTGGGTTTTCTATCATTTGCCTATATAGCAAAGACATAGTCAATGTTTTGACATATATATGGACTATAGAGTATGGCTGACATGAACTGTCTGATTCTCAGCTTTCTTTGTGCTGCTGGCAATGGCAATCTACACTGGTGTGACGGTGAACTTCCTGGGAAGGCGCTTTGGTGATTGGCGTTTCTCCTGGTCCTACATCTTGGGCTGGGTGGCCATGCTCATGACCTTTTTTGCAGGTGAGAAATTTCAAAGTGCAATACCATGTGAAAGCTTAAACTTCAGATCAAAATCAGAGACACATTCTAAAAGAAAGCTCCACTTAAAAGCCAGGCTGTTCATGCAGACTTTTAAGTTCCACACTAATATAAATACCGTCTGTTGCAGGTATTTTCTACATATGCGCCTACAGAATGTGTGAGTGCAGGAGAGGACCTGGGCCACGCTAGACGTCTGCAGAACACACAGGACACTCTTAATTTGTATCAACAAGAAGGAAGCATCGAGGCTGATCCAGTGAAGATGCAACATCTGATGGAGATACTCTCGCAGGTCTTTCATGGTCTGCTTGGCTTATTTATGAAAAGACGCGGGAACACAGTTTTTATTCGAGGAATACTTAACGTTGACAAACTTAAGGGGTAATTAGCCACCAGATGGCAGCACTACCACAGCTGTCCACATGTTCTTCTGTTACTTAACATTTCTTTATATTTGATTTGAATATTGCATTGAATAGGATAATAAACATGTTACAGAAAACATATTGTTTCTCATTCCTGTATGGCAGTTCTCAAAAGAAGTTTTTACTTACACATGATTTACCAACACATACAGATTCTGAATACTTATGCAGAAAATACACTGAGGGAGCATTCATTGTATAACTTGAATGAAAAAAGTCAATGTTCTAAGTGTTGTATGTTTATCTCATGGATTTCTTATATGCATTTTGTCCTTAATAAGTAGACAACAATTATACTCATCAGAAACAAAGCTGAGTTTTATGGGAAAGGGTTTAGCTTCTAGCCAACAGGATGTTCCTTATCATTTTCATCGACAGACTCTGTTTTGCATTAAGATGGATGGCAAATGGAAAAAGTGGGCAGAGGTGGTTTGTGTTTGTTAAACTGCTGAGCAGAACCTGAGGAGAAGATCACATTCCTGGACCGGGGAACAAGGGCGGAGGGCTCCAGCTACTGATTGTCTAACTGCCCTTTGTCAGTAGATGCAGCTTCCTTCTTTTTACTTGGTATTCGTTCAATTTTCTTCATCAGCTGGGAGCAAAGGGCGCCGCGGCTGAGGTAATGAATGCTTTGACTTCTTTGTGACGCAGGAGCAATGACAGAGATGTAAACAAGTCCGGAGACAGATCCAGCTTCCATACTTGGTTGAAGAGGCTGCTGTGCAGAGATAAGCTTTCTAATATTGTCCAGATGCCTTAACATCCCATTTTAAATCATCCACTGAGGTCAGATCTTTGCAGCCTGCAACATACCACGGCAAAGCCTAAAGATTTATTTTTAGTTATTTCTGCTCAATCATGAGTAATATTTCATTTAGTGTAGAATACCCTTTAATAACAATGGTTTGTAAAAGTAACAAAGGCAGGATAAACATTTTCAACAACCCGCCCATTGCACTCATTCACTCATTCTGTGTATACTTGTTTTATCTGAAAGAAACAATAAACTCCAGTGTTTGAGTCTATTGTAGTGAAACAGTGCAAAGTTTCTGCAACTACAAAATATTGAGAACCGTACATTTCTACGCTTATATTTTAGATAGTTTTATACATATTTGATAAACAGGTTGTATGGTGATTTCAATATTTTTTAGAATTGTTTTTGGAAAGGACCTTGCAGCAACAGTAATGACAAACGCACTTCTGTCTGGAGGTGCTTTTCACATGTTCTCCCCCATGCCTGTGAGGGTTCTCTCTGGGTATTCTGACATCCTCCCCACAGTCCCAAAACATGTCTGTTAGCTTTTGCTACCTTTTGTGCTTTTGTTAGCTTTTTGTGTCTGTTGCCTTTAGGTACGAGTGTGGGTGTGTATGGTTGTCTGTCCTGTGTGTCTCTGTGTTGCCCTGTGATAAACCAGCAACCTCTCCAGGATGTACAGGTGAAACTTTGAATATCCTGCAAAAGTTCATTTATTTCCATAGAATGTATGTATATGATGGACGGAGCCTCCGTGATGTCACCCATGGGTTTCTGAAGAGCTGAATTGAAGCCCAGTGGGCGGTTCCCGCCACCGTCATCTTGGCCGCATCATGCGTCTCGTCGCGGAAAATACAAAATATTGGGCAAAGAGGTGGAGCTGAGAGTGGGGCTGTGAGGGTGGGGGCGGATGATTGACACTCTGAGCCGATGTAGCTATGAGCTAACTAAGCTGACCCGGAGCTAACCAAAGCTATCGGAGGTTAGCAGGCACTTTTAGCCAGAAAACTGTGGTTGAGCAACTCTGCTACCCCGATGGCTTCTATGCAGATTCAATAATTTTGTCAAGTAAAATCATGGAGCCTTGTTGGTCCATAACTTTCACTAAAACTATGTGAATTTTAATTAAAACATGTTTTAATAATCAATATGTAAAGAAGAAATGTGATCATTTCAACCAAGCAGCGTTATATTAAATGCACAGCAGAAACATAATTTTACTTAGCCTACCGGAAAAAAATTCCCCCTCTCAGAGTTGTGATGACGGTAGACTTGAGCTATTAAACCCAAAATGCTGTAAACATGTTTATTTCTGCTTTGAATTTGGCATTTTTAACTTTGGAATCAATAGGAAATTGCGTCTTTCTTCAGCCAGCCCCTAGTGGATGAGGGGGGAACTGCGATTTATGTCACTGTCACATTGGCTTCACAGTAATTCAACTTAAAAGGTGAAACTAATATATGATATAGAACCGTTACATGCAAAACTAGATATTTCAAGCCTTTAATTGTTATGATAGGGGCGGCTGTAGTTCACTGGTAGAGTTGTCGGCCTGTGACCCAGAAATTGTGGGTTCGATTCATGCTTCCACCTGCTGCATGTCGTTGTGTCCTTGGGCAAGAAACTTCACCTACCTTGCCTACTGGTGTTGGCCAGAAGGGCCGAAGGCGCGATATGGCAGCCTCGCTTCTGTCAGTCTGCCCCAGGGCCGCTGTGGCTATAATCATAGCTTGCCTCCACCAGTGTGTTAATGTGTGAGTGAATGAATAATGGAGTTGTAAAGAGCTTTGAGGGTCTTGACCAGCGCTATATAAATGCAAGCCATTATTATTATTTTGATGATTATGGCATAGCTTATGAAAACCCCAAATTCAAAATCTCAGAAAATTAGAATATCACATGAACTCAATGAAACAAGGATTTTAAATAGAGAAACCTCTGAATAGTGTAATCATGCATATGTACTCAGTGCTTGGTTTGGGCCCCTTTTGCATCAATTACTGAATCAATGCAGTGGTGGCATGGTGGCACTACTGAGGAGATGGAAGACCAGGATGCTTCAATAGCGGCCTTCAGCTCATCTGCATCGTTCAGTCTCATGTCTCTCATCTTTCTCTTGGCAATGCCCCATGATTGTCATTCCTACTGAACCAGACTGAGAGAGCATTTAAAGGCTCAGGAACCCTTTGTAGGTGTTTGGATCAATTAGCTAATTAGAGTGTGACACTTTGAGCCTAAAATATTTAACCTTTTCACAATATTCTAATTTTCTGAGATTTCAAATTTGGGGATTTCATAAGCTGCAAAGCCTAGTTTATAGTTCTCCATCTGCTTAAGTACAGAGACCCGCTGCGCCGTTATCTCTGGAAGTAAGGGCTATCTGTCACTCACACAAGGACACATGGAGTAGAGACCAATTTTTTAACTATCCCTCGAACGTAACAGAGAATACACGTTTGTGATTGGTCAGCACATCAGCCCCAGATCATTTTTCCACAACTGTGCTCTATAGTCGATGTACTCAGTAGTCAATGCAGCTTTTGGCCCCTAGATCCTTTATATTGCAAGGTCAGTTTATCTAATATGGTCTTTTGGCGATTTTGAACACCAGGAGGTGAAGAGAACAACAAAACAGACCACTATGTTTGTTTGTTTGTTTGTTTACATACGTTTTTAGAGAATTCAGTGAGCTGCACTTCTAGTAAAAAGCTTTCCAGCTCAATCAAAACCCACTCTGTGTCAGCCATTGCTCCAGAAATGTCACTGCAATGGTAGGCAGACCCACCAGATAAAGGTCTGGACCCCCTGCTGTCCTGGTGGAGAATTGCTTTGCAACACTGACACCAACAGTATAAAAAGGAAAACGTCTCAGTCAATACGTGTGGGTGTTTGTGCTGACTTGCTGACAGAGAAGTATAAACTAGGCTTAAGCAATAATTATCAAAATTATAATAAAGGCTTGAAATATCTCGCTCTGCATGTAGAGTTTATATCATATATTAGTTTCACCTTTTAAGGTGAATTATTGAAATAAATTAACTTTTGAACGATGTTTCTAACTTTTAAAGTTTCACCTGTACAATGTCTCTCGCCCATCGATTATGTTTCTGCACACCAGCATCTCAGATATTTTTTGTTCCTTGAATGGTTTCAAATCAATTTGCTTTGCTTTTTATTAAACACAATGAAACATGTTATTTAGTCTTCATAAGCTGATGTGTTCCCAATCTTTTTTTTATCTTTTTTTTATCCTGGTCATCCCCTGAACATCCAACTGCAGTTTTTGCTTTTGGAGATAGAATAGATGCTGACACAGCAGGACTTATGAAAACTGTCCTCATCCCACACATCCATCACACTGGACCCATCGCCTTCTGTTCACTACAAAAACATACGTGCAGAGAAATTTTCCACTGGATTATTTATTTAAAAAAAATCTGAAATAAATGAATAAGTGGGTTTTAGAAATACCTTTATTAAGGAGGTGAGCACTAATCTGGTATTGCTCTGAGTGCACGGACAGATGTTGTTAAAACATTGCACAAGTAAAAGAACATAATTTACACATATCGTCATAAATAAAGCCTTTACACAAATGAGACAGATTTGGATAATTTAACTCCAAATGCACAACTTTATGGTGTACGTCCGTTGAAGCTATTGGGAGGATTCTGTAGGTGATGTGATGCAGCTACACTACGGACAACATTTGGAGGGGGGAGGGAATACGAAAAGTAGCAATAATACAAGCATATAAAAAGGGGGGGTGAGTTTTTCCCTCAATGTGAATTATGAATTATGACTGTTTTTCGAAAAGAATGTTTGATTTCGATTCCTCCAGTTTTGGTCAAATATAGTATTCTTTGAATTTTTTCTACTTCCACACCAGTTTATATTGTTACATGCCACATGCCTCTGTTTAAACTTCCCCTTTTGTGTTTTATAAAGAGCATAAATCAGTTTGGGCAGGGATGTGGCTGAAGCATCCCCATGGATATTTGAGCAGCTTTTGGTCCGTTTCTGCCTTTACTTTTTTTCAACATTAACACACAGATTCAGTAAAGAGGCACGCAACAGTCCCGTCAGTAATCCCTGTTCTGCGCCACATTACACATTGCTTGTCCATCCAGACTTTTCTCCGTGCTTGTGCATCTTTCTGCCTATTCATGCCTGAAGCAAAGACGGAAAGACCTTGAAGATCACAAGACACGATGAGAGAGAAATATCTTTTGAAGTCAAAGCTGAAGCAGGGCCAGGATGTAATCTAAGATACAAGGTAATAACAAACTGAGCTTTATTTTTCAAGTCTGACGAAGCTCAATAAAGAAGCAATGTAGATAAAGGAACATTTAAACGATTATTTAAAAGAAATACTGGTGTGACTTTAATCTGGTTTTACATACAAACTCTTTGAACTTTGTCATAGTTTTTCACATTACAGCCATAAACTTCACTCCTTTCTGTTGGGATTTTAGATGACAGGTGTAAAAAAATTGTTTTTTTTTTAATTTATTTAACAAATGAAAACTGAAAAGTGTGCATACATTTGTGTCTAGTCCCCCTTACTCTGATACCCATCCACAAAATCCAGTGTGACCAGTGTGAGTCAGTTGATTAAATAGAGTCCATCTGTGTCAAATTTTTTGTCAGTATATATATAAGCTGTTCTGTGAAGACCTTATTAGAAAAATTAGTGAACAACACAGCAAACGTGGAAGAAACTGCTCTGGTCAGGTGGGACCAGAATTTCACTTTTTGGTCAACATGGAAAATGAAATTTGAGTCCATTGTAAAGCATGGGGGTGGCAGTATCAGGCTATAAGGATGCTTTTTTTCTGCAGGGAGAGGAAAGCTGGATGGAGCTGAATAGAAAGCAAAGCAAAACTTTTATAAATTTGAAAAGATTTTAGATTCGGGTTGAGGTTCCCCATCCAGCAAAACAACTGTCATAAGCATACAGCCATAGCTAGAAATGAAGGGTTTAGATCAAAACTAATTCATGTGTTAGAATAGTCTAGTCAAAGTCCAGTCCTAAAGTCAATTGAGAGTCTTAGGCATGACTGACTCAAGTTTGAAAACTAGGTTTCCTTCTACTTCCTTCTACTTCACAATTATGCTATAGTTTGTGTTGAACTTTCAAATAAAATCTTAATAAAATAAATCGAAGTTGACCCGAAAACATGTAAAAAAGTTCAAGTATTGTGAATACTTGCATGGCACTGAATAACATATAAAACGTATAAAGACAAATACTGAGTAACAGAGGAAACTTTAGCAGCAATTTTGCAAAGTGATCCAAACTCCGTCCATCCAACAACCATGCACGCACACACTCATATATAAAGGCAGTTTAGAAAGCCCAATCAATCTAACAGTCATGTTTTTGGACTGTGGGAGGAAGCCAGAGTACCTGGAGAGAACCCACACATGCACAGAGAAAACATGCAAACTCCATGCAGAAAGACCCGAGGCCGGGATTCGAACCCGGGCCTTCTTGCTGCAAGGCAATGGTGCTCCACAGTGTAGCATAATCCAAGCTGTTGTATCAAAACCACAACGGTGTTACAGAAAAGAAAAATAGGTTGAATCTTGAGAGGATTTTTTTACACAGTTGGTTTCAAAAACACATAGATAAAATATAACTTTAATGTCCAACTGAAACAAAAAATAAAATCTTGAACATAAACTGTAACAGTGTACAGAGTAAATTAAGACAATCACACTTGTTTTGTAGAGGTTAGCTCTATCTCATAAAGTCATTACAACTTGCAGTCTTTTCATTGAAAACGTCAGGATCAAGAACTGTTGCTTTAATCTGTAAATGAATTGCTACATTTACGCTTACATTAGAGCTAAAACAATCAGGTGTTTTTTTATTATTATGGTCACATCTCTTGGCATTGTTCTTTCAAAAACATGTAGAAAAGGGAAACAATTTTAAAATATCAGATGACATTAAATCTCCCCTTGTCCTGCTTTTTATCAACTGTGTGGGAAGCCTCATACAAGTGTCCTCTATAATTCAAAGGAAAGGTTAAAACCTTGCCTTTTGTAGAGCTGACAGCTTAATATCATCGGGTCATCGATGTTATATTATTAGGTTGCATATTTTAGCAGGGAGTGTCCTTCTCAGAGGGACTGATGTCTTGAAGTCTGATAATCTGCCTCTCAGATTTCCACCTTTCCAAGCTCTCCTTGCAGTGTCTAGTTTCTCTGGATTATAGATTTAGAGCTAGAGTAGACTAAAGGATAAAAGGAGGAGATTGAACTTCCTCATCTGTCATCATCTGTGAAATGTGCGTGGTCCATCTTGAGGATTCTGGATGTGTGGTCTTTGGATCAGAAGGTACCTGAGGTGTGAGACTCCAGGGCATAATGAAGAAGCTTCAAATGATTTTTTGTTTGTTTGTTGTTGTTTTTTGGTGCAATAATTCTTGAGTTACAGAGGAATTTAGGAAGGTTGTTCTAATGAAAAGGTGAATTAAAAGCGTTTGCATAGATCCCCCCATTGTAAAGCAAGGTTCCAGCTTTGTCGCTGTCCCAGAAAAGCTTGTTGGTGTCGTTCTCTGCTGTGGAGCAAAATAAGCAAAGGTCACAGTGGGGGGGTTCAATATCAGAAGAGTCTTAATTTAAATGTGTCTGCGGCGATGGAGGTGGTGATGATTGTGCATGTCCTCCATAGTGATTCTGCCCCACACTCCGATCACAAATGCTTCAACTTCACACTCATTTTCTCCCCGAGCGATACGGAAGTAGCCGTTCTCCCCCCAGTTCTTTCCCCAGGAGTTGGCAGCAATCTGGGAATAGAATACATCCCTCAGCAACTCCATGAACAGCTTGATGTATAACAGTTAACCTTTATAAATGTCCCTTTAAAATGAAGTTTTAATTTTTGCATTAAAAAACAGTATTATTGGGACAATGAAGGGATAATTTCAGACATTTCTTTATTATGAACTTCAGGGGAAGAATGTTTTTAGTTCAGAAACATAAAAAGCAGATGCTCTGTGTTTTGAAAAAAAAAACAAAAAACAAAAAAAACATACCCAATATTTTCTTGGTGTCCCATTATAGTCTCTGTCCTCTCCCCACCTGTGAACAACACAAAGCAAAATTAGAATTTCAGGGTTTAAATTTCTTATAAATAAAAATCTGATATGCATTCAACTGCCTTTTACTCTGATACCCCTAAATAAAACCCAGTACAATCAGTTGCTTTCAGAAGTCACCTAAAATCTAAGTACAGTGGACTCCCTGCCTATTCAAGATTCAGTATTTTTCTGTCCAAAGTATTCTCAGAAAATCTACCTATTCACAGATTGTTTTTCCGTAGAGAATCTCTTCTCATGTGTGAGAAAGGCTGATAGTTAATGCTTTTGCAAAAAAGAATCAGCAAAGACTTGCATCTATATTTGCAGCTAAAGATGTTGCTACAGCAGTTTGACTGACGAGGGTTGAATACCAATGCATAAAAGATTCTGATTTACATATCTTTAAAAAATGTAAAACGCAATGTATCATTTTCTTTCTACTTTATAACAATACACTAACACTAACAAGATTTAGATTCATATTAAATTACAATATATTAAAGTTGAGAAAATGAAAAAAGTTTGAGTTGTGCACTCTGTGACAGGTAGGTGTATGTTCCCAAATATATCAGATGCAAACATTTCTATAAAACATGATTGTCAGAGAAAAGTACATATGAATTCTAGCCTACTCAAGTGCTTTAATCTTCTCAATAATATCTTGTTATTTTTATCTCAGTTGCAACTTTTTCACACCCAGATGCTATTCTAATCCAAAGAACATGGAATTCCCCTTTTTGATAGACATTTCTGCTCTCCAGACTTGGAAACGGGATGGGTTATAAGGAAATGAACACCTCCTCAGTACACCAACATGAGATAAAACATCTAAAAACATACAAGCACAGCATGCAAACCTTATCTTTGTGTTTGCCAACCGATTTGTTCTCCGGAAACATTGGCATCGGCCCATTAATTCTCACTATAGTCCCAAGTTTGGCTGCCAGCCCCTGCAGTCTCTGCTTAGCATCATCAAAACATTATCCCAAAGCAAATTCCTATCCTGTTTTTGCACTCCAAGCCTTTCATTTCCCAAGAGACTCCCGGTGTCCAATCCCTTGTTATCTTTTTATAAAGGAAAGGAATGCTGGGAAACAGAGCAGAAGGTCGGACTCTCTGCCAACTGAGATGCTTGCCACCACAACACTGGTCGGCACTGCCAGCTGTCCATCACTGTCTGGGTTTAGTATTTTCTTAAGTGTGGTCAAACTTCAGCTTTACCGAAAACAGACACTGCTATATCAACAACATACAGGAAGAAGAGTCTGAAATAGAGCAGGGAATCAAGGTTGGTGTTTGTGAGTGGGGAACAAACACACCTATACTTATATGTGTGTGTCTGGGAGAGATCCCATATGTATGCCTTACAGCATATTAACTGGTATAGACAGAGCCAGACAGAATCAGACCACTACTTATCTCTTATCAGACATACAATAAGCTCTCTTACTCACTCATGGACAATGATGGACATACCACTGTGCCTGTGCGTGTGCTCCCCTCATCCCTCCCTTCGTACCCCTTCTCTGGCCGATTGATCCCCCTCTCTCTGTCCAGTGCGGTAAGGATCAGCATCCCAGACACTGTTCTTTCCACCACACTGGACTTCAATGCTCTTTTTACAAACTTTCCCAGGCCCCAGGCTTAAAGGATACACAGATACAGGATTTGGCCAGTGTAAACAAACAGACGCCACTGGCAGGTTGGGCTGCAAAACACTGTGCCCCTCAGCAACCCTCAACTATCTCATATGTGTATGAACCTGTGTCGCAGACACATCCAGTCAATGAGAATGGTGCTTGAGGAGCAACAATGTCAGTAGCAACTTTTAACAAAAAACAAACAGAATTTTAAAGCGTAAAGAGAAGTAAGTGAAAGCATCCACTTTTGCTGGTCCCTTTCAATCATATGCGTAGCCATTTTGTCCAACTGTACTGTTCTTCCATTTTGTATCTGTTAAAAAGCATTTTGCTTACATGTAAGTAAACCCTTGTGTCAATGTTTATCTTTGTTGGTCCTTGAGTTTTTAATTAATCTTAGAGATACACATTTATTTAAAAAAACAACTTAGATATTCTCAAACAACTGAACAGTTCCAGCTCAGTAAAATAGAACGTCATTAAAGCTGTAAATAAAGTAAATCTATTATAAAAGTCAACTCGTATTTAAACTTACAACACAAATTGCACATTTTACAGTATCACAAAGGACACATTTTTAAAGGACTTTTAACCCAAAAATGAAATCTTATGTTATGTTATGTAATGTTATGTCCTGCCCAATCATGTGGAAGAGTGCTAGCTTCCCAGTCTGTTACTGCTACAAAGCTGGCTATTTACACAGTGCTGTACCCAAGCTTATTATCCAAAAGTTGAGTGGAAGGAAAAGCGTTCCAGAAAAATTTACCCAAGTTACAAGGATAACTTCAACCTTGACCTGATTGTGAAACAAATTCATTCAAGAGTTTGGGGGAGATTCACACAGTCCAGGCTGCAGGCAAAGTTAGAGCTTTAAAAGGCACCTCACACAGACATATCAAGGACATAACCTACTACCATAACATTGTACTTAACCTTGTGTTAAGTCACTATTAAAGTGAACTGGGCTTCCTTAACACCTCAGCAGCGCCACAGACTGATCACCTCAGTACCACTCTGAATTCATGTGGAAATGAATTCGATCCAGAAACTGAATTTGGGGTTTTCAAAATTGGGAAAAGACAATTAAAATATATAACAATTGTGTTTAATTGATCAATATCTTACTTATGAGTTCTTTTTTTTAATTCAGCACCTAAAAAAAATGTACTGTTTGCTGACATTCAAATGTATTGCGAGTCACTAATGTTGTATTCAGAAGATGTTTTAACCATCCAATGATCGCATTTACAAGCTGACAAGATTGCAATCTCTGAAAGGAGCAAAACAACTGAACAACCTCCTGTTGATTTAGGTTGTTCATTCGTGTCAAATAACCACTTTTCCTTTCAGAAGACCATGAAACAAGAAAACAGAATGTCCCAGGGGGAAATAAGTATTTTTCATATCCCCAAATGAATACAAAATGACAGAAATACAAAGAAGTCTCTTCTCAAAGTAAATGCATGACAGTTATCTGTCAATCGATGCATGCATCCTCTTTTAAACCTATCTATGCCTACAATCAAATAACAAAATATTTTGTCCTTGTGAATCTGGATGCCCTACAACATGGGTGAAGATCCACACACCTCATAGGGAGGGGTCTTGATTAATTAATTCACAATTTTCAAGAAGACAGCTCAGAACAGTCTGTTCTTATCACACAAGTGATTTAAAGCAATTCAAAACCATCTGGAAGATCCTGTTATCTAGTTAAATGTTTTATAAGAGACGTGTTACGTATGTGAAAACATTTTTGTTTCCCATCATTGACCAAACAATTAAAAAAAATAGATGCTGTTTCATTCATCAGGCTTAATTAGCCTGTTTGGGTTTTTTTTGCAGTTGTCCCTGCAGGATTAGGTGACACAGTGATAAACAACTGTTTCCAAACATACATTCTTCAACCCCTGTGGAACAGACTTTGAAAGCCAGTTCATTTTTCTTACTTCTTGTCACATTTTATCTCTCTAATGACAGGCATATGTCAAAACCAGCCAGATGAACTCCAGAGAAGATTCTTGTCAAATATTCAAGAGCAAAATGCTTGTTGCTGATATTTCATAGGTCAAAACCTTCTCTGGCCTCTTATTACCCTCCAGACGAGGCATGCAGCAGCATGAAACAAGTACCTGTCTGTCTGGGGAGGATTGTCTAAATGATAACGGGTGTATTTTAGTCTGGATTCGAGGAGGTGAAAAAGAGGGGAAGCAGTACTGTCTGTGTATGTAGACCCAATGGAGACACACCAGAGAGTGAGAAGATGAGGCAAGAAAGCAGAAAGGACGGAGAAACAACGAGAGAAACAGGGTGGGGGTGGGCAATTCCAGGTGTGTCAGTCGTCTACCTGCCTGCATATTTGTGGTCACCACAGTTACAGGATGGAGTGGGGGGAGGGAAACGCTGTCTGGAGCAAATCGAGGAGTGGAGCCAAAGGTGTGTCTCTAACAGCAGGAGTCTGGGTGGAAAGCTTACTCACAAGAACATCTTTGGCGTTGGGCAAACACACGTGCAAGAGGAGATTTGAACTGAACCCAATGCAGGCAGCTGCTCAATAAAGGGCTAATTCATCTTTTCATGAACTCATCTTTTTCCTGAGCATGAATGAAAGAACCAAAAAAAGACTCAGGATCTGATGAAAAAATGTAATATTTAGCTCCGGACTGTGATCAGTTTGTTTGATGTAAGTTTCTGTATCGTTTTTCTACTGATGAATCATCACAGTGACTTAAAAACCCACTAATGTCCTGTATGGTCATGTCTAAGCTAGAGAGGTTTATAGCCACGCGATGACTAAGCTCACAAAACAGGCCAAAAGTGATCCGTTCTAAGCTGTGACTGTACAGTAGGAACTCACCCAAGGATCCTGACTGAGTGTGTGCCATGTTTGCGATACTGTGGCGGTTTGGCAAAGCTGACGTCAGTATGTTTATAGATCCCACTCTTGTAGACAAAGAAGTCCTCGTGGACCTCCATAATAGCTGTAAGAACAAACAAACAGGAAAAATTAGATGACAGATTAAAACACACACAGACACACACAGATTAGCCTTCTCTGATGTATGAGTGTGTTTGACTTGGGGGCCTAATTGCTTTTAGATTAATCCAGATTTAGATAAGATTTTATCCCTTTACTATACTAGATCAAGGAAAGTATGTGTTGTTTTGTGTGTGTATTCATCACTGTGAGCTGAACCTGTCTTGTAAAAGTTCTTTTTCACATTTTGCTACCTCACAACCTCAAAGTTTCATGTTTCTTGCTGTGATTTTAGGGGACAGACCAACACAACCTAGTGCATAGTTATGAAGTGGAAGAAAACTATGAATGGTGTTGAATTCTTATTTTTCTCATAAAAATCTGAAAAGCAAGGTATGCATTTGTATTCTGTCCTCTTTATTCTCAGGGATAAAGTTGTGGAAAGGATTAAATCTGAGTTAAGATCTGTTTAATCCGTCGTATGAAAATAAGAAGAGTATGGCAGAACTCCAAAGCCAGGAACACAGCCCTCTGAACTGAAAGGTTTAGGCAAGGAAATCATTAATAAGAGAAGCAGGCAAGAGGCCCATAGTAACTCTGGAGGGGCAACAGAGATCTACAGCTCAGTTAGGAGAGTCTGTCAACAGGACAATTATTATTTATGCATTCAACTAATTTGGCCTTAATGGAAGAATCGCAAAAAGAGAGTGAAATAAAAGGTCTCATTTGCAGTTTAACAAAAGCCATGTAAGGGACAAAGCAAGCATGTAGAAGAAGGTGCGTTGGTCATCTGATTAGATGACCAACGCACCACAAAATTGAGCTTTATGGCCTACATGCAAACTCAGAATGTCAGCCTAAGCTCACCATCCTAACAGTCGAACGTGGTGGTGGCAGCCTTATGTGTTTCTTAAGCGAATGGAGAAATGGAGACTTGCAGCTAAAATGTTAAACCCATGTTTTACGTTTTCTCCCATTTCACAATTTTGCATTATTTTGCATTGGGTTAAATAAATTGTGTAATGTGACAACATATCAAAAAGTTTAAGAGGTCTGGAAAGTGTGCAAGGTACCATATTGAATCTATTCATAAATAAGCTGTATTGAATGCATTGAGATGACTGCAATGGCTCTAAAACAAAGTTGGTAAATATAACACAAAGGCATATGGACATATGCCTTTATAGCTTTGTGTCAAGGAGAAACTTCAATGTAAGAGGGAAACTTGATATGAGGCCAACAAGTCTTCCTGCCTTTACTTCTGAACAATAACGATACACGAAGTTGGCAGAGGTTTTGAAGCGACACACACACATATTGCACACACACTTATACATGTGACTTCTCTATTTTTAAAGTACACTGGCCCAGATGAGCACCAGACAGTGAGACAGGCTGGTCAAGGAAAGCCAGGTCAATCCTATCAGCATAAAAGCCTATCATTTGACCTGGTTACTGGGGTCAGGGTTGAAACCTCGGACAAAAATCCCAAAGGTCAGAGGGTCAAACATGACATCACAGGTCAGATAGTCTAGACAAAGATGTGGGATGCCACAGCATTGTCAGAAGATGTTCCCCTTTTTTAGGGAAAGTTAGGAGGAAATGTTAATAAAAAAATATTTATGACCACGATTGATGAAAGTACACAGATTTATGTTAGATAACTGCCTTACCTTGCACAGGGCCATTTTCCATGATCTCCTTCATAATCTCCTTCTCCTAAAACATGAGAAAAAATGAATAATTTACAGTCAAAGAAGAACGAGATAGGCGCATCTAATCAGACAGATAGGATAAAAACAACTGCTCCTGGAGTAAAAGCTCACATAAAAGAAATTGAGTTATCAGGGCCTGCTGTTCTTAATGCCTTCCTTATTGACTCCACAGGCTATCAGGGAGCAGAAACGAGAGACTATAATGATTCTCAAAATCATTATCTGTCGTTTAGCACTGACTGATGATAGAAGATAAAACCTAATGCTGACTTCAGGTCAATGGAGAAAAAGCATTGCATCTTTTACAGTCAGAATCAAAGAGGCACGTTAATGTTAATGATCACCCAAAATCTTTTAGCTCCACTGCTTTGATGGAATAATTCACTTTCATTCTCATGTCAATTCATTGATATTTTGATTTGATAACTTCTTACAGCAGCAAAGGACAAGTTCACAGAACTTTAGGGGAACGTCATAAGATGTAAACACAAAACTAATTTCCAATAAATCTCAGTCGTTATATGACAATAAATTATGACTTTAGACCAAGGGGCAAACTCCGCCGCTCAGAACTGAGGCCAACCCGGAAGTAACAAAAATTGCAGTTCACCCCTCATCCGCTGGGGGCTGGCTCCAGAAAGGAGCAATTTCACATTGACTCCCATGTTTAAAAAGGCCAACTTCACAGCGGAAATAAACATGTTTACAGCCTGGTTCAAAAAACCATTTTAGGTTTAATAGGTCAGGTTTATAGTCATGACAACTCTGAGGGGGGTGAATTTTTTTCTAACTCATCTGTTTAGACATAATTTAATCTTGAAATTATGAATAATTAGGGGCGTGTCATGTTTACATCACGTTTGTCTTGTTGTGGTGAGATGGTTTCCAACTAAGACGGGCAATGTTGAAATTTTAAGTTTTTAATATACATTGTTTTTTTCCTTACAGATCATATCAATCGCCTAAAACTACAGGAAGATCATAAGGAGAAGTACTTAACAATATATGTGCATCTCCTTTAATGCTACTTCTTTCATATTCTTAGGTGCTGTCCGTTTTTTGTTTTTGATTAAATAAACAACAAATGAATGAAGTTTCTGTTTTTCTTTCACACAGATATTGTTTCCATTTCAGGAAAAAAAATCAACGTTTTGTAGCTGCATAAGAAGTATGATTTGGCTTTGTAATATTGCAGACGCCAAGGTTTCTTTTAATATTGAGATGTTGAAGGAATTTATCAAATTAAAAAATGCAGTTGGCTGATTAATTACTGGGTTGACTTCTTATTTCTTCCCTTGTTATATAATGTTGAAAGAATTTTCAGTCATTATAGAGAATAAAACATTTATTTTTTTAAACACAAGATTCTATAAAAGAAAGGGACACAGATAAAAAAAACAAAGGGGGGGCCAGAAAGCAAGAGACTTATGTACCGTAAAATGGGGTTGGGGGGGCAGAGTTGTGAACAGTGTTATGGCAACAGATGTAATTGTTGAAATAAAAAAACTACACCAACAACACATTAAACATAACAATCAGGGCTATAGTTATACTTTTTGCTTTAACATCAATTGTTCAAAAGGACTGTCATGTCTAATGTGAGGATGCGTAAAGATGGCAGGATTTAAACTAGGAATAAAAGAACCCATAACACTGTTGACAAACTTCCTGGCCTTTTCTATTTTTGCTGGGTTTACACCCGCCCTCTATCAAAGCCTTTGGGAGATGGAGGAGAAGATGATGCACATCTGAGGGTGGAGAAGGTTAAGCTGGTGCAGGTCCTCCTTCATCATGTTCACCAACTGGACACTGCTGACCGCCCCCATGTCATCTCCGTTAATCTAGAGCTGCTCTTCTTCCTTTCCACCTCAGCCCCCCCAGCCAAACCAGGAGATACAGACGTCTGGGAGGCCGAGGTTTCCTCCGATGGTTTCTTCAGCTTTCTCAGAACCATGTCAGACATAGCTGTGTCCAATGATCCAAATGGCTATGAAGAAAAAAACTAACATAATGAATGGCAGTTGCACAGGTGTGGCTTATCGGTTGAAAGTATAATACTATTAAAATTCTACATGAAGTGATGGAGACGGGTACTTACATTTTCTGCTTTGTTTGGCTGTTGTGGAGGACAGGCATGCAGCCATTGTGACCTGGTAAACAAAATCTAGAAAAAGAAACAAGTGTCTTACTAAAAGTGCAACTTATCCCTTCCCACACCTCAATAAATGATTAGTAAAATTCATACATTGCAGAATTGACTAGGATCGAAATTATTCATATTAGCTGTTGCTAATCTACAATAGCTGTGGGAACCGTTTTTTTAACTGGGAGATCCTACATGGTAGTACAATCACTAACAATTAGGGTAAATACAAACAAATATTAATATAAATATGTGAACTATCCTTACTAACGTAGCTTGATCATGTATCTCATGCATAGACTAAATAGAGCTCATAATAACTAAGTTAGAAATATTGTTGAAAACTTGCATTAAGTTAATGATCATTTCATTTGAATAAATTATTTCAAATTAAATGTTAACTTACCGATTTAATATTGTATTTACAGCCTGGATGGAGGAGGGTAGCAGAGTTACTCTACCGCGGCTTTCAGGCTAAAGACGCCCGCTAACCTCCGTTAGAGTGTCACTCATCCGCCCCGCCCTCACAGCGACACTCTCAGCTCCACCTCTTTGCCCATTTTTGTATTTTTTGGGATTGACGAAACGCGTGACGCAGACAAGATGGCGGCGGTGGGAACAGCACATTTGCATTTGGCTTCATTTTTGCTCTTCAGAAACCAATGGGTGACGTCACCGAGGCTTCGTCCAGTAATATACAGTCTATGCTTTAGACAAAGATTTCTAAGGTGGAGTCTGTAAACTGGTGTAATACTCTCAATTATGTGTTTGTCCATATATTTCAAATTAAATGAATCTCAATTATAATAATTATCATCATGATACCTCCATAAAGCTAGAACAGATACATCACATACAGCACTATTTATTATCGGTATAACAGAGATGTGTAAAAAGCTTTAAAATGAATTCATTCTCTCTAGCGCAAGCATAATCACACAGACCTTTTTTTATGCATCCTTTAGTTTAAGTTAATTTGTTTAGCAGGGAAAAAAAACTTTTTAACCTTTTTTTGTTCATTTCTTTAAGCAAAATCTCTTGTTTGAGAGCTGTGTCTAGGAATATTTAAATTTTTATTCATGACTTCTTGTTTCTCTCTCACACTCATTAAGATGGAAAAGACAGGAAAGCTGCCATTCAATCAAGGCAGAGGTGTGTTGACGTGCATAAATAAATAAAAAATGTCCACACAAAAGCAACTATTCACTAAACTTGCTGACTTGCTCACATAATTTCTTTGTCAATTTATTAATTTACTGTATTTCTGTTCAAATCTGTTATACAATAATAATGATAGTGCTACACATTTTTGTCATATATGGCACTGCTGTGTGTCAAATATTATTATCACTAATACTATTAATAGTAGTAATATTGGTTAATTTGTGTTCCAATAACTTTGAATATTAAATTAATATTATATCTGTATGGATACAAACCCCCTTTGTGTACACATAAAGCAAAGCAAGAATATCCTAAACTTCCTGATGCAAATTTTTACTGTGTGAAATTAGGCTACTGTAATAACAGATTAATTATTTGACGTTTTCTTTCCCCCCACATCTTCACTAATGGGGCTGGCAACAAACTTGGAGGATGTTGTAGATCTGCAGATGGATATTCAGCATAATGCTGCAAATTTTGAGGCTCACTCACTTGTAAATCAACCATGTATTCTGAAAAAAATAATAAATACTACATGATTAAATCTTGT
Source organism: Valencia hispanica (assembly GCA_963556495.2). Classification (NCBI taxonomy): domain Eukaryota; kingdom Metazoa; phylum Chordata; class Actinopteri; order Cyprinodontiformes; family Valenciidae; genus Valencia; species Valencia hispanica. The sequence goes on from OY747713.1 coordinate 27,489,780, forward strand.
AAATCTAGGCATATCTTTTATCATCTGTGGACTGATGGCAGAATAAATGTGCTAAATCTTGGGGTGATTTTTATCTCAACTTATGTGTGGCACTAGGCACATGAAAAGGCACGCTCATGGATGTTTATACATGCATGCATGCTTTTTGTGAGCAGATGTTAATCTGTTTGGGGTTTATGATAATTTTTTTGTGGTTGTGTAACTCTTACGTTGGATGAGAGCCTGTAGGGCGGTGTGGACTGATAGATGTCATTGTGGTAGTTCTGTGTGTTGGGGCAACGCTGCGTGGCTTGCCTCTTGCCCCGCCCCACTGAGCGACTCTGCATCATACATTGCCCCACCTCTGCTGGGGTTTCTTGCGGTGGCTGGTATGGGTAACAGTCCTCTGTCACAACTCTATAATATAAAGAAGATAATTTCAGTCTTTTGTATACATAAAGGTGTGTTCATTTTCTGCGGGACATAAAGTTCTCACCCACGACGCCGGAGGTACCACCAGGCTCCATCTATGCGCCCTCCTGCACAGCCTCCTTGGTTGCGTGTGTCACAGGAAATAAGATTTTGGGGCGACAGCTGAGGAGTCATGTGACCCATGGACTGAATGGATATTCGGTCTGATGCCACAGCTGGTAAAGAGAAGTAGAAACTAAACATTGTGCCTGTTCTTCCTTGTGCTTCTTTGTTCCCTGCAATACCTCAAAAAAAATCATTCGTGTTGACTTTTAGACCGATTTTTTTTCATATTACAACCTCAAATTTCTATGTATTTTGTTGGGATTTGTGATAGATTCATAAAGGAGTACAAACTGTAAAGTGAAAGGAAAAGTGTACAAAGTTTTACATAGATCTGTCCATTGATCCATTGCCTGTACCCACTTATCCATGCAGGGTTGAGTTGGAGCTGGTGCCTTTTTTATTTTGAGTATGAGTTATTTTAGAAGGGAACATGTCTCACAATAACATTAAGTATTTTCAGCATATTTTTCTTCTGTTCTAAGTGACTTTTCCTGAGAACTCACCTGCAGTTGAAAAAGCCCATGAGGCGGCACAGTTGCCCTGATCCAGTGGTTCGTGAATCTTCCCCGGCCATTTCTCCACTGAGTTGAAGTAGAGCGGTAGACGATCATTCTGAGGATCCATGTTCATCTGTAAGAAACATAATAAAACTGTATTTAACTCATTCAGGGTTTTTTTCTGCGATTTAAGTGTTCGCCTTTCTAAGATTTTCTGTGTGGTATCCTTCCCATATGAACTTTTCAAATATTTGTTCTTAGGTTAGTATGTCTGTTTAAGCTAAAAGGACTGTGTAACGATAACAGGTAGAATGTTAATATATTTTCTGAAAATGAATACATCTGATCAACATTCAGGCTTATGTAGCTCCTAGATGGAGAATGTGCAAAGAAGTCCAGTGAGGTCAGAACAGTTACATACCTCACAATTGTCCTTTCTGTGTAAAAAGAGCAATTAAAATACTTCAGAGTTTTGTCTGACAAGTCTGCATCCCAGAAAGATTATATAAGTCTGCTAAGCAGCTCTACAGTGGAAGAAGCTTCTGCACAAGACATTAGGACCATTTAGACCTGGGTCACACATAAACCTTTGATCCCCGTTGGGCTGTATGGCTACATCAGTGTAAATCTGAATGCATTTTTCAAGCATGCATTCATTCGCAGATAATTCTCAGATGCCAGACTTGCTCTCTTTCACTTTGCCCTTGAGACTGGACGCTCAACCAATCCACCAATGGGGTGTGATAACAGAGCAGACACCTCTGTCTAATGGACTTCCCTCCATCTGACAAAGACTTTGGCTACCTGCACCACATTCCACTGATTAATGATGGGGTATTCAGAGCAACGACAGCCACCTGATACATAACTAAGGAATGCGCTTAGATTTCTCAGATTTGTAGCTCTGCGGGTCAAAGTCCAATAGGCAGTCATCCTGACACAAGAGACAAATTGTGCTAAAATATGTAGGCAGATATATGTTTGTTAGGGGTTTTCGGCTACATTAAGTCATATAATCACAGCATCCCAGACTGTAAAATGTTTGGGGATTGAGTTAGGGGTGTTTGAACGAGCTGTGATGCTGGTAGTGGCACAGGTAGGGACATGCCAACAGCAGAAGAACGAGTCTGTTTGGGTGGGGATGAATTGAAACCACGAACTAAACAGGGGCTGCTTTTTATCCTGCACCATCCCCAATCCCCCATCTTCGTCGTCTGATGTTTTGTTTCCGTTTTATGTAATCTGTCTGGGCAGAATGTAAACAAAGATGGAGCCAAAGAGGGGAGAGCCTTTATCACATGATAACAAACCCCCCTAATTAAGTGAAAAATGTTTTGATCGGGGCTCATTGGTAAAAAGAAAACATGTAGGAGCCTGTAAAGAAGCAAAAGACGCAACTGAGTGGCACATTCCCACCTGCTGCCTAAACATGCAGCGTCCCAGCTCCACTGAGCCTCCCTGTACCATTCGATGAACATGTTTTCCTGTTTTAAATGTATAGAATATATGTTGAAAATGCTTTTTAATATCCCTTTTCCTTTTTTCTTATTAAGTTTTCCTATTTTTATTTAAGTCTAGATGGAATACAAATGTGCACAAAGAAATACTGAATTAAAGGATTGAAATCTGTCAATAAATCCACCCAAATTAAACATGTAACAGCCAGTGTTGATAGGTCATACAGCATGAATGTGTGTTACACAGTTAGTAACTAATGCTTCTATTCTCTTTGTTTTTAAAGATTTGTGGTTTATAAGGTATCTTTCAACAAAGGTCTTGAATTATTACATTAAGACAAATGTTTGTTACAATGTACCGCAATTGTATTAACCTTTTCCCTTTTTCTATGATTCAGCTATTAACAGCAATATATTATATTTGGATTCTATGTGAGAGACCAACACAAAGTAGTGCAAGTAGAAGAATTATGATATATGGTTCTCAATTTTCTTTGTAAATAAAAATCAGAACGGTCCAGTGTGCATTTGCATTCAGCCAGTAAAACTTATACCCATGGATTAAACACAGTGGAACCACTGGCTTTTTTTACTCCCCTTCCATTTTGACAGAGCTTGAGGAATTTGACAAAGAATAATTGCAAAAACCTCAGTTTCTATATGTCCAAAGCAGGACATAGAGAAATACACCAAAGACTTAAAGCTGTTGTTACAACTCAAAGTGCTTCTACCATAGTATTTACCCAAGGAGACTGAATAGAAATTCACACTTTTCTCAACAACAATGCATCCCTTTCTTTCCCCTGACTGCTTGTCATTATTGTAATATGACAAAATGTAACTAGGTCAAAGCTGTTTTGCCGTTTTTACAGGGTTGAAGGTTGGATCTACCTGAATCTCATTCATGTTCATAACAGTGCTGGAAGGTCTCCGTGTGCCCAGTCTGAATCGGATGCCTTCGTCCAAAGTCAAGCCGAAGAATTGACTGTAGTTAGCAGCTCTCCATCTGAAAACAGAAAGAATAAAAAAATATTCTTGCAAAATCTGGATCTCCCTCTATCTTCAAAAAGCCTCAGCATTAATAAAGCAATTAAATGGATTAACTTCGTGATTGCTTGTCTCTGTGTTTGTTTTATACCCGTAGTTTCCTTGGTTGACTGCATGGATGACTTCAGACTCAATCAGGCAAGCATTCTGCTCACACTCCCAGCGTCCCGAGGACCCGCATGTACTGCAAGACAGGAAAACAGAAAATAGGGCGTTATCGAAGCCTGACAGCAGCTGCACAGTCTCAATAACTATATTTATACTAAAGGCAATAAAATAATCAAAAACCCCATCAGAGACCAGTTTGTAGATGCCCATTGGAATTCCCTAATGGGAGATTAATGAAGAGATGAATGCAATAGGAAGAAACTGGGAAAATGATGGAAAGATTTAGGGAAACATTCAGATGAAGAAAACCAGTCCATTTTTTGTCACAAGACAGCAAGATAAGAGAGCAGGATATTATTGATGACAAACAGATACATTTATTACTCATGTAATTTACTTCCTAATAATTCACTCTGGAGGAGTCTGTCTGCAAATGTTTGTGTTTTATGACAAGTGATGGAGCGCAACTGTTTATAACATATTTTGAATTATCATGACAAAACTAATAATAATCTTTAGATAACTAAAGCCCGTTATTTTCTCACTTTTTTAATGTGAGGACAAACTAAATGCTGCAGGACTGTTCATGAAAACACAACCTGATCAGAAGTCAGTTTTTAACCAAAGGCTTAATGTTTCTGAATTAAAGAAATATTATATTTTACAACATCGCAGTGAATCCAAGCACACATCCAAATTAACCGAGGTATTTCATGCTTCAGTTTGTCTTTAGTTCTGTTATGCTTCAAGGTAAATTACTGAAACTTATATTCCCATAAAATCTCCTAACTTTATTGGTGAGCTATTAAAAAAAGCATGCTGTCATTAACCAAAAACCTTTGAGAATTCAATACAATGGCAGAACTTAACGTGGCGCCACATTGACAAGCTAAAAACTGTTACAATGTCTTGCAAATACATAGGCCATCTTGATCCTCCTTGATTTCCTAAAAACCTTCCAGGGAATTAAAGGAGTATATCTGTTGAGTTCCTGTTTATTGCTCAGACGAAAGCCCAGTCTTTGACAAGCGACTGTTATTTAATAGCTGTCAATGGTTTTTAATGTTTAGTGGGAATGTCATGCCCACATCTGGACACATGTAAACTTCTTATAGACAATTGCAGCAAATTGGCCTGAATTTCAGCTCAGAGCCAAGGTGGCATATGTGTACTTATGCATACTGATGCATATTCATGACATAACAAGGGTCACATTGTAAGCACTTTGTTGCCATCTAGTGGTCAGAGTTATGCCAAGTGATGTGGAATTTAGCTATTTTGCATACTCAATAGCTACATTCATATCTATATTTCAATTACAGACTCATATATCACTGTTCATGTCAGTTTATATTAAATACATACCAGATATAGTTTAGCTGTGCTCAGAAACGTCATAACTATTATTACAAAAGTGTTTTTACTTGAAAAGACAATTTTCAAGTAAAACAACCATGTGCTAGAGGAGATAAACTTTAGGCGCGTCAGAAAAAAATCTGGTTAAATTACCCTGAAGATCTGATAGTGGAAACACACCTAATCAGGAGTTTCTCAAAAAATGAAGTCATCAAGCAACAATGTTGACTGTATGGGATGGTTCACTGTTTACACAAAGAAATGACCTGCCTATGGCAATTACTGAACAAACACAATGGTGATCAGGTCCGGAACACTCACTTATCAAACTGTACCATTTTCTGCCAAGTGTCTCACACACATGCGTGCAAATACAATGCTCAAGTGTACAATCTCAAATACATATACTCAAAGTATCAGATTTAATACCAGCAAAGCTCTGTTTAGTGTCTCAGTGGGAGCAATAAAATGATTTATTTGGAGGAAAGTGATGATGAACTTTGGCCTTTTTGCCTTCAACAAGAATACAGCCATCACAGAACCAGGAAGTCAAAAAAGCAGCACATTCACACAGTAAAAAGATTGGACACACAAGGATATGCTTGATGAGAGAGTTATGAATATAACGTGTGGCTTTGAAATAGAATATGAGTGCTGTGACAAGACAAGAAGGCCATATTTACCATTCCAAGTCATACTACCTATTAAAAACAGAACAAGCAAATTCATAGCAAGATGACATACTGAACACTGTCTCACCACCCTGATCAGCATCACTAGTGTGTGTTTAGATATCTGTTATTTAGTTAAGCTTTGAAATAAATGCCATCGGCTACTGTCTAGTTGGATGCACAAGAAACCAAATCAAAGTGCAGATATATGTTCCTTCAGACTGTTCAGAAAGGGCAATGTTTCACAGGATTATGGGCAGATATGATGCTTTCACAGAGGAAAGATCTCAGAATCATACCAGACAGAAAAGAAAAGGTGTACATTGAGATTTTTTTCTTTGCATAAGATTAATGCAACACATTCCTTTCAGAGTTATTTCAAGGCAAGGCAAGGTAAGGCAATTTTATTTGTATAGCCAAGTAAGTCAAGATGCTTTACATGATTAAGTGGCAAAATAAAAATAGCAGTAAAACACAGACAAAGCATATAAAGTAAAAACAGCAATAAAGCAAGAAACACCCACAGATACATCAAAGCATTACAAAGCATTTCAGACCCTAACTGTATTATGGAGAGGTGTAAATCCTGCTGAGGGGCTTTTTGAAGTGTCAATTCTATATTAAGTTGTTAGTCAGGCATCCTCTTTCTGTTAAAACCAGTACCTACATGTAGGAGAAATTGATTCGGGTTTAAAATGGCTTGACTGCTCCTAATGATACAGTTTGGAGCTGGGGCAGCTGAGAGGAAATTGTGATCTGCACCCTGCAGGGCTAAGAGAACAAATGTTTGACAAATCAATGAGAGTGGAAGTAGGAAAATGGAGTTTTAGTTTCCAACCTATGTCATTGCTGTGGTGTAATTTTACAAAGAAGCCATGCGTATGGCCTTAGCAAGCATGTGTGGAAGCTTATGGATCCATAAGAATCTTTGCTTGATGGGGAAATAGGCTTAGGAATGGGGAATAGGCATTGAGTTTTCTGTTGACCTTCTTGGGCTTAGCTTGGAGTCCTAATCTGTCTTGGTTTGTTTGTCTTTTTTATATCAATGGGCACATCAATTCGGACCTTCAGAACACATTGAAAAACACATGAGTGAAAATAGCAATAAAAACACAAAATTCAGCATTACAAAAAGAACAATGAAACAGATAATAAAACCACTTAATCAAGTCTAATATCTCAAAAATCTCATAAATAATGCACAAGTGCATACAAAAGAATGGAACAAAATGAAATTAACTATAAAAATTAAAACACAATTAAAGTTTTGCAAAATATATTTTTGAAGATAAAGGGTTTGCAGATACTTCACAAAAATAGATAAATCCGTTGCCCCTCCCAGCATAGCAAGAACAAATGTATATCATTCTTTTCCTGCAGCCCTGGTTTGGTTTGTGTAAATGGTCAGAAATTAGGAATGTGCATGGTTATTACAAAGACGTATGGTACAGTGGGAGGTTCCCCAGTAGGAGGATTTTTGAGGAGTTCTGCTCTTGAGTTTCCTATTAAGTATTAAATGTCCAGACTAGAGAGAACTTTGTTATTCTTCTTGCAAGGTAAATAAAAGTATAGGTTTCTGTGTTTATGCAGTATGTACAAGCCTAAAAAATATTTTTCTGCTTTGAAGATATTGGGCATCTGCCCACTGCTGCCATGGTTTTTCTGTTTCAGTGCCCTTTTTGTGGCTGTATTGTTGTTTCTCTCTCTCTCTGTTCTTTGTTGTCTTTGTCTCTTTGTTGTTGTTGCACGCTGTCCAGTTTTCTTTTGTGCAACTGATCAAATGAAGTCAACCGTGCAGATATGTAAAACTATTTTGCATCTGACACTGAAAGGCAAATAGTCGTTTGCCTAAGCTGACAGGACAGGACAGTTGTGTTTTACAAAAATATTTTCTCTATCCATGCAATTGTTATAATAACTAAATTTATAAATTTACCTTCTATTCTTCTTGATAAGGTCTTTCTGTTAAGTTTTTTTTGACAAAGTTGCTGCTTTTGGTTTCATTTCCCTGTTTTGCTCTTCGGTGTTTCCAATAAAGTCCTGCTGCTTTGTATGTTTGCCCTGATCACAGGTTTCAGAATGGTTTGCTTTAAAATACTGTGACTAAAAATACAGGGATTTAAATAGGCTAAACAACCTGATAAAGAAGGCTGGTTCTGTTCTTGGGACAACTGTGGAACATCTGGAGATGATGATGCAAAGAAGGATTCTTCATAAAATCAAAAAAATTATGGACAACCCTGAGCATCCTCTTCATGAGACAGTCATATAACAACAGAGCGTCTTCAGTCGGAGGCTTCTTCAGTTTTGCTGCTATACAGACCGCTACAGGAAATCCTTCCTGCCCACAGCTATCATTATCTACAACAACTCCTTAAATAATTAATTATATGAGCTATACCAACACTTAATTTCCCTCAGGGATCAATAAAGTATTTTTGAATTGAATTGAATTGAATGTTCCCATAATTAAGAAAACAAATATGTCACTGACAATCAAATACAATCCTAAATTGATCAGACTACTGAACTGTCCAAAACTGGTCACACTGACTGGTCAGCATGAGTCCAACGCATCCTTTGACTTGGTATGGATGTGAGAAACACGAGTCTAAGTCAAATGAGGTATTGAACTTTCATTTCTTCCCGCCTTCACTCTCCAGATCTGCTGCACATCTCCCAGATTGCTCAATATACAGAAAAATAACCACATGAACTGTGTTACTTAGTGCTTGCTATCACTTCGAGTTTTTCCAAATCATGCTTTTAACTCCAAGTTGGGGTCATAAAGTGAGGGAGGGACACACTCACGCCCTTCAGGAACAGCAAACAGGAAAAAACAAATTTACACTACCAAGGAGATTGACACAGGAATTTGTACAAAGAGTGAAAACAAGATCCAAGCAGCTTTTTTTCACTGGTTCCAGGTTCAGTTTTGTTCTTTGAAGTTAAGTGCATCCTTATCTACATCAAAGTAGGAGCTAAACAGGACAACCGCTTCAATTACAATCAAATTGACCATGTAACTCAGAGGGCAACATGAAACAGCTGTCTGTAAACATAATATTGTAATTATAAGATATGGGGAAATTTTAAGGGCCTTGTTTTGTCTTAGTCTGCTTTGTGTTGTTGCTATTTTTGTCCTGCAGACACAGACTACTGAACAGTTATTTTCTGGAAGCACATTAGAGTAAATCACCTAATCAGTAAAATCTGTACCAAGTTATGCCGCATGATGCTTGAAATCAGCAGACAGTTATCATGGTGGTCTTAGATATCTCACAGGCACTATCCCATTATGAGCTATAGTGGGTAAGATAAGTACTGAACACATCAATGTGACGTTTTTCACAATATGTCTATTGAGTTGAAATTTACAACAGATGTTGTTACCAACCCAACTAATACAGACATAGAAGTAAAACAAAAGAAATTGGTCTATAAATAAAGTTATGTATAGGGAATACATACTGAACACATAAAGAAAAGGATTTGCAAAAAGGCATAGAAAGACAAGAAACCATCTGAAATCTGTCAGTATTTAGAAAGCACTCCTGCTGCTATCTGCACATCAAAATTAGCTGGTTCTATCAATTGATTATTGATTATACCTATAAACGTTTCTCGTTACCAAAGTATTGCACAGTAGAATATGATATGATAAAATAGGTAAAAGTAGAGAGAACTTTACAAAACAGCCTTACGGTTCAAAACATACAAATAGCAATGTTTACAGCTGCATTTCTAAATTTCCGAATCTTCTAGTGACTGCAGTTGGGAGCCATAATCTGGAAGTGGAGTATCACTACAAGCCAGCTACTGCCAGGTGCCCTTCATAAGGTTTCTGACAGAAAATTCAAAAGAATTTTCAAAAGAGTTGTCCATGCTGAAGCTTCTTTAAAATTTGCTGCCAAATATTTGGGCAAGCCAGTTACTGAGAGAATATATATAGTCTGGTAAAATAAGCCCATAGCTAAACTCTTTGGATGTCATTCCACATGCTATATTTGGAGGAAGAACACTTCTGCACATCGCCCAAAAAACATCTTGCCAAAAGTCGTGCGATCTCTTTTACAGCACATGGTACTAGCAGGCTTCATATCACTCAAGAAAAGATGAAAAATGCAATGAAAGATGCAAAAATGTACCAGGACATTTTTGATATTAATCTAAAGATGAAATTAGTGTGCTTTTCCAGGCAAGACCAAAGTTCCAAACTCACAGCTATGGAATCTGAGGAAGAATTAGTTAAAAATACAGCTGAGCAATGCATGGGAATAGTTTCCATACAAAGGAAAGTTTGTCATTACCAACAAATGCTTTACCTTTTCTTTGGAGTATTTAATTAATTTCTGTGAGTGTATTAGATACTTATACGCTGAAACATTTAATTTTTTTGCTCATAACTTCATTTGTGGATTACTTTGCTTTGATTTCTATGTATCTGTGGATTACTGTTGTTCTCAACATCTGCTGTGAGTTTAATATCAAAGGATATATTTATGAATTTATTTTCTAAGAAAAATTTTGATTTGGTCAACACTTATATAAGCAAGCTGTATTTAAGCAGTTAGCTACAGCTGAAACCATTTACCAACCTTATACATTGTATCAACTTGATAGATGTTTAAGGTTTCAAATGAAACTAGAACTCCAAGCAGTTATCAACTGGTTCCAAGCCCCACCAAGCAAGTCGGCCCCTGGCCCCGCCCTTCTCGATGCACTCTCCTCCCCTCATCGCCGACTGTCTTAGCTCATCAACCTAGTCGGGAATTTGCAAGACATAGCTTACTTCTTAAAGCTGTTGCCATTACAATACATTTAGCGTGCGGGTGGAGGTGTACAAGCAAGTCTGCCCATGGTTTTGCCCCTCTCCATGCACTCTCCTCCACACTTCCTATTACTTCAGCATCGCCGGGTCTCTTTGCACATTGACTGAGAGTTTGGATTCCTTAGGTAAGGTGCTGGAATTACAATGCACTAAATATGTGGGTGGTAACCTACGCCAGGGTGGGCCAGGTCCAGAACCCGGGGACCCCGGGGACCAGGGGCACCCCACCCCAGCCCCCCATGCTGGGGCGCCACAGCTACAGCCACAGCGGACGGACAGCTCCCCCAGGCCACCCCCAGCCAGCACCTGGACACCAAGATCTACCAGCTCCCGGGCCCAGATCCCGCCCCACACAGAGCGCCGAGACCAGGCACCCAACCAAGGCCAGACAAACCCACCAATGAACTGACCAGGCTCGGATCCCACAGAACAGGCAGCGGAAAGCGCCAGGTCCGTACCCGCCAAACGACCGAACGGGGGACGGACCAGGCGTATTTGTCGTATTTGTCCAACATATTCCAGTCTGTTGATGATAAATCTTCACACTAAAGGATTACTTGTGGAGTACCACAGGGTTCTGTGCTTGGACCAATCCTTTTTACAATATATATGCTTCCAATTAGTAAAATCATTAGTTAGCATTGGGTAAATTTCCACAGTTATGCTGATGCCACACAACTATATTTATCCATAAATCCTGATGAATCCAGTCAGTTAGGTTGATCACAGGCATGTCTGGAAGACATAAAAACCTGAATGACGCTAAGAAAATTTATCTTAAATTCTGACAAGATAGAAGTTGCTGTCTTTTGACTAGAAGCTCTGAAAAAGAATCTTCATCTGGATGGTATTAAATTGGCCTCCAGTAATAACATATAGAACCTCAGGGTTATTTTTGACCAGGACATGACATTCAAATCCACTATTAAATAGGTTTCTAGGATTTCCTTCTTTCACCTCCAGAATATTGCTAAAATTAGAAACATCCTGTCCAGGAGTGATGCTGAGAAACTAGTCCATGCGTCTGTTACCTCAAGGCTGGACTACTGCAATTGTTTACTGTCAGGAAGTCCACAAAATGTATTTAAAAGCCTTTGGTTAATCCGAAATGCGGCAGCAAGAGTTCTGATGAATATTAAAAAGAGAGATCACATTTCTCCTGTTTTAGCTTCCCTTCATTGGCTCCCTGTTAAATCCAGAATAGAATTTAAGATCCTCCTTATAAAATATAAAGCCCTTAATAATCAAGCTCCATCATACATCAGAGATCTGATTGTTACATATGTTCCTAACAGAGCACTTTGCTCTCAGACTGCAGGTTTAGTGGTGGTTCCTAGGATTTCTAAAAATAGAATGGATCTTTTAGTTATCAGGCTCCTCTCCTGTGGAACCAGCTCCCAGCTTTAGTCCGTGAGGCAGACACTCTGTCTACTTTTAAGGCCAGGCTTAAAACCTTCCTTTTTGATAAAGCTTATAGTTAGAGTGGCTTAGGTCATCCTGAGCTATCTCTGTAGTTATGCTGCTATAAGCTTAGACTGCTGGAGGACAGACTGAGCACTTTTCTTCACTCTACTTTTTTCTTCCACTCCTCTCCAGTTGCATTATTTGCTGTTATTTCCACTGTTAACTTTGTTTTCTCTCAGTGTTTTTCTCTCCATAGAAGCTACACCTGGTCTGGTACCCTGCTTACCTGCAATCCCCTGTTGGACAGGGGGTAACTGAGCATCCCCCGTGTCCTGTTATCAACTTTTTACTTTCTTTAAAATAGGAAGTACTCTTACATCTGTTCTTTTTGTTCTTTCTGTGTTTCTGCTCTGTCTTCTTGAACCCCCAGACGGTAGTGGAAGATGGCCACTAGTATGTGTTAAAGGGGAGTTTTTCCTCTTCACAGTCGCTACATGCTTGCTCAATATGAGTGATTGCCGAGGGATTGCTGTGGTTGGACCCTGCATCAACGGGGCACAACTGCCAGTCAATGATTCGATGCAATCTGCTGGGATTCTTTAAATAGAAAACTAGCTAAAACTTTAAACTGATTGGAATGTTTATTGAAATGACTTTCTTGTAAAGTGCCTTGAGATGACATCTGTTGTGAATCGGCGCTTTATAAATAAACTGAATTTAATCCAATTTAAAATTAAAAATATGGCCTCAAGGTGTGAATTTTAACATGAACCAAGGTTGATGTAAATCCGTCAAGCAGTTATGCATATATAAACTTTTGGAGCTGTCCCCTATCAACAAAATAGAATAAAATTCAATGTGTAGTGACATCTCATCCCTTAGGTTCTAAATTCTTGTTGTGTAATCCTGAGATATGGAGGAGATGTACTCAAATGACTTTTGTTCTAACTAGCGCTAAAATGTATCATGTTGCGTCACTTGCACAATTTTTACAGTTTTGTTAACTCGGTCTGTATATGTTATGTACCAAGTCTCACGTTGAGCCAGCTTATAAGGTGGGAGTAGTAATCAAAAATAGGTTTTGTCATTGTCGCACAGTAGCAAAAAAAATCTAGTTAAACAGAAATGGGCATGGCCTATCTCACCTGCTGCAGAATCATCCCAGGATTTAGATAAAATGAAGTTTTTGAGGGTGGGACTTATGGTTTAGGAGTTATTAGCCTTAATGGGATACCCTCCGTCATATTGCTACTTAGCGGTAGGTGGTTGTATTGTTTTGTGCATGAGGTACTATTTGCCTGTTGTACCACATATGTGAACGGCACTAAAGAGATTGAAGCGGTTTAGCCTGCAGTAGGACTTTTATCATCAGAAAAAAAACTATAACAAAAGTTACAAAAACAATAGGGTTCCCTGCTCCGCTGGAGAAGGCGAACTGTCTTGGAACCCAAAATATAGATGCTGAGTGGAAAGCGAGAGTCAGAGTTTTTCCAACATTTCAGTCATGGAACAAGAAAGGCAAAATGTCGGCCAATCACAATCATGAATGCTAATGTAAATGTATATATGTTTAATGATGGAAAACAATGTAAGATCTTCTTCTGACTTGTGAAGTCCAATTATGAAGTCTTAAATTTGGCTTTTAATGTCTGGGTTTTTTGTGGAATTAAATAGCACAAAAAGACCACACTAGGTACCACTCACGTCAGCTAAGAACAGGAAATGCATAATAGTTGCATAATAAGAAATGCACAATATATTTTTTATATTTGAAAAGAAAGCTATTATGAACAGCTTTGTGGTGATCTATAACATATAATAACTAAAGGTTTGTGGTTGTGCCAAAGTATGGAAAACATTTCAAAGGGTATAAATGCTTTTGCAAGGCACTCTAATGTGAAACAGGAGCATTTATTCAGGGTTTAAGAAGTTGCATTCATCTCTCTGATATCAGTTGATTCTTTCACAACCTAAACTGTTTACCTTGTATGGTATAATATTCTTGAAGGCAGGTACACAGAACAAGGAGAAACATCAATCAAAGAGGTGAAGGACAACATTCAGCATTAGGCAAATTAGAAAAATGTTACGTTTGAAGCCAAAGATATATGTAGTTGATACAGAAAATAATGGGAAAGTAGGGCTTACGTACCATAAATTGCAGTTTTCTTTGTATGTTTGTCCTGTATAGAACTTGTTTCCATTTCTTTCACAGATGTCTGAGAAGAGACAAAGAGATGGGGTTTATTAGATGGGTTAGATGTGGTTAAACCATAGGGTTAAACACAACTGATCTCTTAACTAATTTGGAAGAAATGTGAGCACAGCCCTAAATAGAGAGATGCAAGATGCACACACACATATAAGGGTGTATATGCAGCAAACACACATGTAGCTTATGTGAGGTCTAAGGAGCTCTGAGCTTCAGTAATCCAGTGTAGGAATGTGGAGTAAGTTTCTTTCCTACATTCCCATGGCTTCCTGGGCTCTCATGGTTTAACCATTTTACTCTGCTTCTCAACCTCTACTAGAATGGAGGGATGGAAAAGACTTCTTACGACCTAAATCCTTCAGTTAAAGAAAACATTTCTGACTGAGATACCATGAATCAGCTTTAGTCTTCTTTCTGAATCACTTTGACTCTCCTCCTCTTGAAGTTTGGACCCTGATACTGAGAAAACTACACTGACTCTGTGACAGACTTAATGATGACGTTTATTTACCCTCTGATTTACAGTTGTTAGGGGTGTCAGCGCCATGTGGAATTCAAAAAATGACTTGGCAAAAAATTTACTGCGGGTCCCTGACCTGATAGTGATTTATGGCTGAGACCTTCGACACCAATCTTCCAATCTCACAGCTGTCTAAATTCGTCTGTCATAAATCAGTTGCTGCACCAAGTTACAGAGAAAACACTTCCACCTCTCACTTTTGGAAGGAATACATTTATTCCTGATAAGAAGCTAAACACAATTTGAGTGCATGCATTTAGTTTCACACCTCAAAGACCCCTACTTTCCTGACTAGTGAACACACACCTGCTTAGACCCTTTTACCCCTCATTGTCTTTCTCTGTTCTCCTCCACATAACCCACATTCTTTCTCCAGAACTCCCCTGGTTCAGTCTTATACCCCTCCTCCTCATTCCAAGTTAATAAGCAGCCCACTGTTTCCTGCACTGATCCCCGTCACCAAAGGGCTTTGCTCTCAGTGGCACCTTCTCCACCTCTGCACTGATGGGGCAGTTCTCTAACTGCTAAGGGAGTCCACTGCAGCCATGTGCACAATATTATGGTTAGCAGATGGGGGTATCAGTCAGAAATTGCCCGCTGAAGTGTGTGCATTGAGATGGTCAAGGAGTTCTAATTATATTTTCCGCTTAAACATTTCTCTTAGTTATGTTTCACCAGCTGTTTACAGTTTAAAATTTATTTTATAAATATTATATCAACTGATGTTATTTTGAAATGATTTGTGATTAAATCTCGTCATAAAATGCTCAAATTGATGGCACTGAAATGCAGCTCCATCCTGCCTTAAAGTTGTGTGAAATCCTCAACACTAGACTTGTTGACTAAGAAAAGATACTATGTGAATATTGTTTCATTTTATTTTATTTTTTGCTCTAACCAGTATTGTTTTTCTGGAGCAACTTGGAAGCTGGTTTACTCATCATTTTAATTTTCTAACATTTGCTTTTATTTGGTCACACAGAAATGCTCCAGGTCGCAAGAGTTTAATTTGTAAAATGACTCTCCGAAACTACAGAAAGAGGTTAACTTTTTTAAAGCTATTAACCATTGCATTTGACAAGCAAGAACAACAGAATTTAGAAGAAATAAGAAATTGTGTTTCTCTGCTGTTTTTAGGAAGTGTCGGACTGATCCAGTTTTCTAATAGAACTAATCGACTATTACTAACTATTTCCCTGACTCTGAGCAAACAATCTGAACAAAAAATAATACAGTACATAAATAAATAAATAAATAAATAAATAAATAAATAAATAAATAAATAAATAAATTTGCCTTGTAGGTAACTGGGTCACTCAAACCAATCTGTATTATAACTGTACTTGATCACTTTTTTATTTTTTATTTCTTCTTGTGTGTTATTAATGCAATACCATAGACTGTATTTTAAATGTATTTTATCATTCTTTTAGAGCCATAACAGACTGAAACTCATTCCCTCTTGTACTGTAATATTGTTGTTTTACATTTGCTGTTCTTCAACAGGTTAACAAAATTAACTTGTAGCATAATAAAAGAGGAAAACAACACTAATTAAAAACAACTGCATAGTTGACTAATTCATCCAATCGCCCAACCCAATCACATAGAATCTCAATAAAATACATTCAAGTTTGTCGTTGTAACATTAGAATAAAGGGCATGAATATTTTTTAGAAGGCGGATTAATGTGACTAAGAGTATTTAGTATTTAAAAGAGTTGCCCTCGTTTTGAGAATTTCTGTCATATATTATTCTCTGAACTGAAACACAGCTGGCTCAAAGCTTTTAGTTGTAGCTGAAACTTCTTGAAGACGGTTACAATAATGTGTCACTGGAATTAATTGGTATGGGTCAGCAGGGTCCCGTATGGCCCTGTGCCTGAACATGAACAACTACCGTTACACACAGACCCCTAGAAAAGTAAGTGAAGCACACACAAACACGTATCACCCTTATATACCAATGAATGGTGGCTGAACTCCCAGACAGTGACCCCAGAAGTCCGGGCAGCAGTCAGAGACGGTTCGGTTGCAGAACAAGTCACAGTAGCAAATCGTGTCCAGATAGGGTACGGTGCACAGATCGTCTCTGCCAGGGCAGCAACCTCCTCTTCTCTGGCAGTAAGAGCCATATGGGTCCCTGATGCCACCAGCATGCAGAGGGCTGGCCAGCTCCCGTTTGGTTCTTCTGTTTTGGAATCTCTCTGCAGTACCTTCCTCCACAACCAGGAGCAACACCACCGCAGTCAAAAGGATAAGACGCATGATTAATCTGTAACAAAAGAAGAAGAAAATGGAAAGGAAATGGATCTTAGAAATGCATAGATAAAGTTGATTTTGTTCCACTTAAGCGTTGTTTTATGTGCTTGTCATTAAAACAACTTATCTTTGAATTTAAACTTTGAAAGAATGGAAGTTGCAGAGGAAGCTGAGTAATTGGTTTAGGAAAGCTGCCAAATCCTCATGCACATTCTGCTCTGTGATTCTTACCCACACACATCCATTGATCCATAAGCTTGCCAGAGCAGACACACACATTACAGTGAAGTTTGGGCAACATTAGCAGCTTATGGTCCAAACAGAAACCCATGAGATGCTTGTAGGAAGACCTTACTGATTTTCCTTTCAAACAGCCAAGACAAACAGCAGCTAAATGTGAAAATGCACTCAGCAAAGAAAGAATGGAAAGAACCCCTAAATGACAGGAACACTGAGTGCTTTATAGGGGCTGACAGGTAGCAAGGGGTCATTGGAGGTAACATGTCAGAGCTAGTTGTTGCTTTTTTTCACATGGTAGTGTCTTTTTATAAAAAAAAAAATACTTCCATACAAAGCCCTGTTTTTGTATGTGTTTACGTGCTCTATTTACGGTTGACAGCAACTTTCCACCATACGATGTGCTGGTTTCAAGTTTCTGACAGGGTGGGTCCATGCGGACCAACCGGAGGAATTGCTCTTCTTCTTACATAAATAGAATCCTTAATTGTCAAATCAGGAATTCACTCACAATGAGTGTTATGTACATAATAGCCAGGCTGTACTCTGCCTGAATGCGTTTTCAGTTGTCAAATACCCACACACAAAAACATAAAAGCATATGGTAGCATGGGATGGGCAAGAGGTCCACTCTTTAACACAAGTGTTTTGTTGTGGCAGATTCAAAGCAGTGCAATAAAACACCCACCAGAGTGCTCACAGAGCTGCTCGAGCCTTCAGGTCCAAGTGTTATGGATGAGCAAGTAATCCATGAACTCCTGTATGCTGAGTAGCAGAACTCTTATAACGTATGCTCCATCAAAAAAAATATTATTTTGAAGTTGTAATGTATTTAACAACACATTCTTCAAAATAAAACTGCCCTTCAAATGGCCACGCTACAAAAATGAATTTTGAAATTTACCAACATTAGCTAATTAAATTATTTCGTTTTCAATCAAGAATATAGGCTTACAAATTCTTAAATAGCTGCTCTATTTTTGTTACAAATCCCGCTTAAGCATTTTGATAGGTAGTCAAACACAATTCTTATTTGTCATGTTCGGTCATGAATAAGAATCAGCTAAGTCAGAAAGGTTTATATAGGTTTTTTTAAGTTGATATGTTTGTCATGTTAGTAAATAGCTTAGACCGCTATTCTGGCACTTGGGGCGAGAAAAACCTTGTTGAAAATGTTTATAGGCCATTTTGCTAGGATAGATTAGTAGAATAATAAGTTCATATCCAGCTTTATATACTTTAGTGATAATGCTAATGCTGAAGGCAAGTTTACTAGCAAGTTTTTTAACCTTTAGGCCGATGTAGCCACTGAGTTCAGTTGTGTTTGTTAAGAAAGAGTCCCCTGTCTTTTGTGATAGAGTGGATCATCTGGATACATAAAGTCTTATTGTACTTATTGTATAACTGCAACTGTAAAACTGTATCTTTATTAATCAGCTGTATTTGGTATTGATCAATCTGATCTTGTAGGTTTTGGTTGTATATTGAGGAAGAAGCTTCTGGATTTATACATTTAAAAAAAATGCTGTTGTCCCATTGTTTAGAAACTGCTAACTTCTCAGATGTTTTGATATTTAATTTATAAAAGTACTCATTGATCAGATATAAAATGATCTACACCCTTTAACTTCCTAGATAGCACCCCTATTCACAGAAAACTTTAGATATACTCTATGTAATTTAAGTTGACTCTCAAACTCAGATCCTTATTCTTGCCCATTCTATTCTGCTTGAGGTAACCAGAATTACTTATTTCAAGCAGGAATGGTCATAATGTATTGTCTGGCTGGTGTCAAAAATTGCCTGTTGTGTCAAAAATATAAATCAATATGAAACAAAACAATTAGTAACTAATTTATTTGAGTAAAGTAGGTAATTTTAGTAAAAAATAAGAGAGAGTTTGATTTTGTTTACTAAGCACATTTTAAAGGTTGGTTGGGATTTAAATTATTTATTCAGCTGTGAAACTCAACTAAAAGCTGCCCAAATAAAATGCATGCAAGTAGCTTAAACAATTTTAGTGATGAAATTATAACACTTTGGTTCATCGGTTTAATAGACTAATTCTTGAGCTTAATTCTACTCCCGCTTGCTTAACAAAAGCTGCCATATGGTCGACCAAAGCTCAGGACAGCTGCAATAGCCAAGCTACTGCAGCCACAGAGCAGATGAACCCTCAGCACCGACAACCATTCACATATATACATGTGCATGCACATTTAAAACAGCAGAAGCTGAGAAGTAGAGATTCACAGCTTGTCACTGCACAGAAAGAGCGAAGTTCAGAGGTAATACTCCAGACAATCAGCTCATCTCAGCAGCAGTTTTTTTCCAATAAAAACCAACTCTTACAGCACCAATATGAAAACAAATCCATGTTTTAAGATAAATGTTATTTTTAAGTGTAATATTTTAAGACATTGGACATTAGGGATATGAGAAAAAAAATTTACGCTGATATATTGCGATATTTTATGTCACTATATTGTATCAGTATTCAAAACCAATATATAGATTTTTATTTTTATTTTATCTTTTAGAATTTGAATGGAACCATTAATGATGAGTGCAATTTTTGTAGTAAAATTAAAAGTATGACCGCCAGTTTGTGGCTGTTTTCACCTTCTTTGTTCCAGTGAATCAACTAGATCTAGTAATAAAACTGGATGTGATGAGTATGAAACAGGTTGGAGTGTTTAGAATGTGTTCAGACAGTGTTTATACAGTTAAATTAAGTTTTAAAATCACAATATGTAGTCTTACTCATCGCAATATATAGCAATACATAGTATTGTCCCGCCTGTATTGTAATACATATATCACCAGATTCTTGCCAATACACATCCTTATTGGACATACATTTTTACAGAAGACCTTATAGTGAAGCATTATTTCAAACCACTGACAACTTTAACAAAATTAATACAATGTTGTGTCTTGGTAACAGCAGACTTTTTAAAATTCTCACCCTATTCACATCTCTTTTTCACTTTCCTTAGAGATACCACAGCACCACCCACCCTATAATTCTCAGTATCTTTGTCACACAGTCCTGTCTGTAACAGACCTACAGGTGTAATTGATGGTCTTACAGTACCCCTTAGGTTTGGAATGAATCAAGCGAGTGAATGGATTACAGCTCTTTGAGTGACACAAGAGGACCAGACAAACATAAACTAGTTCTCATAAAATTGCTCAAGATTTAACCCACATTCACCTTTCCATTATAAATCTTCTAGAACAATGTTCCATTCAATCAAATACCCATGAAGTAAATAAATTCTAACAGCAGCAAAAGTTCAGCAGATGCTTCAAATCATTTTACTCAGAAAGACGTTGAAGTAATTGGGAACAATGTAAGCCATGAAATCTCTGAGGCTGTACCTGCCTGGAATCTGCTATAAGAAACAAAGCTGCTGCACAAAAGCAAAATCAGTTTTTACCTTTTAATGAAACAGCAATCTTGAGTTTATCATCCAACAGAAACGTGAAGGGTTTTTGTTGCTGCTTTGCTCAGTAAGTCATTCACAGGTAGCGAGTCTCAAAGTTCAGTCCCCCTTCTCTTCTGCTCACGCTAACTGGATCTGCTCTGTCAGACTCTTCTCTATATACATGCAGAACCATTGTTAACCACTCCCTCGATCCCCCCCCACCCCCCCCATGCCCTGTCCCCTGCTTCCACTGCCTCCTGCAAACTCTCTCTGTTCCACTCATGCAGACTCTTATTTTTCTAGAAGCTTCCTCTGTTTACAACTTTCCTCTCCTTATCATCCAGGACCATCCATGGTAAAATACCCTACCTGTATATATTCAGTCTACTGTTACCCGGTTTCTATACACTGTCACTTTCACTTCTGACCTTGATTTCGCCCTACACTTACTGTGGAGAGTTAACTCCTGCTTTAGGTGTTCACAGCAGAGAGTGCTGCTGACTTGCTCCTCCTCCTGGACACAGGTTGCATAAGACCAATCCACTCGGCCTGGAAATGAGCGGATAGATTACAGAAGACTTTCCAGCTTCTAGAACTTTACAAATAACCAACAGGGGAAAACATTTGGGCAGAAATTAAGGCAAAAAGCTCTAAATGCTCCAAATATTATGACTGTTTTTCTTCTGTGTGATCCATTAACCCTATTCTGTTTATGCCATCAGACTCTGTTTCATTCCATTTCATTCCAGGTAAATACAATTATTCCAGGTGGGATTTACTAAGTTACTGAACCCTAATATATTTTAAAATACCCGGTTTAATAGGGTAGATCTTATTGTTATGTATTTCTTTTTTAATTCTGCTTTAAAATTATTCATAATGTTTTAGGTTATTTTTTCTATTTCAGTGGGTTTGACAATTATAACAGCAATAGTAAACACTTGCAAGCGCAAGCAAGCAACTTGATTTTTTCTAACTTTTTCTGCAAAAGTTAAGTTGTCAGTTTCCTGTTGATAAGTTAATCACTAAAATAAAAAAAGCAGGTGCTCAAAACTCATGAAAAGAGCCAGTTTAGTCATCCACTGTTTTCTGGGCATTATTGATTGATTCAGGGGAGTGACATGGTGCTGAAGGAAGGGACAGCTGTGCCCTAAGTACACCCCCCTGAACCCCCCCCCCCCCCTTGCTCGATCAATAATTTAAAGGCTGGATCGCTAATGCAGACACGGTAGGGTGTCAGACAGGGTGGGGTTGAAGGATGGGAGGGGCAAAAGAAAAAAATGTGGCTGACAAATACAAAGAGACCTATAGCTAAAATCGTGTATTTACATATAAGCATAAAAAATAGTTTTTGTTTTTAATCATAGCCTGACATTGAAGCAAACTAAACGTATCCTGCTTTAAGTAAGTTAGGGTTACCGAAATTATTCAAATAAGTTAAATTCCAGAATAATAAGAGAATTATTTTATATTTATATTTATATTTTATTTATACTTTCTTCAAATTTAGAAGTTTAAATGCACTAGGATTCCTATTCATGTAAACAATTTGTAAAAATCCCAGATGATATAGTTCAGAGTATTTGAGTTAAATTGATAAATATTTATAGTTTAAGGCACACCTTAAATATGTGACTTAAAAAAATGAATGACATCGGTAGTGATGTCATGAAGAGAGCTGTAGACCTCCACAATCTTCTTCCTCCTTGAGTACAATTTCTAGATGTCTGCAGATGCTACTTTCATCTGTTCAAACTTTAAATTATGTTTAAATACCAAGGGAATATTTAGACATACCTTTCAGAAACGAGATGGTCTCTTTGTCCCACAGACTTGATTTGGTGTGAAATGTGTGTACCGATCCCAGAACAAAAGTAAAAGAACTGTGTAGCATCTTGCGGAAGCTGGTAAGAGAGTGTCACTATCCACAGTAAAATTAGTCATGTACTGACATGGACTAAAAGGTCAATCAGTGAGGAAAAGTTATTACCCAGAAAACAGCATAAAAATGTTGCAGTTTGCAAATGCACATAGACATGAATAACTTCATTTTCATGGGTTACAGTTTATCTTTTCAAACAAGCCTATAATTATGGCTCTAACGAGTGCTACACAACCTGGTTTCCCCTGAAACAAGGGGCCCCTAATTATCTTTACAGTTTTCAAATGCTGCCTGACTCACCATCATTATTATACTGTAACTGTACATCATTTAGCTCTACCAACACATAAAGAACTACTGTATGCATAGCTTCTGGCATTGGGAGAGTCACTTCTATGGAACAATGGTGAAGATGTTCCTTTAACTGTAAAAACAGAAGAATGCAAAGGCCTGAATTTGTAGGTTTGATGACCCACACGAACACATAAATTACCTCTGAATCAGAACAGACAGTCAGCCAGCACATGAGCAAGTGTGTGTGACTCATGTAAAGATCATTGAAAACAAGAACTGTGAATCATTTTGGATGGTTGTGAGTAGCCTGTTTCACAACACGTGTTGGCGGCCTGTCATAAGACACATGTATGGGTGTACATTCGATGTATAGTCTTGATCCACACTACAATGACACAAACCTGACCTCTAAATTAACATGAGCAGAGAGATGTGATAACAGAGACGAAGTGCTTCTGTTAGTGAGGTAATTAATAGGAAAAAAAGCCTTACTGGGGAGCCTGAAGACATTGATGGCAACAACAGAGCTTATACATAGAAAAAGTACTGTCAGCATGCACAGTCCACATGGAAAAAACTACATATCCAGGCCCACTCACATAAAATGTGTGCACTCTCTGAGGTCAGTCCTCGATCCAGAGGAACAATCGTTCTCTTTTTCTGGAGGGTTGCATCATAATCATCCCATGTTGATAGGAAGAACTCCAGCTGCACTGTGTCAGGGTGGAAGTCTGCACCCCTCATACCTCGGAGGAGTAGACACATGTCCGTCTTAACCCCCAGTGTGGATTTCTTTTCCAGGAACATGCAGGACGTGTATGACTGATCGTAAACAAGGATGGGTGTACTGGCAGCACAAATGCTGAATGAGAGCAGAGTGTATCACCAATATGAATGTTTTCAAGGTAGTTACCAAAAAAACACCCACAGGCTAGTTTTGGATGTGAAGCTCAGACATTTGGGAGAAAACCATTGCAAAATTTTTTCTTCTCTGCAGCTGGAGCAATGAAACTGAAGGTTTTCCACTGGAGAGAAATTGAGATTATATGACTCAAAGAAAATTATTTAAATAAACTGATTGGAAGTAATATGGAAAACTAGAGTGGCCAAATCCACTTGGTTCTTGGTTTAAATTATAATGGTGTCTCACATTTTTGTTTGATACATTTTTAATAGTCTACATGAAAAGATATACAACATTTAAAATTGTGACTTATTTCTAGATTTCTAGGCACAAACCACCTAGAAAGGCTATCAGTTCATCACAGGGCCAAGCAACCTTTCAGGCACACACTGCCAGTTTAGAAGCTCAGGTTCATCGAACATGCATGTTTTTGGATTGTGAAAAGAAACCAGAGTACCTGCGAAATCTAGGATTTACCAAATTGTACTGGAGACTGTTTTACTAACCTAGCTCAAGTTTTTTATTCTAAACCGACAAAAGTTAGCTCTTGGTAATATAACCAAAGCAAGAGTTATGTCTACATAAGCGGTACAAAGACAAGTGTTTCAAATTCTTAGTAGCGTGGATGGCATCATTGGGCATGGTCATAGAGAAGAGGATGTCTGATTTTGCAATCTCCGGGTTTTTATTTTTGCTTTTGGATCACAATGTGGTTCAATAGGACTCTGATTAGGATGCCTTCTTGGAGCTTCCATCTAAACATTCCAGTGAGAGGAGACCCCAGAGCTGACCTAGAACTCGATAAAGGGACTTTATATCCATCCTAGCCTGAAAACATATTTGCATCGACAGAATGCGCTGGAGAGTGTTGCTGAGATGTGAAATGTATATACAAGATAAAACACGTAACATTTACTCAATAAACAAATACCTAGTAAAATTTTTTTCATCAACTGCAACATGGAAGCAGGACAAAATCTCCCCTGAGGTTCAAAAACAACCCCTAGAATATTTTATAATGTAGTTCATTAGCAGTTAAGGAGTGAAGTGTTAATTTTTTACAACATAAAAATTAATAGATAAAACATCAAGGGGACAAGAAAAGTCTCCAACAAGTTGAGGGTCCCTTTAGCTGAGGTTGCCGAGGAAGAAATACTTTTTTAAAGGAAGGCACTGACCTGAAAGATGTATGACACAGATATAAGATGTGAAACTGAGGCCAGAGGAAGCATGTTAATTTCTTAAGTTACTGCACAAGAGGCATAAATAGATCTTCCGCTTATAATTTTTTTTTTTTTTTTACCACAAGCTGCTTCTTTGGTTAAAATAAACCAATAAAGTTGTTTTTAACAATATTTGTAATATTTGTAAAGACTTCCTTGGTTGATTTTCTTCTGAGTAAATAAAACTAGTTGTCGGTGATGACTGTCCAGGTCAGCATGAGTCTTTCCAGGGAAATATACCGTGTCTTTCCATAAATCATTCTTTATTTTAGCTCATGATCCATTCTTTTAATACTAATGTAGCTATTAGAATGTGAGTTTTTCTTAAATCAATAAATCAACAAAGATGGAACCTATTTACTGGAATCGGCCTGGAAAAAAAGTAAGTTTAAAACTGTCTCTGGTTATAGATATCTAAAATACTTAAAGATCATTAAAAAAATTAAAACTTAAAAAATAATTAGTTTCAGTGTTGTTTTTTGCTTTTGCCATCCTTAGGTGTCAGTCTTTCTGTCACCTCATATTGATTGTGAAAGCACCGACTTACAGACTGTTTATTGTTGACCAAGAAGTGGCAGACTCTGAATTATTTATCCATAAAAAAGAAGTTCCTTTTAATAAGATTCACCAGCTCAGCACATACTATAAAAATATATGTAATCAAAAGGAACTTAACTGACTACGCAGTAGATATGTGCAAACCTCAATCATCTACATCCGAAATGCATACTACAGAAAAGATTTACCCAAAGTAAGCTAATTTTACATTACTGTCAGCAATCATTCAAGTTGCCTAAATTCTGATTCATTCTTCCTTGAGATAGATAAAAAAATTTAAAAAAAGCTTATTCTCTAATTCACGTTGTTGGGTTTTTGCTTTTCAAGAGATTCAACAAAATTCCTTGGAGTATCTGAATTTCCTTAATTGAACTTTGCAGTTACTAAATGCATAAGATCTCATACTAGATGTGTACTTTATGAGCAGACAAACAACTCCACTGTGTGTGGACAGATGTGAAGCCTAAAGGTGAACTGCTACAACATCTTTGATACCTTTTCACAACAGAAAGAGAGACAACCATCTAAAAATAAAATGTAAAAATTTAATCATAAGTCGCATAATGTAATTTGAATTTTAAAAGTCCATATAAGGGGCGACCATGGCTCAGGTGGTAGGAATTTGTCCCATAATGGGTGGGTTGCTTCTCCATCTGTCTCAGTCGTTGTGTCCTTGGGCAAGACACTTTACCCGCCTTGTCTGCTTGGGGTGGTCAGAGGGCCCGGTGGTGCCTGTGTCCAACAGCCTCAGCTCTGTCAGTGCGTCCCAGGGAAGCTGTGGCCACCGTCAGCGTGTGAATTTGTGCATGAATGACTGAATGTAGTGTAAAGCGCTTTGTTGTCCTCTGACTGAAAATGAGCTACAAATTCAGGCCTTTTTCTATTGAAATAATCATATTAAATATGACAAGTTATCTGCATTCAAGTGAAAGTTTGTGATATTTTTCTCCTTTCTTCAGTAATTTATTGGCCATCTCAAAACCACACTCGGCAGTGAACAGACAGAGTTTGTGTCGAATGCTGAAAAAATAAATAAAAAATAAAAAGTCTCTGTCAGACCGGGATGTCTGTCTACAACCTGAAGCTAACTTCAGCGCCGTTTTGTTTGAAATAAAAAGTCTCGACTCGCACTCATTTTTAATTCTTTTTATGTATTTATTATTAGCTGTTTGCTTTTTATTTGCTGTTTTCAGTTAACTATAGTCTGCTGCTCATTTGAAATTTTAAATCTTAACCTAATCCAAAAAATTATTGGTTTTGTTTCTTTATCCGCCCGCTCTCTGCCAGACTGTGACCGAGAGAGCAGCAGGGTGTTGGGCTCCATTTTTAATAGATGAACTGAACAGATTGGAGGATGGCTGGAAGCCATTTAAAAGATGGACTGAGCAGACCACATTTCCCAGCAATCCTAGCGGTGACCCCTAACACACTCCTATTGGTCCGTGGCCATCAATGGTCACATCAATGGTGACATCAATGGTGACATCAACGATAACTTCGAAGTTTAAGTTTCGAAGTGCTCATCCTGTTGGTGTATCTAGTTTGGGCGATATCAGGACTGTTCCAAGACAGTTCGTTACGATGTCGACCTGCAGGCCATCCAGCCTGCAGTTGGCCCTTAAATCCTGCGCAAGGTTTTATAACTCTTCCTTTTCTTGCTCAACTATGGACACATTTTGCTCTCCTCCTCGTGGACTGGACCTCCCTCAACGCAAAGTAGGACTGAACTGGTTCATTTATGCTAATCTTGTGTCTGGGCGGAGATAAATAGAGAAAATAGAGTTTTTAACGAGTTAGCTCTCGTTTATTGTTGGTTTAAAGTGTTTTTAAGCGCTGAACCTGTTTGCTCATTTAGCGTCGCCACACGCACAAGTTTGAGCTGTATTTTCTGTGTTCAAAACTGTTTTTTTAATCCTGAGCGGATCCCGCTCTTTCTTTCTTTTTCCTTCCTCTCTTTTCCTCGCTCTCTCTCTCTTCCGCTCTCTGATCACCTGGTCGGCTGAGTCGGACTCGGTCCGTCCTGCGTTAGCTGGTGTTAGCTGAAAGGTTAACCTCATTGTTCCTTTGTCTTCTTTCACTCCATGTACTCCAGAGCTAAGTTTTATGGCCCTTTGTCTCCTTACAACCATGTGCAGTTCTCCATCTTGGCACAGAACTAGTTTTATGACTCTGTCTCCTAGGCTATCCGTGACTTGAGCCCCCTGGAATGAGGACCACCTCCCTCCCTGAACAAAGCCTGAGCTGTCTGTTTCTCCCTGATCCATTTCATTTTAACTGTGTTTAATTTTCAAATATTATTGTTTTCTAAGATCCGTAGTAATTAGTTGCATGCTTTAGAATAGATGGGAAATATTGACGAAATGTTTTGGCTGTAAGGTTGATCTATTTTTTCTTAATAAATTCCCCTTAGCTTAAAGAGAAATTGTCTGGGATTACTTGGAGTAATGCGTACAATTAATGTCCACAGCGTAAGAACTTATTCCTTCATCTATTGTTTAATTATCTCCACCTTATCAGGCAGGTAACTGAGACTGAACAATTTGGTTATGTATATTCCTGGAATCCACCAGGTGGTGCCCCCAAACTTGGTATTTTTTTACATAAAATTATAAATCTTATTAATAATTGCCCTAGGCAATTATTCATAATTATTCATAGCCAAATCCTACCTATCTGTGGCACATCAAGGGAGAAGCTGCTGTGTGTGCACCAGAGAGAAACCACTGTGTGCAGCAGAAAGCAGAAGATGCTGCAGTCAGTAAGGGGCAGGGTTGAGGAAGGCTGAAAGATTTAATTGGAATAGCCCAATGTCCTTCAAGAAAACAGCCAATGGGCCACCACGGTCGATGGAATAGCTTATAATATTTTCCTGATTAAATTATTACAGCCCCCGACAGCCCAAAAATGTGCATCGGCCCACCGGGCATTGGCTGGTATGCCAGATCGCCTGTCCATTCCTGGATCTGAAGTTAGCATTCATTTATGAAGTATTTGTCCATACCTGAACAGAGAAAGTACAGTACAGAGTAGAGGAATCCAGAGGACAACGTGGAACAACAGGACAGAGAAGTTGAAGACAAGCTGACAAATCAAATACAAAAACAGAAGATAAGTCACACAAGACACCAGTGAAGGACAAGAGTTAGCACGGGAGATTAAATACACATCAGGTATTCAGGGAAACACAGGACAGCTGGAGAGACGAGGAACAAGCCACAGGTGAGACGGACCAGGAAACAGGCAAGTAAGGGCAAAAACTCAATGAAACAGGAGGAAAGAGACACAGGGAACACAGGGATCATGACATGTTGACATGATGGCATCATGGAGTCACTACTAATTTGTTGACCACACATCCAAGAATATAATCTGAGTTCCATCACACCCCAAATGTGCTCTATTAGATTGAGATCTGGTAACTGGAGGCCACTGACAGTGAACTTATTTTCATGTTCAAGAAACCAGTCTAAAAGGATTTGAGTTATGTGACATGGTGGCATTCTCCTGCTAGAAGGGAACATCCAAAGAAGAGTACACTAAGGTCTTGAAGGGATGGACAAGGTTAGTTACAATAGTTTGCATTCAATTTAATTCAGTTTATTTACACTGATTCACAACAGATGTCATCTCAAGGCACTTTACAAAAAAGCCATTTCAATACAATCATTCCAAACATTCCAATCAGTTTAAAGCTTTAGCTAGTTTTCTATTTAAGGAATCCCAGCAGATTGCATTGAGTCATTGACTGGCAGTTGTGTCCCGTTGATGCAGCGTCCAACCACAGCAATACCTCATACTGAGCAAGCATGTAAGGACAGTGGAGAAGAAAAACTCCCCTTTAACAGGAAGAAACCTCCACCAAAATCTGGCTCAGTACAAGCGGCCATATGCCACGACCATCTGGGGGTTCAAAAAGACAGAGCAGAAATACAGTAAGAAAAAAAAGAACTGATTTAAGAGTACTTCCTATATTAAAGAAAGTAAAAAGTTAATAACAGGACATGGGGGATGCTCAGTTACTGGGAGCATCATCCCAGTCGATGCGCCCCTTCCAACGGGGCATTGCAGCTGGATACCATACCAGGTGTAGCTTCTATGTAGAGAAAAACACTGAGAAAAAGCAAGGTTAACAGTTAAAATAACAGCAAATAATGCAACTGGAGAGTAGTAGAAGAAAAAAGTAGCAGAGTGAAGAAAAGTGGTCAGTCTGTCCTCCAGCAGTCTAAGCCTAAATCAGTATAACTACAGAGATAGCTCAGGATGACCTAAGCCACTCTAACTATACGCTTTATGAAAAAGGAAAGTTTTAAGTCATTAGTACTAAGCTGCCCAAAATGTGGCAAGAACATATCCAATACACCTTCTTCTGACATCAACAAGGCATTTCATGCACACAACCGCTGCTCCATGTATGTTTTGTCTTTTTCACACCATTCTCTGTAAATCTGAGAGGTGATTGTGTGTGAACACTCCAGTAGATCAGCAGTTTCTGAAATACTCAAACCATGCTTACACCATCTTATCCATTCTTATGCTGTGTAAAGGGCCCACAATTTAAACGATTTCAAGTATTTAGTTGTTTATCTACATAATTTGGGCTTCCAGCTCATCAAACACATGAAAACAGGAATTCAAAAAATTAGAATACTGTGAAGAAATCAGCCCAAATTTTACAGGGCATGAATGTTTAAACATGTCACACACTACTCATCTACTAAACTCAAAGCACTTGCATTCGGGAATCAAGGTCCAAGGGTTTGGAGGAAGACGGGTGAGGAACAGATCTCAAGCTGCTTGAGGTCCAGTGTGAAATATGCAGTCAGTCAAGATTTGGGGTGCAGGTGTTGGTAAACTCTGCTTTCTTAAATCCAAGGTCAAGACATCAGTCTACCAGAATGTTTTAGAGTACTTCATGATTGCTTCTGCTGAGGATTTTGTATGGAGATGCAGATTTCATCTTCCAGCATGACCTGGCCCCTGCCCATACCACCAGAAGCACTAAAATCTGGTTTGATGCCCATGCCATCACAGTGCTTGACTGGTGTTGAGAAGGTTTTTTCACTCTAATTTAAAGCCTATTTTAAAGGAACAGACACACATTTAATTTATGACCCTGGGCTCTCTCTGAGCTCTCATTTCACCTTCCCGCGTGCTCGTTCATTTCTGTAAAAAGGAGCAATAAGAACAACAAACAACAATTATATCTTTTAACAGTGAGACGTCGTTCACTGGACTCAGTTCTAGTAACTGAGCACAGCTTAATCTCAGCATAAGGTTTTTATTTGAAACAAGTTAAAAAGAAACTCCTCCCACATAGATCTTCCTTCACAGAATGGTCACAGCTTCTTCACCAAAAGGCACACAGGATGTGCCACATTCCTCTTGATTATTCACGGTTTCTAAGTGTTTCCACATGCACTACAAATTTAAACCCTCATACAACATTAACAGAATTTATATCTCTTCACTGGCAAGCCAGCTCGCCGGACCTAAACCTCATTGAGAATCTATGAGGTATTATCAAGAGGAAAATAAGGGGCACCAGATCCAAAAACAAAGAAGAGCTGACAGCAAGCATCTTCCTTTCTGCTCGCTCTTGCAGCCCGCGCTCGTACACCGGTCACTCTCAATCTTCGATCTTTTTCGGGCACTTGTCAGGAGTTTAACTTTTTTAGTCTTGTGTGGAGTTACTGTTGGTGTCAAAGTTGTCCTGGGTCTCTTCTGTGTATTCGCACAATCCATAGAACTGCTTGCGAGTGCTGACTAGTGGTGGTGGCAGAGTGATCTAAAGTATTTAACATGAACGCGCTTAATGTCAAAACCGCAGACAACGTGGGAAAATCCGACCCAACAGAAGATAGAAAAAATTGGATACAGGCTTACAGGTGCACCCACTGTGAGCTGACAAGGAGTCAGGATGCTCATCAAGAGATATTTGAGTCATAAATGGTCAAATAAAAAGGCTATTGTTATGTTTATTTTGGGAAAAAGCTGCATATAGCCTCTTTAAGGCAAAGGGATTCCCTACCAAGTTTACCAAGATTGACATTTCATTTTAACAGTACCATGTTTTTATTGATTTGATGTGATCCTAATTTCTTTCCTTTTTTCACAAAAAAATTAAATGTTGATTTCTTCACAGCATTCACATTTTTTAAATTCCATTTTTGTCAGTTTTAGGAGCTGGAAGCTCAAATTATGTGCAAATAAAAAACTAGATACTTGAAATCGTTTGAGTTGTGGGTCCTAAATCTATAATATATGGAAGTTTAAAGTTTTTTGGAAATGGTCCGTTTGTCTAAATGCATTGCGTTGCTGCCATGGCTGATACTGTATACTATTGTGTAAAAAAGGCATTGAACAGCAGACCGACTCAGATCATCTTTTTGAGATATAAGTGTTCTCAGTGGTCTTTAAATTTTAAGTTTTTAGCTAAAATCATAAAACCTGTGCAGTTTTCGAGGACATAGCTTCAGAAGAGCAGCAATAGCTCATTAGCAAGGTGGAACCGTTACCACGAAGGACCCCTACCTCTCCCCCCCAGCAATTGCTTTTGTGTGTGCATCTGACCCCGCTTTTGTATCAAATTAAACAAAGATTTTTAAAAAGACCCTGTAAAACGCATTACTTTATATTATAATCTACATCGCTTTAACAAAGCAGCATGCAGCACTGGCTGTTGACCCATAAATAGCTGACGTAATGCTAGCAAAAGAGCAGATAGATGAATTAGCTCCTGACAGAAAAAAATAAACTTACCTGTAAAGATACAGGCTGTCCACTTCATTGTGTCTTGATGCAAGGCACTGCACCCGGCTTCGATAGTAGTGTACTAGCCCTTTTTTTCCTGCCAATTGGTGAAACAGTTTTCTCTGAAATGTTGACTGCACAGCGATGTTCACTTTTTAATCTTGCTGTGACCAAGAAACATAATCCATTTCTCTCTCACTGCAGATGGTTTTGGTAAAGTATGAAAGCTAAAAATATCATTCTTCTTAGTGGAGCAGGAGCTTGTAGCTAGCCCAGTGCGGTTGCTACGTCACAAACACAGTCTGTTT
Organism: Valencia hispanica; assembly: GCA_963556495.2. Taxonomy (NCBI): domain Eukaryota; kingdom Metazoa; phylum Chordata; class Actinopteri; order Cyprinodontiformes; family Valenciidae; genus Valencia; species Valencia hispanica. The sequence goes on from OY747713.1 coordinate 27,522,247, forward strand.
TAGACCGCCTTTTAGCGTCTGCTAGTGAGTCACAGCGATTTGAAAGCAGAAATACTCAGAAATGCAATTTTGAGCTTAATTTTCTTAAGACATGTCCTCTGGCATCAGAAAAATGCCACAAGACATGTTAACAACATGTTAACAATACGATAAACACAATTTTGATTGGAGTGGGTCTTTAATAAAGTGGTAGTGTGCATTTAGATGTGCAATTTATCAAATCCATTAACTTAAAAAAAGTGTTGGATTTTGTTTTATTCTGATCATTATTTTAATTCCTTGGCCACAGAGGAAAAAGTCAAACTTTAAAGATGAGGAAATATCTTTTATGGTAGCAACAAATTATTCAAAAAGATCTTTGACATTTGATCACCTCAGGTTAACTGCATGGTATCCATACAACAAAGAATTCCATCATAAAGTCAGTGCCTCAAGGTGATACTTTCTAAAGATCACATGCAAATGTTGCTCTTTGTGGCATGCAGTGGCTTGTCCCTTAGTTTCTTCACACATACAGTGGAGCAAAAGGTATTTGGCAGCCACCGATTGTGCAAGTTGTCCCACTTAAAAAGATGAGGTTTGTAATTTTCATCATAGGAACACTTCAACTGTGAAGGACAGGACATTATATGACTTTTAAACAATTTATTGGTATAATGTTGCAGAAAATAGGTATCTGGTCAATAACAAACGTTTACCTCAATACTTTGTAATGTAATCTTGGTTGGCAATGACGGAGGTCGAAGGCTTCCTGTAGGTTTTCACCAGGTTTTTACTCACTGTTGCTGGTATTTTGGCCCATTCTTCCATGCAGATCTTCTCTGGAGCTGTGGTGTTTTGGGGCTGTCGCTGGGCAACACGGACTTTCATCTCCCTCCACAGATTCTCTATTGGATTGAGATCTGGAGACTGGCTAGGCCACTCCAGAACCTTGAAATGCTTTTTACGTAGCCACTCCTGTGTTGTTCAGACATGGTGTTTGGGATCATTGTTATGCTGGAAGATCCAGCCATGTTTCATCTTCAATGCTCTCACTGATGGAAGGAGGTTTTTGCCCAAAATCTCACGACACATGGCCCCATTCATCCTATCCTTAATACTAATTAGTCGTCCTGCACGCCGAGTGGCATGGTGTTATCTGACCACATGAAATTCCCCCAATCCTCCTCTGGATGGTCTCTGGCAAACTTTGGATGGGGATCTTTCGAGTGCTGCAGGATTTTAATCCATGACGACATAGTGTGTTACCAATAGTATCCTTTGTTATGATGGTCCCAGCATTCTTCAGGTCATTGACCAGTTCCTCCATGTAGTTCTAGGATGTTTCCTCACCGTTTTTAAGATCATGTGTACCCCACGAGGTGAGATCTTCCATGGATCCCCAGATTGAGGGAGATTGTCAGTGATTTTGTATTTATTCTATTTTCTAATAATTGCTCCAACAGTTGATCTCTTCTCACCAAGCCGCTTGCCTATTGTAGATTGGCTCACCCTAGTCTTGTGCAGGAGTACAATCTTTGACCCAGGTGTCCTTAGTCAGCTCTCTGATCTTGGCCATGGTGGAGGTTGGAGTCTGACTGTTTGAAGGGGTGGACAGGTGTCTTTTATACAGATAACAAGTTCAGAAAGTTGCTATTATTAGAGGTAACTACTGGAGAATAGAAGAGCTTCTTAAAGAAGTTGTAACAGCTCTGTGAGGGCCAGAATTCTTGCTTGTTTATAGGTGCTAAATACTTATTTTCTACACAATTAATCAAGTAAATTCTTTACAAAACATACAATGTGATTACGTGGATTTTTTCACATTCTGTCTCCCACACTTGAAGTTTACCTATGGTGAAAATTACAGATCTTTCTCATCTTTTTAAGTGGGAGAAGTTGTACAATCGGTGGTTGCCAAATAATTTCTGCCCCACTGTACATCTGGTACAGCTGAAGATATGTGAGATAAGAAAACATTCCTGGTTGGTTAAATTATATTGCAATCAGCAAGTTGGTGTGAAACTGTTAGGAAGTCTGGGTTGTCTGACTGTTGTGCTCTCCTGAGTCTCTCCATCGGATAGTGCCACAAGAGCAGGTTCCATCTTGGATGGAGTTTCCCGCTGCTTAGTTTCAGGCTTATCAAACAGGTTTCTTAAGAAGCTGACTGACTGACATTCAGTGCCTGAGTACCTCTAGCCCTCTGTGTTCCCGCGATTCTCCTAAGTAAAATTAATTCTAAAGATGCTTTGCTTTGACCTTACCTTCTCGTAACCTACCTGTTCTCTCCTCCAAGAGAGGAGAACACTCCTCCTACTTGTTTTGCCTCCCAGTTCCTCTGTGACCTGTTCCTCGATCCCAGAGCCTCCAAGTCTCAATCCACGTCAGACAACCTGCAGCTCCTACCTCTGATCATCGCCTCTGCCTGTCCGTCCCCCAACTATTTTTCCGGTGTGCTTCCATTCTGGATCCATCCTCAATCTCTCAACAGACAGCCTGGACTCCTCTTCCCCTCTGTGGCTCCTTGCTTCATCTCCATCAGTATGAAGCTCATTATTCATAATCATTTCATATCAACAACTGGATCTCATCTCTCCACTTACCTCTCTAGTGCATCCCGTCCACTTCCTCTGCGAAGGTCCTCCTGGGTTCCTACCTTCTACATTCTCTTCAATAAAAAACTTTTTAATCTGCTTCTGGTTTTCACTTGTGCCCTGTGTGTGGGTCAGAAAAGCTACAGAAATCATGAGACAAACTTTTAATTTTCACTTTAAGGGAGGGGATTAAGAAAATGGGAAGGAAATTGTGCATTTGTATAGGAAGGTAACCACATCTAGGATGAAGAAATATGAATAAATTTACAGCATTCTTTTCTTGATGTCACCTCTTTGCTTCAAAGAGAAGAGAAGAGCTCAGGCTCAAGATTAACTTGGGTTCACCTGTGATATCTCTGTAGTTGAGGAATTGAAAACTATTCTTGTCCTAATTTTTCCATATGACTGTAAGATTAAAAGGGCAACATTGTAAACACAGAGTTTGGAGATTATTGAATGAGTCACTGCAGAGTTACACGTGTACAGCTTAATCTACTCTGGAATATGTTCTACGCCGGTAAATAAAATAAAGGGAGATGGGCCCTGAGGAGGAGATTATTTTATTTGGAGCAGAGTAGAGTTTAGAGGCCAAGCTCTGGGCCCTAGAGGCCACAGCATCAGCAGTGCTACTCAGTCTTTAATGTCTGTTTATCCCATCTCACTCCCACAATAGTAAGACAACTGATCCACTGAGGTACAGAGGGGTTGAAGATTTTTTTCTCTCTAAACTATTTCCTGAAACCACTTGGTTGTTAATCTAGGGGTTTCTATCAGCAATAGATTTGCTTACAGGAAGTGTCCAAAGCAGACAAACTTCATATGTCTGAGGCTGTCAAGCAGCAACAACGTGGTGCATGAGTTTACTGATGATTTGAGTCTCATAGAAGGGAGTAGTTTCCTTCCAGGCTCTGCAACAAGCTGGCAAAGATGTGAGGTTACATTCTTGCAGCACATCCAGCATCATGTTCCATATCAAGCAACCATGTGTGTACGGTAACCACGGGGACTGGGACAGAAATGGACCGGATAAATGTCACAAAACAGTGTTAAAGCAGAAGCTGCCTCAAAAGAGCTCAGCATGGAGCCTGAAGGATCCAACTCACATGTTTAGGTTGATCAGGTTTTTGAGTTTTTGTCCAAAATGATTCAAAGAATACTTTGCATACTGACCTGATGGAAAAAAGTATGTGAATATGATGTTTAGCGTAATTTCACTCTTTAATTTGCTTTTGTTTTAATGAACCAGACTGTAAACTTTCCTCAATCTTAAAACTGGGAACTCAGTGTGTTGTAGCAAACACAGTCTGCAAGAAGGATTCATGAATAAATATTACTATGGAATGACTTTAGGGAGTCTTTAGACTTTTAAATAATTGACATGTTCTGTAACTGAACACAGAGGGGAAATTATTCATAGTTTGGTCGCTTCCAGTCATCTAATTCAGCTAGTTTAACACTTTCTGCTGTGTGTATCTATGCTGGAGTCTCATTTCTGTGATTTCTGAACAACTGACTGGAACCTGGAATCAGCCTCTCATCTCTACAGTTATTCCCCATCGTTTGACAGCAAAATAATTTTCAGCCACATATATCTGGAGGACAGTTATTTAACTTTGGAAAGTTTATTGACTCGTGTTATGCCTCTTACCAACTAACTGACTGACTCTCACAAAAATAATACACTGCTCACAAAATAAAGGGAACACTTAAACAACACAATGTAACTCCAAGTCAATCACACTTCTGTGAAATCAAACTGTCCACTTAGGAAGCAACACTGATTGACAATCAATTTCACATGCTGTTGTGCAAATGGAATGGACAACAGGTGGAAATTATAGACAATTAGCAAGACACCCCAATAAAGGAATGGTTCTGCAGGTGGTGACCACAGACCACTTCTCAGTTCCTGTGCTTTCTGGCTGATGTTTTGGTCCCTTTTGAATGCTGCTGGTGCTTTCACTTTAGTGGTAGCATGAGACAGAGTCTACAACCCACACAAGTGGCTCAGGTAGTGCAACTCATCCAGGATGGTACATCAATGCAAGCTGTGGCAAGAAGGTTTACTGTGTCTGTCAGCGTAGTGTCCAGAGCATGGAGGCGCTACCAGGAAACAGGCCAGTACATCGGGAGACATGGTGGAGGCTGTAGGAGGGCAACAACCCAGCAGCAGGACCGCTACCTCCTCCTTTGTGCAAGGAGGAAAAGGAGGAGCACTGCCAGAGCCCTGCAAAATGACCTTCAGCAGGCATCTGAAGGCTCAAATGGTCGGAAACAGACTCCATGAGGGAGGTATGAGGGCAAATTTGCCACTGGCACCCTCTGCTCTTCACAGATGATAGCAGGTTCACACTGAGCACATGTGACAAGCGTGACAGTCTGGAGACGCCATGGAGAACGTTCTGCTGCCTGCAACATCCTCCAGCATTATCGGTTTGGCAGTGGGTCAGTAATGGTGTGGGATGGCATTTCTTTGGGGGGCCACACAGCCATCCATGTGCTTGCCAGAGGTAGCCTGACTGCCATTAGGTGCTGAGATGAGATCCTCAGACCCCTTGTGAGACCATGCTGGTGCAGTTGGCCCTGGGTTCCTCCTAATGCAAGACAATGCTAGACTTCATGTGGCTGTAGGGTGTCAGCAGTTCCTTCAAGAGGAAGGCATTGATGCTATGGACTGGCCCGCCCGTTCCCTAGACCTGAATCCAATTGAGCACATCTGGGACATCATGTCTCACTCCATCCATCAACGCCACATTGCACCACAGACTGTCCAGGAGTTGGCGGATGCTTTAGTCCAGGTCTGGGAGGAGAACCCTCAGGAGACCATCTGCCACCTCATCAGGAGCATGTCCAGGCATTGTAAGGAGGTCATACAGGCACGTGGAGGCCACAGACACTACTGAGCCTCATTTTGACTTGTTTTAAGGACATTACATCAAGTTGTGTCAGCCTGTAGTGTAAAGAACAAGAATTTAATAAGAATATTTCATTCATTCAGATCTAGGATGTGTTAGTTTAGTGTTCCCTTTATTCCCTTTATTTTTTTGAGCATTTTACAATTTCCCATAATACAAATGATGGAATAAATAAGAAGTCAAAAATCTTCCAGAAATGGGACAACTAAAACTTAAAAAACTCATGTAGGGCCTTCAGGTGTAGGCATGTCATTGGGATGCGGGGAGAGGTTTCCATCTCCTCTACCCCATGGCAGCCTGGGTCCCAATTTTACTGTACAACTTAGACACTCTCACTTATAACATTCTCATAAGGCACAGATGTAGGAACTTTGGGGTGGGCAGACTTTTCGGCATCCAGAGGAGGAGCCCTTCAACCAGCTTCACCTCTGGTGCCGGTGCCCACTGTTACACTGCATATAGACACTGAGGGCTTGGAGTGGGGGAGGGGTGTGTGTGACTGCTTTTGACACATCACACCCCTTCTGTTTTAAATACACATTATAACAACACGCATCAACACCATACCCGAGCGGGAGAAGAGAGGCTAGGTCATTCCACACCCCTGTTCGTTATTGGCCATCGGGGGTTGGGGTCTGGGATGAGGAACAGGCGCTCTAGTCGTGGGCCTGGGCTGCTTTGCCACTGTGTGGGCTTTGGCAATCTGCTTGTCTCCATTCCGGTAGGGTATGGGGATCACCTCCTGGGTCTGGGGGCTGGTTACTCTGCTGGGGTATCGGTACCTGGACCTGAGAGTATAGAGTGTGTATGGGGAGTTTGAGTGAGTGTACAGCATCTTTTATTGTTTGTCTTGGTGTGCATGTGAGAGTGTATGTGTCTAAGAGGGAAGTTACGCATGACTGTCTGTGTGTTCCTGTGTATCCGTTAGGTTGGGTCTTGGGTATCAGTCAGTGTGTGCTTTACCGATGTTCTCCTTTCGTTGCCGTTGGCCCCTGTCGGCCAGTCCCTGGTCGGGTGCCCGTGTGCTTGTCGCTGCGGGCCCCCAGGCCCCTGCATTGTAGCTGCTGGATGTTCTCCCAGGGCTCTCCTCTGCACGTCTCTTGGGGGGTGGGGTCAGCCCTGCATTGGTCTGCCTGGGGCAAAAACAAAAACAAACAAAAAAACTGAAAAAAAGAATGTATGTACGTATGTATGTACATTCAATGAGACACTGCTCATGTTTTTTTTTAGATTTTGTTTTATTTTCAGCACAACTGACGAGTAAACTTAAACTAAAACTAAACTAATCTCTTTTAATTATAACAAAACATAGTGAAAAACAGTGGAGCAAGGTTGCATTTGTCCCTATCATAATGTTCTTGACCAATGACAGTACTTCTAATCCTGCCATCAATTTTAAAGTAGTTTTTTTTTTGTTTTAAATAAGCACAGTGTCTTTAAAAATCTTTTTTTCCTCTCTTTATACTTGTGGCTTTTTCACATTCCAACTCCATCTCTCTGACTTTATCTCTTTTTTCTCTCTCAACAAAGGTCACAATTTTTATAGATCCATGCAAGGCTGTTCTGGGATTCCCAAAATATCTTAGATTCTCTTATCAGATATTTGCAGAGGGATTTAAAATAGGAGTGTTCTTGGTTGAGGACATGACAAGGTTGCTCTGGTGTCAGTTGCTCTTGTTTGGACTGCCTCGGAGTGTTATGTGAAACAGAGTAAAAAACATTTCCAGGATCCAGAGGAAACACAGCGTTGCATATTCAAGCACAATAAACCCAAAGTGGTAAAAAGGTTGGGGACCCAGAACTGGTCTTTATTTTACCTCTTCATATCTTCTAAAAATATACAGATCCAAAATTCAGAAAGAGGCGAGAAGGTTTGAGTCACCAAAATCCATCAATCCATCCATCCATCCATCCATCCAAATTCTGATTCCATCTGAGGTCTTCTCCCAGTGGACCACCCTCCATAGGGATGGGCCCAAGAGGAATCCTAATCAGATGCTCCTATCCCCTCAGCTTGCCTGTGGATGAAGCTCATTTCATCCACTTGTAACTGGGATCTCTCATCATCCTCATCTGACTCTTTCTGTTGTGGAGAAGCAGTGGGTCTACTCTGCGCTTGTGTAGTGGTAGCTCGTTTTATCTTCTTATATCAAGGATCTTGTTCTTTGACTCCTTATCCACATATCATGACCATAGGTGAAACTTGTAACTTTCATCCTTACTTAACCTCCACAAACAATGCTGATGACTGATTTATTTTTGTTGAAGTCTCCCACTCTGTCATACCATCACTCATGAACAAGCCACTAAGATACTTAAACTCTGCTGCCTGGGGCAGAGAATGACCTCCAACTTGGATGGAGCTTTCCACCTTCGTCCAGTTTGGCAAGCCTGATTGGGGGGGAAAAAAGCCTTCTCTCTCCGTTAGTTTGTCTTATTTTTAGAAGATTTTCTTCTTGGGAAGCTAAAAGACCCTAAAGTGTAAAATACTAAAAACCTGAAGGAACAATTTTAAAATACCTGTTACTCAAACAGACGTTACCTAAATGTGTCTTCATCATGAAATTCAGATTAAGTTTCAACCTCTGAAAGATCACTTACTGTATTCTGTAATGTTTTAGCAGACATTTACATCAGACTTTTGAAAAGGAAAGGGTGTTTGGAGCAAAGATCAGACTGCTAAAACAGCAGCTTACAAATCAGCGATGAAGCATAAATAAAGCATTTAAGGAGAGGTGTTTGAAAGCTGCTGAAAGTATTAATATTACTCCTATCTTATCATTTTTCTTTTAGAGGTTGCAGCTTTCACAACTGCGACTCTCACAGAACAAGTTTAAAGACGCTATAAGCATTAATAAGTTCTTTCAGAACTGTTCAAAGGCACCAAAAACAAGTAGCAGATAATGTTTTCTTTATATACGTTGTCTAATAGGGTTTCTTATGCTCTGAGGTAAAATTTCCATCTGGTATTTAAGCAACATAAAGTTGGAAGAGAGCAAAACATTGCTAGTGGTCTCCATGGTACTTTTTACTTTGATGACACAGTAAGAATAAATGTATTATTAAGCTTTCATACATCATTTGTTTTCATGGTTGGATTTATGTCACTTCTTTTTAATTAAATATATAGTTAGTAAATGAACAACACAGAAATATAAATTCAGGGTGTTTTCACAGTATAAGCTTGAGTGTCAGCTGAACTGACTTGAATGAATCATAATATTTGGGTCTAGCTGCTGTGTTTATTGTTGTTATGAGTTAATAGGAGTGGAGACTGACAATAAAACACTTCCATGGGGATTTAGACTGTGTTGACTGACCCTGAACAGAAAGTAACAGTATAAACAGAGATCCCTCTCACCATGACCTCACCGGAAAAAAAAATTACAGCTATTGATTCATTCATTGTCAAAAATGCTCCAGAAGGAATTTTCCATTGTTCTTCAAGTCTGGGCACAACTCTATGCTGCCATGTCGCAACAGCAGAGCCCTTTTCTCATCTGTGTTCAAAGCCTACAGCTCTCTCTGCTCTGAAGCATATAATTTCCCCTTTGTGTTCATACATTAACAAGTATCTTTGGGATGTCTGCAGCAAAACGTTTAAGGTAGATATGAAAAGAAACATTTTGACAACGAAAATTACCTCAAAATTGGAACCACAAATGTGTAAATTGTAGGTAATCTATGTTTGTGGTTCCCATATGAAAAAATGTGGAAAGGTCCAAGGGGTATAAATACTTTTGGAAGGCACCACACTTGAACATAGATACACCTTAAAGCAAAAGACCTTGAATATCCCGTCTGTTGTTGTGTCTTTATAGCCGTCTAGTATTTTACTGTTGTGGGAAAAAACGTTTCCTCCCCACAAAGCATTCATCTTACACGGCCACAGGTGGATATGTATCAGGAGTGTTCTAGTCTGAGCAGATCAATGCAGATTTAAAGTTTCTCGAATTATATTAAAAAAATTTTAAAAATACATCGTTTTCATGTCATTCATTGTCAATTCATTTGTTAGAGTAAAATAAATGTTTCACTTTAGAGCTTTAATAGGATTTATTTTAAACAATTGTACAGCTAGCAATTATACATGTCCATTTGTAAATCAGGGTGTTCAGTGTTTTCTGTAAATGTTCCTCCTATTTTGTCAAAACGTTTGAACCACATGACTTCAGCATCAATGAAAATCTGTGCCCAAACTTGTCTCCTTACAATTTATTAGATGTTTTCTTAATGTGAATATTATCAAACAGCAAATTACTACAACAAAGATGGGAAGAGAATCGTGGCTGGCAACAAATCTGCAAAGGCCAAATGGAAACATGTGATCACAGTTGGCAATCAGGTCCCAACATATTTCAGATTTCCAACCTGTTTCCACCGTACTGCCTGCCAGGTTTCCATTTCGTCCCTGATGGTTCGAATGAGCAATTCCCTGGAATCAATCAGCAGAAAGTGAAAATATATTTTTGTTTAATGCACCTGACTCATGTTATGTCATATCAATCCCTGGCTGCAGAACCTCAATTACTAGTCGGTTCATTTGGCTGTAAAAGCTTCCTCACTGACACATTTAATGATCCTTGGGTGTTTTCTTTGTCAATACAGCAGTACACTGTGGCACTCCAATTACCATCACTATTTTAGAGCTGTATAATTATGGTACAGTTGTGGTTAGAAGGGTTGCATCACATTATCACTATTACATCACTACGCAGTTTTTTTACATAGTTCTGTTCACATGGGAAAGTTGAACTGAAGTTATTTTCAACTGTATTCTGATGGGACCATAGGCCAAGAAACGGGACATGGCAGAAACTGTATGTCTTTCTCTGTATAAATGGCATGAAAAATCATTGTGATGCATTGGAAAAAATCTTGAATGACTTGATGCAGATTTTTACCAAATTGCATTAAATCATCAAAGGATTTTTACTGTAACTGTTAGAAGTTGGTTTGAATTGGACTGATGTGAATATGACTATAAGGTTGGATTGTATTAAAATGAATGGGACATATGTAAATCAAATTCAGCTCAACTAAATTTTATATGACTGGCTATAAATTGAACTTATTTTTCATTTTCAAAATTGCCTCAAAAGGCCATCACTTTGAATTTGGTACTATGTCCAGACTAAATTGAATTCCAATGCAGATTCACAGCAAAAATATCTGCCTTGCCAGTGCTTAGAGCTTTACAGGCAATAACAAATAGAGACAAAACACACTTACAGTATCATAACTTCAGGCTTTCCCCTAAGCAAATCCTTTTGGCTTCCTTCATCTGGAATATTAAGGATCAGAATGTCCTTCACTGGAATGTGCAACAAAGCAATCCCAGATACTCATGGAATGCTGGAATAGGAATGACATGAGTATTTAAGCAGGAGTAAATAAAGGATGTGTAGGGGTCTCAACAAACTTCCTAGAAAGTGTCTTAAATTAGATGGTGTGCAAGATGTAAAAGAAGAAGGCAAAATGAATGAATAGTCAACTAACTACAGTTATAGGACAAATAACCTATACTCTTTAGGTTCTAGGGGGGTTCTTAGGACCTATACATAACTATTTAAATCTAACCAGCTGTCATTATTTATCAAACAAGAATGAAGACAATATGAAAAAAAGGTGTGTAAAGAGTTAACTCCACCCTTTGTGCCTCCATGGGATTTAAAAGTGAAATAGGTGAGAGGTGCTGCTGTTTGTATGCACTTGAATAATAATTACAAGCAAACGAGACTACATCTATGAAATCAAGAAGTGCCTCAAATAATTCTACTAGATTAAAAACCTGACCACAAAAAAAAAATGGTTTGTGTAAATTGTATTACAACATTTTTTTTTTAAACCAGTTTGCTTCGTAGTGGTTCACAGCTTCTGATATGCACGGTTTAAAATCATCATTTTGTCTTTCTCCCACATTCATATATATCTTCTATGAGCTGTAAATACATATTATTTTAAATCAGTGGTCAGCTTTGTACTTTCTGGTGTTATTTATTAAGAGCTTATTAGAAAAAGGGGGAAAACAAGTGTAAGTAGCATGACATGGCTACCTTTTAAAGAAGGTAAATGTCTCCATCCAGTGGTCAAAAAGAAAACAGTTTAATACGTTAATATGAAAACGAAGAAAAAATATTAAATAAAAATGCCAAATAATTACGCTAAAGTAATACATTACCTCCAAACTAAATAAATGTTTCATAAGTGTTCTATTTTTTAGGAAAAGTACGTTGTAGTACAGGATTGGACGTCAGGACGTCACCAGACGATAGACTGTATATAACGACGTACGTTACCAAGGCAACAGCTACATGACAAAAAGCGAAGTTTGTCTAAATAAACGTAGTGGCACCAAGAGAGCTTCTGAATCAATCCTCTACTTGTTAACAAGAACTGCTCTAAAGTTTATATTGTTTTTAAACATTTGATGGCGAAACTCACAATGGCTGGAGAGGAATCCGCATTTGAGGATACTTTTTCTTTCAGCCCTCTTCCCGCTAAGAGCTTCTCTTTCCAGCAGGATAAGAACACCTTGGCGCTGTTGATGAAATGGTGACATAAAACGTTTGGTAAACTTTCTCTCATCGTTCCAGGTGTGTTGTTTCTTATTGTGGATTTCATTCAGGTCCATGCTGGGGAGGCTTTCAGCTCAGACTTACAGTTTTAACAGTAACTTCCACCCTTACATCTGTGAAACGTTTGCATTGGTAAGACATGTTTTAATATGTTTACTGTCTATATTGGAATTTATTTTTACACTAAAATATGAAAGTGTTACTTTATCCAAAATCATTGTTCACGTCAAAATCCCATACTTTTAAAGATTCTTCTGTTTCCCCCTTTTATTTAAGTAAAAAAAGCAAATGTCCCACCCATGGTTGGATAGAAATAGATGAATATGGCTAAAAGATTGATGATTTAGACTGTGGGAAAGGCGCATAAATTCTGGAAAAAACAAAACTATTTTGCATGCTCTATTTTCTTTTTGCAAGTTCTTATCCAGTCCTAGAAAATATTTACATCAGATTCCAGACTTTTCCAGACAACATAGCAACCTTGCTCATCTTATCTAAAAAATGAGGTGCTCTACATTTTCTTCTACGTCTCTTTATTTTCTCAGTCTAAAATGAATGCATTTGATGCCTTTCTCCATTCAGTGTTTCTTCAAAGACCCTCAGGTGATTCCCAGTCTAAGAAATATGGTGGCCGGAGTCTGGGTGCCTCTTGGTATGTCATCCCCCCAGAGATCCTTTGATCAATGATAGCAGGAAGTTGATGTCATGTGTTGTTAAATTTTTGAAGACGGACAAAGGCTGAGGGACTCTTGTGTGTTTTGTAGAAAGGTCAGTAGTGTCTGTCAGCACAGAGCTTGTGCCCTGTACTAAGATCTCCATGGAGCTGTTTGATCCAATCTATTCTTGCGGCATCCTGAGGCCCTCTGGTCATGTAGTTAAATGCTTACATGATGTCTACCCTGACTACGATGAACTTCGACAGGTGATCCCCTCTTCATTTATTCCCTCTGCCTGTTTGTATCTATTTCATTTCTGAGCTTAATTTCAAGGCTTTTTTGACCTCTTTCAGATGTTACAGGAAGAGGATTCTGAGCACTACTATGTTGTTGGAAGGATGGAGCGGGAAGAGTTTTTGTTTCGCCTCTTCAAGCACCTGTGTCTTGGTGGAGAGCTCTGTCAGTATGAAGACACCATTGATCTGTACATTACCACAACAAAGAAAATGTACAAAGACCTGATAAGGTGATCACAATCTGGCTGTTCAAGCTGTAGTACAGGACTTCAAATTATAAAGAAACCCCACAACTGTTTAATTACTGATTAGAATCGTCAGTAGGCATTGACGGGATTCTGATATCAAGGTATCACAAAGTTGTAAAATGGTATGCCCTCAAAACCAGTGAAAATGATCTGTCATACTGTTCCTGTGATTTAGTCTTTAGTAAGATGCCAGTGAAAACTTTGCGCTTAAATTAAATCAGAACTTTCTCTCCCCCACCTATTGCTCCAAATAGCCAGTTAGACCACTTAGTTGCTTGGAAGTATTAAATCTAGTTATGAAATACACAGAATGTACAGGAGTCCTACACATTTTCTATGTCAAAATTAAATTCCATACTTTTTCAAATTTTTCAAGTATTTCTACATGGCCAGGTTTAGGCTTAAATATGGTGCCTGCAAAAACTACAAACTGTGCAGAAGAGGGAAGGAAAAAGAAAGGATTGAAGCATAGGTGGATAATGGATAGATGATTAGACGGATTGGAATGATGAAGAATCTGCAAATGATGGATGGATGGATGGATGGATGGAGCTTTTAGATAATGGATTAGATAAATTAATTGTATTCAAACTATTTTCTCATACTTATCCACACTTAGAAAAATCTGATATCAAATTTCATACATTGTACTGACTGTGTAGGAATCCTGTAGTGCAAAAACTGAAGCACTACTAATTAGAATAGATAATACTATACAGTGTTTTAAATCTCTGTGGTAAAGCAATGATATTGTGATATTTTTTACTCAAGGTTATCACACTGTGAGGATCTGAACTTCACTATATGTTCTAATCAGTCATAAATGCATTTATTTTGTAGTGTGCAAAAGGATTCAGAAACAAAGAAGATCAGCGTGGTGTCTACTGTGCTCAAAGTCACTGCTTATGTAAGTGAGCAGTTTATATGGCGTTTAGATTAAATGGTGACTTTCTGAAAACCAAAAGAAATCCTTTGAATATCACTACAAAAAAACCTGGAGCCATTCAAGAAAAAAGAAAAGAAAAATCTGACAGACTTTCTGAACACTGCATTGTTTTTGTTCTTTAGGATGAGTCTGGGCAATGTTTTCCTGGAACTCAGGAGGAGGAGCAGACATTTGCCTATTTAATTGTGGATCCTGTCAAACGAAATGTGACTTTGTTCTACCACATCTACGGAGTTGGAAAATTATCTCTTTAAGAGCTGGAAAAGGAAGACATATCAGAAATTTTGACCAGCTACAAAATTAAATGTTGTTTGGTCCAATGAAACTGCATGCATAAAATACTTATAACTTTTTTTTCCCCCATTGTGACTAGAAAAAGTATCTTCGACTTCTCGTTTTGGTTAATTATAGAACATGAACATAGTGCCTTGCAAAATATTGCCACTCTTTCAGTGCTTTAGCCAGAAATGTAAAAAGATGGCTGCAGGCCTGTTTAGTGTCAATAGCAGTACATCCTTAGCATAAGATGTTTTATTTACATTGAGTTGAGCAATTTATATATATATAAAAAAACATAAACTACTTTTCTTTAGAATTATGAATTTCTTTATGTTAGTCCATCACCTAAAAATCCAGTAAAATGAAAGTTTATTAACATCCACGTTATCACTTTACAAACCCTAACGTGACATGTGGAAAACTTTGGAAGTTACAGTAGCAACAGACTGGAAGACTTCCAAAAGTGGTTTGTACTTGTGTACAAGACCATAGTTCAATGTGTAATAATGTAAAGAAAAAAGACACAGAGCAACAAACAGTCCAAAGAGCTTTATTGAAACAAATAAATTAATAAGTTAGTTTTCTAAAAATCTTTTCTCAGCAGAAACAAATTTTTTTTTTACCTCTTTAAAAGATCAAATATAGGTTAGATTAGAAAACAAACCAAAGTTGCATTTTATTCAGCCAACTGCCCCATCACTTGGACTTGGAAGACTTTGTGTTGAGTTAGCATTTTGCTTATTGCTCGTTCGGTTCGTGCTTTATTCTAACAGCAGCTCCAAAACCTACAGTAGGAAAGCAGCTAAAGGAGTAATGAGGTGGAATGTCGAATGGCAGCAAGTCAGTGAAAAGATGGACAGATGGTAGGACGTTACAAACAGATAAAGGAACGTGCAGATTGGTTCATGCATAGCATTCAGTCAGTTGGACAATCACTAACTTTCTTCTCCTAATCAGGTTTCTAAACTAGCGCCCCCTTGTGGCCTTAGAGGTAGTTGTGTGGAAGCCAATCTTATCTAATGTGACATGCTTTTATAACATCACACATGCCGGCAGAGATTCCTTTGTTGACACAAATGCCCATGCCTCCAGCCTCCACATCTGGGATACCATATGGGTGTCTATGGAGGTAGGATGATATGCCGATGATACAGTAATATTCTTAGAAAATTACAGCAGTTGTAAAAGATTAAATCTTTGCAATAAAGTATTTCTTTAGTTAAAGGTTATGCAAAAAAAGTAAAAATGCATTCTTGTGTGTTATTTCTACAAAACAAATCTCTTCCAAGCATTTTCAATGTTTTAAGTAGGAGTTAGAAAGGCGCACCACATCGTTTATGGAATAAGGGGAAAGAAGGCACAGGTTTTTTGCTTTTATCTTCTTTCTGGAACACATTGTGTTTTTTTTTTCTAATATGGGGCCACATAAGGAACAACATGCAATAAAGTGATCTTCCATTAATCATCAAGAAGCTCAACATTTTAGGTAACAATGAAAAAACAGCGCTGTTCATGGTAACACTGGTTCTAATAAACAGGGATCTCTGCAGTAATTCAGAGCCTAGAAATAAAGCTATCCAAGTAGTTTCCATTGAAATAAGCGGGAAGTTTGGATTGTGCCTACAGCAACTTCTAGTATCAAGAACCACTGGAGCAGAAATAGATCTCAACAGGCCGAGCAATAAAGTACATTCACTGTTTAAAAGTCTCACTTAAATGGAAAAGTGGAACACCTGAGTCAGCTGGACCTGACTGGGGATGGAAGAATTTCTCACTGGACAAAAACAATTAAGGTTTCTTTTAGCTGTTGCAGGCAGGAATATGCACATAATACATTAAACACGACATCAATGTTTGACATCAACAAGTCTGTGAACCAGATAAGCTGTGGGTCCTTTTAGTTCTGTCAAAAATGCTGCATTTATGTCTAAGGAAAGATATCAACACAAATTCTAAATTTACATCAGTAACCACAAAACATCAAAAAAGAAAATTAAATACTTTTTTAACAGGTTTTCTAACATAAAACACATGGGAATAGTTACAGTCAGGAACTAAGCAGAGACAACAAAATAGTGTTCCATATCTCAAGTGTCAAAGTAGACTGAGTGAAGGAATTGCTTTCATTATTCATATGTTTGCATGTAACATTTTAACAATCAACGGCACATCCTTTGTTCTGAAGCATCTTAATGGAACGTGCATTAATGAGAGTAAGAATCTGGAATTCAGGCATTAGACCTGGATTTCTTAAGCATCATTCATTGATTAAAACTGTGCTTGTGCTGTCTTTAAGTGCATGTGACATCTGATGAAGGAAGGAGAGTAAAAACTGCCCTTGTGATACAGAGGTTGTGAGGTATTACCTGACTTGAGCCCAGATGCGAGTCCTGAAAAGCAGTGCAGAAAACTACTTTTCCACCTAGTCTGTGTCTAAATTCTTATTGAGAATCTGAATTTTATCTTAAACGGATGGGTCATAATTTATTTAACTGACATTCTGTAACAAGTAACAAGGATGTAGTATTTTACTTACACTGGACAACTCATTCTCTTGGTATCTTCATTTAGTATAAATCCAGGATTATTGGACCTAGAGGCTGAAGCTAATAGTCGAAACCAAAACAGACTTCTAGTGTCTTAAAAACTCCAACCTCAAAAGCATCAAAGCATTTTGGAGTTGGTTTTAGACTTGCACCACCCAAAGCAACCTCAGACCCAAACCTCTCACCCAAAATAACCGATTTTCTTCGGGTCACTTCAAAATAACCTCGCTGGACTTTAGATCCAGTCAAAATAACTTTTGAAAAATGTCCAAAACATGGGAAGAATGTGACCCTGATGAAGACCACGAGCTGAAATGCATTGGCCTACCAATTAAGTTGTTTCCTAGTACTTCAAGTGTTGCTGGATTTCTTCACCTCATAAGAATGTGACCTTGGCAGGTTGTTATACTTGAAAAGTTTATATGAATGCCAGACAGAACGTGTCATGATTTCTTATAAATGGGAATGAAAGCAAAAGATTAATTAAATGATTTAATAAATGTAGAAAGCCAAAGAAGCTTTAAATAAATTTTAGATTACTCATGACTTGAATGTTAGCTCTGTGAACCTCTGAATGTAAATGCTGTTTTATTTAACAATATGATTACACGTTTAAAATGGTTATTTGATAACAGTCCCAGTTATGGGATTTTTCTTATAGAGAGAAGTGAGCACGAGGATTAATTGTTTCCAGATCTCTTTATGAGACATGTTTTGGTCGTGAGAGATTATCTTTAATAAAATGAAAAATTTGAGACCCTTCGTTTTGCACATAATGTTTTAGTTCTTTAAAAATGACAGGGGAATTCTTGAACCAAAGCACTGTTAGATTTGTTAAAATAGTTGTGAAGAACAGTAAATGTGGATCTCTTTGGTTATTGATTTATGAAATTGTTTTCACTCACTATAATTACACAATTTTTGGTTTAAAAAATATGATCAGAATAGAAAAAGTGGAATTCCGAAAAATAGAAAAATTTAATTTTGGGTTACATAAAACAGAATTTGTAAAATAATTAAAGGGATTTCATGAAGCTGTAGAGAAGTATGTGACAGTTGAAAAGAAAAACGGTGGAGGGGACATAGGCAAAGAAGTTATGTGGCCTACCTTTTTGAAAATGAATAAGCTAAATAAGGTGACCAGTAACCAATGTTAAGTTTAAAAAAGTTTTAAATGTTTCTGTTTAGTCTAAAAATGCACATCCTAGTGAATCATTTGATTTTTTTCTATTCTGAGCATCACACAGACTGAGCAGTCTTGATTAAATGTTAACAGTTGAGTTATTAAACTGAACTTGGAAAAAGTGTTAAGACTTAAAACAATCAAATGAGATGGTTGCATCTCATTTTAATAATCTTTTTTGATAATCAGCATATTGTATGCAGAATGGTGGAGTCAGTGGTTCGTACAAATAAATAAATATTTTCAGATTCTCAATGACAGTAAATAATTGAGAACAGATGGTCTAAGTTGTCTAACCTAAATCCGCCTCTGAAAAGTTCATCAGTTAGTCAGTCGCTTGTGATGTTGTCTACAAGCTGGGTAGAAGAGGCAAAGAAGCAAAGAACCTTTCAAAACCCTTGCTCAATTGTGTTAGAGAGGACTGAGCCACATTCCTGTTTCATTTGCAGAAATGTTTCTGTTTGCTTCATACACTATGCCACATTTGTCTATTTCAGTGTAAAGCTGTAAAAGATTCTTATTTTTCCACCAAAAACACATGTGCACAAAGTCACTTACAATTCAGCCCAATCTTATTCATGCTCCTATCAGATCTAGTTTAAAGTAATCTTTTAATTATACCAATATGTTTCTTCTGACTGGAAGTAATATTAAAGTTTTATAGTAGCCTAGTCAGAGTAAGAAGGGTTTGATTGCTGTAATGTCAAGTAATGCCGTGTTCACACCGCCCAAAGTGTCAACGCCTAGAATGGCAAGATAACATGTTAAGTCTATGATTGAGGCCGTCAGAGTTTCCGCGGTGCTTTGTGCGGTTAATGCGCCGCAACTTTTGGAGCTTTTGCTGCTTTTCAAGCTTCAAAGCAGCAAAAGCCAGCAACGCAGAGGTTCAGCTAGCTGAACTTTGGCGTCGTCCTCCGATCGTCAACCAACCAGAGCATCTCACTGTAGTGACGTCACTACACATCTAAAGCAGCGCGAACCTCATCCATACGCAGCTCCTGGAGCAAATGGTTAAACTGTCCAACCTCACAATGCCTTTCAAGAATGGGGTGCATCCACAAACGGCGCTAATGTGCCTGACGTCGACGTTATCTAGCTTTATTTAGCAAATAAAACCAAGCCACTCTCTAGATATGATCCGCCAATGTTTAAAACATCCGGGAACACAGGAAGCCCCGCCCATGCTCTCTTTTTTTTGCCCAGCAAGTGGCGGGCTTAAAAAAGTATAGGCTTCAAACTAGTCGCTTTCTGAGCGTTTTTTGACACCGACAAAGCGTGCGTTGTGAACGCGGCATAAGATTTTTCCATTGATTATTAAGAAAGGTATAAGAAGTTTTCAACTATCAATTTATAATCAAAATAACAAATAATTGTTTTCAAAACTTATCATTCTTTTAGATTGCTTTATTATGCTTATCACATTTCCCATCAAAACCAGATTTCCTGGTTAAATAAAATTATTATTTCTAAATCTAACAGGGGTATGAATAATTTAGGGCTTAACTGAAGTGGGAAACTCAACGTTCCATCAAACTGACAACCTGACCTCTAACTAATGTTAGAGACAGATCTTCTGGTCTAAACAACAGCATCAAAAACTGAGGCAAGGATGAGGGAACCGCACATCTAGAGAGGTCCAAACACTTTCCTGAGTAAAACAGTAGCTCAATTTAGAGCCAAGGAGTAAATACAGTCATCACAGCATTAAGAACTATGTTGCCACCCTAATAAAATGGAAAAGTTCCTAACAGATTATTCTCAGTGGGTTCAAGTGCCCCAAATAAAATACAAATTATAATAATTAAGAAGGCATGATTACTCCAAGCAAGACACTCATAAAGTATATCATGGAGCTTCTAGTGAGGAAAGCTAACAGATTACAGCTGGTTCTTAATCTGGGTGTCATCCTTCTTGGTTTTTTTCTTTACTTTTTTCAGATTAAAAATTATATTAAAACTCAGAGTAAGGCCCTAAAACGCTTTTCCTTGTGCTACAAACAAACAAATCCTTAGATTATAATCAGAACATGTCGTATTTTGAAATTTTATTTCAATAGTTTAGATTTTCCCTGTGCTAATCAGAATGTAGATTGATTACACTGTATAGATCTTAGAATGTTTAAGATTAAATTGAATTCATTATTCAACATTATTTTAAGAAAAAAGATTATTTCTGTTTTTGCTGTCAAACCAATTCCAATTAAAATATACAATAGATGTAAATGTAGGTATTTAGTATTCAAATGAGCTAAATTACACACACTTCTGCTTTAGCCTCTGGGTCCAAACATCTTGATTTATACTAAACAAAGACACTAAGAGAGCCAGATTCAGAGAGGGAGAGAGAGAGAGAATTATATCCTACAGATATATTAACTTTTTACAAAGTTTTTCTTTGCGGAACTTCACTTCCAAAATTCTGAACTGTCCCTTTAAAGGCAAGTCTGACGAATAAATATGGCAGGAGTATGGGCTGCAAGACAGGGAGCTTTACAGGTATTGTTTAAAAAACATAATTTATGTCACTAAAATGTTCAAATTTGCACAGTAGCCTGGAAAACTTGCAAAAGAGAGATTTGGGAATTATAACGGACCACCATGGCTCTGTTAAATCCTACCTAATCCTCAATACAATGCCAACTGAGCTGGAAACAATGTTTGTGGGGTTTTTTTTTTTCTCTTTTCTTTTTTTGCCGTTGGGCTTGTCGGAGACCAGACTTCCTAAAGAGGAAATACAAGTGAAAACAAACAACAATTTACACTAAAGTATAGTCCAAATCCACAGTCAATCCAGCACATTATTTTCATTCTGTTCTCATGTAAGAAGTTTGGGTGATTAATGTAGGATTTCGAAAACAGAATATCCCTTGTTTGGGTGGGACCTTGTGCTGGTGCAGCTGATCCGGGTTCAACTGTGTACTTCCTTAAGATGTCGATGGCTCTTGTTCTTGTATTGCAGTTTATCTTGCACAAAGTAACAGCTACGTTCACCACAGCATGATGAACTGTGTTTTCACCCAAATGTCAGAATGGGAACGTACTTAACAAATGACTTTCGGTCAGTTGAAGTGCCCAAGAGAAAATAAAACTGTATAATAAAGAAGAAAGAGAAGATTCCTCCAGAAAAAAATCTTCCACAGTCTGTCTACTATTAAACTTTAAAGTAGGTATATATAAACAGCGTGATGTGAGCGGGTGAAACTGCTTCAGTAGTCAAGTACTTTCCTCATCCAGTGAGTTGAGAGGCGTGTGCGGTGAGCAGCTTTGGCTGAGGCTCCTCGTCAGCTGGAGCCACCTAGTGGCCACTGTCCGAGCAGCTCCAGAAACATTCACTCTAGGAACAAGGGCTGAGGATGGAGATTTGAGATGGGGAGGGGCAATCATAACAGACAGAATTGAATTAAAGGGGAAGATTGGTGTGTTTGGGCCACTCAGAGAGAGGACTCAGCCTAAGGAGGACATACTGTAAAGCATGGGTCTCCAATTCCGGGCCTCAAGGGCCGGTCTCCAGCCAGTTTTAGATGCGTCTCTGGTCCAACACAGCTGATTAAAATCATCCAACTACCTCCTCAGCATGTCAAAGTTCTGCAGAGGCCTGCTAATGAGCCATCATTTGATTCAGGTGCGCTGAACCAGGGAAAGAACTAAAACATGCAGGAGACCGGCCCTTGAGGACCGGAATTGGGCACCCCTGCTGTAAAGGGTTATTGTCTGCGTCCCGACAGTCAGCTCATTGTCATTCCAAGTTCCCACTGTCAGACTGGGAGATGTTGAGTGTGTTAGCGGATGGGAAGAGGTCTCTTTGGTCCGTGGGGCTGTGGTAGTCAGACGTCAGGTCGGGGTCCAAGAGGGAGGACAGTGTGACGTGGGAAGAGCCTTTCTTCAGGCACTGGGAGTAGAAGCTGAGCATGAGGTCCAGCTTGTTTTCTATAGACTGTACCTAAACAAAGACACACCAACATTGGACTATGAGTTATAAACCATATTATAACCTTTCCATCTTTTTATTTGTTCAGCTCATTGACACAGCTTCACATACTTTTCAAATATAATTCTTCCTCTGTTACCTGTTTCTCCACTTTGACCACACGGCCCATCATGCTGAGCTCATCCAGCGGGTCCAGTTCTGGAGGCGTCTTCTCTCCTTTTTCAGGACGTGCTTTCTTATCAGACTGAACAGCTCCTCGTCCAATTATCTGATCCACCCTTTTACACAGACAGAACAGAGTTCAGAAAATACTATGAAGATGAAACACTTCATGTCATGCTTCTTTTAAATTTCTTACTTTACCCTTTATTTCCCACCAAAGTTACAAATTCTAAGGTCCAAACTCAGGTGAGTAATTCCTCTCCAAGACATTATAAATGGGGTCTTAAGGCTAGAGTTCAAGACCAACACTCCTCTTTAGTACCACAACACTAGTACCTATAATGTTATCTATATAATGTAAAATCATTTTAGAGCCTTGTCTGTTATATCCAAGAAATAAGTAACCAGCAATCTTGACCTACCATCAATTTGTTGCAGGTAAGCAAAAAAAGCAAAAAATCAACAGAAACTTCTAAGCGATATTTAAATGGGTTTAACCTTTAAATGTGCTGTGTAGTTTTCTGAAAGCAATAAAAAGTAAATTAAATATTGTTTGTGGGAATACTGCAAAGATTTCTCTGTCTCTGGGACTCAAAATCTTTGAAAAAATATTAGGATCAAGCTTACATTTCATCAGTTCAACATTCCTGGGATAGAAGGAGTAATTTATTCAGCTCCTTAATGAGAGGTACAGAAAATAGGTTTTCTGATTGTTTTTAATTTTCCTGTGAATTCTAGAGTGATTTTGTCATCAATTTCACTGATTTACTAATTTCGACATATTTTTGGAATATTCATTTAGGTTTTTTGGTTGGTAGAAATGCAGAGAATACAACAAAATATTAGATGGTTTGTTAGAATTGATACTTATTAAGACTTATTTCCATCTTTCTTCTCCTTAACTCTGGCAAGCTTCTCTGACCCTGCTGAAGAAACGCACCCCCACAGCATGGTGCTGCCACCACCAAGTTTTATTGTAGTGATTGTCTGATTAGAGCAGTGACATCAAAACTTTGTTTCACGCTGGCAAAAATCTGTCAAAATCTGTTGGGAGCCAAAAAAAACCCATTATTTTTTAAAACACAAAAATTATGAAAAATGTAACAATAAACTAAGCATCCAATATTTTAATAAAAGAAAAAGTAGTATGTGTTTGTTAATGTAGATTCAAAACTTTAAAAGGTTTTTCACATTTGCATTATTAAAAGAAATGTATTCAGTTTGCAAAAACGTTTGGACTCGATTGAAAAAAAAATTATCTCTCAGCTCTCAGGAACTGATTAAAGTCAGGGACCACACCAAATCAGTCCAGAGGCTGCAAAGGGCCCCTGGGCTGCACTTTGGTCCCTCATTGTTTGGGCGGTAAAGCTTTGGTTTGAAGGCTAAAAAGTTACATTTTTGTCTGATCTGTTTAGAGCTCTTACTTCCATGTTTGATGTATTTGCTACATTACTTAGAGCAAAGTGCAAATTGGACATTCTTCAACTTTTTACATGCCACTTTTCCAGTGTGCTTTACTCAATTTTATTTGGAGGCATCAGAGTGAAGGGGGCTGATATACACATACAACTTTTTAGAATTTTATTTCAATTTTCTGTTGGGCATTCTTTATAAAACCCCACTGAAATACATTAAAATCACAAATTGTAAAAAGCTTGGGGGTATACATATTTTTGCAAGTCACAGTGAGTAGTATATGTCTGCATTTTGGTTTTGCTAAATTAGGAAGTCCACCGTAGTAATTAAAATGTTATATTTTATCTGCAGCTGTTTTAACCAAATTTAGGACCTTGTAAAGAATAAAGGATTTATTAAGTCCTAACATGTAAAAGGTGAGAAATATAGTATGCTTATTATTTAAAATGACAGAAAATGTATCATGACATTAATTTCTTGTTTTTACTGCTCACATTTAAGATGAATTTTTGCTATAACAAGATTAAGGTACCTCATCTGCAAGCTCTTGATGCGACCCAGCATGTCCAGGTGTCCTGCAGAGTACTGCTCTATGACATCCTTCACGTCATATGGACGCAGTGTCTCCTTAAACTTCCTCTTCGCCACAAGGAACTTCAGGATCCTACACACACAAACATAACACTCTTCCTGTTATTACCTTTCAGAGTATATTTTGAAACTGCACAGGGAAGCACACAGAGACACCGTAAACCTTTGGAAAAATGCATAAGCAGGAGGCTATCGAACAATGCAGCTCAACCTGACAATAACTAGATTAATTAAAGTCAGCATGACCTTATCATTCACAAACAGGCCCATAAAGAAAGCAGTCACAAACCTACCAAACCATGTGCATATATTGAGACGATGAGAGCCTCTCAGAGACATTTTCTTATCGGGATTTGCTGTTTCAGCAATTAGCACAGTTCCACGGACAGGATAACACACACACAACTCTATTCTATCCCCAGTTTCTGCTCTTTTGTCATTCTGACAGCTGTGCCGGAGCCACTGGTGGACCACAGCTGCTCCTGCTCCCGGGTGCACACAGCTCATAATCACCACCCACACACCAGTGTGGGGGAGTTACACCCAAGATTGTTAACCCTACACCACTGTACCAGGTGAACACATCACTGACAACATCCTCTGGCAGCAGGGTTCTGCTAAAAGGTCATGCAGGCGGGAGTAAAGCCTGTAAAGGAGATAAAAAGGGGGAAAAAAAGTGGATAAAAGTTTAAGGATGTCTGCACCTGGCTTCATGTGTTGCCTGGTACCTTATTTCCGTTTTATTCACTTTCCCAGAAAAGCTGGCAGTGCAGCACAATGTGCAAAAACAAACATTGACTGTAAGCTTGACACAGAATAATCCCGTCAGGCTGTGGTATCTTCCTCCACTAAATTGTTGAGTAAATGATGGAGAGAGAAGATTGTCACAATGAAGAAGGTAGAGCAAGATAAAAGAAAACAGAGATTTCCATTAATCAGCAGGAACTCATGTCTCTCAGTTGAATCATACAAACAATAAATTACAACAAAATCATACAATGCATGCACTCATAAAAGGGAGTTTACAAATGTTATGTGATACATAAAGCTTTTTCTTCACCTGAACAGACTGGTACAGCGCCCGCATCACTGCAGATGCCCTTCCAATCCGCCTATCGATTTCCCACTCCATTCTTCTCTCATTTGTGAACAAGAGCCCCAGATACTTAAACTTCTCCACTTGGGGAAGGACCTCATCCCCGACCCGGAGTAGACACTCTACCCTTTTCCAGCTCAAGACCATGGTCTCGAATTTGGAGGTGCTAATTCTCATCCCAGCCGCTCCACACTCGGCTGCAAACCGCTCCAGAAGAAGCTGTAGATCACGTTCTGATGAAGGCAACAGGACCACATCATCTGCAAAAAGCAGAGACCCAATCATGAGGCCACCGAAACGGATCCCCTTGTCACCTTGGCTGCACCTAGGGATCCTGTCCATAAAAGTTATGAACAGAATCGGTGACAAAGGGCAACAATGGGCAAGTCCAACTCTCACAGGAAACGAGCCTGACTTATTGCCAACAATGCGAACCAAACTCTATACCTGTTGTACAGGGACCTTACAGCCCTCATCAAGGGACCTGGTACTCCATACTCCCGGAGTACCCCCCACAGGACTCCCCGAGGACACGGTCGAACACCTTCTCCAAGTCCACAAAACACAAGTAGACCGGTTGGGCGAACTCCTATGCACCCTCCAGGACCATGCTGAGGGTGTAGAGCTGGTCCAGTGTTCCACGGCCAGGACGAAAACAGCATTGTTCCTCCTGGATCCGAGGTTCGACTATCCGTCGGACCCTCCTCTCTAGAACCCCTGAATAGTCCTTATTAAGGAGTCTCAGAAGTGTGATCCCCCTGTAGTTGGAATACACTCTTTGGTCCCCCTTTTTTAATAGGGGGACCACCACCCCGGTTTGCCAATCCAAGGGATTGCGATGTCCACGCAATATTGCAGAGCCGCGTTAACCAACACAGCCCCACAACATCCAGAGCCTTAAGGAACTCTGGGCGAATCTCATCCACTCCCGGAGCCTAGCCACCGAGGACCTTTTTAACGACCTCGGTGACTTCAGCCTCAGAGATTGGAGAGCCCGAACCAAAGTCCCCAGACTCTGCTTCCAGATTGGAAGGCGGATTGAGGAGGTCTTCGAAGTATTCCATCCACCGTCCCAAAACATCCCGCGCCGAGGTCAGCAGCACACCATCCCCACTGTAAACAGTTTTGGTGGCAGACCGCTTACCCCCCGAGACGTCGGATGGTGGATCAGAATCGCCTCGCTGCAGTAAAAACGTGAATCTTAGTCTCATCAAATGCCAATTCCATTTAAATATGTTGAGGTTGTAACACGAAGTCACAAAGTGGAAAAGTGCTGTAGGTATACGAATACTATTGCAAAGCTCTGTAGCTGTTTGGTGAGATAAATAACTTTACCAGATCAAGTCTTTGTTGAGACAACCCAGAATGACCAGTAATGGATGAGGAAAAGGTTTGAGTAAAGGAGGGAAGTCAGTGGAAAAGAGGAGGACTTGACGGTGACCCTGATGGCGTTATAGCCAGCAGCGCAATCCTCCTTCTCCTCATGCAGCACTCACTTCTTGATGACTTATGCGTTTAGCATATTTTTGCAAGCAGTCTTTTCTTAATTTGCAAGTAGGCACAGATTTTTTATTTTTTTTACCCGGGTGGGTCTCAGGTGTGAGTTAAAGAAAAGGTTGAAAGGGAATGAAGGGTTTTGTATCCTCCGTGGGTTTCTTCAAAATGCTGACTCTCCTTCCTGGTCACTAAAATGGCTTTAATAACATGGAGTCAGGTTTCTGCGCCCCCACCCTCCTCCAGACAATTTCCAGTCACTGCGCAGCAAAGTTGGCACGGCTAACTAAAAGATATTATCGCTTCTCAGAGCTAGGAAGTTGAGATGTAAAAACACGGTGATGACTGGGGAGAGAGGAAGTGTCAGCTGTTGCCCAAAATGCTTGCAAAGCCACTGCAAACATTTCTGCAATTCAGCAAAGGTGATACCCAGATAGTCTCCAATGGCAGGTTTTATCTGGGAATTAAAAATGACTGTATTGCTGACATGAACCCAAGGCAGGCCAAGACGGATGAGCCACTGTAGGAGCAGGTCTCAGTCTTTCTAGATATAACAATGTGCCTGCGAAGTGACAAAACTCAGCCCACGGGCTGAAGTATATGTATAACAGATTAATTTAAAACATAAAAATAATAAGTGCTTAAAAATATTACAGCTACAAAAACAAATGACATCAGATCACTATAAATAGAAACCATGTCCAAATTATTTATCTATTAAAGCAGGCACTTTATCAAAGACTGCAAGCTTGCAAGAATTTTCCTATGCATTATGACATTTTTGCACGTGGGGAGTTATAGCAGAGAAGCAAACAGGCTTTGTTTTCTTCTGCTTCTACTTCTCTCTCCACACATAAACACAGCACCATACACATTTATCCAGGCAACCCGGCACTGATAAACCACATGCATCTAAAGTGAAGTCTCAGCACTAAAGCCCTTCTGTGTTTTCCTGACATCAATCATGAGCCGTGCTGAGATGTTGCACATGTACCTGTGTGTTAACACAGTAAAAACACCTGCTGTTTACACACCTGCACTATCTATAGGAACTCCCTCCCTTCTATTGTCTACAGCACAGAGCAGCTGAGGTCAGAGTTATCTGCTGAGTCAAGCACAAACCTGAGAGGAAAGTACCATGCCTTCTCAGTGACATTAGACTGCCACACAGTAATACATGGAGGCACATTCCTGAAATAGGAATTTTACATCTGAAGAAGCTTTGCCAATTAATGTGTTTAGCAATCAGTTTGAATTTAGCAACAATACAACAAAAGTCAAATCAAGCATGTAGTGCGTACAACCCTTGAACTATTTCACGTCACATGATATAGTTTGGGATTTTATGTGATAGACAAATACAAAGTACATGGTTGTAAAGTGTACATAAATACATTATTCAGTATTTCTAGCAAGCAATGGGCAAGATGCAAGGTACACCACTGACAGATCGAGGGTCCATCGGGAGACAAAAAAAATATATGTTTTCCACATTTTATATGAATCAAAATCTGAAAAGTGTGGTGGGCCTTTGTATTCCTTCTCCTGGGTCAAAATCCTTGTACAACCAGCTCTCGCATCGATTAAAGCAGCAAGTCCTTTGTGGTACGCCTTCACCAGGTTTGAAAATTGGAAGACAAGGGGTCTTCCAATGTGGGGTCCTTTGGACGTCTTGGCTCCGATCTCCTTCATGTCTGCATCGATTCCTGGGAGACGGATCGATGCCTGCTCACACCAGCTATCGAACACTCTTATGGAGAAACCTTATATGCACCAGCATGCTCACACACACACATAGGTGTGGGGTCTCCCGGGTTTACAGATATATTCTTGGGCTGAGGTTATCATTACTAGATCTTGATTAATCGGTACCATACGTTTTTCTGTGACATTGTTGTTGTATTTTTATATCCATTTTTGTGTGACGTGGTTGTGTAGTTCTTAGTTCACAATGTTTGGTTTGTTTTGTTGATTTTCCTTTTTCTGTTTTTTTTTTTTTTTTCCCCTCTCTCTGCCGTTCTTGGGTATGGAGGCAGACTTCGATGTTTTTCTGTGTTTTCTTGCTTCCCTTTCCTCTCTTGTATTTTCAACTCACCCTCTCTCTTAAATTTTCTGTCTCCGTGTCCATAACATCAGGAAATAAAACCCCCAGCAATTCATAATAAAGATTTTTCACACATATATATCAAGTGGAGTACTATAGCAAAAGCTGTAGTGCTCCTCTTGTGAAAGTAAATCTGTTGGGCTTCTACTTGGTACTCAGACACCAATTCTGAGCTCCAAACTGCCAAACAGGACACGTAAAAAAAAAAAAAAAGGAAGACAAGAACAATTTTTGTCTTTGCAAAAGCACTAAGTCAGATTGCATGGAAAGCATATGGAAACACCAGTTTTGTAAATCTTGCCAAAGATTCTTAATTGGATTTAGATCTTTATTTAGACTGGGCCATTCTATCTCATGGATATACTTTGATCTAAGTTCTCCTGTTGGGCTACAGCCGTAATTACTGGACCAAAAACAGACCTCCAGCCGTAAGGACCAATAATCCCACAATGCACTCTTCATTCCAACAGGAAAAGGAAGAACTTTGTGAATATGGCATCATTAAGCCCACTCTCAATCTCTTTGTCCGAGGGGAAACCACAATGAAGAGGCACGCACTTCCATCCTTCGCTGGCAAGTGGGGGGAACAAGTTTGTGGAAGAAACTCATTGAATCCAAAAGACTTTTACAGCCTGATGATCGTTGATCAGGTAACCGTTTCCGGCCGATTAAAAATAAGTCCTGCTTAAACCTGCTTAACAGCTGGTTTCCCTCCTTTATCGCTGGTCTTTCAGACAAGAGTCACCTTTCCATGAAGATCTAAAGACCGTTCAAGTAAGGTTGTGTCTAGCAGAAATAAATTAGCTTAGGATAAACAATTGAAGGATTGTTTTGATGATCTAATTCACTGTGTTTTTGCTGCATTTGTAAGACTTCATTCTTCAATTGTTTGGGTACGAACAGTGTTTTTCAAAGGTTATGGACCAATCGAAAGAATCATCTTAAGCTACTCGATTCGACCGGGTTTTTCCTCTATTCTTTGGTGCTAAGCTAAACAGAGTGGCTCTTAGCTGCGCTACATACATTAGCTCCACACACTTGTTCTGATAGGGGAAACATGCCTATTGTTTCTCTTTATTGGGACCTTCTTTTGCAGACCGTTAGGGTTCATAAACAATAACAATTTCTATTTACGTTATTTAAAATACAAATCGGCTTTAAAAGTAGATGGTTTAAACACCGAAAACTAGTCGTATAAGCTTTCCTAGTATGTTAAAAATACAAAAATTAGAACCATCACTGCAGTGACTGATCCATAAAATCAAATCAATTTTCCAAAAGGTTATTGGTTTCTAATTCAGCCAATTATTTATTGAAACATTACTTCTCCCAATAATGTTTTGTCTTCACTTTAGCTTTGCATTGTGAATTGGTTGTTTGAACACAAACCAAAAGGTGCTAATCAGTCTTAAACTAATCACAATTAGCTTAAAACTAACTTAGCCTCACTTTCAAGCTCTTCAATACCAAGCTTTAGACATACATATTTATACTGGACTGTGACATCATAATCAATGTATTGGTTATTGTTTCTACTTCTTTGCATATTTGTCCATTTTACTGTTTTACTTTTGGTAGTTTTATTGTTCATTCTTCTTTTACTTAGTAGTTTAGTTGTGTGTTACTAGCTCAGTGAATTTGTTGATTAAAGCATTTTTGACTTAAAAGTTGAAATCTTTTTGTTAATTAACTCTTGTATTTTGGAAAGTCATTGTTATTATTCCACATACATATTGAGTAACTTGCTGTTCAAAGAACGCCAAGAACTTACTCCTTCATCTATTGTTTAATTACCTCAGCCTTATCAGGCAAGTAATCATAAACATTAACTGAGACTGAACTATTTGCCACTTATAATTTTTCGTGGAACCCAGGATGGTGCCTCAAACCTGGCAATTTTGGCATAAAATTATTAATCTTATTAATATTTGCCCTAAGCAATCGCTCATAATTATTCATAGAATTCAAAAACATACCTATTGTCACAACATTCCCTAACAAACCTCAGACGTCTTTACAGAACAGCTTTATACCGAGATTAAATCACACACTCTATTTGCTAATTAGGTGACTTCTGAACTTGTTAGCAGGTCCATCCATCCATCCATCCATTTTCTTCCGCTTATCCGAGGTCGGGT
Organism: Valencia hispanica; assembly: GCA_963556495.2. Classification (NCBI taxonomy): domain Eukaryota; kingdom Metazoa; phylum Chordata; class Actinopteri; order Cyprinodontiformes; family Valenciidae; genus Valencia; species Valencia hispanica. The sequence goes on from OY747713.1 coordinate 27,553,395, forward strand.
GGCGGGGGCAGCAGCTCAAGCGTCCTTGCTTGAGCTGCTGCCCCCGCCACCCGACCAGACTTCCCTCTCCCCAGCCACTTGTTCCAGCTCCTCGGGAGGAATCCCAAGGCGCTCCCAGGCCAGCCGAGAAACATAGTCCATCCAGCGTGTCCTGGGCCTTCCCCTGGGCCTCCTCCCGGTGGGACGTGCCTGAAACACCTCACCAGGGAGGCGTCCAGGAGGCATCCTGACCAGATGCCCGAGTCACCTCAACTGACTCCTCTCGATGTGGAGGAGCAGCGGCTCTACTCTGAGCCCCCTCCGGATGACTGAGCTTCTCACCCTAATGGGCTCTCCCTTGTTAGCAGGTGGTTACTCAAAATTTGATTAAGCGGTATTAGAGTTTAAGTGGCTGAGAACAACGGTGCACAGTGGCGCAGTTTGTTGCACTGATGCCTTGCAGCAGTAAGGCCCTGTGTGCATTGAGTCTTTTTGCATGAAGTTTGCATGTTTGTCTCTGGGTACTCCAGTTTCCTCCCACAGTTACTGTTAGACTGTTAACTGAATGCTCTGCAAATAGGTGCGGTACGGATATGATCCTGTTTCCGTATGGCTTCCGAGTGTGGTTTGTATACGGAACGTTTCGGGAAATTTGCTCCAGGGAGAGCACCAAAATATCGGTGGTTCATGTGGGTTCACATGATAACAACTACGTATATAGAGAGGAGCTGGTAAGCAAAAGCCACACTCTTCTCGTACTATTGTTAAACATTATTTATTCACTTGGCTTGTTCTACAATGGGTAAGTACACTCCATTTTTATATAGTTTAATGTTATCATGTTTAAGGCGTATGTTGTTTTTTGTCTTTTAAATATCCAAACTGTGTTAACTTTAGCAATGGAGCTAAGTTAAGAGATTCGATCATTTTCTATTACTGCTAAATTTGTTTGTCATTTCTTTAACTTCATGAAAATCCACATGCGGCGTCCGGAAAATGTGTTGCCCTGTAACCTCCAATTCACACAGGATTCGTCGGCAGCGCGTTACGGCAGTGGCACAGTTTTGTTCCTTCAATTCAATTCAATTCAAAAATACTTTGTTGATCCCAGAGGGAAATTAAGTGTTGTTGTAGCTCATACAATTAATTCTTTAAGGAGTTATGTTAGATCATGATGCCTGTGGGCAGGAAGGATTTCCTGTAGCGGTCTGTGTTGCAGCGAAACTGAAGAAGCATCCAACTGAAGACACTCTCTTGTTGTAGTATAGTCTCATGAAGAGGATGCTCAGGATTGTCCATAATTTTTGGGATCTTATGATGAATCCTTCTTTTCATCATCATCTCCAGATGTTCCACAGTCATCCCCAGAACAGAACCAGCCTTCTTTATCAGGTTGTTTGGCCTATTTAAATCCCTGGCTCTGATGCTGCTACCCCAACAGATGACGGCTGAAGAGATTACACTCTCCTTAACAGACTTGTAGAAGATCTGCAGCATCTTGCTGTAAACCTTGAAGGACCTACGCTTCCTCAAGAAGTACCGTCTGCTCAATTCCTTCTTGTAGACGGTTTGTCATGTTTGTGTAAGGAGGACCCAAATGCAGCAGAGTAAAAATGAAAAGATTTAATTACAACAAAACCAAAGAACATGGACTTAGAGAACTCAGGAGGATCAAAAATTCAGAAAGGGGGGAAAACGGGACCAAGAAGGAAAGTTTGACGGGCAACAGGGAAAGCAGGAACCAAACGGGGAAGAATGACGACGAACCAGCGAGTAGTGACTGTCAGAGGAAGGTTTAAGTATACTGAGGAGGTGTGTAAGTGGCAGGGAGATGGCTAAGGGCTAATTAGGAGAAGCAGTTGCAGGTGAGAGGGAGAGAGCAGGTGGAAACAATCAGTAGCTGGGATGGAAGGCAGAATGGCTAGAGAAACTGAGAGGAAGGCCAAGAGCAAAACATAAGGATTAGACAGGGGACTATGCTAAAGAGGATTAAGGACTAACTATGAACCTAAGAGAAACTGGAGAGCACTAGGGTGAAGAAAACAGAACTAAGGAAATAAACCTATAAGGACAAATTCTTTAAAGAGGGACTAGAATCAGGAATTAAAATATAACAGAACTAACTGGGACTAATAATTGATAACAAGCAATAGGAGCCTAAGAAAATAAATAAGGGATAAACACAGGCATGAGAAACCAAACATAGGAGCACCTGAGGGTGAAGAAACGTAGTGGAAGGGGAAAAAAACACAAGTGACGCAACAAAACACCAAGAAGTAACTAAAGGAATAAAGTGAACTGAATAAGGAAATGAAATAACTAAAACCTCACATCATAACACGGTTTCACTGTTCAGTCTCCAGTACAGTCTGTTGTCAAGGTGAACTCCGAGGTATTTATACTCCTCAACCACCTCCACTTCTTCTCCCATGATGGAAACAGTGTTTGACTTATCCCTGTTTCTTCACAAATCTACAATCATCTCCTTTGTTTTGTTCACATTCACGGTAAGATGATTGTTTCCACACAATGTCACAAAGCGGTCCACCAGCTCTCTGTATTCAGCTTCTTGTCCATCTCTGATACACCCGACAATTGCAGAGTCATCTGAGTATTTCTGCAGATGACAGGTCTCTGATTTGTACTGGAAGTCTGAGGTGTACAGAGTGAAAAGGAATGGTGAGAGTACGGTCCCCTGTGGTGCTCCTGTGCTGCTGACCACCTGGTTTGACACACAATCCTTCAGTCTCACAAACTGTGCTCTGTTTGTCAGGTAGTCTTTGATCCAGGCTATTGTTGAGGGCACCTGTGTCTTCAGGAGTTTCTGATACATTCTTGTTTGCTTATTCAGGTGGACCAACAGAAGTCTCTTCAGGACCTTCATGATGTGGGATGTCAGGGCAACAGGTCTATAGTCATTGATGACTGATGGGTGAGTTCTCTTTGGTGCTGGAACAAGGCAGGATGTCTTCCACAACACTGGAACCTTCTCCTGAGTTAGGCTAAGGTTTAAGAGGTTCTGCAGAATCCCACAGAGCTGCTCTGCACAGGCCTTCAGGACTCTGGGGTTGACGCCATCTAGACCTGCAGCCTTATTCTGGTTCAGTTTCTCCAGCTGCCTTTTCACCTGACTTCTAGAGACAGACAAGTGGGAGGGGGTAGCAGCATCTCCTGACTTGGCTGAAGACAAACTTGTGGAAACAGAAGAGTCCATGACTGGGGTGAAGGATAAAACACCTTGACCTCCAAGATGCGTCAATCCCCACTGGATGCGTTTCAGACGGGCTCTTTACTGATAGCTGACATGAGTTATAATTAAAAAAATTAACTTTATTTTATGTCACAAGTGTTTATAAACTCACCATCAAATAAGGAATCTTTCTAGCCAGGGAAATTTCCCCAGCAATTTCTATATAATCAGTATCCGAATTGAATGATAGTCAAATCACTCTATTTCACTATAGGCTATAGCCATGGTTTGTTTTCTGTGCAGATGCTGCAGAATTCTTCGCAGAGAGAGAGATGTTACAAACTTTAATACAGACTCACAGTCCGCTGCAAACACCTTCAGGGCATCATTCAAAAGCGGATACAGTATCAGCAGGTGACTGATTAACTTGTAGGCTGTTTATTGCAAGGTGTTATAAAAATGCAATGTCGGTGCTCCATCCATGTATGTACAGATGCACAGGTCTGTGCACTGTGCGCACCGACCTGTAAAAAGGACGTGTGGTGTCAGATATAATTCTCCACTGCCAGGATAAAAGCCTCATTGTCTATGCTGAAAAAACACAGATGATTTCCTCAAAAGATGCAGGGAGCAAATTAACCCTTTGGTCACCGGTAATCAAGTAATGTTTACATAGTTCCGCTCTCGAAAATCTGCACGTGTCTTTTACTTTGAAATGTACCGGATGCTTTACACTGATACCATGGGTACATTCCTATTTATACCCATGTTAACTACTGGAGCTCGACACATCTTCAACATATGTGTTGAAGAGTTTCAGTCAGGTTTTAGAGCTCATCATAGCACCGAAACAGCACTGGTGAAGGTTACTAATGATATTCTCATGGCCTTAGATAATGGACTGGTGTCTGTTCTGGTTTTGTTAGATCTCAGTGCTGCTTTTGACACAGTCGATCATAATATTATCTTAGAAAGGCTTGAATATGTTGCAGGGATCAAAGGAACAGCACTAGGCTGGTTTAAATCATATTTGTCTGACAGATTCCAGTTTGTTCATCTAAATGATCAATCTTCTTCACTCTCAAGGGTTACTTGTGGAGTTCCACAGGGTTATGTGCTTGGACCAATTCTTTTCACCATATATATGCATACCAATTGGTAGAATCATTAGACAGCATGGGATAAATTTCCACCGCTATGCCGATGATACACAACTATATTTATCCATAAATCCTGATGAACCCAGTCAGTTAGGTAGATTACAGGCATGTCTGGAAGACATAAAAACATGGATGAATCTAAACTTTTTGCTTTTAAATTCTGACAAGACAGAAGTTGCTGTCTTTGGACCAGAAGTTCTAAAAATGAAACTGATTAGTCAATCACTTCATCTGGATGGCATTAAATTGGCCCCCAGTAATAACGTAAAGAACCTCGGCGTTATTTTTAACCAAGACTTGACATTTAAATCCCATATTAAACAGGTTTCTAGGATTTCCTTCTTTCACCTCCAGAATATTGCTAAAATTAGAAACATCCTGTCCAGGAGTGATGCTGAGAAACTAGTCCATGCATTTGTTACCTCAAGGCTGGACTACTGTAATTCTTTACTATCAGGTAGTCCACAAAATGCCATTAAAAGCCTTCAGTTGATCCAAAATATGGCAGCAAGAGTTCTGATGAATATTAAAAAGAGAGATCACATTTCTCCTGTTTTAGCTTCATTGGCTCCCTGTTAAATCCAGAATAGAATTTAAGATCCTTCTTCTTGAATACAAAGCCCTTAATAATCAAGCTCCACCATACATCAGAGATCTAATTGTTCCATATGTTCCTAACAGAGCACTTTGCTCTCAGACTGCAGGTTAAATTGTAGTTCCTAGTATTTCTAAAAGTGGAATGGGCGGCAGATATTTTAGTTATCAGGCTCCTCTCCTGTGGAACCAGCTCCCAGCTTTAGTCCGTGAGGCAGACACTCTGTTTACTTTTAAGGCCAGGCTTAAAACTTTCCTTTTTGATAAAGCTTATAGTTAGAGTGGCTAAGGTCATCCTGAGCTATCTCTGTAGTTATGCTGCTATAGGCTTAGACTGCTGGAGGACAGACTTACCAATTTTCTTCACTCTGCTACTTCCTTTTCTCCTACGACTCTCCAGTTGTATTACAGTACATTCTGTTATTTCGACTGTTAACTTTGTTTTCTCTCAGTGTTTTTCTCTCCATAGAAGATATACCTGGTCTGGTATCCTGCTTGGCTGCAATGCCCTGTTGGACGGGGGGCATCGACTGGGATGATCCTCCCAGTAACTGAACATCCACTGTGTCCTGTTATCAACTTTACTTTCTTTAATATAGAGAGTTCTCTTATATCGGATCTTCTGTTCCTTCTGTGTTTCTGCTCTGTCTTCTCAAACCCCCAGACGGTCGTGGCAGATGGCCGCTCCTACTGAGCCTGGTTCTGTTGGAGGTTTCTTCCTGTTAAAGGGGAGTTTTTCCTCTCCACTGTCGCTACATGCTTGCTCAGTATGAGGGATTGCTGAAGGATTGCTGTGGTTGGAAAGTCTGCCCAACCTCACGCCAATGACTGACGCAATCTGCTGGGATTCCTTAAATAGGAAACTTTTTAACTGATTTGAATGTTTTTATAAATGACTTCTTGTTAAGTGCCTTGAGATGACATCTTATGTGAATTGGCGCTATATAAATAAACTGAATTGAATAGAATTGTTGTGTCAAAAATATAACTGCACATTCGGTGTAAACCAAACCATAGACTATAATAGTTTCTATTTGCTGCAGAGACCACGCTGCTACTGTAATGCACCGCAGACGCATCCTGTGTAAATTGGGGGTAATACGCTGGCGACCCATTCAAGGTGTTTCCACGTGTTGCCCGAATGATCACTGGGGATAGGCACCAGGTCCCCTATGCCTCTACAAGGATAAGCAGATATAGAACATAGATGGATGGATGGGGCTGAATACTTTGTTACTGAATGCACACAACACTTTTTGGTAAAAAATGTGAAAAAATGATGATGATGGAGCATCAGGTTGACATTGTTGACCTGTCAAAAGTGTACCATGTCTCTGTCAACAATCTATTCATTTCATTCCACCTCACAAACATGTACTACTTTACATTGTTCCATCACATAAAATCCCAATTCAATACAATTAAGTTTATGATTTTAACATGGAAAAATAGAAAAAATGTAGATGGTGTGAAGATTTTTTGCAAGGCACTGTATGTACTGCAGCTCTTTGGTTGTGCAAAAGCAAATTTGTGCAACAATGTTTTAAATGTGGAAAACTAAATGGCTTGCTCAGGAACTATAGATCCAACCAAAGCATCCTAGTTCAAATTAAGAAAATATCATATCATAATAATGTTCAACCACAAGGACATTTCTTCCAAGGACATCATGTTGCAAATATAGAACTCCATAGACAGCATCACGCTACCTTGAGAAATGCAGTCAGACTCCAGGCCTGACAACAGGGACTAGGAAACAGAGGTATTATAAACTGCTTTCATCAACCCCCCTAGGAGTACGGCCCAGCCCCATCACCAGATGTTTGCTAGCAGTTGTAGTTTTTCTGCCACCATCAGTGTAAAAACTTCATACAGGTAATCTGAGTGCGTGAGTATGTATGTGTGTGTGTGTGGAGGAAGGGATGGCGTGCAGAAAAAAGATCAGTCAAAGATTAGGACAAGATAAGGTTATGCTTTTTTTCTGTGAAAATTATTTATGATGGGGGGGAAAGCATGAATCATTTGGGTTTGTAGCCCATTTGAATGCAAAATTAGATCAACTATGAGTGTGTGCCAAGAACCTGTAAAAATTTGGCACAAAAAAAAATACTGTAAGATTATTGATTCAAATACAGTCAAGTAAGGCATAAAACCACAACATGATGCAAAATGGAACAAGGTAGAAATTACAGAGCCTAATCTGCATTACATTAGTAAAATTGTGCCTTTTTTTGTGTTGATATCAACATTGAGAATATCATTGGGAAGGAGCGTTAATAGAAGATAGAATGAAGCTGCTCTTATCATCATGTATGTTTGGCATAAAAGCTTTGAATGACTTGCTGCAACATTCACATGTGGGTGCAAATGCTGAGCTAACAGAATCATACATTATTGCAAAAAGGCAGAAATGAATTCTTTCTGTATCAGCTTTCTATTCAGCTTCTCTTGAACATGTTGGAAAAATTTCACAGTAAAAGTCGCCTAATTGAAAAAATCCACCAACATCCAAGAACTGCACCTAAAGCTAAAGTACATAGAAATATGAAGACATTCACAGCAGAAACTGCTAAAAAAGTTTATATTTCTCTTCAAAAGACAGGTCAAAGAAAATGTCTTCATATGTAAATAAATAATCAAGCAAGCTATTATGTCTTCTAGGTTTAAAGGGCATGCCGATATCTGTCTTATCTCTGGAACTTTGGTTTTGTTTTTGCTTCTTTTTTGGTATTTATTTCCTGTTTACTTGTTCCTCATGTAGTCAGTCGTCCATTTCTCCCATTTCCTCAGTTTAACTTCTGTTACTTTCCCTCTTTCACAGCTGCACCCTGTTTCCAATCAACCACCTGCTCCTTGTTCAGTAAACAACTCTCCAGCTTAAATGTCTCTCAGTTGTCAGATCCTACTGTTACCTCCAGCATGGATGAAAAGCTATCCAAACCAACCTGGCCTTATATGAAAAAAAGCAATCAACCCTCGTTGTTGAATCTTGAAGTAACTGTGACTGACCACATTTTTTTGAAAGCTAGGTTAAATTAAAAAAGCTACACCCAGGTTTGATTACTACCAGCCCTGTAAATTAAGAAATACCTTAAATAGAACCTGTCTGACAGCATCCATCCAGTGTCTATGCCTGCTTATCCTTGCAGGGCTGTGGGGCTGTCTGATTACTTGAAGTAGGATAAAAGATCTAAACATATGCAATGATCTAAACAAATTCAAGAACAGATGAGAAATAAAGTCCTTGACATTTATAAATCGGGAAAGGATCACACAGCCATTTCTAAGTTACTAGGACTACAGCAAATCATGAGAGCCATCTTTAACATATTAAGAAAACATGACCATGGTGAACGTTCACAGGAGTTGCCATTCTACCAAAATACTCCCAAGAGAGAATCGAAAAGTCATCAAGGAGGTCGCAAAAGATATAACATATAAAACACAAAATTATTTTACAGTTGTATAACTATGTGCTTTCATGGAAAGCTTTGCAGTAAAATATGAATACATCTAAGCGACGAAAGTTGTAAATTTCTCACTGGAGATAATTCAGTTTTACATTTCGCTGGTTACGATACTACTTGATCAAAGAAATAAATATATAAATAATGTGCATTTCTCTACATAGGCCACATGTTATGTAAGGACATCCTCCAGTGAAATAATATTCTTACAGAACATCACAGTTTGTCCAGTAGTGCTTCCAATACAGGAAGAGATAACACAATGTCAGAAACTGACTTAAATATCACAAAAGCCCTTATTCACATTTTATTACAGTTGTCCTTGTCAGAACTGTACAAAATGGTTTGCCTCTGTTGTATTATGATCCATCTAGATTGTGTTTTTACTTGTGTCTCTGTGTATTTACGTACATTTCATAATAGACCACCCTATCAGAGCCCCTCCCACACCCCTGCCAAGCTCGCTGGGCTTGCTGAGTGACAAGGTCACGTGGGGGAACTAACCTTGCTTGCAGTAGGGCTCAGTTACCCCAGAAAAGTGGTAGTTTCTGCTTTATCAGCCAAATTTGCATGAAATAGAAACATAGCTTGCCTTTTAAGGAGCAACTCTTGCTGATAAACTGTATAAATGAGTGTCTAATAGTACTGTCTACATGTCTGGTCATTATTTTTGGCATTTTAGTAAAATCATAAATTTTCAACCAAAAACCATCAGTGTGGCACCCTCTTCAGGTTAAAACTCTACACTGCACTTGAATTTGAATCGGGCATTGCTGTTCACTCTGCGGTGATGGCTGACGTCAGTAATCCTGCCGCTGTGGAGTAAAAAACAAGGCATGTCTTGGGCCCACCTCCGTAGCTAGTTGAAGTTGGAATAGGAACGAAGTGTTGACTCCGCCCAGTCTTTCCCCCCGCCGTCCCTCAATACGCCAGGCAACACCATGCTCTTCTGGCTTGTATAACATGCACATGTCATTTAATGTCGGTGGCCTTATTCTCTTCATGACTAAAACCACACTATTTTCTGTGGATGAAGCCAGCCATCTTTTACAAAAATGGTTCAAATTTTTGTTTTTGGAGAGTACCCCTAATTGCAACAACACCTGTTTCTCCAAACTTCCTATAATCCATTTCATTTTCTTGTTTTTAGAATGTCTCGACGTGTGGATGATAACATACTGCTTGTTATGGAGGAAGAGCTGGATGGCAGTGTGATAAGGAGGCAGGCAGCTCACTGACACCTGATGCAAGTAATGCGCCATAGCCTACTCTGGGAAAGAGAGGATGGACAGCAGCAGCACCGGTTAGAGATCAAGCCAAGTTAAACAACAGTAGAGATGTCTACTTTGTGTACTTTGTGTTTTGACTGTTTCAATTGCAGTGAACCAGCTGGATCTACAATCAAGAAACAAAAATTAGAAAGAAGTAGTACTGGGGTTGGTTACTATGGAAACTGAACACAGGCCATCAAAGAGACATTACTGACCAAGGAGTCACACAAACTGCTTGGACAATTTTTTATGCTGCTTTGTTGTCAAGAAACGTGACAGCTGCTGCTCCCCTTCCAAATGCTCTTACATCTGAAGGAATATACTACCTCAAATAACTTTTTGAGTGTTTTTATCTCTATGACATCTAAAGACCTGTCTAAACTATTCTAACTCTCAGAGTAGATCATTTTTCACCCTGAACATGATCACTGGAGTACAGACAGCAGATGAATGACGGCACAAGAGCATCCCATTGACGAAAGGACCCACCTGACAGCTCGTATAAGCGTCTTCACGGCTGGAATCACCTCGTCCATGGCCACATCGCAATACAACTTGTCTTCCACACTTTCCTCTCCAACCCCCTCCACTGAAGAACAAGAAGTGAAGAAGACAATTAGGAACATTCTTGCGAGATCTAAAGGAATGTGTATTTTCTGCTTACCGTCAACAGGTGGACGTGGCTTGAGACGAAGGGAGGTGCGGAAACGAGTGCGGTCGTTAAAGCTCCAGCTCTTTTGGACCTTGCCGGGGCTGGTGGCTTCAGGCATGTTCTCCTGGCTGGGGGAGTGCCGAACACTGGAGCTGGGTGGCAGCGGTGAGGCCTTGTTCCGCATGGTTTGGGATGAACGAGAGTTGTTCATCCGGATCCGATCCCGGAAGCCCATTTTACTGCTGACAGTGAGGTTTAAATAGTTAAATACATGAAGACACATTGGTATTTTTGGAAAATGACAGCCATCAAATTTTCTCTTTTTCTGTGTAGATTCTCAGCCATCCAGGAAATGGGAGTTCTTAGTGGTTGATCAGAAGACAACAGGATATTATGCCTCTCAACTGAAAGGCTCCTTCATTTCTGATCATTGAGGGGGAAATTATAAACTTATCAGTCACTTAAGACACTGTTAAAGGTTTGGATTGCTTATTCATGATAAGAATTAAAGAAACATTTAGATGAGAGGTGAAAACATCTTCAAAAACAAGTTAGGGACTCCAGTTGTTTTAGATTCAATGGGGTAAAATTATGTTTTTGGATTTATAGTATTATTAAATCATGTCATTGGGAGGGATTTGCGAAAACAGTGGAATGGCAACCTAATGTTGTTAGAGAAGAGTTAGTTAGTAGAACAAAGGTAACAGAAAAACCCAGCCTCTTGCAGTACCAGTGATCATAAAAAGAAACAGACAAAATAAGTACATAACAAAGATTTACATTTAGTCAGTGAAGGACAGAGTAGCTGAAATAAAGAGGAACCTTGTGCAATATTAACTGATTCTGCCCTAATGAATGGTCTATTATGGCTGTCCTTGCACCTGAATCAGCAAAAAAAACAACAACAAAAAACTGAGGACTTACTACAGTGCTAGAGCAGCAAAAAAATTTGTCCTGCAGAAATCACAGAAACCACCTTAATCCCTTCAGCAGACTGTATACGTATCAAAATACACGCTTCAAAGTGCAGCAATACAAAAGGCATTTCACGAAGCACTCGGTACCACTCACCACAAGCCAAGTCAGGCAGCTATGTGAGGTCAACTGTTTAGAGGAGAAAAGCTATTTGGCTGGCAGGCTCTACAAAAGATTGACTAATGCTGCTGGTAGAGCATGCTCTTGTGGAGATCTCCCACTCTGCAGCCACTTAGAGGTTACATACTGTCACAGATCCATAGGCAGCGCAACTGTCATGCACCGCAGAGCAGTTCCAGCCAAGTTGTTCACTCCCACTTCTTTTCAAATGATACACTCTTTGTCTTGCGTGTAATACACATAAGCCAGCTATTTAAAATAAAATTTTAATAGCAAGAGTATGCTTAGTGGAGACAGCATTTCATAAAAGCAATATGAAAAGCTTTGGTAGGAAAAGGGGGTGACAGAGTGAAAGAACTTTGCATGCTGTAGGGAAAGGACGTACTGTAAATGCTTTGGATGCATTAAGAATAATACATGTCTGCTCTTTACAGAACATTGCATGCAAAGAGGAACACTTAAAACTCTGTAAAAATACAACACAGGCATGTTGATTTGATACAGAGGTTTGGCCGGTTTGAAACGGAAGAGCATGCACAAAGCTATAAACCTTTTTCTTCAAGTAAAACAACAAAATGACAAAACAAGAAATCTGAATATTTTCCCCCATTGTCAAATACCTTTGAGAGGAAAATGTTTTGCTTTAGCCGTATGCACTACCCTGCAACTGTATCCACACCCCATCTTGTTATATTACAACCACAACCTTCAATGTATATTATTAAAAAAATTTTGTGAAAGACATAAAGGTAGTGGATATTTGGACTGAAAGGAACTGGAAAATAATGGAATGCATTTGTATAGATTGTATAGATTGTAAAATAATCTCCCAAACTCTATACTTCTCAATGAGAACTATGAACCCCACAAATTGAACCTTTACGGGAAAGCAGCAATAAGAAAGAGCAGTTTGCCGTACATCATATGGAAGATGGTCCTCTGGTCAGATGGGACCTAAATTAGCAGAAATCCAATTGGCTATTTGTGATGTACATCGTCACTGTGACATATGGTGGTGGTGTCATCATGCTATAGGGATGCGCCTTTTTTTTTACAGGGACAGGAAAGCTAGTTAGGGTTGACTTGAAGATGAATGGAGCTAAATACAGATCAGTTCTGGGGGGAAAAAACAGTTAAAGAGACAAGGAACCTAAGCTTAGTCAGAGTCACACCCCATAAAGACTTAGGGCCTGATTTATCAATATTCCAAATAAAGACCGTAAAATTGCATGCGGAGCAAAAAAAAAAATTGTGTAAGAGGCGTGTTTCTGTTTTGCGAGTGATCTAAGATTGTGTGCGCAAATCATAACAGGCACAAAGAGCAGTATTAAAATGAGGACTTTGCGTCAGCTGCTGTGTACCAGCTTTCTGCCCCATGCGCTGCGCCTCAGCCAGAGAGAGGAGGAAAAGGTGCAGCGGATTCATTATGCGTCTTTGGTAAAACAAAACAAAAACAAAAAACAGGGGGAAAAACACATACTTGTCAAGGCTGTTAGATAGTTATTACTTTTAGGCTAGAATGTCTATGAATGATCTTTTTTGTTTGTCATTAATAAACCTAATGCGTGTGGTGTGCATGTGCCGCTCTCTGCTCCATGCAGGCGCCGTAAGAGACACCAGGTGCAGACACCTTAAGCGCGCAGTGAGTTATGATGCGTCTTTGGGGAAAAAACGGGAAAAACATTGACATAACTGTCAGGCTTATGGCCATTAGAGTGTTAATTACTATTAGGTTAGAATCTGTGGGAATTATATTTTTGTTTGTCAGTAATAAACCTATGTTGAATCATGGTGGTGCAAAGTTAAGACATCTCCTTCAGAGGCGGTAAAAAATAAGCGCAAAAACAGTTTCATGTTTGATAAATCACACTGCGCGTGGAACGCCTACTTATTTGCACGTTCTCCTCCCAATATTTGCGCATTCTGGTAGAAACGGCCATATTAAATATTCATCAAGAGCAAAAGCGCTAAAGGGATTACGCACATCTTGCTGCAGGTTTAACCGTTTAGTCTACTTAAATCACCTGCTGCATAATCTTGCGCCCGGTGTGAGGTTTGCGCACATTTTAACAAGCCTTTTGATAAATCAGGGCCCAAGTCTCTAACTGCAGTGAAATTGAACAATAAACTTGGGGGCTGAATCTAAATGTATTCCACAATTTGCAGATTTATTTGTTAAAATGTTTTAAACCCATGCATTATCTTCCTTTTACTTTAGGAACACAATACTTAGATTTGATCTATCTTGTAAAATTCCAATATAATACACTGAGGTTTGCGGTTGTAATGTGACAAAGTCTGGGGGTAAAGTTACCTCTCTAAGGGTAGTCAGTCATAAACCAACTAGGACTTTTGACATGAATTTAGCAACTAAAATCAGACCTAGTTTTTCAAACAATTACAATGATTTACAACTATTTGTGGACCAGAATGCAGTGCCTGTTTAATACTGTAAATTTTTTACCTATGGTTGCACATATATTATCGCTTCTCATATTCAATATAAATGCAACATTTATTTGGAATTCACATGCTGTGAATGTTTTTTTTTTTTTGCATTAACTGTAAGAAAACATTTAGAAAGCCACTACACTTGGTCCACAAATCTTTGAGTGCTTCAGGCAAGGTAGGCAGGATGTGTTGCTGAAGAGGTAAGAGTTATCGATCTGCAACGTTTTAGCGTTCCCCGTGCATAGGATTGTTGCTGTGGGTACCTCTGCTTGCGGCCAGCATGAATCCGGAAGAGACCTCGCTTTTTAGAAAGGAGCTGACTGGGGAGAGACACAAGGCAGAGGGAAAGACGGTGAGGGGCCGAAAGGGAGTGAAGGAAGTGAGGGTGGAGGAGGACAAGAAGTCCTTGGATGCAACCTGGGTACGCAGTGGACCCATAAGAATAAGGTGTAGCAAAGGGAAAACAAAGAGAAAGGGATGGAGAGTGGAAGTTATGAGGCTAGAGATGCACCGAAAAATCAGATGATGACCTGTACCAGCAGATATTTAACTTTATTAGCAAAACGATTGGAAACTGAAAGAACTTTTTTCCCAACACATGCATGTCCCATACTAAGAACTACTATGTTGCAGATGACACAAACGTAGCTATATTCAATATCGGTGAGAAGTTTAAAAATAAAGTCGGAAGTCATTAAACGTTTAAGAAGGCATTTGGAAGAAAACTAATTTCTATGACAAGTTGACATATTGACTCAGGCAGAAAAGTGATCACAAAGTTGATCTCTTTTATCCTTTTGTTCTCTCCAAGTCTGTCTATTTTGTAATATGCTGGATATGGAAAGCTAGCAGTCTTGTTAGAAATCTCAGAGGTAAGGCATTACATTTTGTAGAAAATATGGTAAATGGCCTGTGCTTGTATAGCGCTTTATTTAGTCCTTGAGGACCCCAAAGAGCTTCACACAACATTCAGTCATTCACCCATTCACACACACATTCACACACTGGTGATGGTAAGCTACTGTACATTGTAGCCACAGCTGCCCTGGGACACACTGACATAAGCGAGGCTGCCGAACACTGGTGCCACCAGGCCCTCTGACCACCACCGGTAGGCAGAAGGGTGAAGTGTCTTGCCCAAGGACACAACGACTGAGATGATCGGACTTCATAGACATGAAGACTGCTGTTTGGTCATTCCAGCTTGCTTAACCATGCTAATCATGAACATAAAATGCTTATCTACACCATAATTTATTCAGCTTTGAAATTTTAGCAGAATCTTGTTCTACAGGGGTTACTATCTGGTTTAACTCACCTCTGCTCCTAACATGAAAAAAGGATTTGCATGGCAGAATAGGTCAAATATATATTTTGAATGCTGCTCCAAATTTTCTTTCAAATTATGATTCTTTTAAAAATAGGCAAAAATTGGTATTGGCCTGTTTTTTTGCCAAAAAAAAACAGAGATTGAAAATCAGTCCCAAAACTAAGTCTGTGCAATATTCTGCAACATGTTTAATCCTGAATGCAGCTCAGTGCTACAATTTAGTGTTGGTGTGCTTACCAGCATTCGTTTACAACAGAAAGCAAGACAATCGGCGCATCTCTAGGTGAAGAGCTACTTCTCAATGGTCCAAACAGCCATTTCAATGTCTTGCTCATTTAACACCATATTAAAGCCAAACATATGCAACATGAAGGCAATTTGGATTTTTGAGATACACTCACTTAGAAGGGGGTGATGAGTGTTATTCAAAAAAGGATATAGCCATATAGCAGTTATTGGTTTTACCTGAGCACAACCATCAAGATGTGACAGCAGCACGTCAAAAATAAGAGAAATCTTCCAGAAACCTTTATTTTTCAAGTACCTTAACATGCTTCTTTCATCCAGTGCATGCATAGGGTCTGCAAATAACCAATTAAATAACCAACCCTTTTTTTATACTCATTAATATCTCAGATTTGTAATAAATGTATCCCCATTATGATGCTTTAACTAATACCCTATAGTTCACAAGCACAGCTCATGACGTGAAGAACAAACCTGCATGGAACTTCTGCCTTCCTGAGAACAGATGGAGGATGGATGCCATGAAAAGGACAAAATTGACATAAAGGAAAGGAAGAGAGGAAGAAAAAACTGATGAGTGAGGAGCGAGAGATGGCAGAGATGGCTGGGGCATGAACTTTGCAGACAAAGATGGTAAAATGGTAAGAAGCAGGAGGGGCCTGCAACACATATAACTCAGATTAGTATAGGAAGGTTAGAGAAACCACACCTCCATGGATTTGGCTTTGTGTCAGTCAGTCTTGATTTAACTTGTGTCTGATGATCAGTGTGTGTTACTGTTTTTGGCCACCTATTTTGATGAACTGTAGGGCTGAAGGAGGTGGTGAGGTGCCTACCTGTCCCCCGACAGGTAGGGGGAGCTATAGGGCCGGAGCCCAGACAGCAGCGTGTGGTAGGAGTTCTGCGGAACCTTCTTGGTGTTACGTTGTCGCTGGAGGTGACTGAACAGTAGCGTCAGTTCTCTGACACCCACATGCACAAATGAACAAAAACAAAACAAAACAAAACACATGACAAATGAACAAAAAAAACACCAAACAATGGAGAGCCACAAAAAGGCCAATTCAATGGTCCCAACACTTAAAAGAAGAGGGATACATGACAGAAATTTACTGAATGCAGGGTTCAAAATGTATTCTGACTGCTCAACAAGATAAACTAAGGAGCCTTACAGGGAAGTCTTTCCTTTGTGGCTGGATGACTCTGGTCTGCGTTTAGATATTTTACATTTGCGGTGAGATGACTTAACATGAGGATGGTATTTTTTTACTGTCCACAGATCCTATTGCAGTTGGATGACTTTTGCTTCCTGTATGATGAAATTTTTATTGGTTGAGGATTTTTTGTCATTTTGCTTGTGACTGGAGGACTTTTTTTGCAGATAGATGTTTCTTTTTGCAATCAAACATTTTTATTTTGAGATTTTCAGGTGCAGTAGGAGGACTTTAGATGTCTTTCCTTCGTAGTTGGCATTGTTCGTTGAATGTTTTTAGTCTGGGTTGGACGACTTTCATTTGTGCTTGGACACCCTAAAAAATATTTTCTATAAGCCATAAAATTGCAGCAAAAAGGCCCGGCCTGGGGTCTTTCTGCATGGAGTTTGCATGTTCTCCCTGTGCATGCGTGGGTTCTCTCCGGGTACTCTGGCTTCCTCCCACAGTAAAAACATGACTGTTAGGTGAATTGATCTCTCTAAATTGCCCTTAGCTATGAGTGTGTGCATGTATAGTTGTTTGTCCTGTATGTCTCTGTGTTAGCCTGTGATGGACTGGCAACCTGGTTGTACCCCGCCTCTCGCCCCATGACTGCTGGAGATAGGCACCAGCCGCCCGCAACCCTGCATAGGATGGATGGGTACAGATAATGGATGGATGGATATATATATCTTAATAAATAGCTGGCTGATAATCTTGTGCTTTGAAAATAACTTGCAAACATTAAATTATGCCGATACTTTGTGAAACATGTTCAGTTTTTCTTAAACTAGTCAAAAGCCATTATGAAGTTGATGGCTACGTGTAGAAGTAGTATGATTAAATCCCCTAACATCACACGGTTTAATACTTTTAGAAAATAAACTATCATGTTACCTGGTGGTGTTCTTGATTTATCTTGTAGCATCCACACTAAAATATCTTATGCTTTTCTTATCTTATTTTCTTATCTTATTCTGTTTGTCTTTTAAGGATGTTTAGTTTGAACCCTGAATACATGCTATGAGGAGGTTCTGTCAGGAAAAAAAATCCCCTTGATGTTAGGATTTATGTTTCTCCTTTTCCTCTCCTTTTAAGTCAATAAAAATTAGTCAAATTAATACATGAAAATGACCTTACATGTAAAGTAAAAAGGAGTATTAGGGTCACTTAAAAAAAAACACCTCTTTCAATTAGTTATGGAAAAAATAAAGTCTGACTATTAAGAATAATGTTGAAATACAAAAGAAATATATATTTATATTCTAGTTTGTTGAATCAAAATCAGAGTCTGATTCGTGGGGTGTCACCATAAGCAGAGCCTTAGGACAGAAAGTGGCAGCACCACAAGTGGAAACACATGCATTGTTCTTTTCCTCGATCACAAACCATTATGGACCAACAAATATTTTCTGAAGAACTTTCTAGCTATACCCAAGATCTAAAGCGCAATATTGGGTGTCGATACATAGAAACATTGTATGTTCTTGATAGGAAGCAGCAGTTTTTCTGTGCATTGATGTCAGATCAAAAGTCCATGCCTCACAGCTGGATGGTAGGTTTGCCATAGCAGTAGTACATCTACTTTGCGCCCATTAAAATTCAGAGTTACGAAACACATCTGGAAAACTTTCTAAAAACATTCAACATTTAGTAGGCCAGACACTAAAACATGTTTGGTTTTTGAATAGAAAAGACCTGTACAATCTGCCATCAAAAATAATCCAATAAATTCAAGCTAGTTTCCTGTAGTTCACCTACCTAGATTTTAGCAGCTATGTAATTCATAATTGTTCGTTCTGTCCATGGGTGAAACTTTAAACTCAAAGAAAATAACAGCTGATGGATGGGTAAATATTGCCATTTCAATGGTTCTGACCAAGAGTCTTTTCATGTGAAGGTAATTCAAGCCTCTGTTTAGTCAGACTAGATTTAGCCCAAGCAAGGACCCACAAATACAGTTAAGATCAAAATTATTTATAACCCTGACATAGATTTGAAGTGATTTTTATTCAAAGAAGTTTGTTGCTGATTGAAATTTCTTAAAAGAGAATAAGAACATAAACCTGATGTACAAGGGGTAAGATAATTGAAAGAATATGGATATCTCAATGTTTATTTACATTAAGAAATGCCATGTCAAAGATAATTTCTACCCTTGCAAATGAGGAACGGCAAGGTCTTTAATGACACCGATGCAAAGAATATTATCTGGAATATGTATTTTTTGATATCTTTAGTCAGCTCCCTCCACAAATTCTCAATCAGATTCAAGTTGGGACTCTGGCTGACCCAAATTTTAACATTAATTCCAGTCAGAAGAAACTTGTTAGTAAAATAAACTATTTCTCTAAACCTAAATCTGCGGAGTTTGAGCAATCTTGGGTTTAACTCTCTGTTTGATGCCAGTTCAGTTTAGAAATGTATTACCATACTAACTTATTTGCTTTATATATACATATATATTATAAATATATAAACTACAGTACTTGTCTGTAATGTTAAAAAGTCAAAGCATGAAAGAGGAAAAAAGCTAATGTAACCCGTATCTCTTCAGCTAATGCTTCCACTTGCATCCATGTTGGTGTATAAAAAACATTGCTTTATAAAAGACAATTCCTAGAGCAATGCCCTGGTGCCCTACTTCCTTTTGGATGTATTTCCCCATGTGTTCAGATTTGTTCATGAGGAAACAATGTAAACATATGTTTGGTTTGTTCCTTGTGGGATTTGTACAGCTGACTGTGCAAAACAAGATTAGAATTTAAAGATCCTAGTGAATAATTTCATGCTTCATGCATTTAAGATGTAAAGTGTTTTCTCTCCCTCTTTTTTGGTGCTTTCTCAAACTAAAGTGCTTATAGATATTACTTTAGTTTTTAACCCAGAAAGGAAAGAATTTGTTTGTTTGTAAAATATATTCTGAAGCATTTCAATATTATTCTTAAGTGGCTGACCTTATTGTTGATATATTTTCAAATGATATGAAAAACAAATTCCTCTAAAATATTTAAATCAAGTGGCCCTAATACTCCATCACAAATGTCAAAAAAACTTCCCACCAAAAGTTTTGGACTTTATCCACAAAAACTTTTATGCAAAGTAATTTTTAATCAACAATTAATTTTTGATAAAGTTTGAAGTATTGTTTGAAAAGGGATGTTATTTAACATTTTTGTCCTTGTTTAATCAGATATAGGCACCAAAAATGAATCAAAGTAAAGTTCAGTCAATCAATCATTTCTGTACTTAAACTGTCGGTTATAGATGAAGTGCAGCTGGTTATTATAGAAAGACTGCTTCCAATACATTTAATCAAATTAGTTGATGCATAATCAGTATTTTTTTAAATTACCATACATCTAAACAGTTCTGTTAAATTTTTAACATTTATCCAAAAAAATAGAAATTATCACTGTTTTTTGGCAGATATCTTCTTAGCTGCTATTTTTGACTCATGCATTTTATTCAATCCCATTTATGTCTGTTAGTTTTGGTTACTGGAACCCTTCAAAGACAAAACACTCTCAATAAGAGAAACAAACCGAATAGTTACACTATTCACCTGCAGTGTCTCCTCTCAGCTTCATTTTCTTCCTCCCTACATTTAGAAGACAACTACTGGATATCAACAGTGGACCATTTCCTAGTTGACTAGGAAATACAGAGTTTAGGATTAATGTTTTTGCATGCAGTTAAAAGTCTATTTCAAATAACTATGACATCTAAAATTGTGTTTTAGCTAATTGAATATAAGTGCCTACAAACCAGATAAATGTTGGCAAATTGAGCCAAAAACACATGTATTTTACAAAATTGATGAATGTACATATTTGGTCACATTTGTTGAAACTTAAAACTTGTTCGCTAATTATAGAACAAAATCCAAATTGAATTATTACCTCATGCAATTGGCTTTAATGTGAAAAGTTAGTTTACCAAGAGCTCAAAAAAATTATTTTCCTTTAAAATCAAAAATAAAATCAAAGATTTGAGGTGGGGAAGTTTTAAAAATCACAGCAATAAAAATAGAAAAAGCACAAATGCAAAATTAACTTAAAAAATAAGTAAAGAAAAATAATGTATACAAAATTTGATAAGCTACATAACGGTGCATGGTTAAAATGTACTGTTAAATCTGTATTATGTGTTTAACTTTGATCCCATAATAATTGGAGAGGGTTCGAATGACAAAATGCTCCCTTATCCAAATCAATTGATTGTATAAACATAACCATAATCAACTACAACTTTTTATTTTTCACTTTTATTGACCTTGCGAGAGATCATGAATCTCTTCATGTCAGCATTTTAAATAGGATGTGCCACCAGAGGTTTCTGGTTCTTGTTAAGTCAGCTCACTGCAGACCAGGAGGCCTGATGGCAACACCTACCTGAATGAAGGTAACATGCTGTCGTAGAAATACCATGTTGCTGTTAGATAGGAGTGTTTGGCATCTGTAGAATAGAGACGCCATGCAGCCTTAGAGGGAGAAAAAAGTCAAAGTCAACACCGCCCAGGTGATGAGTGACAATAACATAAGTGCCCACCAGCTAACACTGTGGTTTATTACCTGTATGAGATTTGCAGCAGGCATTCTCCTCTTCTCAAAGTGCTTCTGCCGGTGCTGCTCTTGAACTTTCAAGGCAAAGCCTGAACCTAAGATTCCCTGAAGATAAAAATTTACAAGAATAAAAGGGCTGCTATATTTCTCTTTTTGCAACAAAGTCAAAGATTAAGGTGATTCTAAAGACAGTGAACTTACAGCAGGTAGGGCAAAAAAGGAGACACCCAGAAGGGCAAAGCCAGCAGCTAAAAGTCTCCCCTGCCACGTACGTGGGGTCTTGTCACCGTAGCCAATTGTGGTCAAAGTTATCTGAATGTGTGAAGAAATTCAGGTCTCAGACACAAGCTATTATCCCTACAACAAAATGTAAACTGTATGGAGCTGGACTACCCTGTGCATAGCGCATTTCCCTTTAAACATTTTCCAACTTTTTGCAAATGGAAATCTAAAAAGTGTGGCATGCATTTGTATTCAACTCCCGTTACTTTGATACCTGTAAATAAAATCTAGTATTGCCTTCAGAAGACGCCCAATTAGGAAATAGTCCACCTGTGTGGTATTTATTTTTACTTACAAATCGAACTGTTCAGTGAAGTCCTTAGAGGCTTATTAGAGAACATTAGTGAACAAACAGCATCAGGAATACCAGACAATACAGCAGGTCAGGAAAAAAAAGATACAAGGTTCAGTGCAGGGATAGGCTATGAAGCTATATTCAAAGCTTGGACCAAATCAGACCCCTATGGTGAAACATAGTGGCGGCAGCATGATGCTGTGGGATGCTGGTCGGGCTAATTCTGAAAGAAAAGTCAACACCAAGTTAAATGTTCACCTCCCAACAGAACAATGGCCCTAAACATAATGGCAGAGCTACAATGAAATGGTCTACATCAAACTATACTGATGTTATAGAGAGGCCCCATAAAAGTTCAGACCTAAGACCAATTTAGAATCTGTGACTCCAAAGATTCAAACAGACGTTCACAGATGATCCATATTCAATCTGATTGAGTTTAAACTATTTTTGCAAAAAAGAAAGGGGAAAATTTGAGTCTGTAGATTTGAAAGATGGTAGACACATATACCAAATAGCAGAAGCTTCAACAAAGTACTGACTCTTGAGGAAAAAACACAAATGCAAGTCAAACCTTTTTGAGTTTTATTTTTAGAAAAGTTGCAGCTACTTTGTGTTGGTGTATCATGTAAAATCCCTGTAAAATACTTTTAAAGGTTTGTGGCTGGAGTATGACAGAATGTGACAAAGCTCAAGGGTTATTATTATTTTTTGCAAGGCACTGTACCTCAAATGAGGAAATTGCGAATTTCATAGCAAAGCATAACAACAAGACTTAATCACATATCCTAAAGTCAGCTATGTTGTCTAAATAGTCAGCATAAACCTATAACCCTGTTTCACCTTAATGGGGTTTTAAACAATGTGGTTTAATCACCTCTGGAGATGAAAGAAGTGTATTTTATTCTTTTTTTTTCTTTTTTATAGCTGAGAATACAATTTTGAAAGCTTAAATTGCTCTTAACACAAAGCCCTGTAAGCATTCCAGTTCAAAAAATGTTGTCAGCATTACTCTAAAAAGTAATGATACGTTTTTCCACTGGGAAAGAGACTGTGAAGTTGGGGTTTTGTGCAGTACTCACAGTCCCCCACCAGAGGGAATCTGCATAGGTGCCAAAATCTGAGTTGATGTCTTTCTCAGCCAGGTAGACAAGGAAGGAGGCAAAGATGAGCACAAGGAAACCTATGTACCACGCTGTAATCAGCTCCTGTCAGACAGAGAACGGACATCGATCACACTAGTCAGCAGCAGCATCTTTAACATCTAAATCCCTACTGTCATTAACATATCAATATTGTCATTATTGGCTAAGTTTGCCTCATAATTGCATTTGGCTGGCATTTTAACCTGGTTGCATCATTGCCCTCGGAGAGCTTTTACACCAGTTCATCGTCATCATCATTGTAGCTCGTTACATAATGGTCACTGTAGGATGTGCATCACTTTAGTCAGCAAAAGAAGCATCATAAAGCAAGCAGCTCAAGGTGAGATGCACGTTTCAAGGCAGAGAATATTAATTACCAGCTGATCAATTAGTTTCAAGACATTTCCTTTCACATCACGTGTTAATAACCCATTCATCCAATTGGTAACCATCAGAGACAATACTTGTCATGCTACCTAGGTGTAAGCATGCTTGAATAAAACCTTATATTCCTCAAATTTAAATAATGAGGTTTGTTTAGCAGAACAAGTGTAGCAGTTTGTCATTTCCACCTTGCTGTGAGCATAAACCACGGAGCCAAGTAGTTTCCAGGTGCCTCCCCGTCGGTCCATACGAACCATACGCAGAATCTGCAGGAAGCGCATGCTGCGCAGGGCTGACGTGGCGAAGATGTTGCCCTGCGTCCCAGCAGCGATCACCGCTAGCGACGCAATAAATACAATGAAGTCTACAGCAAAGAGGTTTGAACCAAACAACAGAAAGAAAGGAAAAGGTCATTATGAGATGATGTTTACAAATGTTGTCCACAGGAACACACAGAACTGCTGGGTTTGATAAACTGTTCACACACACACTCTGACCTATGACACAGAAGGGCTTCCTGGCAAATCTCAGGCGTCCCTGCCATCCCCGGTATCTGCAACAACAGCCAGCTGCCCAGATCCTGATGAAGTACTCCAAGCCAAACACCACGATCATTACAAACTCCTGCAAATCACACACAAAAATAATCTTGTGCATCTTCATCCATGCGTCACAGACTTACTCATTCTTTTTTTTTTTTACATTTTCTAGGTACTTGACTGCACCATACACTATGTTACTAATTGACCCATTCACAGCTTTTTCTATATTTGCATTCTCAACGCTTTTTGTTCTGACATCGCAGACCAGTCAGAGTATTTATGGCAAGTGTAGGTTCAGCATTTTAGCCAAGAACATTTAAACATGAAGCAGAGCTGGGGACTGGATTGCCAACCTTCCAACTAGAGGGGTTCATTATACCACAGTTTTTTAAAAACAAAACAGCACAATCTTTTTCCATCTCTCCCAACGTTAATATAAAATTCAGAAAAGATCATCGCAATAGAACGGTGTGAAAGATGGGATCCTGGCTGGTTCTATTGAAAATGACAAATGAAACTTTGCTTTTAGAAAGAAGGCTTACTCCTCATGATTTGTATGTGAAAATTGTAAATGCATTGACTCAAAATGTTCCATAAAAATGTGATTTCCAGATCTGAAAAGTCATCTCAGTGCACTGGTGCTGGAAGGAGACAGCTGTGGTTCTAAAATATGTTTATATTTTTTTCATTACCTATTAATTACTTGACCATCTAGGGCTAAAGGCTCAATCTTTTATCCATGAAATATACCTGCCTGTCAGATTTATTACAGCTGGATTAATTGAAAAAGATATCGAACTCCAAGCTTTCTGCATACTGAAGTGAGTAAACCTTCATAGGGGCAGACAGTGCACCTGTATGTGGTAGCTAGATTAAGCAATATCAATATCAGATTCCTGCATGGCATTTATGTAAATTTCACAAAAGTAGCACTTCTGTGCAGTCAATAAGAAGTCTTAAGGTTGTGACATTCATGCGGTGGAACTGTATGTGAAAATTAAATTACATATGTTACAATGATAAATACCTAAAGTGGTGATACTGGGACTCTGAAACTTCAAACGCCATGAAAACCAAATGCAGATTCCAGAAGTGTGATGGAAGTATTAACCTTTCAAATTGATGTATTACTCAATAACCAAATATAGAATTAAAGGAATAAAAATGAGTATTTATAAAAAAGAAGAACAAACTGTAGATCACAGCTTTGTGTTTGTTTTCATTTAATAGTCCAGATTTCTGGACTGTACAGAACCAAAATGTCATCTGAACAAATTGTGGCGATAGTGTAGGTAAAGTTCACTGACGGCCAATATGATGTTAATGGCCAGGTGATTGATGGACAGAGTAAACTGAATGAATGTGAAAGTAAGGTGCATTGCCATTAAAAGACACATAATGATGAGTAAGGCGGAGAAGAGAAAGGAGGAGGTGGATGAGTCAGGTTTGGAAGGAAAAGTGAGCATCCATTAGTTTTCACTAAAGCAGCTAAAGCACAGAAGAAGGGAGGCGATCAGGGGATGGCTTTTAGGATTAGTGCATCGTGTCTGTGATTTCCTGCAAAGTCAACATCATCCAAATCTGTGCAACTGCTTACACAAGTGCCTCGACGATCAAACCAAACAACACATATACAAGCACATACGTTTACAAAGAAGTAAGTGAGACTCTGAAAATGTGTGCTAACAAATGTCAACTGTACACGTCAGGAGAGATGAGGAGGAGGACTTACCAGGATGAAGAGGCCCTGGTTGGCCATCTTTTGGTGCTCGGGGATAGTTGAGAACACAGACAACACCAGACAGCTGAGCACCAGCAGGAAACTGAAACACATATTTTTTCTAATAAAGTTACTGCTGATTTCATACGTTAACCAGTGCTTTGGTTCAAAGAGATTCCTGCACATTACACATATGAAAATATATCAATCAGGCCCTCAGGACAAAAGAGTTGAATAAAACTCATTCATATATGCAAGGGGCACTTTCTGTGTGAGTGACCGACAGAAAAATACCACATTGTTATTGATCAGAAAGAAATGATTGATCCATAACTTTACACAAGTAGTTACATTCAGGGAGTGGTGAAGAAACAGAACAGTGAGACTAGATTTGGTTGAAGACCAGAAAAAAGGGTCAAAAGTTTTTTGTTTTTTTTTGCTGTGTAGAAACCAATGATCTAAAACTCATTTGGATGTTTAACTAGCAATGAGAGCTTAAGAATTAAAAAGCTATATCGTATTGTATAACCACTGAAACATCCATCTATCCATTCACCTGCTTGTACATGATAAACCCCTTTCGGACGAGAGTCCCAATTTAGAATCAATCCTGTTCCAGTCTGGACACAGCCAAGATACTGTATGTTTACAACTAATGCTGATTAATACATATACTCCCTTACTAAAAATCATATTTTGCTACTATCTAGTGGCCAGAGAGTGGCTTATGAACATAGGTGAGAACTGAGTAGTTACGTTTACTTGAGTCACTTTTTGAAAACTTTTAGGAGTAGCTTTACTGCATTGTACCTTTTTACCTCTACTTGAATAATATTCAATATCACCAAACCGAGGTGCTTTTTATGCAGAGTACATGAATTCTTGCTGATAAATTTAGTACATTGTCTGAATTTGAGCATCAAACCAAGCTGCTTTTAATAATATTGCAATTTGTGTACTGTAAAATATGACACTGTGTTTATCTAAAATAAACCATTAAAAAATTGCCTTTTGTAAGAAGATGACAACTTCTGCCAGAACAAAAATGATTTTTCCACTTCAGCTTAAGTGCTGCAGTGAAATAAAACCGCATAAATTGTGACTAACCGTGCCCTGGATTTAAGCTGCTATCATACTGATATAAACAATGATTTTTTTCCACATCTATTTCAGATGTATGAAGCTTGGTATTTATTTCATTCAGCAAAAAAATAACTGTTGAGGAAAAACATTTAGGAATAAGTTATGGTAGACTTGTGAAAAGAAAAATATCTATTCTGTTAGAAAAATTGTAACATCATTCGGATTAAACTGGAATTTGAAAGTAAATCACTAACACTGGTACAAATATGGTTTAAATAAGCTACGATATTATAATATAAAAAGAAATGCATATAATGCAGCTTTTAAGTTAAAGGCTATCGAGCTGGCTGTCAAAGAAGGAAATAGAGCTACTGCACGTAAGCTTGACATCAATGAATTGATGGTGAGACACTGGAGAAGGCAAAGGGAAGAACTGAGTCAGTGTAAAAAGATGACAAAAGCTTTCTGAGGACATAAAGACACTGAAGAAGAGAACATCAGCGGCTTTAGTGCGCAAGAAGAAGAGGAAGATGAAGATAGGGACCAATAACTTTTCTGGTAGGCTAAAGTATGCTTTATTTTCTAACCATGCATGTTACAGTCGTGTTGGTGCAGTGTTTTATTTTCTAACCAGACTGTTGTGTTGTGTTGATGCCGTACTGCTGATTTTCAGGCCGAGTTTGAAAAAAATAAATAAATAAAAGAAATCTTCTTTGTACCATCTTTCTGTGTAAATATGGTGGGGCAAAAAAGTATTTGAAAGCCATTGATAGTGCAAGTTTTCCCACTTAAAAAGATGAGAGAGGTCTGTAGTTTTTATCATAGGTACACTTCAACTGTCAAAGACAGAACGTGAAACAAAATTTCCAGGAAATTAGATTGAATGATTTTTAAAGAATTGATTTATACCATGTTGCAGAAAATAAATATTTGACACATGTCAAAAATACATTTCAATCCCTTGTAATGTAACCTAGGTTGGCAATGACAGAAGTGAAACGTTTCCTGTAGGGCTTCACCAGGTTTGTACCAACTGTAGCTGGTATTTTGGCCCATTCTTCCATGGAGAGCTTTTCTAGAGCTTTGATGTTTTGGACTGTCACTGGGTAACACGGCCTTTTGACTACCTCTACAGATTTTCTATTGGACTGAAATCTGGAGACTGGCTAGGCTACTCGTGAACCTTGAAATGCTAGCCACTCCTTCGTTGCAGGGGCGGTGTGTTTGGGATCATTGTCATGCTGGAAGATCCAGCCATGTTTCATCTTCAATGCTCTCACTGATGGAAGGAGGTTTTTGCCCAAAATCTCACGACACATGGCCCCATTCATCCATTCATCCTTGATACAATTAATAAATTTTTTTCCCGGAGAACGGCTAAAAGGGAGAGCCGAGTTGTTCCGATGGAACATCGTGGAGGATCTTGTGTCTCTCACTTTTGGCCATCGAGGACGTTGGAAACATTTATATAATTGGATTCATGATAACCGGATATCTGCTGATTATCGCAGGTGGATTTTCTGAGGTATCGTAAACTTCAAGCTTAAAGGCAGCAATTGGCAGGCTGCCTGGGCTACAGGAAGGATGCTGTGCTGTCAACACTCAGACTATTTGTGATGTGCGAGCAAAATTGGACTCGTTTCACTGCTTGGGTAATAACTTGGAGAAGTTCTCAGCCGGCTGGAAGGTAATCTGACCCACGATTTGGCCATTTGGACTGAACTCGGACCACTGACAGACTCTAAGGCAAGAGAAAAAGTGATCTTCGCCTGTCTCTAAAACAACTTCTTATCTACTGGAATTCGACTCCCTGGTCTTGGTAGACCAAACAAAAACTCCCTTGGATGTGTGTGCAAAAGGACGCTCCATCCCACCCCACTCCCCCATCCCCCACATGAGCCTGTGAGCTCCCTGACTCAGCCCCAAGGTTGTATATTACATCACAGGCGACAGACTCTGGGATTGAACTGAGAGGAGTTTCATTGTCTCACATTAATGCACACATACATGCACGCACGCTCACGCCACAGCTACAGACATGCACGCAGTCCTGGATTTCAACATGCTCGCGGTACCCTAAGACTCCTGCCCACTCTTCAGACAGCGAAATGATGGGCGCGTGCTTTGGATGGCCGCGACCGGTTTCTCTGTACGGAGGGTTCCTGAACCTCCCCCCCGTCCCATTTGTGTTCTCATATGTTATGACCGATACATGTGCTTATATGTTTTTGCAGTGGTTTTTTTCAGCACCTCGGCTCGGCTCCCTGTAGGGGGCTGGGCTGAGTTGCCTTTTTTTCCCCCCTGTTCACCCCCCCTCCTATTGTGAATCATTTCTATCTGCTAAAAGGGGCGCTGGTAAAGCCGGCTGCTACCGCGGTCTTCCAAATCCTGTAATGTGTTAATGTTTGTAATTGTTTGTATGATCTTGGATTGGTTGTACCGAAACTTAATTTCCCCACGGGGATTATTAAAGTATCTCTTATCTTATCTTATCTTATCTTTTCCTTAACATGGATCAGTCTTTCTGTCCTCTTTGCAGAAAAGTAGCCCCAAAGCATATTTCCAACCCCATGCTTCACAGTGGGTATGGTGTTCTTGGGATGCAACTCATCATTCATCCCCCTCCAAATATGGCGAGGGGCGTTTATACCAAAGAGTTCTATATTGGTCTCGTTTGACCACATGACAATCTCCCAATCCTCCTCTAGACAATCCAGATGGTCTCTGGCTAACTTTAGATGGGCCTGGACATGTGCTGGCCCAAGCAGGGACACTGCAGGATTTTAATCCATGACGATGTAGTGTGTTAGTAAAATTAACCTTTGTTACTGTGGTCCCAACTCTCTTCAGGTCATTGACCAGTTCCCTCCATGTAGTTCTGGGCTGTTTCCTCACTGTTCTCAAGATCATGTGTACCCCACAAGGTGAGATCTTGCATGGAGCCCCCGACAAGGGAAATTGTCAGTGATCTTGTATATATTCAATTTTCTAACGATTGCTCCAACAATTGATCTCTTCTCATCAAGCCACTTACCTATTGTAGATTGGCTCATCCCAGTCTTGAGAAGGTCTACAAGCTTTTCCCTGGTGTCCTTAGACAGCTCTTTGGTCTTATCCATGGTGAGGGTTGGAGTCTGACTGTTTGAAAGTGTGGAAAGGTGTCTTTTATACAGATAATAAGTTCAAACAGGAGCCATTCATACTGGTAATGAGTGGAGGATAGTAGAGCTTCTGAAAGAAGAAGTAACAGGTCTGGGAGGGCCAGAATTCTTGTTTGTTGGTGCTAAATACTTATTTTCTGCATAATTATATTAATAAATCCTTAAAAAATCATACAATGTAATCTTCTTGTATATTCTGTCTCTAACAGTTGAAACGTACGTATGATGAAAATTAGAGCCTTCTCATCTATTAAGTGGGAAAACTTGCACAATCGGCTGCCAAATACTTTTTGCCCCACTGTATCTCATGTTACAACATGAAAATCTGCGGCTTATATTCAGGTGCGCTCAACAGTCCAAAAATTACGGTATATTCAAATTAAAAGTTGGATTTAAAAAAAATTTAAAACTTCTGGGGACCCGGTCAGACGATCACTGCATTAAAGACAAAAAAATAAAAATAAGCATGAACAGCATACATTTTATTGGTTTTGGACAGGGATGTCCAACTCCTGGCCTTAAGGCCAAGTGTCCTGGAGATTTTAGATGTGTTCTTGATGCGGCACAGCTGATTTGAATGTCTAAATTACCTCCCCGACATGTTTTCAAGTTCTGGCCTGGGAATGAACCAATCATTTAATTCAGGTATGTTGACCCCGGGTGACATCTACACATAGGACACTGGCCCTTGAGGCCCAACTTTTGACACTACTGGTTTAGGGTCATAATCCAACAATATTAGGATGTTATAAGGTGCTGTTGGCTCCATACGGAGCACGTTTCACATTGCACTGCCTTGTAGTCAATTAATTCATTTTCACTTCCTCTTTCTCTGTCTCTCTCTCTCTCTTTCTCTGCCACACACACACACACACATACATTTATATTTCTAATCATATTAGGACTTTGTATTCCATTCATTATTAACAGCCGTTGCAACACTAGCCTAACAACATCCATTCCAATCCTTAAACTAAACTTAATTTACACCATAGCTCTAACATTGACCCAAAACATGGCAGTCTGCCACATTAGGTCTGGGTTTTGTCCCCCATAAGGCCTATAAATCCTAATAAGAGAAGTGATCATACCTGAAAAGGTCATAAACAGGCTTGACAAACAATTATACTCAAAACACACACACACACACACACACACACACACACACACACACACACACAAAGCAATGCATCTGTAACATCTGTGATCTTATAGAATAAGTAAAAATTTGATGAGATAGATATACCTTTCTGTTTTTATTTTATTTGGGAAGGAAAGTCGTTGTTTTTTGTTTTTTACTTAAAATGGATCATTTTGAACATATTTACAATAAAAAAAATTCATTCTCACTCTTAAGAGGTTAACTGGGAGGCTTCGAATTAAAGTCTGTGAGCTAAGAAAAAATCAAATTCAGTTATATTTCTGTCTTTGTTTTCCACATCACTTTGTCATCACAAGCAAGGAGGACTACGCAACTTCTCAGGCTGTTGTTGTGCCGTCTGCCTGCGTAACCACAGTTTGCAACTGGTTAGATGCCACAAATAGAAAGACATATTGGACCTTAGACAGCTAGGAAGATACCGGACACCGAGTGTGAGAAAACAGACGAATCAAATTACCACTGCATATTTTCTCTGGCTCAGTCTTGGCGACAAAGTGGAGAGTTTTGCTTCATAAACGAAATACTTAGTTTAAAAAAAAAAAAAAAACTACTTTGATGACTCTGTGAAAACAATGCATTTTGGTCATTCATCAGCTGAGTAATATGCTGACTAAACTGACTGACTTTTTTCTCCTCAATTTACTCATAGCGCTGCATTTGCATGTTGGCAATTAGTCTATTAGGTAAGGTAGCATCAACAGCTTGG
The DNA here is from genome assembly GCA_963556495.2 of Valencia hispanica. Classification (NCBI taxonomy): domain Eukaryota; kingdom Metazoa; phylum Chordata; class Actinopteri; order Cyprinodontiformes; family Valenciidae; genus Valencia; species Valencia hispanica. The sequence goes on from OY747713.1 coordinate 27,585,068, forward strand.
CTTTTATAGAATATAGACAAAAGATTCTCAGAGTTAAACGTTCTTAACAAGTAACATGCATTATTTATTTATTTATAAAGATTTAAAATCTTGGTATCATCAAGCAAGACTCTTCCTCAGTCAGTGAATAAAATGTACTGAGAGTACTTCCATTAATAAAGCAATGATAAAGGTAGCAATGACAGGGCAGGAGAAATTTATAAAAAAGGCAGAATCATCTTTAGCGACACACCAGCAGAGCTCCTTAGGTGTCTCTGAGGACCTATAAAGAAAGCTTCTTCTTCCCAGGATGGTTTGCCTGCGGTGCCTAGAGGGCTGCTGACAGAGACGCTCTTGGCTACTTCATCTTAGATTAAGACATAAAGATTTTAAAAATCTGATATAGCAATATCTCAGTCATTTTTAGACAGGTATGTTCTGCCATCTTTGCAATGAGAATAAATCCCACTAAGTTAACCTTCTCATCACAATGTCTACATGGAATATTTCAAACTATTTGACTTACAAATAAAAAGTGATGGAGCACTTTATAAACAATAATGTAAGAAGGTACTGCTAACAAACCAAATATCTTAATATATCAAGCTGTGATAGGTGTGGGGGTAACAAACAACTTAAACCTTATTTCATACAGGACGGGCTCAATCCGTTTAGAACTTCATTCAGGATCATTGTTCAATGAAAGATGGAGAGGTAGATTTGGTCAATTCCTTGAAAAATTTATATAGCCGACTTCTGAGAATGAGTAAACCATTTTATAGATTTTAGTGAAAAGTGCCTTGATCGACTTGATCGGCACCAGTCGATGAGTAACCAGTAAAGAACGCCTGCAACTCTATTTCAGACAATCACAAGCCACACTGGTGCTCCAGTTGTATTCATGGCCCTGCTTTTTAATAGTCAGGGTAAATCAAAAAGCAACATCCATATTGTTTCAACCACAGCTTTTTCTTCAAGCTACTTTTGCATTCAGTCTGAAGTAGCCTGTTTTAAAACCTGTTTGGTTGATCTGTACCAGATACAGTCAACAAAAATATTTTAACTGATCTGTGAACATCTTTTAAGACAACACTATGTTCAAATAAATACTTGAATAAGGTGTCTCCCACAAGTTTGAATCTTCTACACCAGTGGTCCCCAACCTTTTTTTCGCCTCCTCCCGGTAGGACGTGCCTGAAACACCTCACCAGGGAGGCGTCCAGGAGGCATCCTGACCAGATGCCCGAGCCACCTCAACTGACTCCTCTCGATGTGGAGGAGCAGCGGCTCTACTCTGAGCCCCCTCCGAATGACTGAGCTTCTCACCCTATCTCTAAGGGAGAGCCCAGACACCCTATGGAGGAAACTCATTTCGGCCGCTTGTATCCGTGATCTTGTTCTTTCGGTCACCACCCAGAGTTCGTGACCATAGATGAGGGTAGGAACGTAGATCGACCGGTAAATCGAGAGCTTCGCCTTTCGGCTCAGCTCTCTCTTCACCACGACAGACCGGTACAGCATCCGCATAACTGCAGATGCCCTACCAATCCGTCTATCGATCTCCCGCTCCATTTTTCCCTCATTCGTGAACAAGACCCCCCCCGATGAAGCCAACAGGACCACGTCATCTGCAAAAAGCAGAGACCCGATCCTGAGGCCACCGAAACGGATCCTCTCAACACCTTGGCTGCGCCTAGAAATCCTGTACATGAAAGTTATGAACAGGATCGGTGACAAAGGGCAACCTTGGCGAAGTCCAACTCTCACCGGAAACAAGCCCGACTTACTCCCGGCAATGCGAACCAAACTCTGGCACCGGTCGTACAGGGACCTAACAGCCCGTATCAAGGGGCCCGGTACCCCATACTCCCAGAGCACCCCCCACAGGGCCCCCTGAGGGACACGGTCGAACGCCTTCTCCAAGTCCACAAAACACATGTAGACCGGTTGAGCGAACTCCCACGCACCCTCCAGGACCGTGCTGAGGGTGTAGAGCAGGTCCAGTGTTCCACGGCCAGGACGAAAACCACATTGTTCCTCCTGGATCCGAGGTTTGACTATCCATCGGACCCTCCTCTCCAGAACCCCTGAATAGACCTTACCAGGGAGGCTCAGAAGTGTGATCCCCTGTAGTTGGAACACACTCTGTGGTCCCCCTTTTTAAACAGGGGGACCACCACCCCGGTCTGCCAATCCAAGGGATTGCGATGTCCACGCAATATTGCAGAGCCGCGTTAACCAACACAGCCCCACAACATCCAGGGCCCTGAGGAACTCCGGCCGAATCTCATCCACCCCCGGAGCCTTGCCACCGAGGAGCTTTTTAACGACCTCGGTGACCTCAGCACCAGAGATTGGAGAGCCCGACCCAAAGTCCCCAAACCCTGCTTCCAGATTGGAAGGCGTGCCGGTGGGATTGAGGAGGTCTTCGAAGTATTCCATCCACCGACCCAAAATGTCCCGTGTCGAGGTCAGCAGCACACCATCCCCACTGTAAACAGTGTTGGTGGCAGACCACTTCCCCCCCCTGAAACGCCGGATGGTGGACCAGAATCGATTAGAAGCCGTATGGAAGTCATTCTCCATGGCCTCTCCAAACTCGTCCCACGCCCGAGTTTTTGCCTCCGCGACCATCCGAGCCGCCGCACTCCGCTTGGCCTGCCGGTACCTATCAGCTGCTTCAGCTGCTCCTTCTTCAGCCTGACAGTATCCCTTACCGCTGGTGTCCACCAGCGGGTTCGGGAGTTGCCGCCGCGATAGGCACTGACCACCTTGCGGCCACAGCTCCGGTCAGCCGCCTCGACAATGGAGGCGCGGAGAATGGCCCACTCAGACTCAATGTCCCCCCCTTGAAGCTCCTTCTGACAGGAGACTCTGCCAGACGTTCCCAGCAGACCCTCACAATACGTTTGGGCTTTCCAGGTCTGTCCGGCGTCCTCCCCCACCATCGGAGCCAACTCATCACCAGGTAGTGGTCAGTGGACAGCTCAGCCCCTCTCTTCACCCGAGTGTCCAGAACATGCCGTCGCAGATCAGATGACATGACAACTAAGTCGATCATCGAGCTGCGGCCTAGGGTGTCCTGGTGCCAAGTGCACATATGGACACCCTTATTGCCTGAACATGGTGTATGTTATGGACAATCCATGACAAGCACAGAAGTCCAATAACAAGACACCACTCGGGTTCAGATCGGGGGGGCCATTCCGCCCAACCACACCCCTCTAGGTCTCACTGTCATTGCCCCCATGAGCATTGAAGTCCCCCAGCAGAACAAGGGAGTCCCCGGGCAGAGCACTCTCCAGCACCCCCTCCAAAGACTCCAAAAAGGGTGGGTAATCTGATCTGCCGTTTGGTGCGTAAGCGCAAACAACAGTCAGGACCCGTCCCCCCCACCCGTAGGCGGAGGGAGGCTACCCTCTCATTCACCAGGGTAAACCCCAACGTACAGGCGCAGAGATGGGGGGCAACAAGTATGCCCACCCCAGCTTGGTGCCTCTCAGCGGGGGCAACTCCAGAGTGGAAGAGAGTCCAACCCCTCTCGAGGAGACGGGTTCCAGAGCCAGAGCCGTGCGTCGAGGTGAGTCCGGTGATGTCCAGTCGAAACCTCTCAACCTCGCACACCAGCTCCGGCTCTTTCCCCACCAGAGAGGTGACGTTCCACGTCCCGAGAGCCAGCTTCTGCAGCCGAGGATCGGACCGCCAAGGTCCCCGCCTTCGGCCGCCACCCATCCTACACAGCACCTGACCCCTATGGCCCCTCCCACAGGTGGTGAGCTCATGGCAAGGGGGACCCATGTAACCTCTTCGGGCTAAGCCCGACCGGGCCCCATGGGAAGAGGACCGGCCAACAGGCGCTCGCCAACGTGCCCCGCCTCCAGGCCTGGCTCCAGAGGGGGGCCCCGGTGACCCGCGTCCGGGAGAGGGAACACTGAATCCAATTTTCTTTTCCGTCATAGGGGTCTTTTGGGCTGCACTTTGTCTGATCCCTCACCCAGGACCAAATTGCCATGGGTGACCCTACCAGGAGCAAAAAGCCCCAACAACATAGCTCCTAGGATCATTGGGACACTCAAACCCCTCCACCACGATAAGGTGGCAGCCCAGGGAGGGGAAGACTTCATTCATTCATTAGAAAGATGGTTGCCACATATTAAGCAGAGTGGGGAATCGGTGCATGGAAATCGCCTGATAAATCCCTATTTTCAGTATGACTCCTGGTATTGTCTGTTAAATGTAGATTTCTTTTTCTTTGTATATAATATAATTAGTGCTATTTGCTTTGGGATTCAGAGGGTGAGACAGAGCAGAAAGTAGGGGGAAAATTGAGGTAAAGCTACAAGTAGGGCCATGTTAATGGATGAGAGTCTGGGACTTCTGTCCAGGAATGTGTCATCTTTTAAACTTATCCCCATGCAAAGCCTGCTTTAAAAGGAGCAAATAGTGTATAGAAATAAATATATAAATAAACACTAAGAAAAAGAGATGGATGAGACATTAAATCCATGTGTGATGTATATGAAGAGGGAGTCATATTTCTGCTGAGGGAACATTTCCTATCCACCACCCAGGATCACCATCAATCCCTCCCTTTCAAGGAAACGTCAATTATGACCAAAGGATCAGTTCCACCAAAACAACAGGAATGGTCTTCACTGCACATTAGAGGGATGTCTAATAGACCCAACATCTTACTTTGTCAGAACATTTTTGGAGAAAAAAAAAATTAGACTCATTTAAAAGTATTTCAGAGCAAACACTGCAACCACAGACAGCAAGAACAAAAATAAAAGCCAGTGCTTTTAGAAAGCACACAATTATTTTTCTTCTTATGTAGTTTTATGTAGAAGTAATCTTAATCCAACTAGTTGAATTTAAAGAGTAAAATAAATATAAGCCCAAGTATGGAGGACCTTCCCTGCCAAAACTGACAATAAATAAATGTGAAAATAAATAAATAAATGAAGAAATAAATGAGGAAATACATTTGTAAATAAAGAAAATAAATGTAGAATTAAATAAATAAACAAATACATATAAAAATAAATAAATAAAATTGAAAATACATCTGTAAATAAATAAATATAGCAATAAATAAATAAATATGGAAATAAATAAATAAATGTGGAAGTAAAATAAAATAGTAAATAAATAAATAAATATTGAAATACATGATTTAATTTCTTATTCGTCCCGCATATATTTATTTATTCTCAATTGTAATTAACATCTATCCATCTATCTTCTTCCGCTTATCCGGGGTCGGGTCGCGGGGGCAGCAGCTTAAGCAAGGACACCCAGACTTTCCCTCTCCCGAGCCACTTGTTCCAGCTCCTCGGGAGGAATCCCAAGGCGCTCCCAGGCCAGCCGAGAAACATAGTCCCTCCAGCGTGTCCTGGGCCTTTCCCTGGGCCTCCTCCCGGTGGGACGTGCCTGAAACACCTCACCAGGGAGGCGTCCAGGAGGCTTCCTGACCATATGCCCGAGCCACCTCAACTGACTCCTCCTGTGGAGGAGCAGCGGCTCTACTCTGAGCCCCCTTCGGATGACCGAGCTTCTCACTCTATCTCTAAGGGAGAGCCCAGACACCCTACGGAGGAAACTCATTTCAGCCGCTTGTATCCGTGATCTCGTTCTTTCGGTCACCACCCAGAGTTCGTGACCATAGATGAGGGTAGGAACGTAGATCGACCGGTAAATCAAGAGCTTCGCCTTTCGGCTCAGCTCTCTCTTCACCACACGACAGACCGGTACAGCGCCCGCATAACTGCAGGTGCCCTACCAATCTGTCTATCGATCTCCCGCTCCATTTTTCCCTCATTCGTGAACAAGACCCCCAGATACTTAAACTCCTCCACTTGGGGAAGGACCTCATCCCCGAACTGGAGAAGGCACCACACCCTTTTCCGGCTCAAGACCATGGCCTCGGATTTGGAGGTGCTGATTCTCATCCCAGCCACTTCACACTCGACTGCGAACCGCTCCAGCGAAAGCTGTAGATCACGTTCCGATGAAGCCAACAGGACCACGTCATCTGCAAAAAGCAGAGACCCGATCCTGAGGCTACCGAAACGGATCCCCTCAACTCCTTGGCTGCACCTAGAAATCCTGTCCATGAAAGTTATAAACAGGATCGGTGACAAAGTGCAACCTTTGCGGAGTCCAACTCTCACCGGAAACAAGCCTGACTTACTGCCGGCAATGCGAACCAAACTCTGGCACCGGTCATCCAGGGACCTAACAGCCCGTATCAAGGGGCCCGGTACCCCATACTCCCAGAGCACCCCCCACAGGGCCCCCCGAGGGTCGAACGCCTTCTCCAAGTCCACAAAACACATGTAGACCGGTTGGGCGAACTCCCACGCACCCTCCAGGACCCTGCTGAGGGTGTAGAGCTGGTCCAGTGTTCCACGGCAAGGATGAAAACCACATTGTTACTCCTGGATCTGAGGTTCGACTATCCGTCGGACCCTCCTCTCCAGAACTCCTGAATAGACCTTACCAGGGAGGCTCAGAAGTGTGATCCCCCTGTAGTTGGAACACACTCTATGGTCCCCCTTTTTAAAAAGGGGGACCACCACCCCGGTCTGCCAATCCAAGGGAACTGCCCCCGATGTCCACGCAATATTATAGAGCGAGAGGGTAGCCTCACTCCGCCTACGGGTGGGGGGACGGGTCCTGATTGTTGTTTGCGCTTACGCACCAAATGGCAGATCAGATTACCCACCCTTTTTGGAGTCTTTGGAGGGGGTGCTGGAGAGTGCTCGTCCCGGGGACTCCCTTGTGCTGCTGGGGGACTTCAACGCTCACGTGGGCAATGACAGTGAGACCTAGAGGGGTGTGGTTGGGCGGAATGCCCCCCCGATCTGAGCCTGAGTGGTGTTTTGTTATTGGACTTCTGTGCTCGTCATGGATTGTCCATAACAAACACCATGTTCAGGCATAAAGGTGTCCAAATGTGCACTTGGCACCAGGACACCCTAGGCCGCAGCTCAATGATCGACTTGGTTGTCGTCTCATCTGATCTGTGGCCACATGTTCTGGACACTCGGGTGAAGAGAGGGGCTGAGCTGTCCACTGACCACTACCTGGTGATGAGTTGGCTCCGATGGTGGGGGTGGATGCCGGACAGACCTGGAAAGCCCAAACGTATTGTGAGGGTCTGCTGGGAATGTCTGGCAGAGTCTCCTGTCAGAAGGAGCTTCAACTCACACCTCCAGCAGAACTTCGAACAAGTCCCGGGGGAGGCGGGGGACATTGAGTCCGAGTGGACCATGTTCCGCGCCTCCATTGTCGAGGCGGCTGACCGGAGCTGTGGCTGCAAGGTGGTCGGTGCCTGTCGCGGCGGCAACCCCTGAACCCGTGGTAAGGGATGCTGTCAGGCTGAAGAAGGAGTCCTATCGGGCCTTTTTGGCTTGTGGGACCCCTGAAGCAGCTGATAGGTACCGGCAGGCCAAGCGGAGTGCGGCTCGGATGGTCGCGGAGGCAAAACTCGGGCGTGGGAGGAGTTTGGAGAGGCCATGGAGAACGACTTCCATACGGCTTCGAAGCGATTCTGGTCCACCATCCGGCATCTCAGGGGGGGGAAGCGATCTGCCGCCAACACTGTTTACAGTGGGGATGGTGTGCTGCTGACCTCGACGCGGGACGTTTTGGGTCGGTGGATGGAATACTTCGAAGACCTCCTCAATTGTACTTACCCATATATTTATTTATTTATTTTCAAATTTATTTATTTATATATTGCTATATCTGCTATATCTATTTCCACATTTATTTATTTAATTCTAAATGTAATTATTTATTTCCACATGTATTTAAATATGTATTTCCACATTAATTTATATATTTATTTCCACATTTATTTAATTATTTCCGCATTTATTTTTATTTTCACATGTATTTATTTATATACATATTTATTTATTTATTTATTTACTGAAGTGTATTTTAATAAGTGGGGCGTTTCTAACACTGACTAAAGCCTAATTGGTTAGCTCCGAGACTCCCGTTCACACCAGGTTCACACAAAACTGGCTTTCTTCTGAAGAGTACTAGCAGCGGCTGGCTGCTCTGTGTGTCTGTCACAGAGTTGAGATACCCAGCAGCTGGAATCTCACAGTCAGATAAATGCTGGTTCAACACCAGGCCTGTCCCTGACTGGGAGGTCTCCTGCTAACAACAGACGAAAACTGAGGTGCTTTAGGTGGTGAGGTGCTGGGGCGCAGGGTTAGCTAAACCTCCTGGTCAAGCTTAGCTAGAGCGAAGCTAGAGGGTACAGTAGGTAGCGCCTCACAAGCCCGCTCAGCCCGTCTTCATGTTTCATCTGAGGTTTTTGACAACGTTTCACACCAACCAATAAATTACTTTCAAAATTTTGACTTCAGATTGAGCCATGTAAAAACAAAACCATTAACAGGTTTCCTACTAGGGATGAAACATTGCTGTTCGGTACAGTTCAATCAAGTTAAACAATTATTTTTTATTCTAAAACTGAGGTGGTTTAGGTGGTGAGGTGCCGGGGCGCAGGTTAGCAAGTGAAGGCTAAACCTCCCGGTCTAGCTTCTAGCTTCGCGCTCCAACCTCCACCACGGCCAAGACCAGAGAGCTGTCTAAGGAGCCCAGGGAAAAGATTGTACACCTGCACAAGACTGGGATGAGCAAATCTACAATAGGTAAGCAGCTTGGTGAGAAGAGATCAACTGTTGGAGCAATTATTAGAAAATGGAAAAAATACAAGATCAATGACAATCTTCCTCGACCTGAGGGTCCATGCAAGATCTCACCTTGTGGGGTACACATGATCTTGAGAACAGTGAGGAAACACCCCAGAACTACACGGGGGAACTGGTCAGTGACCTGAAGAGAGCTGGGTCCACGGTAACAAAGGTTACTATTAGTAACACACTACGTCGTCATGGATTAAAATCCTGCAGTCTCCCTGCTAAAGCCAGCACATGTCCAGGCCCGTCTAAAGTTTGCAATCATTTGGATGATCCAGAGGAGGATTGGGAGAATGTCATGAGGTCAGATATGACCAAAATAGAACTCTTTGGTATAAACGCCACTCACCGTGGAAGAATGATGAGTTCTATCTCAAGACCATCATACCCACTGTGAAGCATAGGGGTGTAAACATTATCATGGGGCTGCTTTTCTGCAAGAGGGACAGAACGACTGATCCATATTAAGGAAAGGATGAATGGGGTCATGTATCGTAAGATTTTGGGCATAAACGTTCTTATGTGAGAAAGTTGAAGATGAACCATGACTGGATCTTCCAGCATGACAATGATCCTAAAAACACCGCCTGGGCAACAAAGGAGTGGCTACATAAAAAGCTTTTCAAGGTTCATGTGTGGCCTACTCGGTCTCCAGACGTCAATCCAATAGAGAATCTGTTAAGGGAGTTGAAACTCTGTGTTGCCTACCAACAGCCCCAACACAGTTCTAAAAAAACATCTGCATGGAAGAATGGGCCAAAATAGCAGCGACAATGTGTAGAAACCTGGTGAATACCTACAAGAACTGTTTGACCAACCGTCATTGCCAACCAAGATTACAAATGAAATTAACTTTTGTTATTGGCCAAATACTTATTTTCTGCACCATTGTACAAATAACTTCTTTAAAATTAATTCAAAGTGATTTCCTGGAATTTTTGTCACATTCTGTCTCAGTGTAGTGTACCTATGATGAAAACTGCAGACCTCTCTCATCTTTTTAGGTGGGAAAACTTGCACAGTCGGTGACGGCCAGATGCTTTTTTGCCCCACTGTACAACAATAAATCTTTAAAAATTATACATTTCTTATTTAGGAATTGATGTGAGAAATTATAGAAGGAAATTATATATTATAAAATTTTTAGGATTTTTATGTAATTCTTGGCATTTAAATACAAAGTTTTACACTTGAACCCTGCATAAACAACATTCTGGTCGAATAATCTGTAGGTTAATGAATGCATATTCTAAGGCATATTTTGGAAACTTTGGAGCACTTAACTTAAAAAAAAAACTGTTTTAATGCTTTGAGCCACAGGTAGAACAAGTAGTAGTCTAACAGGTATTGAAATGGCTCTTTTTTAGATCTTCTAATGGGTATAGATTCAGTTAGCAAGTCAAAGTGAAAGCCCAAAATAAGTAAAAAGCTAAAATCAAGGTTTGATTTAGCAAGTCGAAGAAAAAGCATGTGAAATTAATGAATACATGTGAATACCTCTGTATTTATTCTGTATTGTTATTCTTTTGTCTTTTAAAAAGTGGAAGAAGGAAAAAAACTTCAAAAAATCAAACATTTTTCCATAGTCTGTTTTATTTTTTCCATAAATTCTCTACTTTTCCAGACTCCTCCATTAAAGAAGGCCTTCACACGGTTGTGTCTTACTTGCTACAACAAAGATGGAAAAATAGAAAAGAGAAGATATATTAAAGAAAAAAACGTATAAAATGCAGTATAAATGGGCATTTTTGCCATGTAGTGAACTCAAAAAAGATTGCCACAATGTCATGGATGAAATAACTAATAACACTGAGAAACTCTAGGGGGTTTCTTGAAAGGTTGTCTGTATTAATAATTGCCCCAGAACCACCAAAAGAGAAAAATGCATGAGCTGCTTTATCGAGACAATGTCTGATTTTCTGCTAAATCTAGCCAGGAGTAATTTGTCTCATGGACACCGCAGAGAATCCAAAACAATGCAAGCCCAGGGAAACAGGTAAGAGCGAGAAGGATTTAAAAAAAAAACAGTGGTCTTTGCTGAAACTCAAACTGAATGCTGTTAAGGTCTACATGCCTCTGCACATATGTTTAAAGTGTGTGCACTTTGAATTCAGGGCTGTAAAACTCCTTTGGGACATCGGACGGCTGGCGGAGCAGACAACAAATAAATGTTCAGCCTACATGGCAACCAGACTGCTTTTAACGGACACAAGGCAAGGTGCTCTTACTGCTGTTTTCCTGTAACCATATACAAGCGAAAACTGAGATCTCAAGTTACTTTGCATGGTCTCTGAGGATATTGACGAGGCAAAGCTGTAATAAACATATATGACAGTGTGTGCTGCTACATTACACTTTGTGTGTTTGTGTATGTTAGCACTCGCTGCTGCATGCCAGCAAGTACAGCGGAGATAAGCAGACCTGGGGAATTGTGAGAAAATGCAGCCTTGATTCAATCACCTCGGTAAAACGGCTATCAGTTACGTACAAAAAAGCAGATGGAAGGAGAGGGGAGGACACAGAGGAAGACTGAGCAGAACGATACAGGGAGGAGGACAAACTTGAGGCACATAGACATGAAGAAAAATAAACAAAGTTTTCAAACTGATAGAAGAACAAGTGGAAACACAAGTAACCAAGTCCAGTCACTGAGCACATGTTCTAGAGACTTCTAACACAAGGACACACCTCTGGAAAACCGACAGCACCTTCCTAAGCATTCTTTCCTTTCTGTTTTTATTATTTGTAATGTTACAAGCACAACTAGGATTTTATGTGATAGACAGACACAAAGTATTCCATATTTGTGAAGTGGAAGGAGAAGTGTACCTTTTTTCCAGCATTTTCAATAAAAATAAACATCCTACAAAGTCCTTATATATTCAGCTGCCCTAAGTCAAAACACTGATTAAAATGTGGCCTTTTCTTTTTTGCAGCTGAGAACGTTTGAACATTTTGCCACAGATTCTCAGTTTCATATAGGTCTGGACTTTGACTAAGTCATTCTAACAAATGAATGTGCTTTGATCCAAACCATTCACTAATATCTCAAGTATTTTTGCAGCCTATGAAAGGTTTTCTTCCAAGATGTTCCTCTATACATCTTTTCAGAAACTCTAACCAGCTTTGGTGTCTCTGCTGTAGAAAAGCCTCCCCACTCCATGATGCTGCCATCCCCATGATTCACCATGGACATGGTGCAGGATAACATACAGGGTTTGTTTCCTGCCACACATAGCATTTTGTATGTAAGCAAAAGGTCACTCTGGGTATTATCTCATCAGAGCACCTTCTTACACACTGTTACATTGTACCATACATGGCTTTGATGCAGAGAAAACGCTAATTTTCGACAAAGTTCAGCAAAAGTTACTTTGGTTTTCGTGTAAAAACACTTAGTGGACTACAACTGAAGAAGAAGGAGAAAAATGGCCGTGAGATTACCCGGTTAAGTCAATAAATATTTATTTCCTTGTTGGAGAGTTCTTTTGGAACGAACGTGATGTACTACGGACGCCGAGTTAGCCGTGCTGCTAATGGATAGGTAAGTAATCAATGATTTCACCGGGGTTGTAATGTTCGGTCTGGCATGAGGTTGTTACACAGTCCTGAGAAAGCTATTTATTCAATGTGTGGAGGTGGATGAACATAGTTTGCACGGTATGCCTTACAGTAGTAATGTGAATTACACAACCGAGTCGATCTCCGTTAGCCATCTAGAGGCTAATGTGATGATAACGTGTAAGACTGTAGATAAAGCTGGAAACTCCGGCGTAGTAGCTGTATTTCAGTATATAAGTCAAACTTTTTTCTTTTGGTTTTGTCAAGCTAGTGATTTAGATTTTTGTTTGTTTTTTCCTAAAAACACCCAAAGATGTAGGCTGATTCTAGTGTCGGGAGGTGTTTGCTACGTGGCGCTTAGACGTTCTCTGTATCTAATCTCACTGTTTTTTCAATTACCCCGACCTCCCCCACAAACTGAATACCTAGCTGTGAGATCTTTACTCTAAATTATCCCGATTGTTACAGTTGAACTGAAACGGCGCTTGTTTGTTGTTTGGGCAAGCGATTTGGAAAGCAGCCACTGAAACATGCCTCTTATGAGCAACAGAGGGATTTGATTTTACGACAGTGATGTTGCGCGGCAAGCCTGAAGAGGTCGACAGAGAGCAAATATCATGAAAGTTGCGGAGTATGGCTTTAATGTTGTGAATCTTGAGGAGTTTGGGAGACATTTTAGCGATTTAATCTGCTCTTAATGTCCAACATTTTACCATTATAGTGACAGTGGAATACACGCATGCGCATTACAATCTCAACATTTTAGACGCGCCTCCTCTGGGACAAAACTATCTCTCTCACACAGTAGTCAGTTTGTTGCATTGGATTTTGTTGAATGGTATCAGAGTAAAGGGGGCTTAATAGAAGTCAAAAATAAGCTTTTCTGATATTCATTTGTAAAACAAAATTAATACCATGTATCATTGTCCTTTCACTTCACAAATATGTGTTACTTTGTGTAGGTCTAACACATATAATGCCAACAAATTACACAGAAGTTTGAATACATTTGCTAGGGCACTGCACAGATCCAGCTGAAAATATGCACTTAGACACCTCTATTGAACATTTTTTATAGGGGCTGTGTCTCAGCTAATATAGGTAGAAATGTCGAATCCAGTACTTCAGCTATGCAATTACATGCAGCCCTCCAAAATGTATAATAGCTGGGTTAAGGAACAAGCAATAAGTACTAGTACAACAGCACTTTCTACCTAAAGGATGGGGAAAAAGTGGAAAAGCAGTTAGTGAGTAAGAGGAGAGCAACTGTCGTCAGCAGGGGACACGAAGGGAAAAAAAGCAGAGAAAGGTGAAAACAGTAGAAAGATATTAATAGCATTTCAGTCTCTTTAAATAGTGACTGCAGACGAAATGTGCTCAGGTAGGCTGCAGAGTACAAGCGCAGCACAGCTCAGAACGGGCTATGCTGCAGGCGTCTGAGAAAGCCCCCCTCCTACTCTTCTTTCTGGGACAGCAAACTTTTTAAGGCAACAACAAAAAAATACGCACGCACACGCAAACAAATAAGAGATGAAATGTGCATTTTCTGAAAGAAAAAAAAGCTGACTGAGCAATTCATCGGTCTTAGTGATGGTGCATGCTCCACAAAGTGTGTGTGTGTGTGTGTGTGTGTGTGTGTGTGTGTGTGTGTGTGTGTGTGTGTGTGTGTGTGTGTGTGTGCCTAGGCGCATGTGTATGTGTGGTTACCTGACATGAAAGTGTTGCACAAAAGAAGAGAAACCTGTTTGTTTTCCTTTGAAAGCCATGACCTTCAGAATATAGCGTGATCAGATCAATTATTCACATCTTTGGAGGTCGTGATAAAAACAATGCTGTGCAAGCTGGGCTGTTTACATCAAGCACGGGACTCCTGGACACTTCAGCACAGATTAGCTGTTTTAGATACAATGGCCTTCACAAGCCGTGTGTTGTAGAGCAGCTCAGCTGAAGGATCAAACACAATCCCAAAGAGCCGCTGACCATCCACAGATGATTTATAACACAATGTCAAATAGATTTATACATTTTACCTGCTTGAGATCATCACCCCTAGTTGCAGAACCATTAAAAGTGGTCAACAAACAGCATGCCCAGTATCACTGAAGTAATGTTGCATCTTTTTACAAGGGAGTTCTGTTCTATTGAAACTACTAATTTAGATTCCTTGGTCAGTTAGTTTCTGATTCCTACACAGAAATGACGACACTACACATACAGTACAAAAGTATTTATACTCCTTGAACTTTGTTCCATTTTGTCCCTCAGTGTGTTTTATTAGGATGTCATGTGACAGACCAGCACAAAGTAATACATTTTTATGAAGTTAAAAACAAAGTAATTCATGGTTTTAAAAGATTTTCAAAAATAGAATAAAAAATCTGGTGTGTGTACAAATTCAACCCACTTTTCTCTTTTTACCCCTAAATAAAATTAAATTCAGCCACCTGCCTTCAATAGACACCTAATTAGTCAACACAGTCCCCCTCAATGTTATTTAAACTCAGAGTCATAGTTCTTGTCTTTGAGTTAAAGTTTATTCTGTTCTGTTATGTCTCCCTCCTCTCTTATCTTCATTAGTGCTTCAAGTTTCTTTTAGTCTTATTTCCTAATTACCACTTTGTGTTTATTCTTTCCTTATGTCTTCTTAGGTTAATCTGTCTAGTCATTTCTTATGTTTTGTTTTTTGCCTCCCTCTCTGTTTCCTCTTTGCCATTTTTCCTCCGTGCCCCAGCTGCTGATTGCCTCCTCCTGTTCTCTCCCTCTCACCTGCAACTGCTTCCCACTAATTACTCTTCAAGTTTCTCTGCCATTTCCTCACTCCCTCCTCAGTATTTAAACAGTTCTCATTCAGTCACTACTTGCTGGTTCCTCGTCAATGATTCCTGTTTCCCGGTCACTGCGTTTTCTGGTCCTCCTGAGTTTTGTAAGTTCCTTGTTCTTTGTTCTTTTGTTTCATTAAATCTTCATTTTTTACTTCACTGTATTTGGGTCTCATCACTGCTATCATGACAGAAGGTACCAGCCAGTTAGACCCAGCAGCTCTCTTTCTGTGAAGCCTAAATAAAAAGTTAAGACAGAACCTGGACATAGTGGCCACTCTCACTCCACTATGGGCTCGAGAAACTCGGCGGAACAGTTTATGGACATACTCCAACCTTAGGCGCCGCTGTTTAACCTTTTAACACCTAAGCCTCAAAATGTCAGCCTGGCATTTTTATTTTTTTTACTATAGAATGGGCAGAACATGCCACATGAGGAAATGCTTTGGCTCATTTTTCCGGAAATGTCAAAACATGGAATTATTTTTCAATATACCGTATAGTAAACCAGTGTAAAAACAATTTGAAATGAAGAAAAACACAAAATCGAAATTAGATTTTAGAGCTTTAGTGATAAGAAAACACTGCATATGAATATGGTTTTACAGGTTAAGAAGGTTTTTCAACAGTATAGAACATATTTACAAATATTTTTTCTTTCTCTCTCACTTGTGCAAAAAACAGGCCAATAATTAAAACTATGTACAGACGTTTGTTTGTTTTTTCCTCCCTGCATATCTCCTTATATTTCCAATTCCTGAGGGTACAGCCAGTGACAGCTCCTGGCTAACTGCAAGCACAGACCCACATTACAGCTCTCACACTTCCAGGCAATGCTCCTTTGGCAACCTTTGCAGCCCCATCTCCCCATGCTGGCTCTCTGAGATTTATCCTGTCCAGTGCTGCTGGGGACAGGTAGGTGTTTATCACCGACTTTCTTCTGGGGCTCAGTTCGCAGAGGAACTTCAAGGAGGTGTTCTGCAAGCTCCTCCTGGAAACGTTGGCGGGTCTTCTGCTTTTCTTGCATGGTAGCACATTGATCCTTGTGGATGACAAAAGCATTTGTCACAGCAATGTCAACCAAATGTTGGAACACAGTAGTAGACCACCTCCTGGTTTTCCGATGGACTGAATTTGTTCATTTGGTCTGATGTCTCCACCCCTCCCATGTACTTGTTGTAGTTCGTCACTGCAGTGGGTCTGGGTACAGACACCTTTTGTTGTGCTCCATCAGCAGTCTTCTCCCAGCGCTGCACTGTGTCCCCACTGTACACAGGGTGGATGGTGGAGCACATGGAGACTTCTCTGGTGTCCATCCACTTTACAAACAGAAGATCCCCATCCCTGATCCACCGGATACTGCCTCATGGGGATCTTTTGGTGAAGGCATTTTCCTGGATTGTGGGGACACAAACTCTTCCCTGCCTGTATGTCCCACAAGCTCCAAATCCCTGCTGCCTCAGGTGTCGGAAAAGGTGGGGACTTGTATAAAAGTTGTCTGTGTAGACAATATACCCAGACCCCAGGTAATCTTTGTTGACCAACGTGTTAACATCGAAAGACAACCCCTTCCATGATCCCATCTTGGCCCTGCCAGTGTACAGCTGAAAATTGATGGTGTAGCAGTTTATATCAGCAAGCACAAAAAACTTCAGCCCCCACTTTGTTAGTTTGGCTTTCATGTACTGTTTGATACCCAGCCTGGCCTTGGTTGCCACCATTCTTTCATCCACTGCAAGGTGCTGTCTTGGGTGGTAGAAGACTACGCACCTTGTGTTAATCATTTCCATCAGAGGTCTGACCCGGTTGAGGTGGTCACAATCTTCTGTGCCCTTTTTGTCCTCATGTTCTTGATCTTTACCTGGGTCACTCATCCGAATGTTTGTCAGAATGGCCATGAACCGGTCTCGGGGGAAGATGATGGTGGCAGGCAGTTCTACATGGAAAAATTTTCCAGTACACCAAAAGTTGCTAATCTTTGGGAGGCGGCTGATCGACATGTACAGCATCATGCCGATGAACTTCTTTTATTTCTCCTGAAGTTATTTAAGTCCAGGAGAACTTCCTTCCTTTTCCCAGTTTCGTGGCACCACCCTTGTTTGTGTTGTCACACAGTAATTGGAGTACTTAAAAAAAAGTAACCAAAGATTTCCCCTGCCAATGTTTCCAATATTGACAGGGGGTTGGAAACCAGGGCTCCTTTTTGGGAAGAACCTTGGTGGTTGAGGTACTCCGGGATCAGGCTCTGCCTCAGTTTTCCACCTGGGATGATGTGGTGAACGGCTTTGGTCCCTTGCAGCATCATCAGAATCCCCAGCATACCTACAGCCTCCTCCAGTAGGCACCAAAGATTGTCCTCTTCCTCTCCCAGTTCTTCCACAGGAGACAGCTGCTCCTTATCACAAAAGACTCTAAAAGTAGTGCAAAAATAAAATAAAAAAATAATTCAGCTGGTCTCAAACCCACACTATATTATACAGAAAAGGAATGGTAAGCTTTGCACACATACATGCAGAGTGTGGTAAGCTGTACTAAAAGTGACATCTGTATAGTGCGCAAAAGCTCACATTTACGCATAAAAAGTAAAAATGTATGTACATTATACAAACTTACAAACTTGGTACACTGTTCTAAAAAAAAAATCAACATGAGTATCAAGGCATCCAATTGTGTGTACAAAGTAAAAAAAACATATTTTCTACATACTAGCAAGCTTCATCTGTCCAGAAATTCAGATCAAAACACATTATTTAATAAGTCAAACGTTACCTTTTTTCATAAGAAATTGTTGCTTCAGCTTCTCATTCAAACTCAAAGCCATCCAGGTACCAGAAGCTCATTTTTGAGACTCTCCGATCTGTTTCTCCTCTCTGTCGCTCACTTTCTTCTCCTCACTCTGCACTGTTCGTGTGTGGGAGAGGGGGGACAGAGATCCAGATTCGCGGGCTTCCTGCAACCGCAGGAGGCAAATTACCGTAATAACACAATGCAGACGTGAAAGCGGAAATTGTTTTCTTTCTAAATATGTTTCAATTTTTCTGATAGCACAAACTGTTGCAGAGTTACGATAATGAAAAGTGAGCAGAGTGTGCAGGGTGAGAATAATGGTTTCTGCGGTAACACGTTCTTTAAAGAGCTGGGCTTGACCGGATACTGGAAGGAGGCTGAATAGAGGTGGCAGGCAGCTCTAGCACAGTCATCAGGACAGCCGCCTCCACCTCAACCCCAACCGATAACCTGTACTCATCACTAGTTCCAACAAATTCAGTGTCCGTCCAGCCTGCAATCTCCACCTCCTCCCAGCCACCGGAGCTGGCCTCAGCAGCCTCTCGGCCCGGAGACCGTTCCAGTTGGTTCCAGCCCGCTAACGTCCTCCGCAAGGTCTCAGCCATGGAGCCTCCGGGTGGTGATCAGCCGCCAGAGCCTCCCTCCTCAGCGCCTCATCGTGGATCTGCAGGGGGTGTCCAGGCGGACACGTTTCTGCCTCCTGTCTCTGCAGGGAGTGTTCACCCTCGGAGGGTGTCGCCTCCGAGGGTGCCTGGGTGGACACGCCTCGTATCGCAGTTCCTTGTACTGCGCCACAGCGCCCTTGAGCTCCGGTCCAGGCACCGCGTCGCTCCCAAGCTCCCAAGAGTCCAACGCCTTGTCCAGGATACCCAGCGCCTCGTCCAGGTCCAGGCCTTGTCGTGGGTCCCCTACGCCACATCATGGGTCCTCAGCATTAGTCTCCAACGGCTTCCACCACAAGGTTCAGCATCGCCGGCTGCCACACCACAAGGTTCAGCATCGCCAGCCTCCTCGTCTCTTGGTCCCTCGTTGCCGGCCTCCCAGGTTCCTGTTCCTTCGTTGCAGACCTGTTTTGGATTTTCTGGTCCTCCTGAGTTTTGTAAGTTCCTTGTTCTTTTGTTTCATTAAATCCTCATTTTTTACTTTGCTGCATTTGGGTCTCATCACTGCTGTCATGACACTCGGTATGAATCCAGCTGTTCTGTGAAAGCGTCAATGGTTTGTTTGAAAACATTAGTGAACAAAGTTTAAAGCTGAGTTTGGTTAACAAACAATATACCAAGCTTTTAACATCTTACAGGGCTAAAATCAATTAATCACCTGAACATGGAGAGATTATGCTACAAACACACATACTGTACCAAGACATGGTCATCCATCTGCCTTGGCAGCCCAGGTAAGGAGAGCATTAACCAGAGAAATAACCAAGAGGCCCATGATGACTCTGGAGGAGCTGCAGTGATTTACAGCTCAAGTATTAAAATCTGTTGACAGGACAACCAATAGAAGTGCACTTCACAAACCCGGCAAGATTGAATTATTGAAAAAAAGTCATGACTGGTCTCATTTCTGTTTGTCCACAAGCTATGAAAACGATTTAGAAAACATGTGGTCAATATTGGACTTCTTTGGCATACATGCAAAATGATATTGTAGGTAGAAAATACAGTGTATCACCCTAAACTCACAATCGCTACTGGGAACCATGGTGATGACAGCATTATGCTATGGAGATGCATTTCTTTAGCATGAACAGTGAAGATGGTCAGAGATGATGGTAAGACGAATTGAGGTGAATAAAATGGGAACTAGGGAAGAAAACTTGATAGAAGGTGCACAAGACTGGGGAGGAGGTCAGTTTATCACAAAGGAAATGTACTAATGTTTGGTTGTGATGTGACAAAAGGTGAAACAGTTAAAAGGGTGCGAATACTTATGCAAGGCATTGTTGTGAAATAGATTTGAATAAAAGAGAGGATTCTAAATGGGGCAGCAGAGCTAAATGTTAAATGCTTTTTCCCAGTTTTATGTATTATCCACTAAAAAGCAACATTTTAGTGTCTGTTCCCTGAAGCATGAGGTTTAATGAAGTAGAAATGATCCCAAAAATCCAAGTGACATTTTCAGTTTCTTAGCTGATTCCTTTAAAATAGTTTCCAAACCACAATCCCAAACACTATCACGGAAAAACAGAAAGCTCTCACGTTTGCTAGTTTAATTTACTCTTCTAGTTAAACATTACACTTTGCCAGATGTTGTCCAAATTCTTGAAATTAAAATCTACTTGGGAAAACATATTCTCCCAGCACACTTGTTCCCAGATGCAGGCAAGGACATCAACCTGCATTTACATGATGCCACAGTATCAATCCAAATAGTTCTACCTAACTTTCTATCTAACCTAACTATCTGTTTAGTTATGGCTACAACTTCATTGTCAAGGTCATTCCCAGGCTGCGTGTGATAAGAAGGAAGGACACACCGGGACACTCACAAACTTTGTAATGCATTCCCAGAGACCTTTGTTTCTTCAAGTGGAAATTGTGATCTTGGCTGACGTTCTCATGTGTCAAAATAGCAAGTATCATTTCTTACTGCAATGCAAAAAAATCCTCACAAGTGTAGCCAGAACGCCGATATGCACGGCTGGCCACTTCAAAAAAGGATACAATAAAAAGTCCCACTGATGGTCTTTTAGCTCAGACAGCTGCTGCTCAAGTATGAACCTTGTAGACACCTCTTCATCCTCTGAGGTAACAACAAATGCAACCAATCAAGCACTCCATTTTAGATGTTTACAAAGAATAGTTCATACATACAAAATATTTTTGAACTAGATTTGTGCCCATAGAGAACCCAGAAATATTCTACCACAAGTTTAGGACATTAATTTAAAAAACAATCACCTGCTATCCAACATTTAACTTTAGCGCTATAAAAATTAAATATAAAAAAAGTAAATTGTAACACAACGCTTTTTTTCATTGGCATGGTTAAATATATCATTTACATGTGAAAGAAAGCAAGTGTTGTTTTCATTGTCTTTTTTTTTGCACCTAAAGCTGGTGGTTTCTCGTTTCTCTGAGGAGTGATTATGCAAAAATAGGGTGCACGGCTGGTTGGAGACTGAAGAAAAATGTGCAGCATGGCCACATATTTAACTAGTAAATGGAGTGAAATTAAAACGTAACCACAGAGGGAGCATAAATTTGTACCGTGAGAACGGTTTCATTAGGGGCTGCTTGCACAAGTTTGAGAGTTTGTCTGTGTCTTATCTAACAGGATGTTGATTCAAAGTAATTTCTTGGTAATTGGTGATGCTTTGACCAGCAAGAAAATCAGACCCGTGTGTATTTTACAACATTAGGATGATTCAGTGTGAAATTGTTCTCGTAAACTTGTATAATTATAGTGGCTGTAGAAAAGAAGTGGTTTTATCCACATTATTTAGATCATTTGCTCACAAAGCTGGAATAATGGAGACCATAATGAAAACCCCAATGAACTGATAGTGAGGTGTGCTTGTGGGTTCCTCAACATGAAAAAAACAGCCTCTTATTGCAGCCCAGCTTATGGTGTTCACTGTAAGTGATATTCTAAGTGTAAGTGCTGTAGTCAGAGAAAAATACAAAAGAGAGTGGGACATTCAGCTGTGCTGCAGTTACCTGTGGCCTTCCAATTAGCCTACAAACCTTTTTATTTGCAGAACTGAAAGCTTCTTTACACAACTTGTAAAGAAACGTACGATGTTCCCTAATTGCATCTCAACGTTCTCACAGCTTGTGTTGCACTCAGTGTGTTTTAGGTGAAATTCGGATATCAAGCGAAAAAAAGACTAGACACTATAAGAGTGTCTGCTTCGTAAATCTTGTTAAAAATTACGTGTTTTTACTCAAGATTTTATTAAAGTATTTTGGGTCAGATATTTATTGTTTTCATGTTTTTGTCAGACTTGAATGTTTCACCTCATCAAACAAATTTTAACATCAGACAAAGATACGCTGAGTAAACACAAAATATGAAAAAGCAATTGTCACATAAACCTTATAACTGGTTGTGCTACCCTTTGGGGTAACAGCTGCCACCAGGTGCTTTGAGATGCCAAGTTCACACTGAGTTGAGCTCTCAAAAACCTTTATTTTGGATTATATTGAGCTATTCAGAGGTGTACCAGATGATGTGCTTCTCAATATTTTCAAAAGCCTTTGGGAGCTCTTCTTATTTTTGAAATGGAACAAATGTGGTAGAAGGACGGAAGAGCTTGACATATTGTATGAGACTTAAACCAAAAAACCTCCAATAACTCAAATGATGTTGATGTTCAAACAGAAGATGGGAAACAGTCATGTAACCTCTCAGAGGTTTTCTGGAATTGAACCCCACCCCATGACCCAAAACACATGTACACCCTACACTGCAATCCCCCCTCCCCCCTCTACTGAGCCAATGACTGAATTTAAGGCCAATCATCATTACTCTGTGACACGTCTAATCTTGTTTCATTGGCAGCAGGGATCTCAGGTGATGTATTACGCAGGGTTGGAGGTATCTCTTATGGATTGAGAAGCAAAACACAAGAACGTGTAACATCTGAACTCACTAATGGGCTTGGCCCAAAACTTTTAGGTTACAGGGGTATGAGAAAGTAAGCAGAAGCCACAACCAACCTTGGAAGTCAGCAGTTATAAAAGATACACTGACAGAGTTCCCAAACAGCACAATGAATGCAAATTGTTTGTATCTTAAAATGTATGTTGGGGAATCTAAAACTGGACGATACATGGGGTCTGAATGTGAAGAAATTGAGCATAGTTTGTAGAACATTATATCTCCCACATTTATGAAGTATGTGTGATCCTTTTGACGGCTCCTGTTTTGTACAGTGCTGGTGTACTGGGATGAAGGGTCTGAAAATCTACAGGGTCAGGAGGAGACATTTGTCTTGGCATCATTGTCTAGATTTAGGTTTTTCTCTTTTCCGTATTAGATTATCTCAAGATGATAGTTCATTCCTCTATGCTCAGAAATTTATGTTTTTGATAGATTTAGCCAAGGTCTAGAAGCATGTCAGTCATGACGTTTCACACAGGTTGCTTAATACTAGTGATAGCGAGATGAAGCCCCATGGGACATTGAACCACTTCAGCCAATTGGTTCAAGAAATAGTTCTGCTCACGGGGCTTCATGTGAACACAAACCCCCCTACTGGCCAGGTACATAATCACAGGCAGCTGTAGCTCTTAGCCACTTAATGTGTGATGCATTAAAGTTGTAAGTCTGCTATGGTTCTTGGGAATGACTATGAGTTCCAAAAAATTATTTCTCTACATCAAATAGTACAAATGTGAACAATAAAAATATTTTTTGAATGCATTCTGTCTGTTAATTATCCCTAAACGGTAGTATCATATGTTATGGCAGGTTGTGTAAAAATGTTTTTCTCTCACTTGAGGCAAAAGGCATGGGCATTAAACAGGCAGGGGAAAGTGGAAATGCTTGTGGAACTAGGAAGAGGGCACTGAAAATGATTGTGTAACTTGAGCAATGATATACAGAACAGGGGGAAAACATTTTTATTGAAAAATAGCCGTTTCTCAACAGTTTTAGGTTTTAAGCGATTCCTTCTTGACACCACCTCACCAACCTTTGAAAACACTCTTTCACAAGGCACAGAAGATGCCGGCGTACACAAAAACACAGGTGCTACTATATAAATTGGGGTACAGCAATTTTTGCTTTTCCCAATATTCCAGGGGGGGTTCCAGCCTGCTAATATTTGGCTCCCAAACAGGGGGAATCCTCCTCTTCCTCTCACTTATCTCATCTGTCTCTAAAAAAGAGGACACTTGGCACAGTCCTGAAACACTGTCATGACTGTGACCAGGCTTTTGATTTTAACATATTTAAAGCATGCATTCTCCATGTGGTTAGAATGAACAGTTTAATAACAAACTTCTGATAGGCTTTCACAAGTGCAAAAATGACTTTAAAATCTCTAGAAATTTATGAATAATAGAAATAATTACTCTCCCGAATTAGAAAATGTACCAGAAACGGTAATAGTTTGCTTTACTGGACAAAAATTAAGCAAAAATCTGAAATAACATTCTGAGAAAACAGGTAGGCTATTATTTTCTTTTCAATGTAATAATAAAATTAAAAAGCAGCAGTCTCAAAAACACAATAATGCCTGCTCCATTTTTTAGATTTTATCTTCATCCTCCTCAATCAGTTTATAGAAACGATAGATGAGAGGAAATGTGTCGTATTGCATGCATCGCACCAGTCAATTTAAGTATGCTTATTAGTCCCCTTAAAAACGATGAAAATCCGGACATTTTCATCAATCTATGAAATCCCCTCGGACGCCCCGGACGGCACGTGAAAAGTGGACATGTCCGGGGAACACAGGACGGTTGGTCACCCTACCTAAATCTTATCTTTCTCTCCTCACTCTCCTAAATCTTCAAACTATCTGTCTCTATACTCTCCAAACTATATAAACGCTAACCAAACTCTCCTATCCAAACTCCAAACTGGCTGCAACTCTCCTACACAAACCCACATGTTGAATGGAGCCTGAGGGGATTATATTGCTGTCAAACCACTCCGCAAACTCTGGACCACTTCCTGAAGCAGTCACGTGGTACAGCGGGGCTTCAGACGTCATCGCTTTCGGCTCCTCCCCTAAATGAAGCAGGCCTCGATACGCGCTTTGTGGAAATGCTCCCTCCACTGCTCGACACACGCTTCGTAGCCTCGGCACACATCGTAACATCACTACTTAATACTGATATAAGAGGTCAACAATAGTTCCTTCACCAAATTATGTCAAGGGACCTCTTTAAAGACCGTCTTTAATTTTGGATGCCTTTAAAGCAGAGACAACCCTAAAACCTATTTTTAATTCTCAGTAATAATGATTTGGCAGTGAGAAAAATAGAGGAGGTAAAGGAGAAAGATCAATAAGACATCAATTACTTTACATTTTCAGCAGCCGTTGGTACTCTCGCCTTGCAAGAAGGTTCCTGGTTGAATCTCTTGGGTTCTTTCTGCAAAGATTATCTCATGGGCTTTACCTCCAAACTGGTTCCAGTAATTAACTGCTGCTGCTAGTGCTTATTACCAGTTTTTTTTATGTTTCACCAGCTGCACACTCTGGTTCTGCCAGCAACAAACTTCTGCATACCTGGCTCCAACTTAGGCCAAGTGGAAATAACTACTTTTGTGGATTAGGATTCTAGGGTATCTGTTTCCAGGAAAACTCAGATACTGCATTGTGATGCGGTATCAAAGAAAAAATAAAATTGATAGAGGAACAAACATTTACAAAATTTGACATTTACAGAGCTGTAATGAAGGGGCACTGAGCTGGCACTCTTACTATAGAACCAGTTATAGAGGGGAAACCTGGGAAAGCACCCTGGAACTGCTTTGGTAGAAAAACCAAAAAGAGCCAGAAAGTGGCTGTACCTTTTTCAATTTTACATCTAAGTTATGTAGAAATCTGAAATACAAATGACCTTGAGTGAAGCTCCCAAGATAAAACTATTTCCCCAACGAAATGTGACCATAACCCCTTCTAGACTAAGAACTTAGGTTAAACAAGACATCCTATCCACAATGTGGGTAACATACAACTGCTCACACATAACAACACAGGTGTGCTTGCAATAACAGTAGTCTCTGTTGAGAAAACCAGCACCGACCAGCTGGGGAACCAGCGGCCTATACCAGCCCCACAACAGGAGTACTTTGATCAAACAAAATGATGATGATGATGAATGATCGATGATGGGGGGTGAAGTAAAACAACCACCAAGCGCATCTGTGAGCCATTTCTCCAGAAATCCACACGTCTTTGACTTCAGATTGGAGGTTAGAACGTCTGTTTCTGTCTTCACCACTTGTAATCTTGCTGGATAAGTCTGTAACCGTTTGCTCAAGTTGTTGAACTTTCCCTTGAAGAGAGGTTACATCATCTTTGGCTTGAGATATTCGCTCCTCTGCCTCATCCAGTCTTTGTGAATGTGCCTCTACATCCCCTTTCACACTTCTATTGGCTTCCAGTGTGTCAACAGAATGTTTCTCCATGTGGGCTCGCAGTAAGCGATTTGCATCAAGGATTTCGCTATTGGTAGTTGTCTCTCAAGCAGCGTCTTCAAAGTGAGTCAGAAGCAGCGGCTGTGTTGCCTTGTTAGCATTAGCTGTAACAACATTAGCACAATTGTTCGATCTAGTTGTTTTTGTAGTTTGCTGGCCTGATGTGGCACTTTTAGGTGTTGGTATGATGAACAAAAGAATACAAAAGACTAAAATGAGTCAAAGGGATAGTTGGTTAAAAGTTAAGGATGGATCTGAAGGATTTAGTAGCGAGCTACTTACATGTGCAACCTCTTACCAACACGCCATAACCCAGAAGTCCCTAGGGGCAGCTGGTCTAGAGGGAAAATGGATGAACGAAATATTTAAGATCACAAGGTTTGTGGTCCTTTAGGGACTGTCAATATCATGGCTGCTGAGATTATTCCAGTGTAGTACCTAAGTGCCACAAACAATGTTAAAAGAACTTTTTTTTTGATGAAATATTGAGAGGGTGGAAACCTAAATAAGGCGGCTAAGTAAAAAAATTTTATTGGCATGCATTTTTTTTATGACAGCAAAAGTAAAACATTAGGAACTAAAACTGATGATAACATATGAAACAAAGGAAATTAAAGGAAACTCCCAGTCAGGAGGAACACCGCCACACTTCTGTAGTCTCCTCACATGATTTATCCAAAGACATCCTCACGTGTTTGTTTTAGACAGTAGCGCAGAGAAATCCTCCAGTGTACAGCAACAATGACAGGTGTGACAAGATCCACGAAGAAAACAAGTCTAGCTAACGTTATCTCTGCTGTAATTAGGGTTCAGCACCATAACCCAGGTCACAGCACTTGGAGGAGTTGTGCTGTGTTCCTCCCCATTCTCAGGGTCAAAAGTGTTTGACTAAATGCCACTTTGTCTGTCTCTGACTGTCTCCATGTATCTGTCAGTGTCGAAGGGAAAGACACTTTCCAGAACTGGGTGAAAAAGGCTTACATCACCTCCCGCCTCTAAGCGAAGACACGTTTCATGTAAACATGCAACACATTTGTTATCACTCTCCCTGTCTCAACAGCTACTTCTGGGGTTTCACCTCTTGTTGCAGAAAAAAAACAAGTTTAATTTGCGGTTAATTTCAATCTTGGCACACAAAATAATAACACAAAACAAAAAAGTGGGTAAAAGAGCACAGGCAGAGTTGGATGTTATGGTTTTTCTGGTGGCATAAGGCACACTGCTCATTACGTGTTTTTATTTCTACTTAAAGTAAATGCTACTGCAATCAATATAATTTCCATTGAAACCAAATGGTCAGGAAAAAATAGTGCAAGCTGCAATGTTCTCTGAGCCACAACCAAGTAGTTTTTAACCCCCCAAACCTTTGTTCACCAAATCTAAGTGGTGCAGAAAGCATTACAATGTGAAGAGAAGTGGTCCTCTGGTTCTCATAATTTTGGGATAGAGAATATCTCTTCCATTTAAGGTATAGTGTCATTCTTTCCCCCTGACAAACATCCCCCTAAGGGCCAACCAAAAACATGAAGCAGGGTGGGGAGTTTTCTCTCATACTCCATAAAATATACAGTGCCTCGAAAAACTTTACCTTTGTATCATGTCAAAACTTAAAACGTCAATGTATTCCATTTATATTTAATGTGATTGACCAACATAAAGTAGTGCTGAAGTATGAGAAAAATGTTACATTTTTAAAAATATTTAATAAGTAAAAATTGTGACATTGCGGGGGGTTTTTATTCAGCAAACTACATTTCGCGGAAGTTACACCTGCAACAAACTGCTGGAATTATACTGAGATTAGATTACACACAGGTGGAGTCGATTTCCTAATTAGGTGACCTCTCTTTATTTTGGGGCAGCAGAGTGAGATCCAAAACTGAATATAAATACATGCCACTAATTTTGTTTTTGCAAAGAAATGTAAAAGCCATCTCATCCTTTCCTTCACCATCAAAGGTATTATAACTCCTCTTTTTTGACTCCTCCAGGTGCTCCTTGTTATAACTCTCTCACTGTACTCTTTTTAACTCACCTCAGTCAATTAGGTGCTTGGCCACAGCGAGGAACGGCAGCTAAATAATTTATATCATAACTAATGCTCACTCTTCCCTCTTACAGTCCATTCTGAGTTAGGACCTCTGAGATCTTTATCTTGTTTTCATTCTGTCCTTTACTGTGTCTTCATGAAGCCACTTTTGCTTCAGCCGATCTCTGTGTAAATATTTGGATTTCAGGCTAATATTGTGCATCAGTTTTATAGTGAGTGTTAATTATAAAAACCAAAAATGTGCAATAAAAATAGTGTGGGGCTTTGACAGAGTCTAAACCTAACTTCTCTGTGAACCTAAAACTGTGCATGTTGTAGAAGAGAGAAAATAAATCAAGACATGATTCCATTATGGTCTGAAGCCTGAATCTCCTGGGATGGATGGATGGATGGATGGATGGATGGATGGATGGATGGATGGATGGATGGATGGATGGATGGATGGATGGATGGATGGATGGATGGATGGATGGATGGATGGATGGATGGATGGATGGATGGATGGATGGATGGATGGATGGATGGATGGATGGATGGATGGATGGATGTGAGAAGTAGACTAGAAAAGGACTGAAATTCCAGGTTTGTTAATACTGTGTAGGAATCATGTGCATATAGAAGTGATGAAAAGCCACACTATGTGTTTTTATAGTCAGACATAGGATGAAACAACAAAAATACAAGAAAATATAATCAGTAATTCAAAGGAATACACAACTCCCCTTTATGATGTTCACTCTGAGACACTGCTTGGGCATTACAAGATCTAGCAGCTGGCGGTAAAATGATTGATTGAAAAAAGACATCACAAAAGAGAGAGAGGAAGAAGGGTAGAACATATATAGTACGGTAATATATATTCAGACAGGAACAGGAGGGGCGAGGGGTAGCGATGACCACAAAGAGTTAGTATCAGTCTGGGAGAGATAATGAGGAAAAAATAGTGGACAAGAGACAGAAAGAGGTGGTTGAATAATGGATTGGACAGACAAGAGACAGCGAGACAAGGAGAGCCAGAATGGAAAAGAGAGAAGTATCGTCTGTGAGGTCTCATCACACACTCGCTGACATTGCTTTTATCTTGGGGCCAAGAGGAGAGCAGAGGGTCCACACACGTACTCAGACACACACAGTTACAGGGTGAACGTGGCTGCCGGCATGTAGGGCCAGATTTACACTGTATTTCTGTATGTGTTTGTGTGAAGCAGCATTAGCAGCTGTTTTTTGTAAAGAGAGAGAAGAAAACAGTTAGGCAGAACTTCTGGATGAAATCATAACATACAAAACGAGGACAGTTTAATTTGGCAGGTTTATGTTTGTATTTTATGCTTTGCAGTAGCACATTTCTGTGCTTTCAATGTGAAAACACATTTTAGCACCAAATAAAACCTTTTCTTCATTGATAAGTATTCATTATATTCAGTCAGTGTTGTCAAAAGGACACTAAATCTTTGAGCTCAAGGCCTGCGAAGCAGAAGATGTAAAGAGTCCAACACCTGATATTTTTCACATTTTGCAAAAAAAAAAAAAAAAAATCCCATTTTAATGTTTGATTTGAATTTATGTAAGAGACCAACACAAAGTACTGCATAACTGAACAAAAAGTTATTCATGATTTCCAAAGTTTTTACAAATGAAAATATGAAAAGTGTTGTTTGCATTTATATTCACTGTATTTCTAGTTGCTAATCTTTTAGGGTATTTCTTTACCAGCTAAAAGAATCTCAGCATTCACCTTTGCAAAATATCTCAAGCTTACTAAAATGTAACAGACAGCAATAAGGAATACCTATTTTTGAGTCTTGTCACAGAGGCTCAACTAGATTAAAGTCTGGACTTTAACTGAGCCATTCTAATACATGAATATGCTTTGGTCTCCAGCTGTATGTTTAGGGTTTAGGATCCTATAACAGGTTTCCTTCAGGTATTGTCCTGTATTTAGCTTCATCTATCTTCGTATTGACTATGACCAGCTTCCTTGCTTCATGACTTGTAGCAAATCCCACAGCATGATGATGCCACCACCAGAAGCAAGTGCCTCAGTGTTCGTTTTTTACCATACATACCCCTCTGTACGACGATCAAAAAGTTTCATTTTGGTCTCCTCTGACCAGAGCACCTTCTTCTACATGTTATAACTGCATGAGGTGTCACCTAAGTGGCTTGTGTTTCTTCTCTTGAGACTCTTCCATAAGACCAAGATTTGTAAATTACAAGACTAATAGATCTCTCCAGCTTCTCCAGAATTACCTTTGATTTTTAGATGAACAGAGGAAACACTTCAAAGGTTAAGATACTACTGATCTATCTGCTGAGTTCTCCAGTCTTCATGATGGTGTTTGTTCACTAATGTTCTCTAGTAACCCTCTGTTGCCTTCACAGAACAGCTATAGTTACACAGAGATTAAATGAAAATTTGATAATAAAGTCTTTTCCTATTTAAGGTGCCAAGGACTTGTGGGGAAAGCATCCAGGTCTTCTGGGAGCTCCAATATGGACTGACTACACTTTTTAGATTTCTGTTTGTAAAATATTTTGAACAACATGAAACATTTTTCTTCTGTTTTACAATTATAAGCTAAATACAGTGAGGTTTGTGGATGCATCACGACAAAATGTGAAAAGTTTCAGGGGTGTGAATACTTTTGCTTGGCATCGTAGAAGTTGGAGGAAAGAGGCTATGTGCTCTCTAAGGCAAAAACAAATTCCCAAAGAAAAGTCGTTAAAAAGATGCCTGTTGATTGAAACATATTTCATCAACAGGAAGAATAAGAGACAAAAACAAAGTAATTTTAAAGGAATAAACTGAAGCAGTGTGGTAAAAAACAGTACATTACAAGAACAGGAACTGAGAAAGAAACTGACACGGAAAAAGAAGAAATAATACTGCAAGCAAGCGAAGCATTTCAGCAGGAAGACATGTAACATAAGACGAAAACATTCTCAGGAGACTGATAGGCAGCCTGCGTAATTAAGGCTTCCTCGTTAGCATTTGATTATTGTTTATGGTCAGCCTGCAAAGCCACTGGCCAGGCATTTACACACACACACAAATATGACCACTCAGTCTATTAATAAACAGATGCATGAATGCTCACACATTTTGCAAATGTGCACCCGCCAATCAAGACCCTTCCTGATGGCAAGCACACTCAGCCACATAAGCAATGACACACACATTCAGACGCAGTATTTGTCCTTACTGCAAAGCACCTTCTGCATGCAAAGCAGACCTTTTAAACACTGGTCCACGTTGTGATTTTGTTTGAGCTCCATCTCCATGGTACTGCTTCCTCAAATGTTTATAGTGGCTGCCGTTATAAATTAAAACGATCTTAACAACACTTAAGATGGGTCGTGCATGCTGGTGTGGCCAGGCAGCGACAGCAGGAGAGACACACGGAGACCTGTGCTGTCCCGGGGCGTAGAGACACACGAGGCAGAAGAATAGTTAAGGAAGAAAGAGGAGGAACAGGCTTAGACTTCAGTAAAAACGCTCTCAACAAAGTTATGCTGAAAAGAAAAGGTGGCTCATGTATGTGTACTGTCATAAAGCTGGTAACATTTTTACTTCTGTAAATATCCTGTCCCCATCATTTAACTTTTATCAGCACTGATAGAGCAATGACTGAGCAAGAGTCAGTGGATTAGTCAGGGTGTGAAAATTAGAGGAAGGTTTTTAGCTTCAAGTATTAGTGGTTTTTCTTGTTATTCACTAGTGTCCGTTTAAAAAGGTATCATAAACACAAATAAAAATAGCAATTTCAGTTCAAATACCCAAGTATGAGTTTAAATGATGCCCTTGCAACTAATAACTAATAAGAACTAATAAATTGTTATGCCCCCTAAGGGCCATTAACCACAACCATGCATTTAGAGCTACTGGCAGCGAGTCTTTTTCATTGCTGTTTGTCCCATTCTTCTTTGCAGAATATTTTATTTCAGCCACATTGGACGTTTTTTGAGCATGAATAGACTGTTTGATGTCAAAACTGCAGTATCACCATCCAGTTTAAATCCAAACTTTGACTAGGCCACTCCAAATCCTTCATTTAGTTTTTTTAAACCAGAGTTTTAGTGCCAGATATAATGGGACATGCACACCTTCCAGAAACTTTCCTGGGGAAATACAACACATAACTAAAATTATTATTCAGAGTAGAGAATGATGTTATTAAAACAAACGTATTTTAGTTTATACTATGCCTGTATTTATATTATTATATACCGTATCAGGTTAGACATTGGTTTGACTACCATTTAGCATTTTAATATGTCCTGAATTGATAAAAAAAATTTTTTTGATTTCCCAAGAATTAAATTTATGAATTTTTTTCCAAAGAAAATTATTTTTGTTTGGAAGCATTAAAAGTTTTAAGATAGTTTAGATTGCAATGTTACCATGGTGGTTGCCAGCTGCACCAATGGGCTGCACAGTGGCGGTGGTGGTGCAATCGGTAGCACTGTTGCCTTGCAGCAAGACGGTCCTGGGTTCAAATCCTGGCCTGGGGTCATGTACTTCCTGTGCATGCATGGGTTTCTTCTGGGTACTCTGGCTTCCTCCCACAGTCCAAAAACATAACAGTTAATTGGTCTTTCGAAATTGCCCTTAGGTATAAGTGTGTGTGTGTGCATGGTTGCTTGTCTTGTGTCTCTGTGTTGCCCTGCAATGGACTGGCGACCTGTCCAGGGTGTACCACGCCTGTCATCCGATGATTTGTGACTGGTTAGTGCTGCACTTGTGTTAAAGTTTAAAGCAGTGAGTAAGAGATTTAGTTTAAATCACTTTGGGTAAAAGCATCTAATACACATGTTAATTAATTTTAGCAGTTAGCTTCTGTATACCGTTTATCTCTATATTATTCAGCATGTGAAGATGATCTGTGTGCTCTGGTGCAGACACCATTTAGGATAGGCCTGAAGTGCGCTGCAGAGAGATAATGGCTGAAACTATTGATGTATTTTCTAGATGCTTTATGATCTCAGCAGCTTCTGGCCACACACACAGCCTGGTTCCTAAAGCTTACTGAACTATGAGACTTTCACACACAACCTGCAAATCATGAATACTTTCTGTCGCTTGTGGAAATCATCCAAACTTGGATTCAAAATTCAGATGCTAAGCATCTGGAAGTGATTACTGTAGTGTGGGCCCAAACACGGGTCAGCGCTAAGTCTTTGTATACAAACACAATATACAGTTAGCATACACAAAAGGACAACAAATGTGCAACATTTACAGAAGATGATGCCCCAGCAGCTTTGACATGGCTACTGACACATTTCCAGTCAAACAAGAGCCACATTTTACAGGAAGCGCTGTGCTGTCAGTTGTTCTGTTTAACTTACAGTTATACTGCTGGATAGCAAAGTTTTGACAGTATACGGTAATCTGAGAACCGAAACCAGAGACAGGAAAAAACAAACGTTCTAAGAGTAGAGTGTGCAGAGAGGTGGGAGAGAAATTAGTTTAAAATAAGAAAGCATGATTCCTATTCAATTCAATTTGATATTCAAAAATACATCAAAGTCGTCATGAACTTGTCCCTTTCAGTTCAGAAGCTCATATAAAAAAAAAAATTCTGAAGCAACACCATATACTCCTTGAATAGTTTTAGTATTGTATGTGACAGAGGAACATAAAGCAAAGCATAACTCTGTGGTTAGGAAAAATATGTTTTTCAAAAAAAATTTACAAATGAAAATCTAAAAATGTGGCATGCTTCTTTTTACTTAACCCCTATTTACTCTCATGAACACCTAAACTGACACAGCAGGAGAAGAGAGCTTATTTTAGGCAAGCAGTCAGAAGGGTAGCTCTGGAGGAGGAGCAAAGATCCCCAGCTGAGGTGGTAAAATCTGTCAAACGGATAGCTACTACTCAATGATATTGTGTTTATGGGAGAATGGCAACAACAGTTGTTGAAAGACAGTTGTGGGAAATCCTGTTTACAGACTGCAAAAACATTGCAGGGTATAAGGGACCAGAGTACTATCCAAGCAGCTCTGATCAGATTAGAAACATTTTTAATTTTCTGGCCTACATGCAAAACTAACACCACACATCACCTTGAACCCCACAATTAAACACTCGTTTCACACCTATAGACTATCTCTCCCAGACTCCAGGTAATTTCTCCAACCCTATTATGTTACATTCAAAGGAAGCTTGAATGAAAATGCATAAACTTCCTAAACTGTCACATTATAAACAGTCATATTCTTGTCTATGGCAAAACCCTGCTATTGGGAAGACACCACTCTACTGGAAGAGTTGGCACATTAAAAAAAATAAGTGTATTGGAAAATCTATATGATAGTGGAGTGTTTATGTCTTATTTTGATTTGGTGAACAAATATAATCTACAGGGGAAGGGACATTTCTGGAAATACCATCAAATAAGGAACTATGTCATGTCACTACCCTAACAAATTGAGGACAACCATTTTCTGGACTACTTGGCCCAGCCACACCGACATCACTGAGCCTCAGTATTCTACAAAAGGATAAACTCCAAACTCAGCAGTGACTGTTAAAACCTAAAGGTCTTATGGGAAAAGGACATTGGAAATGTGTTTGAAGATGAGGAATGGATTAAATTTGTTTCTAAGAGTGGGAAATTTCTAAGAGAATGTGAAGGCAAATTTACACAGATATTATTGGACTCCTGTATTACTGAATAGAATGGGTCTCATGAACAACTCTTTGTGTTGGAAATGTCAAAAAGATATTGGCACTTTGATGCACTGTTTATGGGAAGGCCCAGTTATTAGTTGTTTCTGGCTGGTGATTGTTGATGCATTGACTGGTTGGTTAGGAGGAACTGTGCCATCTCGTTTACTCGGTGATAAAGAACAAATGGCAAACATTCCTAATGACAAATGAATGACCATATGAGGCTTCAATAGCCGATGTGAGGAGCCTCAGATCTGTCACTCGGGACTAAATGCAGACACGAACGAGACCAGAGCCACAAACATCCAAAGGAGCAGAGAGCCCCAGGGGAACCACCCAGCAGTTACAATGCAGTAGCCCCATGGGGCTGCAGCAACGAGCCCACAGACCCTGTCTGCAGCCGGCTACTCCAGGGCAGGTCCAGCAATGAACTCAGAGATCCGAGGCCCAAGGGCACACCACCCCCCACCAGGAACCCGACCTGAGGACCGCCCGCTGCCGCTGCTAATCTGCAGAGGCCAAAGCCAGCCAACATGCACCACCAACACCCTGGGCCAATTCCCACAGCCAACATCCCATCCTCTCAGGGGTTCTCCTGTCAACAATCCGCTCACAAATCACAAACCAAATCGCCAAAATCAGACCACAAAACAAAAATAGAACAGTCCCCCCATGCCTCACATGCAAGGACAGCGCCACGCCCCCAGCAACCTCAGATACCCCCGGCCACCAACGGCCGACAGATCCAACCTAGATCTACAGTCCCCTGCCAGAATACACCACCAGACCAGGCAATCCTCCACTAAAACCGCCCAATAAAACAACATACTTTAGGACATACTCCTAAAGACTTAATGGTTCCTACAACTCAGATTTTTAATTGTAAAAGACTCTGAAAGCTTAGTATCCTATTTCTTCCACCTCACTGTAAAATGGTAAATGGCCCGTACATGTATGGTACTTTATCAAGTCCTGATGACTTTCAGTCATTCACCCATTCACAAACTGGTCATGGTAAGTCAAATTAGAGC
Source organism: Valencia hispanica (assembly GCA_963556495.2). Lineage (NCBI taxonomy): Eukaryota > Metazoa > Chordata > Actinopteri > Cyprinodontiformes > Valenciidae > Valencia > Valencia hispanica. The sequence goes on from OY747713.1 coordinate 27,620,797, forward strand.
CACAGCTGCCCTGGGGCACACTGACAGAAGCAAGGCTGCCGGACACTGGTGCCACCAGGCCCTCTGACCACCAACAGACAAGGCAGGTGAAGTGTCTGGCCCAAGGACACAAAGACTAGGACAGACAGAGTGGGCGTTCAAGCAGGCAACCCTCGGGTTACAGGACTAGGTCCTAGGGATGTGTACCGAAACCCGGTATTAAATTGGCCCCGGGGCTGATTCTGACGGTCCACCCGGACTGATAAGCTTCAGCCTTATCGGATCTCTTAACGGTAAAATTAAGTTTGTATTCATGTTTTGCGGGAGATATATACACAAGCCAAACACTGTATTGCAGCCCACTCCTCCTTAACAAGCACACACGCTACGGGAACAGAGTGGCGACTGATGCGCGCTTACGTGTGTGTTCGCCTTACAGATACGATGGCAGAGCGAATGAAAAGATCCAAAATTTGGCTTCATTTTACGAAAATAGATGCCGACAATGCACGCTGTCACATATGTAATAAAAGCTTTGCTTGTAAAGGCGGGAACACAAGTAATTTGACCAAACACCTTGCCAAAATACACCAACTACAAACTGAAAGATGCACGGTGTTTGACCGCCTGAGTACTGCAGCAACAACAACCCCTGAATCGGATACAACAGGTATGTATGTTTGTATGCAAAGCAAACACGTGAAGCATGGACATAAGTTTGCCATTTCATTCTTATGTAACCCAGCCCGATAGGGGACTGCGCCTCTCCACGCCCGGCGACTCTGCGTTGTGTTATGGGTGTTGGGGTGTAGAGGAGGGACGAGTCGGACACAGGCGGTTGTTATATTTATGGCTCAGACCATCCCGTTTATTCATCCAGAGGCTTCACCCTTATGACGGAACACCGTAAACATTAACTCAAAATTGAATAATGATGATTTAAAAAAAAATTTTAATTAAAGATTCACAGTGGGGCTAACGCTGTAGCTACAAATGAAGCTAACAAGAATCACTGCTGGCATCCTTATGTAAAGCGCAGATATAATGGAACCATTTGCCTCTGATTATTTTACTGAACATTGCACATATATATTTAAACACACTGGCCAAACAGGCTACGTAGGACAATCCATCTTATTATAGTCCACATTTTTACGAAGCGCCGCTTATGCTGCTTACCTTATGACGGAACACCGTAAACATTAACTCAAAATGGCGCTGCTGCGGGAGAGTACCCAACAAAATACGGTGGCCTGCTAGGACAAACGGCAGTTCCTGCTAATCCCCCCTGAGGGTAAAAGACAATATCCAAGAGCCATCTCCTGGACTAGTTAGGCAACTGCCCTACACTTACAATTAATAAATGCTGGATATTTTGAACAACAGCTTCCTTCTTATCTAAGTTTTTTTTTTTTATCTTAAACTACAGTTAACCTGCTATTTTATTCTTACAATTAATAAATTCTGGATATTTTGAACAACAGCTTCCTTATTATCTAAGTTTAAAAAATTTCTTAAACTACAGTTCATTATTTGTGTTTTTCCCCTTTTGTTTTAGTCTTTAAAAAAAAAAAAAAGTACCGATAAAGTACCGGATCAAAAAGGAGTATCGTTAAGAGTAGTAGTATCGATAAATCCTTAACGATACCCATTCCTACTAGGTCCTTCCTCCTGAGCCATAGTCGCCCCATAAACATAGTTATGCACTACTCTGTGTTGGTCTCTGTGTTATATACTGCACAGAGAGAGCATAGAGATAAACTGCATTTCCATATTTTCTTGCTCTGTGAAAGCAGATCTTAAGTGTTTTGAGGGTCTTGACTATTTGAAATAATCTCCTGGCATTTCCTTTAGACCACACTATTCCTGGCCCGCTTCCACAACATTGCCATCACATAAACACAGATTACAGCAGGTTATAGAATGTCAAGAAGACCCTCCTAATCAACCCATCTGCAGGAGAATAAAACCTCTCTCTGCCATCAGTGTCACTGTTGTGTGTATGTGGGCATAAATTTTACCTTTGGCATGTTCCCATCTCCTAGACTGGGATTATAATTAACGACATGTCGTTTCCCTTCCCCCTGATGCTGCATGAATATGTGCGTGTCCCTGTCGAGTTCCTGGGTGAATATGACCACAAAAGTGATGCCTGGATATAGGGGGAAACCTGACTCCCCCCGATCGGCCATCCCAGGACAGACAGTCCTCTCCCTGGGGAGACCACATTTTGCCTCGAAAGGAGAAATTAATACAGCAGCTAACCTCGACTCTCCGGCACACTCCTGTTCTCTATTTCCATCTCTTACTTCACATATGGACTCGTATTTTTTGCTTTGAAGGACGGTCAGAGAATGGAAACTATTTCCATCTTGCCCACAGAGAAGATTCTTCTTTTCTTTTAAATCTACTGTTTTTGGACACACTCAATGTTCCTCTATGCACACTTGATTTCTGAGATATCTTCTGATCTTGACATGTGACTTTTCATGCCTGAGTCACTAATTGGAAGTATCTAATGTGTCCTTTAGAAAGATATTTCCTCCCTGTAGCCCCTATTGTGTAGGATAAGCTGAAAGTGATAAATAAAGTATCAAATAATGACTAATTAGTAATTATTAGCAGCTTAAGTTGAACTCTTCTCATTGTTCTTGTGATTTTCCTGTCTGGTGTTAGACGGTATATCAAGCCACTCTACAGAAAAACGAACCCTTGTAGCAGCCAGGTAAGATAAAACAGTCACTGCAGAATGTGACAAGACATCAAATAAGACCTAAGAACAAATGATCCAATAGGAGATTAACGATTTCTGCAAGTAAGCAATAAGGCAAACTACAGCCAGGATACGGGAAAGATTTTGTTTTTAATAATAATGGTTTGCATTTATATAGTGCTTTTCAAGACTCTCAAAGTGCATTCACACACACTGGTGGAAGCAAGCTATGATCATAGCCACAGCTGCCCTGGGGCAGACTGACAGAAGCGGGGCTGCCATATCGTGCCTTCAACCCCTCTGGCCAACACCAGTAGGCAAGGTAGGTGAAGTGACTTGCCCAAGGACACAATGACATGTAGCAGGTGGAAGCTGGAATTGAACCCACAATTTCTGGGTTGTAGGCCGACAACTCTACCACTGAGCTACAGCCGCCCCATTTTAGCGACACACAAAACTCAGCAGCACATTGTTTTGGCATATGTCCAACAAAAGGAAGCAAACAAGAAAACAGATAGTTTTTACAAAGAAATCCTAACCCTTCCTTTGTCGTTCCGTTATATAGTTTTTCATTTATACTATGGAGATGCATTTTTCACCATCTGACTGAAAATGCGGCTCAAAATTCCCTGTACTTATCTTTGTCCAAAGACATTTGATTTGTTTCTGTTCATTTTTACTTGTTTGTTGGGGAAAACATAGCCGGGAGAAGAACTTTAAAATTTGTTGGGTAAGCATTGTTTTAGTTTCAGCAGTCAGTCTTTCTGAGCACAGATCTTCACATCAGTTTTAGTGAATCTGATAAACTGTAAATAAAATCCAGCTGTCTTTATGGGATTTTCCTGATGTTTGTTTATGTCCTTTAGCTAAAGCCACAGTTTCCACAGATGTTACAAACGATCAAAATAATCTAATGGTACAAAAGTATCAGTCACAGCATTATGTATATGCTGTTACCAGCTACAGCATATATGGTGGAGAGAAGACGGACATAAGTAATTAGAGAAAATAAGGAGGAACAGTAAAATTACAAAGATTGGACATTTGGAAATCCACACTGTAGGTGATCTGGAAATTTCTGTTCAGTACTGGTTCTGTTCTACATCTGGCAACAGTGTTCTGTATTCTTCTTATCTTCAGACTAAGGAATAGGATTTCAAAGACAGAATAATTGAATAAACTGAACTGAGGTTGTGCTACTTAACAAAGAATGGACTACTTGTAAAAAGTAATTGTTTCTAAAACAATATTGAATATTAAAGCTTGGTAGACTTTTCATACTTTTATTTGGAAAAGTATTTGAGAATTGTGTAATGTTCATTTTACTTCACCATTATTCTCTATAAAAGTCTATCACAAAGAATCGCAGTACATTTGAATCATTGACTTTTGTAGTTGAATCATGACAAAACTTTATAGGGTATAAACTATTTTTTTCAAGCTGTTTTACAAATTACTGATGAAGTATTAGTCTCACCTTTAAGGTGGCTGCATAAAAAATAACTAGGGCTTATGATCAAGATAAAAAAACAGTCCTAACTAACCATGAACACTTTTTCTGTATTACGTTTTTCAAATATTTACAAAATACAAAATCTTCAACATGTGATCAAAAGCAACTGTAAAACACTACACTCTAATAATCTTTGTTCTGTAGCTTTTTAACAGAAAACTGCACTATATTGTAGATTATTTATCTTTTTGAAAGAAAGATTGAAAAACAACTTGTAAGAAGATGAAAAGAGAGAAAAGAGAGGACGAGTTAAATAAACAGTGCTATGGTACAGAAACTGAGACATGATATTGCTGCTTTGGAGTAATAGAGGAAAAAGTGAATGAAGGAAAAGTGCATACAATAATATGAATCAAGCAGAATTTGTACTATGTGCTGAGGTGAATAGATAAAAAAAACAACAGCTGTGAATGAAGAGCAAGCAACTAATGTGCCATCATGAGAAGGTTGGAAAACCCACACAAAATGCAGAGTAGCTTTCTCCTAGTGCAATTTTATGGTGCCACTTTCCGCTGTGCCCCACCTTTCTTTCTCCTTCTACTTAGTCATCAATAAAAACACATTTGTGTGCTGACTAAAAGGCAAACAACAAAACAAAAAGCTATTTTCTGGCAGTACTCAAATGATGAATAATAAAAAAAGAAGGGCTAAGACCAAATGCGTCAGTAGTTTTTGGAGGACGCCAGAGGTTGGTGTAGAGGGTTTTATGTGGCGTGGTCAAAACGTAGACCAGACTGCTTCAGTAATCCCAGTGAAAAGTAGATTAGCTGTCTGAAAAGAGTGAAAACTGCACAAAAAGACGCATTTAATAAGCAAGCTTTCAGTGCTAAATAAGTTTGTTAATTTTAAGGATAAAAAAGGCAATATACCTTTGGAGAATAGCTGTGAGGTTTTATGTGTACAGCACTGTTAACGGAAATAACCTATAAAGAATTACCAACATCAAATCATAGGAAACTGTCATTGCAGACTAGGTTGTGAGTCTAATATTGTCATAATTTATTTTTGCACCGATAGATAATGAAGCTCCGGATCTAGCTTTCATGAAAAGGTGTGTTAGTGCCATAAAGGTAAAAGTGAGGAGCTATCTACTGTTTCTTTGCATATGTGTGCGCAGTCTGCAAAAGAGTAGGTAAGTTGGTTCATGTAAGTCCTGCACTAACTCTAGATGCTTAGGAATCTTACAATCCCAATCAAGGCATTCGAAGTGACCCATATTGGAGTCCCTAGCTAAATTCAACTCCCGATACTGATTGCTGTATTTCATGTCAGCAACACCCTAGTCAGCCACGTGGCTGCATTTTGACCAGTTTTTTACAAAATCCGATCTTAGCTTCATGTGCAAGGTTTGGAACGTAAGCCATGTACATTATTTTCATTATGTTACCCAGTTGGGTTTTACCATGAAATCTTTCACCCTTTCACCACCCTTTTTCACCCTCTATAAAGAACTTCAGAGTGGAAGAGACCTTAAAGGCTATGGCACCTCTCTGTCTGTGTGCTGCGCTCGGATGTTTCCAGACAGCTAGTCAATAAATTCTAGAATGTTAAAAGCAGAGAGATACGATCCTAAAGCAGGCACGGTCCCAGCAATTTCCTAATGTTAAATAGTTTGGTACTAAACTGTTGTCTAGTACATCCCTAGTGAACACTTTACTTGTCACTGAGCAAGGCTGATTAAATCTGCTTGATAACCAAAACAGCAGGCCTAGAAGGTTAAACAGAAGCCTGTTTCAAAAGACAATGCTGCCATCAGTCTTGGCATCAATGCCAGCATCAGTGAGCCTTTGGTCATTCATAAGTGCTCAGCCTGTGACACAATCAGGTGCTTTTCACAAAAGATTACACAATGGCGGGATAAAGCGGGAGTTGTCCGGCCTGTCGACGTGCAGGGATGCGTATAAACCATAAGACGGAAGAGTACGTGGTAAGCAGACGTTTGAAGTTTGAAAGTCTTTATGCGAGCCGCTCCAACAGGTGGCCGTCCTACACAGTCCCCATGAACTGTCTGGTGATCTGGTCTTCAGCTCTAAAGGTCAGACACTCCCAGACCTTTGCATCACTCCAGTTTGCCATTTCAGCTGATACAGCTTACAAATGTTAAATAAACTCCCCATGTTTACTTGCATTTTAAATACTGTTGCTGGCCGGGGCTCAGTGCACATTCCACACATCATGATGACATCACCCTCTGTTGCAGCAAGGCGTGATCTTCATTCATAAGTCCAGCATTGTGGCAGTATCGCAGTAAAATTACTATCAAGCACAAATGTTGCAATATTTGCGCCTCGCCAGCAAATTCAAAAGACACACAATATTACCCTAATATGCCGCCACGGTGTGCCTTTTGAAACAGACTAAAGCGGTATCCTGATAAATTTTGTGAAATGTGACTTTGACAAGTGTTTTAAACAAATATGATGTTACTTTTTTGACAATAAGTATTAGGACAAGCGTAAACATATTTACAGTAGGTCAATAATAACATCACTGTTTCTTAAAAGTAATTTTTTTAACTATGCAAAAACATCAATGTAAACCAAAAGTGCTTACCAAAAACAACATAAACAACATTAAACTTTCTTCTTTTTTTGTGCAAAATATTGGTTTGTATGGACAGGATCATAACATCTTGCAACATTTGGTTTCTGTTAGACAATTCTATCCTTTTTGTAAACTTATTTTCTGTTTTAATACATATTTTTCAGTATAGTTTTTCAAAATATCAATGCTGGCATTCTGTGACATCTTTCAACTTTGTGTCCATTTTGATTTGCTGCCATTCTGAATATTGCATGAGTATAGTATCAAGGGTTTAGCATCAATGCTCTGTTGTGTACAGACCTGTACGTTACTTGAAGTTTTTGTCATATTTAAGGATCAGTTGTTCATCCGAGAATCAGATTTCAAGGCAATATTTGTGCCTCCAAGTGTTCAGATAGTTAACTAAATAAATCAGAAATTAAGGTAAGCCATCAGTTCAATGCAGTTTTAAACATTCTGCATGCCAAGGTGAAGGAAACTTTATCAGCACAGACAGAGCATTTGCTTAGTGTTTCAAGAGAATAAGTGCTGTTTTTAGTTGGGTTATTTCTTGCCTGGCTTAACAGGTGATCAAATTGTATACGTGTGAAATGTGTGGGAACACAGTACAAGGCGGTATTTTCCAAATGTTTTGGAGAGATTAGGTTTATGCAACAGAACTACCAGTAAACCATGAGAAACCCAAAAACTTAATGTGTAGCCACATAAAGAAATGATTGCCATGCTGTAATATCTTGACTAATGTAAAAAAAAGTTTTTAATCTTATGTAATGCTATCTCTTAAGTAACTTAAAAATTATTTTAACACATTATCTAATCTGCTGCCAGGAACATTATTCAGAAAGTGAAGACATATTTAAGATGAAAAATCCTCTATGTTCGGAAGATTTTTTATAAGTACCTTATGAAAGAACTACAAGAAATATCTTTCTGTTTCACTCAAGCTGATGAACCTGCAAAAGATCATTCTTAAACCCATGCATTATAATCCTATGCCATATCTGTATTCCTCCTCAATGAGACATCTATAATAGATGGCCAGTAAATCTTCACCCTCCTCCAAACCAATCAATCTCTGACTGGCCAGTGCTCAGCCTTTAATCATTTTCCTGTCCACTCTTGTGTACTTTTCACTGTATTTTCAGGCTGAAGTCCAGTGGAATGTTGCACTCAGCCAGACGTTACAGCGTTTTACAAAGCCAAAGCAAAGACCAAGACATGACATGTGGTTTTGGATATCAGTGGGGCTGGATTTAGTTGGCTCCATGCAGTGATGTTTGACCTGATCACAGACCAGTAGCAGGATTCTACACTGGAGACCCATGACCCTGGAAAACCCTCCACTGGGATAAATTAATGTGGCCAAAACAGATGGCCTCATGTGAACATCTATATGTGGCACTGCCAATGGTGGAAAGGGTGGAAGGTCAGAGGTGAGGGGAAACACTGTAACTGAATCTTGTCTGTATGTTTTCGGTCCTCTGGCAGGCTCGCGTGCCCTCGACAAGAATAAAAGTACATACATTTTTACTGTATCATAAATGTAGTTATGACTGAGCAAATAGAAGAGATTAATCATTCAAGTTGTACAGGCATTTTCCCATTCAAAGAAAATGTGATGCAACAAATATCTATGACTACTTAGTCATCGAATTTAAGATGTGTGAAGACACTGGAAATAAAATTGATACAATTGCTGAAAATTGCAACAACGATACTGACTACAATTATCTTATGTTCTTCTGATTCTTTGTTTTCTCATTGCCACTACATGTCCACCACTCTCCATGAGTTTTGGTCACTAAACAGTTACATGAGCTGTAAGCATTAGTGCATAACACTTGAAATATAGTAGCCACTCAAATATTGTATGAAAGCAAAATTTTGTAATTCCAATATTCCACACACTATTGTGATGATTGCAATTACAAATGTGGTGCAGCTCTAACGGTAATGCCAAACAAGGAATGAGTTATATGGACTATAAACTTTATCATAAATTGATTTTAAAATAACGTTCCAATGACAAGGAACGTGACCGCAATGTTTTACTTCACAGAATTGCAATGTCACAAACACAAAAACTGCTGTAAAATAAACCCAGCACTGGCTCTGGCACCAATACTGAAATAGCACCAGGTCTTTTTTGAGGGAATAGCCCAAATAGAGGGTGATTGCTCTGACTGCAATTTATAAGCCTTGTACTTCCAACTCATAATCAGAAGCCTTTTGGATCATACCTGAAACATCTTGAGAAAACAAGCAAAGAAGTCTAGTTGTCTCCTACAGGCAACAAGCGATTAGAGATTACTATCTCCAGGATGTTCAAGAATCTACACTGATGTATCAAACAGGCTACTTCACTATACCACACTATACATCATACTCTGACTGTATGGCTAAACATTACACATCACTTGCATTCAGGTATATTTTTAAAAAGGTGAAAGCTGTGAAAATGTTGTTTTTTTCCCCACTAAACAATGAACTGATAGATATTAAATACCCCTATGCCAAACTTTAACCAATATCTTCTTTGTGGGATGTAACAGAATTAAGCTAAACCTGCAGTTAGAACAAATAAAGGTGAAACTTGAAAAATTAGAATACTGTGCAAAAGTTCATTTATTTCAGTAATTCAACTCAAAAGGTTAAACTAATATATGATATAGACTCATTACATGCAAAGCAATATATTTCAAGCCTTGTTATAATTTTGATGATTAGGGCTTACAGCTTATGAAAACCCCAAATTCAAAATCTCAGAAAATTAGATTATTACTTGAAATCAATAAAACAAGGATTTTAAATAGAGAAATGTCAGACCTCTGAAAAGTATAATCATGCATATGTAGAAACAACTTTGTTTGGGCCCATTTTGCATCAATTAACCTGCGTGTGGCACTGCTGAGGTGTTATGGCAGACCAAGATGCTTCTATAGCGGCCTTCAGCTCTTCTGCATTGTTCAGTCTCATGTCTCATCTTTCTCTTGGCAGTGACCCATAGATTCTCCATGGGGTTCAGGTCAGCCGAGTTGAATGGCCAATCAAGCTCAGTAATCCCATGGTCATTGAACCAGGTTTTGGTACTTCTGGCAGTGTGGGCAGGTGCCAAGTCCTGCTGGAAAATGAAGTCAGCATCTCCAAAAAGCTCATTTGCACAAGGAAGCATGAAGTGCTCCAAAATGTCCTGGTAAATGGCTGCGTTGACTCTGGACTCATAAAGCACAGTGGACCAACACCGGAAGATGACATGGCTCCCCAAATCAACACAGAGTGTTGAAACTTCACACTGGACTTCAAGCATTTGGATTGTGTGCCTCTCCATTCTTCCTCCAGACTCGGACCTTGGTTTCTAAATGATATGCAAAATATGCAGTTCATTTTTCTTTAGCCCAGGTAAGACGCTTCTGACGTTGTTTGTTGTTCAGGAGCGGCTTGACAAGAGGAATACCACATTTGAATCCCATGTCCAGGATCCGTCTGTGTGTGATGGCTCTTGATGCACTAACTCCAGCCTCAGTCCACTTCTTGTGAAGGTCCCTAACACTTTTAAATAGCCTTTTCCTGACAATCCTCTCCAGGCTTCGGTCATCCCCTGCTGCTTGTGCACTTTTTTCTGCCACACTTTTCCCTTCCACATAACTTTCTATTGATGTGATTTGATACAGCACTTTAGGAACATCCAACCTCTTTTGCAATTGAGGCTTTCCCTCCTTATGGAGGAAGTCAGTGATGGTTTTCTGCACAACTGTTAGGTCAGCAGCCTTCCCCATGATTGTGATTCCTACTGACGCAGACTGAGACCATTTAAAGGCTCAGGAACCCTTTGCAGGTGTTTTGGATTAATTAGCTGATTAGAGTGTGACACTTTGAGCCTAAAATATTCCACCATTTCACAATATTCTAATTTTCTGAGATTTTGAATTTGCTGTTTTCATAAGCTGTAAGCCATAATCATCAAAAAATAACAAATAATGGTTTTAAATATGGTTTTTAAAAAAAGGTAGAAAAAGGTTTGCATGTAATGAGTCTATCTCATATATTAGTTTCACCATTTAGGTTGAATTACAGAAATAAATTAACTTTGACACGATAATCTAATTTTTCGAGTTTCATCAGTAGATTTTAAAACGTTATGTTAAGTATTTGCTGTGAATGGCTGAAAGGACCATAACAACACAAGCAGGACTTGGGGTGATGCGTAGCATAGTACAGGTACCCCATGTACAGAGGTGTCAGTCCTCAACACAGGCGTCCCAGGTTCAAGTCCCGTCCTGGTGGACATTTGCTGCATTTCTTCTCCCCCTACTACGTACTATCCACTGTCAAATAAAGGCCACTGTGGCCACACACAAAAACAAGTGGGACTTGACATTTTAGATGGTAAATGCACCACTTCAATCAAACCCCTATCAGGTTGTCAAAGCAACCAATTGGTTTCATACGCAAAGAGATTCCTTGTACCTAGATGTTTTTATAGACATTTCTGGGAACTTTATTGTGTGTTTTTGAGCAGGTTTTGCCTCTTAACCTCTCCTCTTTTCTTGGTAGGTAACATGAGTTCATCAGAAGAAAAGGTGTGGGCAGTGAAGGGTTGAGGAGGATACAGTTTGTGCGAGCTCTAAATGAACATATGGTTAATACTTAGAAAAAAAGGTTTGAGCAAGTGATGTTTTATGCACATGGAAGAGTGGAGATATAGATATTTACAATTATGTAAAGGGGAGTGTTTAGAAGACAGAGTGCAAAACTTATCTAAAAACAAAACAGTCTGATCAGCTTGATTAGATAAAGGCTCTTTATCCCAGTTTTTCCACAGAAATTCCAACAAACCTCTGCAACGAGAGGCTCTTAAGAAGCGCCACATCTGTTCTGGGGTCCCCAGTTACAATGTAGGACTAATTAAAGGATCAGCTGAAGTTGGCACAGCAACCCACACAGCAGTGTATGGTTCAATTTAATTAGAACAGATCAACATACCTTTAATTGAACATCACGGTATTCCGTATTTTCCTCGTTCACTGTGAGCATGTAATTAATCACAAGAAATGCAGAGCTCGGAGTGATTCAGTATCATGGGAAGTATGCTCTCAGGTAGACAGATGTGCACCAAACAAAAATCAGTGCAAGGATTTTTAAAGACTATTATGTTTCTATCTCAGGGTGTGCATGTTGGAGTCACTAAAGACAGCAACATGAAGTAGGCTGTCACAGTAGAACTTCTCTCCCAAGATGAGTCAAGCTCCATTTATGAGACCGCAGCATCTGAAACACGATATGGACACCTCCACGAGCCTACTTAATGGAGAAATAGCAACAATGGCGGAGCTGCTATCCAATCCAACATTCAGTTGGCAAATGTCACAGGCAACTAGCCTGAAAAAGCCACAGGTCGTAATCAAAGGACAACCCTGAAAAAGAAATGTCGACGTGAAAAGATACCCACAAGAAAGAAACAGAAAAAAAATTTATTCACACCACAAAAACAAACTAATGGATTTTAGTGGGATTTTGTGTGAAAAAAGCAAAGTTAGTGCATAACAGTGAAGAGGAAGTCAAGCTTTTTAAAGTGTTTTGTTTTTAAATGAAAATCTGAAAAGTGTGGTGTGCATTTGTATTTAGCCTCCCTGAGTCAACACTTTGTTGAACCACATGTCACTGCAATTACATCTCCTAGTCTTTTGGCCTATGTCTCGACCAGCTTTCCACATCCACAGACTGACAGTTTTGTTCAAATAAATAAATAACTCAAACTCTGCATGAAGAGCCTCATAAGAACACAAATTTGTAAGTATTTTCTTTTAGTTGGGTTTTGGTTTGGACTTTGACATAAATAAGCGTTAATCTTGGCTTAGAGCTTTAGCTGTGTGTGACTGTCCTGCTGGAAGGAAAACCTTGGCAACAACCCAAACTCTTTTGTCGCCTCTACCAGGTTTTGTACCAGGATTGCCTTGTTTTTAGCTCAATCCAGCCTTCTATAAACTCAAAATCATTGCCACGTCCCAACTAAAGAGGAGCAGCCATACATCACGATGCAGCAACCACCAGATCTCTCCATCGGGGTAGCGTTTTCAGCATGATGTGGAGTGTTAGTTTTCTGCCATGCATGGTATTTTGCATGCAGGCCAAAAAGCAAAATGTTGGTCCTATCTGAACAGAGAGCCTTCTTCCACACGTTTGTTATGGCAAACTGAAAAATTAACTTAGTATGACTTCCAAACAGGTCAGATTTGTGGAGTGCACAAGTACTGTAATAGTTGCCCTGCCAACCAAATCTCCAATGTGGTCAGTGGATCTCTGCAGCTCCTCCAGAGTCCAGCGGGCTTCCTGGCTGCTCCTATGATAAATGCTATCCTTGCCGGGTCTGTTAGTCTACATAGACAGCCATGTTTTGGTACATTTACAGCTCTGTCATACTCTTTCCAATATTAGATGATGGACAGAACAGTTGTTTTATAAACTAACCCTTCTTCAAACCTCCCCTCAACTTTATCACTGACTTCTGCATTTCTTCGTCTCCTTTTAGTATTTAGTTGACTTTTGAAGGCACGCATCATTATCCATCTACTTAAAAATAATGCATTACTTTGTGTGTGCATAACATCCCCCCCCCCCTCCTCCAAAAAAAAAAGTCTGATAGTTCAAAGGGGATCAATACCTTTCCAAGCCACTGTGAAACAGCTCAAAAGAAGTTAAAAAAGGAGTGCTCTCACAAATACACGGGCAGTAGATGGTGAGAACACATGCAAGATTCACAGCCCTGCAGTGGGATTTCCCTCTGCAACAAACACATGATGGCATTGGCAGGCAGACAGCTGTACTTGTATAAACAATGACACGGAAAGCACGACCCTGTCCAAGGAGCTCCCACACATAACGCTCTGTCCATCGTGTGCCAGATGCAGAAACAGCTGGAAGACAGCTGCTTGCAAGCAAAACAGTCCAGGACTTCACTTGCGAAGACACTGAAATATATCGAGACACTTCAACAATGTGGACAGAGTGAACTTTTAACAAATACATAAGCCCCATAACTCATACAACAATATCTGTTTTGTTGCTAATGAGGTTATAAGTAAAATCTGGTGTAAATTCGGTGTTTGGTTTCAAAAAGTGGCAAATAATTCACGTGCTAATCTTAATATGCAGCGAAGAACAGGCCTTCCTACCCGTGAGCTCAAACCTTTCCACAGTTTACAAGTTATATAAATTACAACGTATTTGCCATGAGGGTACTTTAGGATCCTGACTGTATATTCCCAGAAGTGGAGGAGTTGCTGAAGTTTGAGATGTGGTTTGTTAAAGTGTGTAACTGTTTAGCCTTTTTTCTCCCTTCCTGTAATAAATCCAAAGAAATTTCTCAAAGAAATTCTCAAAAGTCTGAAAAAACAAGTTTTTATCACCGATCCTCTCACATTTTATATTTTCTAGTTTCATCAAAATGTTCCAAGCACATCATTGACATCTGTGGGTTTGGACGAATTACAATAAATATCCAAAGTTGTTCTGGTGATTTAATAAGACATAGACAGGGGGAAATTGAACCGTACCCCATGTTGAGATGATATATGGGGTATGATCCAGCTAATTGCAGTATAGGCAACTTAGGAGACTTAATTAAAAAAATTCATCAAATAGTTGCTCTGTATCAGAAGGCAAGATTGGGAAGTCCAATTTTTTTTAAAAAACAGGTCGCTTTTGGAGAAAAACCATTCAAGTTTGCGAAAGTTGCATTGCAGGTTTAATCTTAAGAAAAAAAATAATACTTACATAAATGCGTGATAGATGAAAGCCCATCCTCTCGGTCTCTCCAGTACGTTGTACAAGCAGTTTTGTAACTTTCTGAAGCGCTTGCTGGAAGCCGACGCATTGGCTCGGGGTCCGGGCGGTCCGGGCAGCGGGGTCCCCAGGAGCCCCGTGCGGTGAGACGGGTGTCCGCGCTCCGGGGTGGACGGCTCGCTCCGCTCGGTCTGGACGGCGGTGAGCGCCACGAACTCTACCCGCCTGTCGTCGTTCGGGGCCGGGGGTGCGAGCATTCTGAGGCCGCCGTTGTTGGATGGACTTCCGAGCATTTTTCTTTTCTGTCACCTCTCACTGGATCATACTCTGTTTTGTCTTAAAGTGGACTAAAACTTCCTAAAAGCCTCGCCGTGCAGGAAAAAAAACATGCCTTCAGGACAGTTTTTACAGTCTCGATAGCTTTGATCAAGCTTCAAAAGTTATCTGTAAATCAAGACACGGTCGTAAAAGCCAGAAAGCGCAATAGTTGGATGAGTGCGTCGCGCTGAAACGTGACCCTCGGTGACCATTGCTCAGTGTCAGGTGTAAGATGTTGATCAGCGGGGTGCATAGAGGTAATCACACATGCATTAACTCCAATAACAATGCGAAACGACCTGACATCACTTTGAAATGACAGCGCAAACAGTCGAGTCGGGCATGCATGACGCTATTATTCAACAAAACAAGCGAGAGTGATAGCAGTGTTCTTCCTTCATGGTGTCTAAAGTCATTTCCGTGAATAAATATAACCGTGATTGAGTTAGTCTTAGCTGTTTCTGTTGTTGCCGCGCCACATCAGCTCTCCTCCTTGTGCGCCTCTCCGGTCCAGCGCTCCTCCGCTCCGGCAGGCGGGGTGGAGCGTGCAGGAGTCAGACACATCAGGGTGATGACAAGAAATCGCATCTGAGAAAGCGAGGGGAAAAAAACTCCACAGAAAGGTTGAAAAAGTGCCGAAAAAGATGTCAGAAGCCGGTTTTCGAAAAGGGTGATGTGTGGGGGGAAAACTGAAGAGGCGGAGAAGTAGAGGCGCACCGGGATGGAAAGCAGCGGCACGTGTGAGACAGCATTTACAGATCCCTCGTTTTGGAAGATAAACGGATCCCTGAAGGAGTCCTAAAAGTTGGATGATAACAATTTACTTAATGCTCTAATTTAGTGTTGATTATTATTTTTATTTTTTTTGCTCTGATCTTTCCTATAGGCTACTAGAATATGCTAGAATATCATCATTCACTTTTTCTCTTCAAAAAGTGAATCAATATATTATATATATATTAATTACACACAAACAGAGTTGTGTACATTAAGAGTTTATTTCTGTAAATTGCCATGACTACAGCTAATGAAAACAATCATGGGGACAACTGATCACTTAACAGCTGTCCAGAAGTGTCAGTGACACCCTCTACAAGGATGTTAAGCCACAAAAGGTCATTGCTAAAGAAGCTGACTGTTCACAGTGCATGTTAATGGAAAGTTGAGTGGAAGGAAAATCTAAAATTCAGTTTCTCAGACAAGTAAAATATTCCATAATACAAAATAGGTTGTTTTTTAGTACAGAAATGTTAGCCTGCTGAAAAGTAGGTCCATGTACTGTAGAGTGTACACACTTAGTAATTAATCAGGGGTCCTTTTGCAAGAATTATTGAATTAATGCATTGTGGCAATCAGCTTTGTGGCTATGCTGAGGTGTTAGGGGAAGCCCAGGTTGCTTTGATAGTAGCCTTCAGGTCATCTGCATAGGTGGGTCTGGAGTTTCTCTCTTCCTCTCAGCAATGCACCACAGACCCTTTGTGAGATTTGGGTCAAGTACAGTGATGGTCATGAAGACAGTGATTAGTGTTTTTGAGGGGGGGTGCAGCTGCCCAGTGCTGGAAAATGAGATCAGCATCTCCATGAAGCTTGTCAGCAGAAGGAAACATGACGTGCTTTAAAGTTTCCTGGTAGATGGCTGTGTTGACTTTGGACTTGATAAAACACAGTGGACCAACACCAGGAGATGATATGGCACCCCAAATCATCACTGACTGTGGAAACTTCACACTGGACTTCAAGCAACGTCGATTCAATGCCTCTTCCCTCTTCCCCTAGACTCTGGGACCTAGATTTCCACAGGAAGTGCAAACATTATAGTACTTTAGTCTGAAAAGACGACCTTGGACCACTGAGCAACAGTCCAGTTCTTTCTAACTTTCTTCTGATATTGTCTCTGATGCAGGAATGGCTTGACATGAGGAATGCAACATTTGTAGCCCATGTGAGGGATTCGTCTGTGTGTTGGGGCTCTTGAAGTGTTGATTCCAGATTGAATTAGCCTAACTTGACAATCCCCTCAAGGGTATCGTTGTCCCTGCTGCTTATGCATTTTTCCTCCCACTAAACTTACTTTTAATAGAGCACTTTGTGATCTTTAGCCATTACTTTTTGGGCTTACACTGCTTGTCAAATCAGCAGTCATCCCATTGATTATGTAGACCATGATATAAAATGTTTGTGTTATAAATATAAATATTTAAGTCTTTTGTAATATTCTAATTCATGAAGGAATTGAATTATTTGTTTTCATTGGCTGTAAGCCATAATCATGAAAAGTAATAGAAAGTTTAACTTTCTGAATTTAATTATTGAAATAAGTTAACTTTTCAATGATACTGATATTTATATAAGTTACTGAGATGCACCTTAATACTTTCCCAATTGCCATGTGTTTAAGTTGTCATTAAATGTTAGCTTTGTTTTCCCTTGAAATGTAAATGTCACTTGTGTTTATTGTTAGCGGGGGGGGATCCATGGCTACAGCCGTTTGAAACAGTAGGGACAGGTGCTGAGGGACATAGCAACACTGATGGACTCTACCTCCTCCTCAACACACTGGTTTTCTAAATCTATGACTGTGACACACACAGGGACTTGTGGTTATGACACAAACGTGATTTTATATGGAGCTCAGTGCCCCGCAGCAGGATCACCTGTCTCAGGGCCTCTGAAGAATGCATGGAGAGGTGCCTCCCCAAAACCCCATTGGACACACCATATCAGGCGGTCACCAAAAAGGGCTTATATATATATATATATATATATATATATATATATATATATATATATATATATATATATATATATATATATATATATATATACATATATATATATATATACATACATATATATATATATATATATATGTATATATATATATATATATATATATATATATATATATATATATATATATATATATATATATATATATATATATATATATATATATATATATATATATATATATATATGTAGAGATTACTCACAGTGGTGTGTTTTCTGTAGTTCACTGACAGTGCCTTGTAAAAAGAATGAAAACTTAAACATGGTTTCAAATTATATAACAACTAATAATCTGAAATATTTGGTGTGTGTTTATTTTTAGCCCCCTTTACATAGATACAACAAAGAAAACAAATATACAGTGTCCACCAGTGTGTAATCTACTATAAATCCAGCTGTTCTGTGAAGGCCTCAGGGGTTTGTTTGAGAACATAAGAGAACAAACAGCATGAAGACCAAGAGGCAAAGCAGACAGGTCAGAGATAAAGTTGTCTAGAAGTTCACAGCTGACTAAGGTCATAAAGTCATATCCTATGACTTAAAAATAGTTCAGAGCACAATTAATCATCTGAATCTGTTCACAGGACAATTGTCAGTTGTGCACCCAAAAAACCCCGCCATTACTGAAAAGTAGGAAGAAGAAAGACACTGCTGAAAGAAAGCCATAAGCCCAAAGGAACACAGCAAACGCGTGGTGGAAGGTCCTCTGGTCACATGAGACCTAGATTGGAGGTTTTGTCATAAAAGCCAAACTCTGTGGTAGAAAACTGACACCGCACATCACTGTGAAAATACCAGCCCCATCGCCATCCCATGGTGGTGGTGGTAGCATCATGATCTGGTGATGATTTCCTTCAGCAGCAACGTTGAAGCTGGTCAGACTTAATTGGAAGACGTATGGAGCTAAATGCAGGGTAACAGTGGAAGAAAACCTGTTAGTGGCTGCAAAAGACTTAAGACTGGGGTGGAGGTTCACCTTGTACTAGAAGAACATCCCTAAAAATACAACCAGAGCCACAAAAGAATGGTTTAAATCAACATCAGCGTAGTCATGTGTAAAATAGCCCAGTCAAAGCCCAGACCTAAATCCAATTGAGAATTTGTGGCAAAAAGTTCAGTTTCTAGATGTTTGAAGCTGGCAGAGATATAGCCCCACATAATTGCAGCTGCTATTGCAGGAAAATCAGGTTCTACCAAGTATTGACACAGAAAAGCAGAATACAAATGCATTTATGTATATTTTATGTATATCATATGTATATTTTGTTATAAAATGTGAAAATCATATATAAATCTTTTGACTTCACAATGACTTCACAATTATATGCTGTTTTGTGTAAGTCTTAGTTATAATCCTGGTGTACTAATACTTTCACAAAGCAGTATAGAAGAAAGGGTGATTTCCTTTAGCTCAAAATAAAGAATATATTTGCTCCTTTGGCTTCAACAAATTATCACATACATTTTGTAAATTCTCACTAAATAGAAGAAGTTGTCCTGATCTTGTCATTGCTGTGCAGCAGTTTATGGAACATGGAGTCCCTGGAATGGCGTGTGGGAATGCAGCTGGAGTGCAAGTAAGAATGCAAGTAAGAAATCTAGACATTATGTGCCTGAACGCCCTTACATAACACATCACTAATCTTAGGCTTGCTTCAGTATGGACTGATTGAGTCGTTGCTGGCTTGGAAATCGAAATCACCTGCTGACAGGTCCACAACAGTGTGTTAATGCAGACCCTTTAGTGTACAACAAGTCAATCATGTGGCTTCAAATGGCTTTAACAGAATTCAAGATGTCAACCTATAGGTAACTTTGTTAGAGCAGTTTAATTTGATCGATTTTTTTATCCTAATCATTTCACAATGATTTTAAATTGATCAATACTATAGTTACAAAGTGATGTTAAATCAGTTCTGTCTTTTGTTTCCGTCAAGTAATAGCACAACTGATAAATTATTTTTGATTATTTTTTAATCACTGGTGTCACAATTAGTAGCACACCTGCTGATGATAATTTAAGGTTGGATTTTGTTTTCACTGTCAAATTAAACTCTTCTTAGAAGCTAAATATTAGACACAACACAAATTATTTGTCTTTTATTGATCATGTTTTTTATTTCATTTTAGATGTAAAGTAAATCCACAACTATCCAGTGACTTTTACTCAAAAGCAAACTTGGGTGCATTCATTGATTGAACTTAGCTAAATACAGCAAGTCTTTTCTGGAGAAAAAGTCCCTCATCTCCCCTATTGTTGTTGCTAAGTAGAAACTAATATATTTTCTAGACCAGAGGTCTGTAACCTGCAGCTCCAGAGCCACATGTGGCTCTTTGGTACCTCTACTGTGGCTCCTATAAACCAAATAAGTAATGTTTTTTTAATTCTAAAGGCAATAAGAAAGTGTGGTTTAGGCAGTTTGTCTGTATGTTTTTATATAATATCTCCATGGGATATCTACAATAGCAGAGCACGAATGGTACATGGCTTTTAAAACTAACATGATTTACATGATTTAATGTATTTTAGCTTCAAACTATGTGGTTTATATTTTTAAGTGGGCTACCTATCATTCATTATTTTCCATGTTGAAGAACAGGGCTCACTCAGCTGGCCTCAATGTACAGAATGAAGGTTTTTTTTCATCTGTAAAAGTTAGATGACTTATTTTGTTCTAAAATATAAAGGTATAAATACATGTTGGTTAAACTAAATTCACTTTTAAAATAAAAAAAGAATTTAGTTATTGGTTATGAAACCTTTTTTGCAGCTCTAGACTAATGTTATTTTGTAGTAGTGGGGGCAGGAGTAGGTTTTGAATGCTTTTTTTGCATTTTGAACAGCAAAATGATACTAATATTAATAACAATAATAATAATAGTTTGTTTATCTCACCAGTGCTTTTAACTTGATCATTTTGGCAAAACATTTGGATATCACCTTTTTAAACTTTTTTTATGATCGCTCTGATTGCACATATGAACAAGTTTATTGGCAAGCAGCTCTTCCTGTAGCCATGTCTGAGCATAAGGAGATCCAGCACACGATCCTTACTTGATTATCATGCTCTCTTGTGTTTTCCATTTTAAAGAGTAGAAAACAGATATAAGCCTGTGTTTCATACGCAAAGGGGTCACTGGCCTTTTCGGCTGTTCTTCTAAGTTCATTAGTGTTTTAAGTATAAATGGTAATCTAAGCTTCATTAGAGCAGCATCCAATGATTTGAATTATTCATCCAAACCCTTCTTCTCTTGTTGTGACTCTGAGCAATCAAAATCAGGCCAGGCCCTGACCAAAAAGAGAGGTGTTGATGGACTGACAGGCTCCAGGATTGTTAATCAACGTTTCAACATCATAAAGTCCTTCACACTCCGAACAGCACCTTGCTTCTGTTCTACTTTCATCCAGTAATAAATGTACAGATCTGGGAGGAGCACAAAGGGAGGCTCTAAACAGCCATGTTACAACAGCTGAAAATGGTCGGCCTATTAAAAAGAAAACCTGGACAAACGTACAAATGTACGCAATGAAAATCATTAGGAAGAGTTTCCATGCTCTTTGACAGAATTTAAGGATCACTCATCAACAGTTGAGGATCACCCCGAGAGGACATCAGCTTTGAGGAAGAGGTCCCTGTCTACATTCACTCATACCCTGCAGAGCACAGCTGAACTCCTTGGATCCACAGCCAATCGTGGAATCTATGAGAACTGAAGAATACGCATATCAGCTCTGTGACTTATTACACAACACAAACTCACTCCAATCGCCCCCGCCATCCCTTTTACTTCCGTTGCGCACTCTGACGTTTACTTACGCTAGTTAATGGCTTTCCCAGACCGCAGTTGTGGTTTGTCTTTGTTTAATCTTTTCTCTCCTATGCCTTTTATGTTTCAGCCATATTTAACACTGGTCTGTCCTTAATGAGGAAACCACAGCAGCACAAGGAAAAGGAAGAGTACGGGAGGGGGCAGATGAATTGTTGATACTGTGTCTGTTGTGTAGTGTGGATGTTGTGATAAAGTATAAAGTCTTTGGAGAGATCAAAATGACGTTGTCAAACCGTGCTGTGTTTGGGGACAGAAACCGAGGGCGAGCTGCTCACTCTGAACATCACGTACACACTGCAGAAAACTAAAGCAGTTTTACTCTGGTGTTCAATCCAACACATTGTATTCCATGCAGAAGCATGTATATGTAGGTGTGAACAACAACAAACGCAGACTGAGTCAGGAAATGACGGCTTGTTTGGCCAGAGCACTCACTCACTAGCCCATTCATGGCGAGTCAAAAGCACCTTTGTACTTACTACCAGTTTTAGGAATGATGAACTTTTTACTGGCTAACATTTTCAACTGATGAGGGTTTTGTGTAGTACACGCTCCTTCACTTCCACCTGTGAAAATAAAATAGGAAAAAAGTCCCTCAAAGCTATAATTAGACTGCAAATACAAAAACAGGAAGCAAAAACAAATGTTGGATAACTGTACAGCTTTCTGAACATATATACTAACTTACCTGCTTTGCAAAAGTATTGATTAACCTTTAACTTTTTCCCATTTGATCATGCTACATCTACAAACTTTAATGTATTTCATTGATATTTTATCTGATAGACCAACAAAGTAGTAGATGAAGAAAATGATACATAATTTTCATTAAAGTTTTCCAAATAAAAATCTACAACTATTGCCTGCATTTGTATTCAACCCCCCAAATAAAATTCAAGCCATTGCCATCAAACGTTACAGATTTAGTAAACACGCTCCATCTGTATGTAATCTGATCTAAGTAGAAACACGAGGTCCACAGCTCAGATGGGAGAATCTGAATCTCAACAGGACAAAAACAAACCTATTGCAGTTTGCCACAAACCACATAGGGAACACAGCAAAATGTAGAAATAGGTTGCCCTGGTTAGCTGAGATGAAAATTGAAATATTTTCCCTACATACAAAATGCTATGTGTGAAAACTGGAAACACCTGATGCACACCATTTCCACTGTGTAACATGATAACGGCAGTATCATGCTGTGCGAATGGTTTTCTTCAATAGGGACAGTGACTCTGGTTAGAGTTGATGGGAAGATGGAAGGAGCCAAATACAGAACAATGATGGAAAAGCTGTTAGAGGCTACAAAGGACTTGAGACTGGCTTGGAGGCTTACCTTCTAGAAGGATAACTACCTTAAACATTGCAGGAATGACAGAGGTGGGCCAAGATTCAATACAATTCAAAAATACTTCATTAATCCCAAAGGAAAATTAAATGTTGTTGTAACTCATATTATCCAAGGTTCTTCAAAGAGTTGTTCTAGATGCGGATGGCTGTGGGCTGGAAGGATCCCCTGTAGTGGTCTGTATTACAGCGAATCTGAAGACGCCTCTGACTGTGTAACAGCCTAATGAAGAGGTTGCTCAGGGTTGTTCATAATTTGTATAATTTTATCAAGAATCCTTCTTTGCACCATCATCTCCAGGGGTTCCACAGTCGTCCCCAGAACAGAACCAGCCTTCTTTATCGGGTTGTTGAGCCTTTTTAAGTCCCTGGCTCTGATGCTGCTACCCCAACAGACAGTGGGAACTTTGCCATTGGTGGTGTGGTGCTTGCTGTAGATGAAGATGCACCAAGAGATTCCTGACAAATTAGACGCATCACTGAAATCATGCCAGATACATATGGATCGGTCCACCATGTTCTAGTCAAGACACGGACAAATGATACATGTTGTACACCTCATTATGCAACATACACCAACAGTCTAAGCACATGGACAAAAAGATTAAATCATGGAAGATTCCCCTATTGCTTTTTTTGTTGTTATTCTTTAGGAAGACATGTATGGCCTACTGAAGAAACTGGTTGATATTTTTTGTTTATAACATGGGTTGCTGCATAATTTGATGCTTAATTAAATTGAGAAAAGGAAGGAGAGGCCATTGAAGCTTTAAGTCTGTTAATGTTAATATTGATATTGCATTTTGTAACGGACGCCTATTCAGATATAATTCATGTTGCAGAGGGTTTAGGATCCAGAACGTTTCGGCAATTTTTGTTGAATTCTTGTAAATCATAAGTTTCTGCCATTATTGTTTTTCCTTTAAAGATTTTAGAGTATAGTTAAGCTAGTTTTGTATATAAATCTGTGATTCACAACAGATGTCATCTCAAGGCACTTAACAAGAAGTCATTTCAATACATTTGTACAAACATTCCAATCCATTAAAAAGTTTCCTATTTAAGGAATCCCAGCAGATTGCGTCAGTCATTGGCGTGAGGTTGATGCAGACTTTCCAACCACAGCAATCCTTCAGCAATCCCTCATACTGAGCAAGCATGTAGCGACAGTGGAGAGGAAAAACTCCCCTTTAACAGGAAGAAACCTCCAACAGAACCAGGCTCAGTAGGAGCGGCCATCTGCCACGACCGTCTGGGGGTTTGAGAAGACAGAGCAGAGACACAGAAGGAACAGAAGATCCAATATAAGAGAACTTTCTATGTTACAGAAAGTAAAAAGTTGATAACAGGACACAGTGGATGTTCAGCCACTGGGAGGGTCATCCCAGTCGAGGCCCGCCGTCCAACAGGGCATTGGAGCCAAGCAGGATACCAGACCAGGTATATCTTCTATGGAGAGAAAAACACTGAGAGAAAACAAAGTTAACAGTCGAAATAACAGAATGTACTGCAATACAACTGGAGAGTCGTAGGAGAAAAGGAAGTAGCAGAGTGAAGAAAATTGGTAAGTCTGTCCTCCAGCAGTCTAAGCCTATAGCAGCATAACTACAGAGATAGCTCAGGATGACCTAAGCCACTCTAACTATAAGCTTTATCAAAAAGGAAAGTTTTAAGCCTGGCCTTAAAAGTAAACATAGTGTCTGCCTCACGGACTAAAGCTGGGAGCTGGTTCCACAGGAGAGGAGCCTGATAACTAAAAGATCTGCCTCCCATTCTACTTTTAGAGATCCTAGGAACTACAAGTAAACCTGCAGTCTGAGAGAGAAGTGCTCTGTTGGGAACATATGGAACAATTAGATCTCTGATGTATGATGGAGCTTGATTATTAAGGGCTTTGTATGTAAGAAGAAGGATCTTAAATTATATTCTGGATTTAACAGGGAGCCAATGAAGGGAAGCTAAAGCAGGAGAAATGTGATCTCTCTTTTTAATATTCATCAGAACTCTTGCTGCCGCATTTTGGATCAACTGAAGGCTTTTAATGGCATTTTGTGGACTTCCTGATAGTAAAGAATTACAGTAGTCCAGCCTTGAGGTAACAAATGCATAGACTAGTTTCTCAGCATCACTCCTGGACAGGATGTTTCTAATTCTAGCAATATTCTGGAGGTGAAAGAAGGAAATCCTAGAAACCTGTTTAATATGGGATTTAAATGTCAAGTCTTGGTCAAAAATAACGCCGAGGTTCTTTACGTTATTTCTGGAGGCCAATTTAATGCCATCCAGATTAAGTGATTGACTAATCAGTTTCTGTTTAAGAACTTCTGGTCCAAAGACAGCAACTTCTGTCTTGTCAGAATTTAAAAGCAAAAAGTTTAGATTCATCCATGTTTTTATGTCTTCCAGACATGCCTGTAATCTACCTAACTGACTGGGTTCATCAGGATTTATGGATAAATATACTGTAGTTGTAGTTTAAATGTTTAAATTATGATCGTTAATGTTGGTCTATATTTTAGCAAGAAATAAACAGCATATATTATTCAAAGAATCAAGTTCGGAAGTGCATTCAGAAACAAACCACCATTGGCCAGCCACGGCTTTTTTTTGGGAGTATTTTGATTTTGAACTTAAAAGGTGGTGAGAAGTCTAATAAACTTTTCAGTTGTTCTCAGTGAGCTTGGATAGGCTGAGCAAAAGTGCATTGAAGAGGGCATCATGATCATGTTCAATCCTCATGTTTATGTGAACATTTTTGTATCCAACACCTAACAGATTTAGGCACTGTGAAAGCTATATTTTCTAACTAATGTGATTTTATTCCCCTCTTTTTTCTCTTCCTCTGCACATAATAGATTAGCTGCAGATGCTGTACGCCCCCAGCAGCTCTTTTAAAGGAGCAAAAGGTTAAATTATCTGGATGAAATGATCAAATTGTCGCTTCGTTCTGAAATTCCAGGAACCTGGAAAGGTTTTCAGATTGATGATGATTAAAAGCAAATCTATTGGTTCAGAGGAACAAACACAAAGACCACCTGAGGAAAAGTCCTCTCCTGGTATGGTTTTTTTTCAAAGCTTGGGGAGAGACCAGCTAGTGTGAAGGCCCAATCACAAGGTCTAAACCACAGCCAGAGCATTCAGCAAGCAGGTCATATGGCCAAAGCTGCCTTGATCTGACCAGGTGGGCGAGCCAAGGAAAATACCACCAGACAATCCCTTTCATGCTTGACTTAAGCACACATTCTCACAATCCCTGTTCTTCTAATTCTAAAGAGCCGAGCAAGAGTCTGCACTCATTAATGCTGTTATTGTTCAGCGATTACAGTCGATTAGGACAGGGCCTCTCAGTTTGACAAATGCCTGCTTGTGGGTTAAACTATAATTACTTAACCAGAAATCGACACAGGTGAAGGTGCATCTAAACAACAAAACAAAAGTTCTATGATGTGATTTTCGTCACTTTTAAACTCTGGTTTTCAGTACTGAGCCCATGCTGACATTAACATTTAAATTAGCAAAGTAGAACATTGTGAGCCTCCTTCATTTCTGCTTTGCCTAATTTCCTGTCAAATCATAATTACCTCTTCCTTTTAAGATTTAGGTCGAATAAAGAATGCAGTCTGATCTCACAAAAGCTAAGCAGCCTGCAGCATAATAACCCGTGACTCTATTGTGCCACATCAAACTTTTCACCTACTCCAGTAATAAGATTTGTGCTGTTCATATAGGCTACAGTAGCCTACTGCTGCTTCAACAACGTGCAACATTAAAATACTTGGTGTGCTTAGGAATAAGATATATGCTTCAGCATGCTTTCGTTGATTTTAGGTTCTTAGATCAGTGCTGTCCTCTGCTGGCCACTGGGGAATACAACAAATGTTTTTAATGTAACTCAGAACTTTGAATTTACTTTAGTGTTAGCACCCTTCTTAATTTTAAACCACGGTAATAATTCAGCTTTTATTTCTTTTAATTACAGATAACAGATTATCAAAATCCTTTTTAAATTTTGAATATTACATAAAGACCAATAAAAAGTTTATGTTGTACAGTTGCCCAGAGGACGGACACTGATGTGCTCTACATGAAGGGTAAGGTTCAAAAAGTCATTGCTAAAGAAGCTGGCTGTTCGCAGAGAGCTATAAGGTTGAGTGCAAAGAAAAAATAAACAAACACAGGCAACTAGGATAACCAAACCCTTGTGAGTATTGAGAAGGAAACCCTATTCAGGATTTGGGGGGTGTCACATGATGTGGACTGCAGCTGGAGTTAGTGCTTTAAAAGCCACGTCAAACAGACATATCCAGGACACAGACAACCGCTTCCTTCTTTAAGCCGCCCCTGAACAACAGAAAACATCACAGGCATTTTAAATGGGCTAAGGAGAAAAAAGACTGCACTGTTGCTCAATGATCTGTAAATACAGAAATATATGTCTGTGTACTGTACAATATCTGGATCTTATACATGCTGCTTTAGCATTAAGGACTGTCATTCCAGCATTGGTATATTGGAGGCAATGAGCTTGTGTTTGCTTCTAAATCCTTCCAGAGTTGCAGCTGTACCTTTTGGTTGAGCACTTTTTTTCCTACTAATTTTGCCTTTCACTCAACTTTCCAATTACAGTATGTGCTTGGACGACACCAACTTTCTCTGCAATCTCTGCGTTTTGTGACGGACTAACCCTCCCAGTGAAAGATTTCAATGATTGCTGGAATGCTGTCAAGTCTTCCTCAGTATTGCATAGGGCAGTGTTTCCCAATCCTGATCCTCAAGACACACTGCCCTACATGTTTTAGATCAGAGGTCTCCAACCCTGGTTATTGGTGTTGGTACTTTAATAGTCTATTTTTTAAAGAAACTCAATTTGTTATTAACTTTAAGACATGAATTAAAATTTCAATATTCTAATTTAATAAGATTTACAGGTCCTTCTCAAAAAATTAGCATATTGTGATAAAGTTAATTATTTTCCATAATGTAATGATAAAAATTAAACTTTCATATATTTTAGATTCATTGCAGACCAACTGAAATATTTCAGGTCTTTTATTGTTTTAAAACTGATGATTTTGGCATACAGCTCATGAAAACCCAAAATTCCTATCTCAAAAAATTAGCATATTTCATCCGACCAATAAAAGAAAAGTGTTTTTAATATAAAGGTAAATTTAGGCTCAATACAGCTGAATTACAAATTCCAGCAAGAGTTTTAGATTTTCTTAATCTCAACCCCCCCAAATTGCTGTCTAAAATATACAAAACTTTATCTACATTAGATGAATCAATAGCCATCCCTATTTCAAAATGGGAGGTGGATTTATCAGCCAGCTTTGATCAAAACGTCTGGTCTCAGATATGTTTTAGAACCTTTAAAATAACAAAAAATCCTCATTTGCAATTAATACAATACAAAATCCTTCATAGAGTACACTATACAGGTCAACGAATGTTTAGGATGGGTTTTACATCGTCTAATACCTGCTTACAATGCACAAGCGATATACCCGATACTTATATTCATGCGCTTTGGTTCTGTCCACCTGTTAAGAAATTTTGGTCCCAGATATGTGAGGACTTATCAAAGTGTCTGAAATGTAACATCCCACCATCTCCCTCAATTTGCCTGTTAGGAAATTTAAATGATGTCACCATGGACACAAAGTCAGTTCTAATGGTTCACATTGCCTTATGCATCGCTAAGAAAACTATCCTCCTGAACTGGAAAAATAAAAAAGCTCTTAATATTAATCAGTATAGAAATCTCTTGTTGGACCACATTGGCCTCTGGCTCCATATCTGATCAATCTCTCTGGGCTCCTTTGATCGGCTCCATCACCTAGTGGGGGTGGGGGGCACTTGGTTTGTCGTTTGGGACACTGTTGCTGATGTGGGGGTTTTGGGGTTGGAGGCGTCTGGGGGGGACCCCAGGGGGTGGGATCACTGGGCGGATGGGGCGCTGGACGTCGTGGCCGGCCTGGGGTTGGGCTTTGGGTGGTAACTCCTGATGGCGCATGCGGTGCCTTGGGGGGGTTGCACTGGCGGACATGGGTTACTGGCCTGGTGGCCGGGCTGCGCCTGGGTAGGGTCTGGGGTGGGCCTGGGGATTCGGGGCTCGGGGGCGCCGTGCCCCCTAGCTGTGGTCCTGGCTGGGGGTCGGCCGGCATGGGGTCTCTGTTGGCTGTGGGGGTCGGGGCTGGCCGGCGCCGGCATGTGCAGCCACCTCTGGGCCTTTTCTCTGGGCCGATTGTCATCGCCAGTCCCTGTATGGCGTCTCGACTTTTTTGTTGGTTGGGGTGCCTGGCTGCTGGTCGCGGCGGCTGGGTGGCGTTTCTGGGCCGGATCAGTCCTTTTTTGCACTGGACTTGGCTCCTGGGTCTTGGTCTTTGTGCGGGGCGCTGGGGTTGGGCATTTGGCCGGGTTCGGTCGGACTTGCGGGTGGACTGGCTGGGTGGTGGGCGTGCAGGACAGGTGGGTGGGGCACTGGGTTTGGTCTCCTGCCGGGCCGTTGAGCAACAGTGGTCGCTCCACAAGGAATGAGGCTGGTGGATGTCGGCCTGGTGGGTCGGCCGCCAGGCTCATCGGTTTGCTCCTGGTCTGGGCAGGTACGTCGCCGTGGTTCGGGCTACGGGGGCCTCCGGTGTGCGGGTGGCGCTGGGGGCCTCCTTTGCTGGCAGGGAGGCTGCTGCTGTGTAGCGACAGGTGCTCTCCCCCTACGAGGGCACTTGGACGGGGGGGAGGGGTGTGCGGGCGAACTCAACCTGGGTGTCTAGTGTCTTATGTGTTTTGAGAGTAGAGCGAATGTCAGGGTGGGTTTAGTTCCCCTTCTGGGATGGGGCTGGGGGGACTGCCTTGGGGTCTGTGGGGCTTTGTGGTGCTGTGGCCGTGGGCCCCGGGTCGAACGTGCCATGGCCTCCCTCCCCTGGTGGATCCCGGTGAACAGCGGTGCCTATTGGGGTCAGTGGGGGAGCTGGCTCCCTGGGAAGACATTTTGTCTCCCAGTCCTTCCCTCCCCATCCCTGGACACCTCTGTCCACCCGCTCCATCACTTTACCACTCATATAGGGTCTTGGGGCATGGGCACAAATCACTGAGGTGCGAGGAGGGGCTTCCCTCCTTGCCATCCCATGGTGTCCTGGGTCCCAATTTTAATATACAACTTAGACACTCCCACTTATAACATTATCACGCGACACATATGTAGGGACTTTGGGGTGGGCACATTTTTCGGCATCCAGAGGGGGAGCGGTTCAATCAGCTTCACCCCTGGTGCTGGTGCCCACTGTTAAGCCACATTTAGACACTGAGGGCTCGGGGTGGGGGTTGGGGGATGTGTGGCTGCCTTCCCCACATCCCACCCCTCTGTTTTAAATGCATATTATAACAACACACATCAACACCATACTCGAGCGGGAGGATGGAGGCTAGGGGGCTTTTCACACCCCTGTTCGCTACGGGCCATCAGGGGTTGGGGTCCGGAGGAGGAACAGGCGGTCTGGTCGGGGTCCTGGGCTGTCGGGCTGCTTTGCCACTGTGGGGCCCTTGGCGGTCTGCTTGTCTCCGTCCTAGAAGGTAGGGGGTCCATCTCCCGGGTCCGGGGGCTGGTGGCTCTACTGGGGCATCGGTACCTGGACCTGGGAGCCTAAAGATGTCCTGCCTGCCGGTGCATCGGTGGTCAATCCGGTTCGGACCTGGTGCGTGCCTGGCCGGGAACTGGGGGGGCCGGTGTGTCGGTCGGCCGATGCGCTGGGCCGATATCTTCCTTTGGTTGGTTGGGGCACCTCTTTTAGAGGTGCCAGGTTTGGGATTGTTGGGTGGTGCCTGCTCGGTGGCTTGGCGGGATGCGGATCCGGCGTCTCTGCTCGTTTGATCACCTGTTCTGTGCGTACCGTGCGTGGCCGGTTCATTGGCGGGTTGGACCGGCCCTGGCCCTCGTTGGATGCCTGGTCTCGGCGCCCTGCGTTGCGCGGGATCAGGACCCGGGAGCTGGTACAACTTGGTGTCCAGATGCTGGCTGAGCCCGGCCTGGGGATGTTGTCAGTCCCCTGCGGCAATCGGTGGGGCGCTGGGATTTTGGCGGTGGGGATTGGCCTAGGGTGGAGGCGGCGCATGGCGGCGGCCCCTGCAGTGCCAGGGGCCCCTCGTCGGCCGGTCCCTTGTCAGGTCCCTGCTGGGAGGTGGGGTGCCCCTGGTCCCCGGCTCCCCCGGTCCACTGACCAGCCCGCCCCGGCGCGGCCGGTTGCCGGCGGGGCCCGTGGGCTCGTCACTGCTGCCCCCCGGGCCCCTATATAGTGGCCGCTGGATGTTCCCCTGGGGTTCTCCTTTGCTCCACTCTTGGGGGATGCGGTCGGCCCCGCCCGGGTCCGCCTGGGGCTCTGGGGGTCCTTTGGACGTCTTTGCTCCGATCTCCTTCATGTCTGCATTTATTCCTGGGAGACGGATTGATGTCTGCTCACACCAGCTATCGAACACTCTTATGGAGAAACCTTATTTGCACCAGCATGCTCACACACACACATAGATGTGGGGTCTCTGGTGTTTAAGGATATATTCTTGGGCTGAGGTTATCATTACTAGAGCTTGATTAATTGGTACCATGAGTTTTTCTGTGACATTGTTGTTATATTTTTATATCTATTTTCGTGTGATGTGGTTGTGTAATTCTTAGTTCACAATTTTTGGTTTGGTTTGTTTTGTCGATGTTCATTTTTCGTGTTGTGTTTTGTTTTTCCCCCTCTCTCTGCCGTCCTGTGGGTATGGAGGCAGATTTCAATGTCTTCCTGTGTTTTCTTGCTTCCCTTTCCTCTCTTGTATTTTCAACTCACCCTCTCTCTTGACTTTTTGTTTCCTACCTCTCTTCTTCATCTTCCTTCTTTCTTCTCCTTAATTTCCCGTCTCCGTGTCCATAACATCAGGAAATAAAAACCCCGACAATTTATAATAAAGATTTTTCACACATATATCAAGTGGAGGACTATAGCAAAAGCTGTACTGCTCCGCTTGTGAAAGTAAATCTGTTGGATTTCTACTTGGTACTCAGACACCAATTCTGAGCTCCACACTGCCAAACAGGACACGTAAGAAAAAAAAAAAAAAAAAAAAAAAAAAAAATATATATATATATATATATATATATATATATTAATATAATATAAAAAAAAGTCCACCTTCAAATAATTATGTTCAGTTATGCACTCAATACTTGGTCGGGAATCCTTTTGCAGAAATGACTGCTTCAATGCGGCGTGGCATGGAGGCAATCAGCCTGTGGCACTGCTGAAGTGTTATGGAGGCCCAGGATGCTTCGATAGCGGCCTTAAGCTCATCCAGTGTTGGGTCTTGCGTCTCTCAACTTCCTCTTCACAATATCCCACAGATTCTCTATGGGGTTCAGGTCAGGAGAGTTGGCAGGCCAATTGAGCACAGTAATACCATGGTCAGTAAACCATTTACCAGTGGTTTTGGCACTGTGAGCAGGTGCCGGGTCGTGCTGAAAAATGAAATCTTCATCTCCATAAAGCTTTTCAGCAGATGGAAGCATGAAGTGCTCCAAAATCTCCTGATAGCTAGCTGCATTGACCCTGCCCTTGATAAAACACAGTGGACCAACACCAGCAGCTGACATGGCACCCCAGACCATCACTGACTGTGGGTACTTGACACTGGACTTCAGGCATTTTGGCATTTCCTTCTCCCCAGTCTTCCTCCAGACTCTGGCACCTTGATTTCCGAATGACATGCAAGTACTTTGGACCACTGAGCAACAGTCCAGTGCTGCTTCTCTGTAGCCCAGGTCAGGCGCTTCTGCCGCTGTTTCTGGTTCAAAAGTGGCTTGACCTGGGGAATGCGGCACCTGTAGCCCATTTCCTGCACACGCCTGTGCACGGTGGCTCTGGATGTTTCTACTCCAGACTCAGTCCACTGCTTCCGCAGGTCCCCCAAGGTCTGGAATTGGTCCTTCTCCACAATCTTCCTCAGGGTCCGGTCACCTCTTCTCATTGTGCAGCGTTTTCTGCCACACTTTTTCCTTCCCACAGACTTCCCACTGAGGTGCCTTGATACAGCACTCTGGGAACAGCCTCTTCGTTCACAAATTTCTTTCTGTGTCTTACCCTCTTGCTTGAGGGTGTCAATGATAGCCTTCTGGGCAGCAGTCAGGTCGGCAGTCTTACCCATGATTGCGGTTTTGAGTAATGAACCAGGCTGGGAGTTTTTAAAAGCCTCAGGAATCTTTTGCAGGTGTTTAGAGTTAATTAGTTGATTCAGATGATTAGGTTAATAGCTCGTTTTTAGAGAACCTTTTCATGATATGCTAATTTTTTGAGATAGGAATTTTGGGTTTTCATGAGCTGTATGCCAAAATCATCAGTTTTAAAACAATAAAAGACCTGAAATATTTCAATTGGTGTGCAATGAATCTAAAATATATGAAAGTTTAATTTTTATCATTACATTATGGAAAATAATGAACTTTATCACAATTTGCTATTTTTTTGAGGACCTGTACCTGTGTTATCTAGGATATGGTGATAACCCTATTCTGATGTACTGCTGAAATGTCTCCCCGTCTACCGTCCACATGCTAGCCAGCTGCTAAACTCCCCTAAAAAAAAAAAGTGAAAAAAAATTTGAACTCAAACTAGCAAGAAAAAAACTTTACGCAAGTTGTTTTTTTTAAATAGTTTTATTTCACAAACAATTGTTTTACAAAATTAACATCAAAAATAAAATGGTACCTAGCTATCGCATGTCATGCTGGCAACTTAAACTACATGCAAAAAAACAAGGATAAGAACATTGATATTTATACTGTACAAAAAACAATGGGGAAGTTATGAGGGCAAACATTGAAAAGTTTTATTTGCTCCAGATGGAGTCATGTGTACATGAGACATCAACCAGGACACACGATTGAAGAGGGAAAAACCTCCCGGTAAGAGTGGGCTGTGTATAAATGCATAAAGAAGGCAGAGTGAAGGTTATCTGCTCTACAGACCAGATGAGGAAAAGTGTGGAAGTCTAACATTGAGTGTGGTTGCTCCAA
This sequence comes from Valencia hispanica, assembly GCA_963556495.2. Classification (NCBI taxonomy): domain Eukaryota; kingdom Metazoa; phylum Chordata; class Actinopteri; order Cyprinodontiformes; family Valenciidae; genus Valencia; species Valencia hispanica. The sequence goes on from OY747713.1 coordinate 27,654,661, forward strand.
ACACAAGCACTATTACTTACCTGGGCATACACACTCTACTAGTCAATACAGTTTGAAGCCCTTACAAAAGAAAGTCATGCTTCAACTAACAGAGTAGAGAAAATAATTAGACCCTATCTGAGGTATATGGCTTCAATTTATCCAACTACTTGTTAGAAAACACAGGGAAAGGATATGTCCAACCAAAAATGCATTACAAATAGAGATTTTCCCCAGTTCACTTCCACGTAACGGGGAAAAACAGGGAGAAAAGCTTTTCTGCTTCTTTAAATTTCTGATATGTTTTGATAGAAAGAAAGTGAGGCATCTGCATGGTTTCCGTGTGCGCAAACCAACTGGGACCTTGCCAACATGCATGTGTTTTTGTTCATACTTCTTATGTGTCATAGCCACTTTTTCCCCCCATTCTAAAGTTACACCACGGTCTTTGCAAACTAAGTGCACAATATTAGCCACAGGGGGACCACTGTTGACTGACACAGGTGAACAAATTTATAACAGTTCTTGCAGTGAAGGCGATACAAAAACCAAGCGGACGCAATCAGTCTTTATACATATTTTTTTTTCAATATGAGGTCAGAGACTAAAGTACAAAAAGAAAAGAAAACTGCTCAAAGTCTGACTATAATCTCATTTTTGATTGGAGCCTAACAGTGTCCCTTTGGTTTTAATCCGATTAACTAAATTTATTAGAAAACGTGAGCTTTGTGGCCAGGTCTCAGGTCCCTTATTTCATATCTGCGGTGCTTCCAAATCAAGATATCAGAGCATCCCTTGTTGAAGGTAATAACGTCTGTTGGCATCACAAGGGCTGGGGTGTGTTATGTGTTGCCGAGAAAGGTTCCGGGTTGGACTCAGTCGGTGCTGACCTGTGTGACCTGCGCATCGGTTGTCTGGTTGGTGGACTGAATGAACATTGGCTGAGTCAGTTCCTGTCCTGCTGGCATCGTCACCTGTTGTATCTGATACAGCTGCTGTGAAAGGGAATAAGGCAGATGTTTAAGACCGTCCAGCCAGGAAGGTCTCACCATCACAACCTAAGACAAATTTTGGTCAAAATCTGCTATTTAACAACTTTCCTGGATTCGTTGATTAATTTCGGCCGTTCTAAAAATGAGTCTGAAAAATATTAACCTAGTTTGGTTTTGTTTTTGTTTTCCACAAATCATGCAACACCACGCTGCTAAAGTTTTCTTCGGGATCTGGAGCGTGTTAAAGGGCTATTTCACAATTTTATAGCATCTGAACTATAAAATATCTGTTAAAATCTATGCTTCTTATTCTGACTGTTTGCTTTAGATCAAATAGATTTTTTTTTATCACAGTTTGCGGTCCGTGATCATGTGGCAAAACAAAGAAAAAGGTCATTGTTTAAGTATAAATCAAAGTAATAAGTCCTTTATTTACGGAATAAGAATTTTCTACTCCAAATTAAAAATGTACACACCTTTCCAGGTTTTTAGGAACTTAAAATGAAATCAAATCATCAACTTTAGAAGTGCCTACTGTGTACAGAATATTCAACATATTTATGTTTTTAGCTTTCACTCTAGGCGGAGAGGCAATTAAGCATTGAGATCTTAGTTGATTTAACAGATTTGTTACCTGTCCATCAGTGAACTGGTTGAATTGCTGCTGTCCTTGCTGCACCTCAGTCTGTGTGATCTGAAAACAACACAGAATATTAATAAATAGCAGTTAGCTTCACTTTAATCAAACATCTTTGGTGTGAACAGCTCCAGTAATACGTTTACATACAGTCATGGCCAAAAGTTTTGAGAATGACACAAATTTTAGTTTTCACAAAGTTTGGTGCAAAACTACTTTTAGATCTTTGTTTCAGTTGTTTCTGTGATGTACTGAAATATAATTACAAGCACTTTATACATTTCAAAGGCTTTTATTGACAATCACATGACATTTATGCAAAGAGTCAGTATTTGCAGTGTTGGCCCTTCTTTTTCAGGACCTCTGCAATTCGACTGGGCATGCTCTCAATCAACTTCTGGGCCAAATCCTGACTGATAGCAACCCATTCTTTCATAATCACTTGTTGGAGTTTTTCAGAATTAGTGGGTTTTGTTTGTCCACCCGCCTCTTGTGGACTGACCACAAGTTCTCAATGGGATTAAGATCTGGGGAGTTTCCAGGCCATAGACCCAAAATTTCAACGTTTTGGTCCCCGAGCCACTTAGTTATCACTTTTGCCTGATGGCACGGTGCTCCATAGTGCTGGAAAATGCATTGTTCTTCACCAAACTGTTGTTGGATTGTTGGAAGAAGTTGCTGTTGGGGGGTGTTTTGGTACCATTCTTTATTCATGGCTGTGTTTTCGGGGCAAAATTGTAAGTGAGCCCACTCCTTGGATGAGAAGCAACCCCACACATGAATGGTCTCAGGATGCTTTACTGTTGGCATGACACAGGACTGATGGTAGCGCTCACCTTTTCTTCTCCAGACAACCCTTTTTCCAGATGCCCCAAACAATCAGAAAGAGGCTTCATCGGAGAATATGACTTTGCCCCAGTCCTCAGCAGTCCATTCACCATACTTTCTGCAGAAGATCAAATTGTCCCTGATGTTTTTTTGGAGAGAAGTGGCTTCTTTGCTGCCCTTCTTGACACCAGGCCATCTTCCAAAAGTCTTCGCCTCAATGTGCGTGCAGATGCGCTCACACCTGCCTGCTGCCATTCCTAAGCAAGCTCTGCACTGGTGGCACTCCGATCCCGCAGCTGAATCCTCTTTAGGAGACGATCCTGGCGCTTGCTGGACATTCTTGGACGCCCTGAACCCCTTCTTAACAAGAATTGAACCTCTTTCCTTGAAGTTCTTGATAATCCTATAAATTGTTGATTTAGGTGCAATTTTAGTAGCAACAGTATCCTTGCCTGTGAAGCCATTTTTATGCAACGCAATGATGGCTGCACGCGTTTCTTTGCAGGTCACCATGGTTAACAATGGAAGAACAATGATTTCAAGCATCACCCTTCTGTTATGTCTGCCGTTCTAAGGACTATGCAATTCATCTGTTCAATGTTCATAACATTCTGGACTATATGCAAATTGCTATTATAAAAACTTAAGCAGCAACTTTTCCAATTTCCAATATTTATGTAATTCTCAAAACTTTTGGCCACGACTGTACACACATCATTCATTGATGAGGCTGGAACATTTAGTATGGATATACAACAAACAATTTCCATAATTTTAGAAAAAACAAACTTGGTGCACAGCTTTCAATTTATTCTGGGTTTTTCTTAATTTTTCAAAGGGTGAAAATTAAACATATAAGCTGAAATATATTCATACATCATATTAATGTTAAATGTCCATTAAGAAGTTTAAGAGAAAGCACATGTTACGTAGTCGTATACAAGCTCAGGTCACATTTCTGGCTAAATATCTATCTGATCACGCTTCTAATCAGAACAGGTTCAATTTGAATACAAAAAAACCCAAGTAAAGTCAAACTTATGCATCTATCTCAACCCACCCCTGAATTTTTTTTTTTTTTAACTAGTCGAAATGTATCGTTAAAGGCTCCAAATTAACAAGACATGCCATGTATCCCTTTGATCAGCACCATGCATGGTGCTACCTATACTGAACTTGTTACCTGTTGTGTGTTTGCCAGAGTCTGAATCTGTCCCTGTACCACCTGTGCTCCAGAGACCGGCTGGGCTAGACGGATGTACTGTAGTTGGCCCGTATTTAGCTGCACCTTCAATGAACAGCCACAAGAGGGAGACAAACTTTAAGTTTAGAACAAAGGTCATTCAGACAGGAAGGACACAGCCATTTTCCTACTCTGGACAATGCAGAATGCTTCATATCCAGCGGTGAAATTAAAACCAACTACATTTGTTCAATTTGCTGAGCTTTTTGCTTCCCTTACCGGAATTTGCTGAATCTCTCCTGTGTTGGTGATTATCTGCTGCATGACCTGCATGGTTTGGCCTTGAGCTTGAGCTGTCTGAGCCTGACCCTGGGCTGCGGCAGCTTGAACAATCTGCACCTGCTGGCCCTCGCCCACCTGCATGGCGACGGGTGCGCTCTTGTGGCGAGAAGAGGAGCAAATAGAAAGAGAAACAAAGACAAAGCACGTTCATTACTACATGCAGCAAACCACTAAACATCCTAAAATACAACTCCCCTAAAATCCTTGATTTAAAACATATAAGCAAAAGAAAGAGAAAGAGGAAGATGAAGTGACATCCCAGGTTTTTAAGGGCTGCCTTTCTCCTGTGTCTGTCACAGGATCTTGCAAAGGCCATCTGATCTCGTCCTGCGCTCAGACCTACAGGCCTCAGTCAGCCTAGCAGGACAGACTTAGTGCGCAGCGGTTTTCGAGAAGTGGTCTCTTAAAGCATGATAATTGCACATATAAAAGCATGTGTGTTTACCGTGATGGGTGTGCCTTGTGATTGCACCTGCACTTGCTGTAACTGCTGCATGGTGGCACCTTGCAACATCTGATGGCCGACAGAACAGAATGAGAAAATGAGAGAAAGGCACAAAGTGAGAGGGGCAGCGACTGCAGCAACTCAACACACAAAATGTAAGCTTGGGTGGGGTCTATGCATAGAGAGCTTAAAGTTCTAGAATGGGAAGAAAAGCTGCAAGCAAAAAAAAAAAAGATTTAAGGCATGTGTAGGATATATTTTTGGAAAAAAAGCAAATGGTTAAAAAATAAATATAAACAAAAAGTACGCCAGGCAAAAGGGTCAAACGGAAAGAAAAAAGCTCACATGATTTGAAATTGGAATTAAAGCTCAGTAGAGTTTGAGCAAGTCAGAAATACAGATGACTCAAAGTTCAGACTTTCTTTCTATACTAAATCCAAATAAGGTATTTTTTGTCTAGAGAATAAACAAGGAAAGTAATGCTAACCACCACACATGTAAATTGTAAGGTGGCAATATGTCAAATAATTTCATAATTGTTTTGTTTTCATTTTAAAGTAGTAAAACCTATCACTGTGACTGTTCTCTCACACACAGAGTGGCTAGAAAAAATATTTAAATACTGGTCTTTTATTTTCCTATATAGTTTTTCTTAAAAAGAACTCATAATCAGCTAAAACTGGTATAAGGTCAACATTTTACAAAGGCTGGACTACAACATTCTGACTGGTACATCTCTAAACAACCGGTGCTTTCAAAAGTAACATTCATAAAAAGTTGGTGGACGCAAACAAAAACACTTATACTGATGCTTCACAGATGACTTTTTTTCTTTTTTAAGAAAGACAAAGCAAAGATCTTTGTATCATTTTAAACCACCTATTAATTGGTCATTCGCACTAAACAGCAATTGGCTGAGTTCACATTGACTGTGTGTTGAAGTGTGACCTGGGACTGCCGCATTAGCAGGACTGCGAATCACACAAGGCCTAAACTAGCTTGACAGCTCAGCTAAAGGCAGTCTGCTGAAGCAACATGAAGCAGCAATGCTACACAACATGCAGAGACCAAACTAGAAGGAAAGAGTACTAAACAGAAAAAGTGGCAGGAAATGAATAATTAGAGAAACAACTGGTTGACTGGTAAATTATCTTCCAGGGGCGCTTTGCACCTGGCCCTTTCCTCCATGATGCCCCAAGTGCCCTTCTTTGATTTTCTTTTTCCAAGTGTGCCCCTCAACTGTAACATTTAACTATTAATAATTTACATAAATAAAATAATCTGGCTGCCATCAGTCACACGATGACCATTAACCAATGCTCATCTTTGACGTTCCTCTGCCTCTGCTTTGCTGAGTAAGACCTTTAAGTAGCGTATACAATGTACTACACAGGAGTACTAGATTACTACACAGACCTTCAGTTATCTTGTGGCAAGTGACTAAGTGAAATGAGCATGCTGTGTGAGAACCGCACAACTGCACCACATAACATTACCTGTCCTAACAATCACAGGTGTCGACCACTGACATTTGTCCAGAGTCCGTGGTAGAGGGGGGCTCAGAACTGGGCATTCCAACTATCAAATTATAACCAAGAATATTTTTTTTTTCAAAATAGACCTGTTTGTGAAGGAATATATATAATCTGGATTTTGAAGTTACATAATACTGTTTTATTTATTAATTCTTCCCCATCGTCCTTGCAGTAGTGGTTTTAGATCTCCCCTCGCCCCCTTCCCCAAACACAGAAGTGGTTTGACCGCAGAGAAAACATGACTTTCAGTTTATAAGGCTGCTTCAACGCTGTAGGTACAAACTGCTCGGTCTACTACAGGCTGGGAGAGAAAAATAACGCAGCTTCACTCGGTCCCTCTTCTCTGGGTCAGCCAGCCTCCATCACTTTCACATAAAGAAACGACATCGCAACTAACAACTGAGAAACACACCTCAAAGCGCAGGAACAGCCTACTTTCGGTTTGCTCGCCGCTCCTTTCGCCTAACGTTACCAGGCGCATTGTCAGAGCAGCATGCTAAATCTGTGCTGGAGGTGAGCGCCCGTGAATGAAATAAAGTTACTGCTATAGAATCTCAGCTGCTAAAACGTTGGGCCCATAGCCTTTGCAGCTAACATATAAAAATGTCACATGAACAGTAGCCTAACATCACTGTACAAACAATTTGGACTACAGTAGGTATGGCAAGCCAGACGCACCACAATCTGATAAATCAAAATGTCAAATGGATTTGTCAAATAAATTATTCTATTCCTATTCTAATAAATAAATGCTCCTCATCTGATGACAATGATATATTATGCTGCGTTTCCTTATTAGATTTTTGATGAATATCGGTTGTTGTTATTCAGGATGGTATACTATAAGTTATGTTGTTGTAAGGGAAACTTGCTCTATGTGCCCCTTTTTAACTATGAGCACCTGCCCACTGTAAAGGTCTCTGCGCGGCTCTGTTGCCAGGTGGCGAAGGCACTTTTAGCCTGAGGAGGAATGTATGCTTGCCAATAGCCTCTGAGAGATCTGGATTGTATTTTTTCAGCTTAGAGACAAGAAACAAACACTGACTTACAGTTTCTGAAGTCTCTGAGTTATGTTTTTTCTACATTGTCTAAGCTGAAGAACTTATTAACAGGACGCGCATGGTTAAAACAGAGATAGCAGAACATCTCCTGCCTAACATGATCTAGAAAGTGGTTTATTATTCACCAGCTGTGCAGGCTTTTAAATAAAGTAAAGATGCAGTGTTTTCTGTGGAGGACTCTGGTTAGAGGTTTGCGCATGTATCTGTATTTCTGTGGTTATATTTTCTTTTGGGAGAGAGGTCAGCTTCAAAATAACTGCAATAAAAAGCATTAGAACATTGAGACAGTCACAGGAGCTTGCAAGAGTATTCATAGCGTTTGATCTAAAGTACGGTGTGCATTTGTATTCAGCACCTCCTTAGTCTTGATACCTTTAAATGAAAGCCACTGCAAACAACTAAGTTGAGTTGGCACAAATCTGTCCTTTTAGGTGAAAGTGGCATAAAGAAATTAAGATAATGAACTAAAACATCAAAATTCCTTAAAGGATTAATAAAGTATTAGAGTTTGCCACAAGCAATGGCAGGGACACAGCTACCAGGTGGAAAGTGTTCTGTTCTGGTCAGATGAGACCAAATTGAACTATTTGGCTCTTTCACCTTCTAACAGTACACAGACCATTCACATACAACTGGTTTAGATGAAAGCCAATTCTAGTGTTGAAACGGCCCAGTCAAAACCTCGACCAAAAGCTAGTTGACCCTCTATGGCAAGACTTGAAGAAAATCAAATCAATCTTGCCGAGCTTGACCTATTTAGCAACAAAAAAAAGTTCAATCTCCAATTGTCCAGAGCAGGTAGAGACATACCTCATAAAACCTGCAGCAGTAAATCAAAGTAATAGGTGGTCATACAAAGTATTGACTCATGGGGGCTGAAGATAAAACACACCAAAATTCCCTAATTTTTATTTGGGGAAAATCTTTTCTCTGCCACTTCACCTCCATGCTCAAGTTGTGAACACTTTGGCAAGGAATTGTACATGGTTTCAGACACAAAATCCACTCATACTGTTGGATGATGTTCCTCTTGGTGCAATGTGTGACAAATTCTGCTCAAAGCTCTTAAGACGTGGACTTTAATGTACCTGTCCTTGCTGTGGCTGTGTGATTATAATCTGTCCGGGCTGGATGGTTGTGGCGGTCTGTGCACCGGCCTGCTGACCCTGCTGCGCGCCTTGCACCTGCACGGCTCCAGGCTGTTGGGCCAAGGTGAAGTAGTACTGCACCGGCTCTGCAGGAGCTACTGACTGACGCATCTCCTCCTGTAGGTGTCACACATGCAAAACAAAACAAGAAAACGAATTGAATTAGTCCACTACATCTCCATGAATTATTTTTGCAAGTGTAATGCTAGAGTGGAGCAGCGCTGATAAATAACTGATGGGATGTGGCTGTGGAGGAGTAATGTAATCTGGAAGTAAGACCCAGTGCAGGCTTTACACTAGGTAATGTACTTTGGCAGTTTGGGCACCCACTTGACAAAAAAAACTTGATTATAATTTACTTTATTATATTCTTGACAAAACAGTTAATAACATAGTGAATTACTAAAGCCACAGAAATCTAGCATCAGAGTTTGTTGGCATTCATGCCAGAAGGTTAGGTTCTTGCCCGGATGGTGGCTTGAAACCGTGTTATCGTTATCAGTAATTAATAAAAACTGACCTGGACTGTCCTGTTTCATAAGTGAATAATGACAGGGCTTCATCAGGATGATGCTCCCCCACCCCCAGAAGTGTAAACACCCCTCTCCCAGCTCCATGACAACACAGCTGAGAGTGTAGGATGTTTACAAGCCTGGAGACAGTCAACTTGACCTCAAATTTAAATATCTCACTTTTCCATCTGGGACACTAGATTGATATACAGACCATCATTTGCCTGCTCCAACAATATAACATATATTATATTATCTTTAGATCCTGTTGTAGACACTGAAATGATCCTGGTAGCAAAAATACTTTTGCAATATCCTACACCACTGTTGACCAATCAGTATTATGAATTGAGTTTTCTTTATGGAGTTAGTGCTGGCAGTTTGTGGCAATAAGAAGCTGCAAACATCCGACTGAAAGCCCTCGCTGTCAGAACCCCAGCTTCCAGTCAAGGATGTTTACAGCACCGTGATGCCGACACAGAAAGAGGTGAGATGGCCGCTCGGGTGACGGGCGCGTGTAGATGGGAAAACCTGAAAGTGTAAGGAGTAGGTGGATCCGATTCATGGTTGATTGCATATTATGACATATCTGAGACGTTGAGATCTTGCCTGTTTTACCGTTGTATCTTTAATTTGGCTAAATAAAAATAGCAGGAAGAAAATTAATAGAAATCCCACATTTCCACACTTTTCTGCCTCCTTGTGAAGTCGATAATCTCTTGCACTGCTACCTATACTGTTACTACTGATTGTTCTAATTTTTACTGTGTTAGATCCTCTATTTGGATACACCAAGAAAACTGGCTGGCGACTAGAATCTGTTGATTTCTGATTTACCCATCTGATGTGAAACTCAACATTCAGACCCCCTCCCCAATCAGTTAACACACCGTAGTTGAAAGCTACCAGGTAAAAACAATATTCTTCAGTGTGAAACTTGTTGCAGAGGGAAGAAGACTCAAAGTCACAACTAGGCCCCAAATTAATCATACCCAGTGGGAGATTTAGGTTTAAATCAGCCTTTTAATTTTTTTAACATCTTTCTTCTGAATGGAAATAACATTAAAATTTTTGGAGAGGCTCAGCCAAAGTCTCGACTTAAACCTGGGTAAGAGTGATGTCAAGGAGGCCTTAAAACATCAAAGACTTAAAACTCATCAAAGATGAACAGCAATGGAAACCTGTAAAAAGCCAGTCAGCAGTTGCTATAACACTAATAAAAAAAAATCTATTAGTTGCTGATAATGGTATAAATAATCTGAGATTGATATTTATTAAAATATTAATAACTAATAATTGTTTTACACGGGTTTTCTTACTATTTGAGAGACGCCTCTAATTTCCTTTCAGAAATCAAGTTCTTGCTTGAATGGGTATGAATAGATTTGGTCTTAACTGCAGGTATGTTTGCTTTTAATAGGAAGTCAGAGAAAGCAAAAAACCTGAAAAACACTTCTTAAGAAGAACTTGGATATTTCATATGTCAAGAAATGTCTGTAGTTCATTCAGGCTACAAGAGAAGGTGGAACTTTTAGTAGATGGATGCTGAATTTAGAAATATCGGCAATAAGGCTTCATAATATGTTGTGACATATTATAAAAGTGCTAAAGTTCAGTTTGCACAATATTTTTGCCATTGCATAATTTTCTGATATTGTGACTTGCCATCTGGAAACCTCAGGGTATAAGCTGAGAATCTAATTTACTTAATTTCCCTCTGGGATCAATAAAGTATTTTTGAATTGAATTGAAAACACAGCGTTATAAAGGCAAGCTGCACCAACTGTGCAAATCAGCATACAAAATGCAAAAGAAAACTTTAAATTTCATCACCGTGGTAATCATTTTTTTCCTTTTGTTGCACATAAATAAATCCTTGTTTTACAGCAAATGGTTTCACACACAGTGGGGGTATCGGATTTTGATTTATATATTGGCAACTTATGGCAAAACATTTTGAAATGCAGGCATATCTTCTAATATTATAGTTAAAGATAAATCCGAAATGGTTATAAAATCTGTATTGGCAGATCTCGTCTTTAGACAAACTTAAATGTCATGTTTTATTCTTCAAAGTCATATTTATTCTCATTGTTTCTACTTTTAAACTATCCGTATTTTTTTATTTATGTACTCATATTTCATAGATTGGTAAATTGGCACATACACTCTGTAAGGGAAACAGGAATTTCATTGGTTGCAACAGCTCCTACCTGTCGTTTAGGGGGCTTTAGATCATCCCGGGGCACGATGTCAATCAGGAAGTCAAACTGGTCAAACTTTGTTATCGCCATAGCAATGTCATTCCTCTGTAAAAACAAGACACACAGATGGTCAGGTTTAATTATCCTAAATCTATATATGCAGCTCCTATATATAAACATCCCTCATGGTCCGAGTTCATCACTCCCAAAATAACACGGTACAGTTTTCCGCAGCAGTGAAACGGCCGTTTGCTTTAATAACCAGTAAAAGAAGCGTAAGCATAGGCTTAAAAGCAAATTATTTAATGTATATTACTGCTTAAATTATCAATTAGTGAAACCCAAGAAAAAAATGTGTGCTTGTTAAAGCTTCAATTATTATGTGCTGGTCGTAATTGTAGCACGCTACAATGGAATAAAAAGAATTATCACTGTTAGCCTAGATCAGTGAGATGAACGTTCGACTTTTAGAGAATAAAGGCCAACCAGTCGCTATAACACCCCTGCCAAAAATGTGTCCGAGATAAGTGGGAAAGAACAGGAATGGCGTTTTCCTCCAGGGCACATGCTCTGCTTCTATACCCTTTCCTACATCCACAGCAATGTGTTATCTCTGTGGAATTTTCCACAGGATATTGGCTCTCAGGACCCCACCCCACCCCATTTTGGCCTTCCTTGTAATACAGGCTATTTATAGGACCTTGATTAATATCTGGTAACATCAGGTCACATCTACACTTGCTCTATTGATGAGTGTTGTTATGGTGACCCAGTTGGCGTGGCCTCTTCGCACACCAGGAATCTCCATATGCGTGAGTAAATGGGGGACACAGCTTTTTCCTCAGTTAAGCCAACAAATACTAACAGATTTATGACTACTATCCAGCTAATGCCTCATATTCATTGTAAAATTGTACTGACATGTATACAGTCATAGTAGATGTCATTTTACACTGTGCAGACTTATAAAGACAAAAAAGAAAAATTTCAAGGGTTTTTGATAACCCTTAAACTTTTTCATATTGTGTTGCAACCACAACCTTAAATTGGTTTTATCGGGGTTTATGTTACAGACTAACAGGACAGCGCACATTTGTGAAGTAAAAAGGAACTAATGAATGGTTTTCAAATTTTGTAACAAAAAAAAAAAAACATCTAAAAAGTGTGGCGTGCATTTGTATTCACCACATCTCTTTTACTGCATGTACAGCTGCAGGTGTTTTGTGGGTATTTATTTACCACCTTTCCACATCTGGAGACTGAAATCTTTGCCACCTTCTTAGCAAAACACCTCAAGCATGGAGATTGGATTACGATTGATTGTAAACATGAATTTTCAAGTAAGATTTAGGTTTTGGGCTTTGACTGGGCCAGTCTAAAACATGAATATGCTTATATCTAAAACCATTCCATTGTTACTTTGGTTTTATGTTTATTGTTGCTGCTGGATGATGAACCTCCCTCCTAGTCTCAAGTATTTCGCAGCATTCAACAGGTTTTCTTCAAGGATCTTCCTGTATTTATCTCTTTCCATTTTCCGAACAACTCAGACAAGCCTCCTTGTCCCTGCCGAAGAGAGGCATCCCCACAGAATGGTGCCGTCACTACCATGCTTTACAGTGGGGACTGTATTTTCAAGAGGAGACAAATTGTTAGTTTTCTACCACATATAGGGTCTGTGTTGGAGACTAAAAAATTTATTTCAGTCCTTTTTGACTAAAGCACATATTCTTATAAGGCTGACTTAATGCCTTTCTTTCTGCCAAACCTCTATAAAGGCCACCTGTGTGAAGTTCATAGAGGGGCTATATTTATAGTGAGATCTCATTGCTCACAGGTGGACTCAGTTTACTACTCAGGCAACTCCTAAAGAAATCTGTTCTACTGGAGTTTATTGGGGGTATCAGATTAAAGGGGGCTGAACACAAATTCCAACCACAGTTTTCAGCTTTTTATTTTTAACTTTGGAAAGCCATGCATCATTTACCTGTCACTTCACAATTAATGATCACTCTCTGTTGATCTATCACAAATACAAAGTTTGGAGTTGTAACAAGACAAAACACAGGAAAGTTAAAGGGGTATCAATACTTTTGAAAAGCGCTGTTAGTAATGCAACTAAAATGCCACCGATTACATTATCTTTCCTTTGCTACAAACTGCATATGTCCAATGACTAATCTATCAGAAGAACATATATATTGGAGTTCAAGACTTCCATATGCTTTACAAGTTTCCCCTCATGACATCCAGATTAAGAGCTCCAGACTGCTTTTGACAGGACTCTACCTACTTTTCCCTCTTGTATTCATGTTCTAAAGTTCTCGTAGTGCAGACCATGAAAAATGGGTTACCATCCCTGCGCTTTTAATATCAGTGGAGAAAGAAAGAACCTAACGAAGACGTAGTCACCTAAGGGAGAACTGGTAAGGAACTTATAACAGGGACGCAGACCGTGAACAGAAGATGACAAACAGAAAATATATTTAGAAAACGAAAGCTCATGAAAAAAGATAAAAAAAGAAATTAAAATTAGTCAAAAGGTTAGTTGGGTCCTGGGCCTAAAACATTAAAAGCTCTGGTTATCAAACATCAGAGGAAGAGGAATTGAAAATAGGAAAGCAGAAGTCGCGGCACTCAAATGCGCCTCTAACCTGTAGTGTACGTCTCTTGTTGTCCTCAGTGTGGATCCACGCTCTCAGGGTGAGCTCCGTGATAAAGATCTGGGCGGCTTTGGCAAACAGGACCGGAGCTTCGGCGCTGATCATCTGTACAGAGGACAGTGTCACACCTGGTTAAACACGCCTGTACACAGTAACATGAATTACCCTGAGTTAATATGGCAAATTGTTACCATATATATATATATATATATATATATATACACACACACATACATACATACATACACACACACACACACATACACACACATAAAGGAAAAGTGTCAAATATAACAGAACTTTACAGCCCATGTAGTCTCAGCTGTGAGATCATTTCTAACAGATAGCTTTTTTATTAAAAGCATACATTTCATTTGAGTAAGTCAGTGAAATCAAACTAATAGGCATTCAAATATAGTCTTAATGTACATCATGTCCTATATTAAACGCACACCCTGCATAAATGCAATAAAAGCTGCTGTGTCAGAACAGACAGAAGGGTCTCCTTGATATGTTGGCGATCTGCTGATCTCTTTACTGCTTTAAGCTCCTGCTAAACTAAGAGGATAGGACGGCACTCTTGACACGGCACATTTAAAGCACACGCATGTTTTCTAAGCTTTCGGCAGGACATCAAACCTTTTGAGCAAAATATTCATACCGTCATAAAGTCTCTGAGGGGATATGTCCACCATATCTATTAAAGAGATAACCTAAGCAGATCTGAGAAACAAGGTGACAAAATCAAGAGGAGTGGAAAGTAAGATTTTTTTTTAGCCACTTAAAGAAGTTTGCCCTTTTTATATTGCATTGTTTATAGAGACTTTATTGATACAGCTTCTATAGCCGCCTAATCCTTGCAGGGTCATGGGAGGCTGTGTCTACCCCCAGCTGTCAATGGATAAGTCGTCAGTAGGGCTGCACTGCATTGCTGAAAGTTGCAGTGTGGATATTAAATATGATTACCCACATTTGTGTCGCTCTCCTTCCTTTGCCATAACAAAATGTTCCCTCCATTCTCTGCAAGCTTTAGTATCTTAGCCAGTAAAATATACATGAGGTGTGGTCGATTAAGGGCAGCTTGGGTCCATTTAACAAACTAAATATACTATCGATATGCAGAGAGTGAATGCGTTACTCTTTGAATATATTATCCTACCAAATATTACAGCTTTGCAGTCCTTTGCAATCGTCATTTTGAACAAACTAACAGTGATTTTTTTTTTTTTTTTTAGAGTAATGCAGGTCAGTTTAACATCTTCAACACCCATTGGTCACGAAGTTGGTGTGCAGTCAAGCACTGACGTCCCTGAATGCACAACTGCAAAAAACACACCCATGACTACCTATACGAGAGAAGAAGACCAACAAAGCAGCCCAGGGTTTAATATTAGAGATGCGTTTTTTAGAGATCTGACCTGGTTGTTCAGATTTTTTGTCTCAATACTATGACACATAAAAGGAGAAAATGTGTTGCATGCTCCTTGATAGATTTATTGGAGTTGGAAGATTTAATTTCTTATGCCTCAAAGTATGTGTCTGTAACCTTTACCCAAATTTGAATAAACTTGGTGCATCAAAGTACACGTTGGTCGCCAAGTTTATGGATTGAAAATGGTGGAGTTTAATGGACTGAATGAAAAGGGGAAGAAAATCTAATTCTCTAGTATTTAATCACCAATCGATAGTTGACTAATGGAAAAAGGAACCAATTCTGATCTCTGGCTGATTGATTGTTGCATCTATAGTCTATAGGTTATAAGAGATTACGACATGATGGAGCCATCTGCTGGAAATCTATCAAGTCGCTTTAGTTTTTCTATCTTTTAACATATTTATAACCCCCCCTGGGGGTTGTTTGGTCCAACTGTCCGATAGCTACATTTAAACAGATTGCTTCAATCCCATCTCATTCAAAACAATTTGCTACAACTATAATCGATTTGTTTTAATCCAATATTATCTAACAGGATATTTAGCTTATGCAGGACCTGTCCTAATGGCAACAAGTATGGAGGTTAGATGGTACAATAGACCCAGATAACTACATGGATATGGTTGGGGAGGTCGTAAAAATACTATCAACAACATAGTAATTTAATGAATTGTGTCTCTAATTAATAATAATGATCACAATAAGCCAAATTATATCTAGGAAGGTTTACAAAAATGTTCCTTCTGTATTTAAATTCACTCTGAAATGTATTATTTATATTCATTTATATATTAATCATTCTATACTCATGTTTCATTCTTTGTGTTGCTGCAAAGCTGTTTGTCTTTATCTCTGAAAAGTGCTACATAAATAAACTTTACTTAGGTACCTAATGCTAGGCATTCAAAAGGGTTGTAAGAGACTTTTCAGGACAAATATTATAGTTTCACTAAATCCTTGGCTGAAATAATTGCTTCAAAGTCCAGTAACTGTAACAAACTCCTGAAACTTAGTTATTTCCTCAACACAGTTGATCGTTTAGGATCGCCTGCCACCTTGACATCCTCATCCAGCTTCATGATTTTCTTGATTCGAGCCAAGGGCAACTCCTGCACACGGAAATCCTTCTGAAACGGAGAGAGAATTACTTGGTTATAACACGCCTCAGAGACAGCTGATCACATCGAATGCGTGACTCTGATACATGGATGTGTGTCGTAAGCGGTTTTAACGTACTATGGTCAAGTTCCTGATCTCCTCCATGACTCGAGGCCAAAAGGACTGTAGGGTCTGCTGGGCATCGCAGGGTCCAGCTCCAAATGCTTCTCCTGACATCTTCTACTAGGCAGCCTAGAGCAATGACGAGACTGGTGTGAGCAAATATTCAATGGAGAAAAAAAAAAAAAAGCATTTTTTTTTTATAAATGGTGACGATCACAACCCATAATTACAATAGACTGGAATCAAGAGAGCTGCAACAGGCTTCAGTACTTGTGCTTTTGAGATGTTGACACGATAAACGGTAAAGAAAAACACAACCAGAGCAGCTGCACGCTCCCGGACTGTCAGTGGCTCTTTCAATTTCACCACTCAACTAAAGCTCCTCAACAAACACGGACATTTCATGTGCAATTAAATGCAGCTTGTGACCTCAGCAGCAGGGATGACGCTAAACCTCTGATGTAAGAGTGTTTGGGGGATAGAAAGACCTCCTCATGACAAAAAAAAGAAAAAAAAGGAGCAATTCAAACAAATCCCAACAAGAGAAATTCATAATTCAGACTCTCACATAAAGAAAGCCTTGATGAAGGGTCAGCCAGTTTGAAAGAGGATCCAGCAGGTTACTATGGTATGCCAGGAATCTGGTTTTGGAATACTGGCCTGCCTGTCTGAGCCTGTAGAGCTTAGAGTGTGTTGATCAGAGACACTCTCCCTTTTTCTCTTTAACTTAGACAAGTATGGAAGTATTTATAAGCAACAAGGGGTGTTTTAGAGTTTATGAAGGAGGGAAAACGCCTTGTCAAGTTCAGTATTAATCCAGCATTAAAGAAAAAGTACCAGCAGCGTTAACTAAGGGAAATGGGAGACAGAAGGGGCCACAGAAGAAATGCTGCGTAAGCAAGCGTTGTGGGTCAAATGAGACAGAAAGCGGGACAAAAATCGAGAGAAACAGGGGGAAGAGACACAACAAAGGAGAGCCTGGGCTAGGGGTGGGTGAGATAACCATATCAGATCATGAAGGATTACAACAATCTACCAAAGCAGAGAGATCGTGACGTTTTCTACAAGGCACATTCTGTTCATTACTGCCTTGAGCACAGTGTTGTTTTTCTCCTTTTCCTTTAGATTTATAATATTAGCTTTTATGTAGTGGGAATAAAACAGGTTCTAGTTTTAGCATTACCACGGTAAAGTTTCAGATTTGGATTTGATTAGCATTTTAAAATTAAATTTTAATTGAAACTATATCCGTTACCGTTTCATTAAAAACTTTAGGTTATTTGATTGATGCATTCGAAGGGTGGTAAGACAAAGGATCAAAGATCGATAAGTCCTAACAACAGCAGGATCTTGGCTTTTAAAACTTTGTAGGGGGGAGTTTTGAAAATGTCTTCTGCCCTCACTTCATGGAGAAAGAAACAACACAAACATTCCTCTGCCTTCAGCAACCAAGTGGCTAGCGCAGGATTTTTGCAAGCATCAGTAAGTTGAAATATTTTTTTAACCGCTTTTTTACGCTCTCATTCAGTACACAGTACGGTTTATAGCAGTTACTTGCAGCTGGTTTTAGCCATCCCCCTGAGACTCCCGTTTTCAAGTCAAAGCTTGTTAAATGTAAACGTTCTCATGAACAACTAGTGATTATGTAACAAGTACTTGACTAAACATACAGGACACCAGTTTCAGCAGAAAATATTGTATTCTATTGACAAAAATTAAGGAAAAAGCAATCAATGCATCAAATATGGCAATATGGTCTTAAATCTGTACTGCGATATAATCTAAAGGATGTGCTTTACAATATCTATTGGGATATATTCTTATATTTACATAGGTATGTCAAAATGACTGTTTATGAACATTCTGACTTTCCAGATACATTGCAGCTGGACAACTTTTTTTTAAAAGTATGAAATGTCATTTAAAGAACATTTATTGTGCAAAATCCATTTTTTTAAATATTCAAATCTTTTTCCATTACATCCAACACAAAAAATATCACAACATACATTTAGATGAAGATATTTTAAAATAAATTAAAGCTAAATAATGTGAAAACACAAGATTTCAAAATTGTCTGCTTTCCTGGTTAATAATTTATCAAATTTAATAATCGCACAAAAATAAACCTGCACATATTTGACTTAAAAATGCTTCAAGTTCAGGTTTCTTTTCCGTTAAATGGTAAACAACAAATTCTAATTTTGCAATACCTAGTGTAAAGACAAACACTGAACACCAGTATTTATCCTGGATGACATCAAAATGCGCAATCACAATGGTATAGTCAAAGCTCTACCTTTGGCTAAATTCATATCCTTTCTACCTTATACCATTTATATCGCCCACTGCTTGTTTAAAGTACATATATATATATATATATATATATATGTTGCACTGGACTCTAAACATAATACCTTAAATTAATTTACATTATCCTCTGTAATAGTAAAAGCACAACGACAATGTACAGACTAAATTCTGCTTGACCCAGGCTCTATTCTTTTCCTGGTCCAGCAAACAGGGTATGGCACAAAATACCCCCCATCAGTAGGATCTGCATCAGCTTCTTTCTTCATGCTTACCTAAGAGCAGCTGTAAATATTTTACACTAATGTATCACTGATTGAAAACGTTGGCCCTTCAACTGGTTGATGTCTGACAGGAGAGATGAGTATCTCTGGCAGTGGTACAAGTTACTGAATAATAAAAGAAGCATTGCTGCATCCTGCTCCGTCATTCAGTTTTTCAATAGACAGCTTAAATCAATAAGACAGAGTGGCGGGGTGTTGGGGGGGGGTTATATAAATCAAACGGGCCGCTTGAAGCTATGCATGCCAGGCTAGTGATTGACCTTGACAGTGTCTCCCCTTCCCTCGCTGACGCTCTAGTGTCCAGTTGCATTTCAAGGTTGATTGAAGACCTGCAGTCTCCAGAACAATCCCAGCATTCCACGGGACGAGGATGACTAATGGGTATTGTAGTTTTATTTTGCCATCGTGCGCACAACGGGTGAACTGACTGACTTCCGGAGGTTCTTTCACACGCTCTCAGTTCTTTGCGCCGCCTGTATCAGCACCCGAGCTTGTGATAATGGTAAACAAGACATTCTTGTGTTGGTGCACATGTACGGCCTGTCAGCTTGTGTGGCTTTCACCAGCTGGTAGCCTGATAAGGAACAATAATCAGGCTATTTGTTTAACATTTAAAAACGACCATCAGGCTGCTAACAATGATAACACCGTGGCACCAAACACAGGCTTTCCCAGCTCTTTTATTCTGTTCTCTTAGGCACTTTATCTGCATCAACTCCAAAGTTCTCTCTTAAAAACGGCAAAAGTAGAACATGAAACAGAAAAGCACCTCGAAGAGGCCCCCACCTTTCTCTAACCCCATAACCTTCAATGTAAATATACAACCACATACAAACCACAGCGGCAGGAGGGCGAAGTCAAGTCAACATGTGGGAGGAGAGGAGAAAGCAAGTGTGACGAGAGGCAGGCTAAAACGTGAGAGCAGGAGGGGAGCGGAGCGAAGTATCGACATGCCCAATTAGCATTTAGCTCTTCTAGTTAGTGCGCTCTTCCTACAGTAAACCATTGTTAACATTATTTTCAAATGTTTTGCATCAATGGAAAGTTTGCATGGGAGCCTGTCAGTGTGTCATTAACAAGTGCACCAGTAGACACAAACAAGCCACAGGAGGAAAAAAAACGAAGATGGTATTAGCACTTTAAGTTTAAGTTTGTTTTTTTTCAATGTAAAGATGAGTCAATCATATTTTCCCAGGCACATTCAGATTTATTGGTTTTTGAAGGTCTGAGTCATTGGTTCCGTTTTATAAGGACTCTACATACTTAAAAGTGAAAATTTGTATAGCGGTTTTGTGTGGTTCAGTGTTAGTGCAGGCGCACCATATATGGATCCTACAGTCCTTGACGCAGCTGTCCCGGGTGCAATTCCCGCCCCCCTGCCGGTTACTGCTCGTTTTACCTGTGTACTTCCTTAATAGCTGAGATGCTGAAGATTAAAATGATAAAAAGAATACAAATTTGTCTAAAAACTGTAAACTGGAGCCCCACGAAGCCCCAGTTTTAATTAATGATGAGAAAAAATTATTTGGATTTTTCTGATCATAGAGTCTGTCCAATTGATCGCTGAATCTCTCAGGCTTTATCATTACAGAAATAATAAAGCTCGTTAGTTATGGCCCTCATCCTTTATATTGCCACTGAAAATCACCCGTTAAAAAGATTTTAAGCCCAATTAACTTATTCCATTATTCCACTGTACTGAGGAGCAGGCCTGACTAACTCGTCTGTGCTGCCTTGTTCACGGCTGCTACTGTACGCTACATTAGGACAGAAAATGCTGAACTCTTCCCTGCAGTGCTGTTGTCCTTCCGCAGGTCACAGGGGGAAAAAAACAACAGTGTTTGGTTTCCTGAAAAAAAAAACAGCTCTGGGTCGAAGTTTTCTGAGTGCAAAACGTCTGTGCCGTAGGAAACTTCGTCCGACGCAGCAACTTGCTCTTCCTCCTTTGCATGTTCCAGATCTCTACTCCAGTTTCTACTCTGGTGCGCCTCGTCCCGCTGCTAAGTGTTGGTCGCTTATTTTCTTTCACCTGATCGCTCTCCTCCATCGTCTCAGAGAAAGTCAATGCTGCTCTGCTTGCAGCAGCTGAATCAGCGCTAATGTTGGTCTTCCAGCCCCAGTACCTGCATCTCTCCTCTTTCCAACTCAACCTCATCTCTCTTTTTGACTCATTAAGTCACATTAGGAGGCCTCTCATGGCCGCAGCGTTGACTCACTTCAAATCGGACATCTTTCCTCATTAAATGAGTCTTTAAGCCCCGTCTAATAAACCTCATCAGACACTTGGTTAGGCAGAGAAAACAGGAAAAAAAAAAGAATAGTGTCCCCTTGTTGTAACATAAGGTTGACTACTTTTCAAATAAAGAACAAATCAGAGAAAATGAAAAAAGTATAAACCTTTTAAGCAATACATTTGCCATGGTTTCTTTATTTTGAAGCAGATCATTTATCCGTCCAAATTATTTGATTTTCCCTGTTAGGTAGGATGTTTTGCATTTAACTTTTCCTTGATGACAAACAACTAGAAGGCCTACTTATGAATAAAGTCGCAGCCTCCATATAGACTTAATAATAATGTGGTGGAATCTACAGTCAATGGTTTTGAAACTCTTGAGGTTAGAATTAAATAATTTCAGGACCTGAAAAAAAAACCCATGATCATTTCTACACAATAAAACCCCAGTAACTGACAAAGGGTTTACTTCCTTTATAAAAGTATAATATTTTCCAATCAGGCTCTTCATGGCTGGCACCAGCTTATAACATTTCTTTCCAGTCTCACTTGTCTGTTCCAATTTTGACTGATTCAGATTTTGTTACCCAAAACTATAATACATGAAATAAAAACATGCTGTAGGTTTTATGACAGGTTTTCTCTCAAAGTCAGACTTACTGAAGCTTTGGATAGTTTCTCTTCTTGGAAAGTAAAGTGACAAAACACGAGTAATCAAAGAGTAAATATAAAGCACCCACATTAACAGAGCGCTGCCATTTCACTGTAAATGATTAAATCCTTTGAAAGACATTTTCTCTCTAATGTCACATTACCTCCTGCAGGATTACTGCTCCGCTGACACGTCTTGAGCAAGAGGTCAAATCCCAACAAACCGATGCAGACCAGGCGGTTTTGGAGGAAGGTTCATGAACCGTTGAAGTTTTAACTCGTTTCCCAAACAGAGAGGCAAAAGGAACTGTGCTTTATCTCACAGTTTCGCTGAGAAATGACCCAACGTTTTATAAGACAGTTTTACTATGATGAATGAAACAGTGTAAATATTGAGTATCACACTGACATTTATTTTAAAGCATAGTCCTGAATAAAAGAGGGCTGTACATGCAAACTATCAAAGCACTTACAGTTACGCACCCCCATTACAAACAGCACACAGGAGCAAACTGGAATTTGGTACAACACGCAAGGTAAATAATCTACCCGGTCAAAAACATAAAATAAAATCAAAAACAAGAAGTTTCCAGCCAGGAATTACCAATTAACAACTCAGACGCGCTCCTTTTACCCCCCCTCCCATCCATCTCCTGGTGCAAATGTTTGTGGATTACACTGAAAGAGGAGTTAGGATGTCAATGATGAACACGTTCACTGCCAATCAACCCGATCCCGGCGACCTCTCCAGATCAAACTAGCTGACAGAACGGCCCTGCAAACTTTGCCCTTGGTTCTGCTTCATGCGAACTCCAGGAAGTGCTAGTCAGTGATCTCCCAAGGTCATTCAACAGAGGAGCGAGAGAAACCAGAGAGGGGAGGAGGGAGAAAAGGGAGATGAAATGGAGAAGAGCAGGGAGGAGGAGGGGGGTTGAAAAAAGGACAGGTTTTTCCAACTTTCGCTGCAGTAGCTTAGTGACCCCAGCAGTTCAGGCTTTCCACTTTCTAAGAAGCTTAATGAAAACATTGCATACCACACGCATTAGCTGCATTTGGTATTTCTCTCTCTCCTTTTTTACTTCTCATCTTTCTTTCTCCACCCGTCTACGTCTCGTTTGTGGACAAAGATACTGCAGGAGCCGGTCTCACATTCCAGTGACCTTCATCCAATGCTAGGCCTGGTCTCTGGCAAAGGAGGCAGGGCTTAAGGTACCTGCATGCAACAAACCCACACTTTAGTGATAGTGTACACATGGACAGGGCAAGGGCAAATGGCTAAAGGTGCAGCGGCCGTGGCCATCTTGGCGATAAGCTGAAGGCCGCTTCATTAATGAGGTCCGTTTGGGTTTTCTCTACTCTCTGTGGGTCTATAGATTTTTGTAGAGCTACAAATGATATTCAAATCTCATTCAGACAGCAGCCAACCCTGGGATTCGGCAACAAGGGCTTCAACTTAGGAGTTATTTTTAGTCTCAATCTCTCACTCCCCCCCTACAGGACAGTTTTGTCAAAGGCACCAATGGGAACTTCGAATCCCGGAGCACGAGAGGAGGCAAGGAAGAGTCAGAGGTAAGTGAGAGACGGCGCATCCTCCGAAGACTCCATCAGAAAGGATCAGATCAAACTATTAGCCTGCTTTGCCCCTGAAGCCAACAAGCTGACAGTCTGTCCCATCTGTGTGTCTCGCACTGTCGGGGAGGGGGTCACGGGGGGGGGGGGGCTGGGAGGTCACCGCAACCAGCTGCACCCCCACCCCTGGGGATCTATCACAATTTGACAACACTGAGAAGTTTCTGTTTAAAGTAGATTTGCCAGTCAACTGGCAAGGGATCGGAATCGGACGATTTTCCCTCGACCGGGTCCGATTGGAGATCAATAAAAGTGAAGTCCATCTAAGCAGTACGTCTGATTTTGGCAGCAGCGCTCTTCCATTCAGTCACCATCAGGACACAGAGTGCATGTTTGCGTACACGGCGGGCCAAAGTCAAAGCAAGTGACATCCGAAGAGGACAGGATTTCACTGTATGTTATTACAATTATTTAAATTACACTAACCAGAGATAGTTTAGTAAAACCATCCGTGGTGCAGCAAAGTGACAAGTGAAGGACATGGATGAGAACCATAATACTAATCTAGGAAATCAGGAAAAGGGGGGACTGAGGACAGCTGTAAAAGGACAGACACACACTCTCTTCCCTGCAGAGTGATGGAGACACAGCCTAAAGTGAGGTAAGATAAAGAATTTACTCAGAAACTTAAAGCAACTTAAGTTGACAGAGCTATCCTCTCTGTGTGAGCTTGTTGACCTGCAGGACTTACCCCGTGCCCTTCATGGTGAACAGTCCAGCCTGTTGGAGCGCAGCAGAAGAGATGGAAACAGATAGCCCAGTTCAAGTCTCCTTCAGGGTAGCAGCACCGAGCACAGAGGTTAACAGAAAAAAAACGGGAAAAAAAACCCTCTCCTTCACTTCCTGCAGCTCCCTGATCGTATCAGCAGACAAAAGGCACTCTGGCTCCACGGGACAGCGTTGAAAAGCTCTAAACACGGACACAGAGTAAGGAGTAAGTCCCCCCCCACCGTCTTCTACCCCTCCCCCTTTTCTCTTACACATTGCTCCGTCTCCTTCAGCAGTCCCCAAGGTCCTTCTAAACATCTCTACTAATTCTCTTCTCACCAAGTCCCCTCAACTTGCTTGGCCATCTCTTTTATTCCCCTCTGTCTTTGTTCTTTTTCACCTTTCTCCCTCACTTTGGTCAGTGACCCATGTGTTTGTCTTTGACCCGGCTCGGTCCAGAAAAAGGACGAGAAATAAACCAGAAAAGCAGCACGCAAACAGTACAGCGGTACTTCTGACACACGGGCAAAAAAAAATAAAAAATCTCCACCCTCCTTCCCCTTTAACATGCAAACGTAATCAATCTAGCATGCTACATGAGCCACTCAAACCCCGCCTCCAACCCAGCTCCCACCTCCCTCTCCCAAATGCACCCAATGAGAGGGTCGGGTGCTCACATGCCATTGGTCGGCGCATGTATGGATCAGCTGTGACACGTCCCTCCCCCCCTACGCATCCGCTCCACCGCTTTCCTCTGCCCAACCCCCTTTCACTGACAGCCAACTTCCTGCTCCAAGTTACCTTGAGCTGCAGGATAGGGGTCAGGGAAAAGAAAAGAGGAAGAGAGAGTGCAGCTGGGCTGCGGTGAAAAACAGCCAGTAAAGTTGCTGAGAACTCCTCAGGGAGTGTGTTACGGCTGCGATCGCTGTGGCTTGCCTCGGCATCGTTTGTTCCCGCCGGTCTCCGTCCCTCCAGCTGCCGGTCGGATAAGAAAGGCTTCACAGGCTGCTGCTCCCTGACAACTGCTTTCTGCTTATTTACAATGTCAAACTAAATGTCTCCGTAGGCCCCGCCTCCGGTCCTCTGTTACAGGCCAGAACGTCGATGATCCAGGCAGCCGAGCTCGCTCCTCATTGGCCGAGGGAAATGCCATAACTGATGCCGCATGTTGCATCCACATGATTTAAAGTGCAAAAGCATACTGAACCAGCCTCCCTCTGTCTCATGCGTGTACACAGTCTCACATGCACATCCACACAAATGCACATTTTGTCCTTGCCTCCTCATTTATCCTTGCTTAGAGGGGGCAGGTACATACTGCAATCATTTACCCTCAAACCAGCCTATTTGTTTTAATGACATTAATTGTACTGCTGGTAATATATAGAAAGGAAGAATATTTGTCTACATGCATGAAAACTCAAAGATAAAGAACAAATTTATGAGTCGAGGGCAACAATATTCTCTCTAAAACAGATTATTTAAGGGGATTTGCGCAAAAAGGTCCTGAAGATAAATCAGCTGACTGGACAGCAGTTGTGGAAGATGGCGGTGATAAGACAGAATATGATTATTGTTCTATTTGTGGTTAAACAAGACCCAAACGATACGGGTGAAAACCTGTAAACAAAGACATTATTGTTTTGACCCCAAAAACTTATGCCCACAGCAACTTCCACAATTAAAAACGTCATCAGAAAAGCCACATCAGCAATGTCACACACAATGCCCTTTCAGCTGAACAATCACTACTTTGATGTGCAAACTTTCCATGGAGAGATCCTAACTTTGATGTACCAAGGCAGAGTATTCCTGCTCATGTGCACAGCTAATAATGAATTTAGCATCACTAATGAGATAAGCCACATGTGAGCTTATTGAGAGAGAAACATGTCAGATAGTAAAAGTTTTGGGAAGCAGCTGCCCGCATATGACTGCAACTCTAGGAATTCGTGTGAAACACAGAAAGGTGAGGATAGAGAAAGAGAAAGCTAACCTGTCCCATCAATGAACACCTTGGGGGAGAGGGGCAAAGGATGAAGAAGGACAGAGAGGAGAGTTGTTATGGGATGGGAGGGGTAGAAGAAGTGGAGGGAGGGAGAGTGAACAGGATAGGAACTCAAGAGACACAAAGCTAAATGTTCCCTTTTCTATTTTTGCAGGGAACACGGGGACTGGAACAGGTACTGCAGGCAGCAGGTTAATGATTGCATCAGGGCTGCCTAAAGATTGATCTCTCCGACCATCGTCGACATGCCACAGTGCTTTTCATTTGAGCAGAGTGCTGGGCTACCCGGAAGGCCTCGGTAAGACACCTAACAAGGTCACCATAGCAATGAAACCTTCCCATGACCTGTCCTGCCCGGAGCATGGCCACGTTCGCTTTCATCGACGCTGTTTAGAGACAAACATGTGCCAGCCACACGTTAGGTTTCATAAACACACAGCGCCCTCAGGGTGCCGAGCCAAGCCATGCGTTCACCACAAACATAAACACAGACCCACCTGCAAAACCAAATGGTTAGCTGGCTGATTTGCTCAAAGGTTATCCACATTGCAGGTCACATAAAGAGATAAACATCCTGTTATTTTGAATATAAAGTGAGAGTTGGATTAAACAGAGCGCCTTGCATAAGTAACCATTATGCCACGTTACTACGCAGCCTTCAATCTACTCCTTTGTGATCTGACAGATCAACACAAAGTAGCACATAATTGAGTGAGAGAAAGACAATGCATGGTATTCAAAACTTTTTGCAAAAGAAAAGTATTAAGTTTGGCATCCATTTGTATGCCCCTTTACTCTAGTACGCCTAAATAAAGCCCAGTGTCACAAATTGCTTGCAGAAGTATCCGCATTAGAAAATAAACTTCAACAATGTGCAGTTTATTCATTATAAATATAGATGTGCTCTTTGTTGAACGTTTTCAAGAAAATATGTAAATTTGATTCTATTGCTGAAAATTAGGATATCAACTATAATTAACACTCAAATTCCAGACGATTTTCTCTATTTTCCATTAAACAATGCCCTTACCTTTCTCCTCGATCTCTCACATCTCCAACTAATAAAGAAATACTCCCAGGGTGGCCAATAAGGGAAGTTAGTACATTCAAATGTTGTGGGATAACACAATGGCAACTATTAGTCAGGCAGTCCACAAATCTGTCTTTTATGGAAGAGCAGCAAGAAGGAGGCCCTTTTTGAAAGAAATCTTTTATTTTATTTTAAAGAAGACACTGCAGGTATCTGCTATCTGGCGCTCTGGTCTAATCAAACGAGAATTTAACCAACACCCTGACACTCCATCCCTACAGTGCAACACAGTGGTGGCTGCACAATACTGTGGGAAAAGTGGGGATGATTTTCCTCAGGAGGGACAGGGAAGCTAATCGGAATTGATGTGAGGATGCGTGAAACTAAATACGAAGCAACCCTGAAAGAAATGGCACTAGAGGCTGCAGACAGATACTGTATGTTGACACACCCTGTAAGATTTCCGGCTACAATGGTGGTGCAAGGTAGTTTCAGATAGCTGAATATACATGGGTGCCACAGTTTATATTTATATGTACAAAAGGAATGGGAAAACATTATTTCCCCTTCCATTTTCCACTCTAACTATGTAATAGTCTGCGTTTGTCGATAATCCCAGCTAAATATGTTATTTGTCGTGCAAAGGGTATGAACACAAACAATAGAAATAAGAAACCAGCTCATTGGTGGGAAATAAGATAAGTTGTGGGAAAGTTGCAAGACTGAAAAAGGCTTTCTAAGCAATGTCAATGAAAGCTATACTCAGCCTTTATACTAACAGGGGGACATGTACAGCAGTCCTGGCATTACTTTCATCAAACAAAAACCACTTTTAGTGTGACACTGTTACATGAAAGAGCAATATGATAAAATATCACAATACATTTTTGTTATAACCTGTCAGCTTCGTTCTGTCCTGTTTTTTTTATGTTGTTTTCCGTTTGGCTGTTGGGTTGGAGAAATATTTACTGTGTCAAGGTATTGTTCATCTAATACTGTATCCTAGATTACAATATGAGGCAGCAGATTGCATTGTTTCTATATCTGTAACAATGTATTGTGAGGTGTTTAAGTGTTGGGTAAAAAAAGAAATAGGCTGTAGACTTTGCAACAGAGTATAAAACGTGCATGATTTTTTAAAAATTAAAGTTTTCAAATAAACGCTTTTTAACTGGCCAAAGGAAGAAAACAACCCCATTTTATAGGTATATAGTAAATACGTCCTCGCTTTAATTTGCTACATTATCTGACAGTTGTGAACATTTTTATGCTTCCATGACACTGTAAACAATGCCAAATCAGCACACAGGAACAGTAAGCATTGATCTGCGCTGACACAGCTTGACTCCAAAAATATATAAGAAAGTGCGGTTCTTAACTCGACTGACTTCAACGCTAAACACCAACCACAAAAGGTAAAAAACATCCGCTAGTGGCTAATGCTCTGGTGGCCAGTTACAGTGACATTGTGCGACAGATGGTTGAAGTTTACGTTAGCTTGCTAGAGATGTTCACTGTTTGTGCAGCCCAGAGATCTATTTGCAGACTGTGCGATAATTGTCGCTAAATGCCAAAGAGTCCTGCCACCATATGAAAGTTTGCAACGCTTGGAAGAAACAGTCTAACCAATAAAGACAACGTTTGGATCTGTCCTTCAGACCAATCAAACCTCGGACTAGATTCCACCAATCAAGGTTTTTAAGGCTAAGTTCGTTCTGCAACTGACGCCATTCGAGCTCTCCCCGAGCTGGCCACTGCATTTATCCCTCACTCTCGTGAAAACCAAAATGGCGCACAAAGAACACCAGTTTCATGACCGCTTGTGATCATTTGAGCGGGCCACCAATAAGCGCCTCAGAGAGCGGGGAGGGAAATGGCGCCTGTGTTCATCTTCCAAAACAATCGTCTATTGGTCAAGAACAGCAAATGAAATTAAGCCAAGTAATTGCCCCCACTTTCGTACATTACAGGTAGCTTTTGAGATAACACTACACACGTAAATTCTTTTCAGGTTCTTACTCACTTTCTGTAACGGGTTCGTTCGAAGTGAAGTCCGGCTCAGCGTATTATTTATTTTATTTAGCTAGCAAAGGGGAAACAAGATGGCTGCTGACTCGAACCGGAAAGAGAGTTACGTGATGACGCAGGAGGCACGTTCAAGAAGACCGGTGGAGTTAAATATGGTTCAGTGTAACCAACACGAAAAATTAAATCTTTTTCAACTTATATATTTTATTTGTGCTGGTTTTCTAAGTAAAAATATTAAGTTATATTTATACACCCAATGTAAAATAAAAAATAAGAATTCGTTTTTTTGCACTTACATGAATAATTTTCTACTCTTGCGCTGTTAATGACAAAATACGAACATCTGCAAAAGAAAAAAAACCCCAAAAACATTTCAGTTTTTTAAAGTCATCCTACTCAGTTGCACATTTCTCTGGATCGAATAATGACATTCTCAATAACAGCACCAATATTTTCTTGTGAAATTGCTTTTAGTGTATATCATTTCTAATTCTGTTTTATTTCTGTGTAAACCTACCTGCTTTGACAGGTCAGTTTACTGCTGGAACACCTGAGTTTTCACACCAAAGTAACAATAAAGGTCATTTTCATTCTATCCTAAACTATTTACTGCTGAGAGAAGCATTCTTGTCTACTACCATAAGACTGATTTGATTATCTCCAAACAAAGTATGTTTTGACTTGCAGTCGTCCACATTGTGTGGTTTTGTGAAAACATTTGATTTAAACTGTTGCCAGTTTATCAATCTTGAACTCACTCTTTCGGTTACATGGGGCAAGCATTGCCAATACATACTCTTTTTTTAAGCATTTCATTTAAATGTTCTTTAAACCAAATTTTTAAGCTACACAAAACATGTTGCATTTTTATAGACAAGAAAAAAAAAAAAAAAATACTAGAGCAAATCCACACAAATGTCACTTGGTCAATCTAAATGTATGTTTTTATATTTGTTTTTAAGATTAAAACTAGTTAATTAAAACCTGCACAAATCATTAAATGCTTAACATTTATCCAATCGTTACAATTTCTTCTGTGAAGGAGGAAAAAAATCTGAGTACAGCAACAGAGAAACCCTTTATTGCTTACACCAGTCAGACTAACATTTCAGGAACTAAAGTTTCACTGGTATCTAAAGCACATCAAAACAAACAAAATTTGTTTTAAAAATCAAAACAAGAAAAAAGGTAGGATGTTTAACTTTAAAGTACATACCAAAATCAAACTATTCCATCACAAGTGATTTTTTCCCCCCAAATCATCAAAACTGGGCTATTTTCTTGCAACAAGGTCCATGAGGGCACAGGTGATATGATCCATATTTGAAGAGTAGCGAGGTTCCAGGTTCATCCTGCTGTCTTGTTTCATGTGGTGAGGAGGTACGGAGGACTGAGGCTCAAAATAATTCTCAGAAGGAGGTTTGTACTCAAGAGGATGCATGGGCTCAGGATATTGAGGTTTGTCATCTAAACAAGACAAAGTGTAGATTATTACTATTGGTAACAATATAACCTAAAGATTCCCGTTAGCTCAACAGGTTAATTAGTAGTCATTAAGACTAATATTTCACATATCAATATAATATATTGATAATCTCAAATAAAAGCAGCTCTCCTGGTCAATGCCAGGGTTCCTACAAAATTTCATATTTCCACATGCAAATTATCAAAGTTCTCAGTCAGATGTATAAATCCGAACGATAATTGAATTCGCTGCAGATTTGCCATTAGAGGTCAGGCCTCAGATGGGAAACCTGCGAAACGCACAGACTCATGTACAAAGGGGTGGGTGGACAAGCAGATGTGTGCATGTCTCCGCTTCTTTTTATTTTGTTTTGTCAAATTCTGTTTTTTGTTTGTTGTAAGCAGTCAGTGTTTCTGTTGGCATTCTTTTATTACCAAATGAATGAATAAAACCATAGTCATAGAGGGATAATTTGTTTATCAACACAGCAGATGAGCGTGCAACCTGGCTGTAGAAAGAGACGCCAGCCTTTTATATAGCTCCAGTTCTCATTATTTTCATTTTAATTGAATTACCTCTTTGACCATTCAAACTTGAGTGACCATCATTATGTATCCTACTTCTAACTAAAGCATCAATCTGCACCATTTAGAACCTGGTCTGCATTAAGTGTCATGTAAGTGATGTTATACCTTCAAAACGACCTCTGCTGGAGTGTCTGGATTCCCCGTGGTTGTATTCATGGAACCGCTGCGTGGATATCTGATCACTCTGCTCCCAACCAAGTCTGTGGCCATTGTTGAAATCGAGCTCCTCTGATCGTCTAAGGTCAGACTCCTGTCTTAGGGGCTTCTCATACTGGTATGGTTGAGGAAGCTGCTGGTTCAGGTTTAAGTCACTGTAATTTTTGGAGACTCCTGCTTTACCATGGTCATCATACTGCAGTAACAAAATAAACATGCTTTGTTAATTCCAGTTTCTAACACATTTTTCAAAGTCCAATTTTCATAATTTTCCAAAGTCTTCAGTAATATTTTTAACCCAATTTATAAAACAGATTAAGTTTCCCTGAATTTACGGCAGATATTACTATATTGGTCAGTTTTTAAATCTAAAAGCCAGCAAAAACCAGAGTACAGAAGAAGCCATGGAAGGATGGACAGTTGAAAGATGCCAGATGAATAACCAGACAAAGCAGATGGATTGATGAACAGAGATGGATGGATAAGACACTGTACAAAGTCTGGAAATTTATTTTTTATTTTTCCAGACATACTGTACTTGAATAAAACTTCATACTTCAAAGGCTGAACAGGAACAATGTAATTCATTCTTACTAACAGGTCAGGGTTTGTTATATTCTCTTAGGCACAAAGTACAGCTTCAGGCGGAAACATACCACAGCTTTCTCCATCTTTTTGGTCTTAAATTCTTCCAGAAGGTTGGAAAGTTTGCTCTTTAGGAAATTTGCCTCTTCTGCATTCTCAATTTCAACACCTTTCTATAGAAAAATATTTAAAAAAACACATTAAGTTCCAATTTCATGACAATATTCGGATACAGTGGGGCAATAAAGTATTTGGCAGCCCCTGATTTTGCAAGTTGTCTCACTTAAAAAGATGATCATGGTCTGTAATTTTTTATAAATTTTCAACAGAGAATGTGAAAAGAAAATCGGGGAAATCACATTGTATGGTTTTTGAAATATTTGTATGATGCAGAAACTTATTTAGCGCATACATACAAACAAGCAAGAGTTCTGGCCCTCAAAGACCTGCTCTTCTAGCCTCTACTCGTTACCTGTATTAATGGTGTCCACACATCAATCCAATAGAGAATCTGTGGAGTGTATTGAAAGTCCATTTGGCCAGTGACAGCCCCCAAAACGTCACAGCTCTAGAGAAGATCTGCATGGAAGAATGGGCCAAAATACCATGTGTATATAGCTCCAGTTCTGTAGATCTTCACCATGTGTGCAAACATGGTGAAGATCTACAGGAAACATTTAACTTCTCTCATTGCCAACCAAGGTTAATAAAGTATTGAGGTGAACTTTTATCAACTTATTTTCTGCACCATTATAAAAAGTAGTTCTTCAAAAATCATACAATGTGATTTCCTGGAATTTTTCCCTCCACATTCTGTCTCTCACAACTGAAGTGTACCTATGATGAAAATTAGACCTCTCATCTGTAAGTGGTAAAACGTGCACAATCGGTGACTGCCAAATACTTTTTTGCCCCACTGTACATGGAACAGTGACTACTGTAAATGTTCCAAGCATGTACGATCTTACCAGAAGGTCAAAGATGCTCGTCGCTTCAGAGCCTCTTTGACTGTAGCCATCTCCCATATGTGACTTTAAAAAAAAAATTAACATGAGACCACTACAATAGCCACATTGCATAATTTCTGTACATTTTGGACAGGAGTAAGAGATCTACAATATCTTCTCAATAAGCTTACCTGAGATTTTCCGTAATGGATGTCCGATCTCATTGGTTCATCAACTGATCGAAGACCTGCACCGGTTTCTGTGTATGGCAGTCCATAATCAGCTCTGTACCTTAAAGCAAAAAAACATAAGCTATGGGTTCAAAAAAAAAAGGACAGAAGTGTAGGGGAGGGAGTTTTGTTGAATGCAATCTGTCTAGCCTTTACACTCACATCTCTTTTGCCATCTTTACTTCCTCTGGTGTGGCATCAGAGAAGCGGCTTTTTCGTCTGTTTCGACCATCGTCATCTCCGCTACCTTTTAGGAAGCGCCTGAACGGCTCTGGTATGTTAGACATGGCACTGGGAACTTCTCCGTGTTTCTGAGCCGAAGTGGGTCTGCCTCTCTTAAATGCCTCTTCTTGATATGGGTCGTTCCTTTCATGATGATAATCTTTAAATATGTCTAACGACGACTCGCGTGAGCGATTACCATCGAAAGGAGCAGATAAGGTTCTCCTCTTGGCTTCTGGTTCACTTGATCCATGTCTTCTCATACTGTCATGTCTACCAGATTCCCTCTCCAGAGACCTTCGCTGATTGTCTTCTGAAAACAGTATCTTCGGAGAAGGTTGGTACCCTTGAGACCGAACTTGTCCACGGCGAACTTCCTCAGAGTAGAACTCCTCTAGAGGATCTCGTTCTGGGTAAGGTCTTTTATGAGAATAAGCTTCAGATGGGTAATCCAGAGAACGAGGCACCGAGGTCCTACTGGATCCGTAAATGTCTCGTGGGTCGAGTATCGCTGCCTTTAGTGGATCTTCGCCATGTTCCGGCAGATACTTAGTGGAGTAATCAGGTTTCACGCGGTCTTCTCTGTAACTAGGGCCTCCCATGTAATCCACTCCTCTACATCCCTCTTCAAAGCGATTACGGGTGAGATGGTCGGAATAGACCCCAGAAAGCTCCATGTTTTGGCGATGGTCCTGTAATTTTGGTAGAAAGGGGGACACATCTGGTACGGATCTCTGTGTGGTGATTGGTGGCCTATTTTGCCGATGTTTAGGAACTATAAAAACAAAACAAAAAAACAATCCTTTAATTTAGAAAAGAAATATTGGAAAATTACTTAAATATAACTAAGACTGTTAAGTCTGATCCTAAAATAGATGAAGATTAAATTAGATTCCCTTGACAAATATAGAGGCTTTGTCTTAAGTGTATACTGAGATCTCGGGAGTGTGATAAATTAGATTGTTAAGAAAATAACATGTTAACGATTTGCAAAAGCAGAGAGATCATAATACTATCTATAACCATTATCCTATAATTTCTATGCTCCAGAAAACAGACATAAATACAGAATTTGAGTGTTAAAAATGACTCCATTTTAAAATACATAATATTGTAACATTTGTGGGTCTGACAATCATATTTTGGTTTTTACCATCATCCAATACTTTTTTATTCCACCCAGATTGTAGTAAAAAAGAAAAAAGAAATAAAATATAAAAACAACAAGGCCATACAGGCCACTCCAGGTCACCGTTCGTGTGATGCAGCTTTTTCAATGTGGGTCAGTTCTCCCTTGGCTCTAAAACTGTGTTGAAGAGGCCTCAGCATAACATAGGTCACTGCTAAATCACCATTTATTAAAAATGACTACATTTAAGAGTAAGCCTCACACGATTGACTGGAACTGAAAGGAAAATACATTTTAGACAAATTATCAACAGGTCCAATCAAAACAGAGAGGGGATGAGCTAGCATTAGCCTAGCCTTTGAGAAGTCTCCCTCTGAAATAAATGATCAAGCAGATTTTTAGGTGAAGTTGTTAGAATATGATAAGATTTCTTGTTCATATCTGGAGTTTTAAGTTTTACATATTTCTTTCTATTTCTTTACTCGCGTGATACGTGGTATGCATTTAAGAAAAAATGTGTATGATTAACAGGAAAGCAAAATTATCCATAAGGTTTTCGCACAGTTTCGTAAATATTTTCAGATTTATTATTACATTACTTAATCGCTTATCTATCAACAGGTGATTTGCATGCAGATTTGACTGTACCTCTTGAGGGGTTCAGCCTTCCATCATCCCCCTTTCTCAACAATGGCTAAAACACAAATATGAGGTTGGAGAGAAGTTACAAAACAAATAAATATGATAAAAAAACAACTTATGATGTTCAACATGTCAGGTTATATATGGAGGTCTAACTTCTGGAACTCCTCGTCCATTCTGTCTTTCAACTATCTCCGCTTTGGCTCGCATGATCTTCCCTCCTTGGGTATTTATGGTGTGATTGTCCCAGGTCACCAGGTCTGGCCGTTTCAACTCCTTTAAAAGCAGAAGGATTTTTTAATATCCAAAGAAATATCAAAACAGATCATTAAAAGAAGGTTTTCTGAAAAGATTGGTGATGCTTTACCACATATTTTTGCCGGTGTTTACGACCAATCACATGGGAAACCATTTCTGCAAGGTTGGCTGTCAAACTGCATAACTTGCAGGTATATCTGGGACCCAGCTGTGGTTCAAAATTGGCTACTTCTTCCAAAAAACTCAAACCTAAGATTGAAGACGGGAAAAAAAAATTGGTTTCTTTTAATACAATCCCACAATAGCAGGAAATGTTTGTACCGATGTATTTACCAATGATGGGCTCATCAAGATTCAGGTATTCCAGGTAGTGTAAAAAGTCCCTGAACTTTGGCATAATGTGTTCTCTGACAATCTTCCCTGAGAAAGCAAACACAAACAGTTAGTAAAAGAACACACAGGAGAAGGGGTTTAGTTATCCAAAGGCTTTGTTCGATCTGTAAAATTACAAACCTGAGCATAGTTTCACGTGTTAATTTAAGTAAAAACAACGTAGCAGACTTCGGTTTAGTTGAGAATGTTGTTTTTTTTGGTTCAGAGAATTTTTTAACGGAATATCTCACAATAGTTCTGCGTTAGATAATGGGCTCAGTTAATTACTGTAGTCTCAGTACTGGATTTTGAATTTTTTTTAAGCGATGAAAATGCTTATGTAGGGATGTTGGTAGTTCAGTTAAATAGGCAGATCCATTAGAAAACTGGAATCCCCCCTCTATGTGGTGCAGGTTAGCAAACGTGCACAGGTGCTCTCTCTCACCTTCTGGAGTCGTTTCCTTCTTACATTGCTGTGATCCAATGCTTGAATAGAAAGAGATAATGCATCCATTTTCTTATTTAATTCCAAGGGTTGAGCAGCCACTTTCCGGAAGACGCTTGTTTCGGTTGCTTGTATCCAGGGATTTGTCCATTTGATATGGATCATGACCATAGGCAAGGGTCAGAATGTAGATAGACTGATAAATCAAGAGCTTTTCATTTCTGCTCAGTTCTTTCTTCGCCATTAGTCACATACTGATGTTGCTGCAAATGAAGCCCCCCCTACTATAAATCCATCTCCTGCTCCATCCACAAAAAAACAGCTCATTCTTTTAGTTGATAATCATTACCTCAGACTTCAAGGAGCTGACTTTCTTTTTGGCCACTTTGCATTGGAGGATGACACGGGAATGGATTTTCTTTGTTTTCCCATCCCACTCTTGTTGAAAGAAAAAAAATGTAAATTCTTTCTCGTCAGAATCCTGACATTATTCCCACTCCCTCTCAATCCCAACAGGTGCTCTTTTTGGGGTGGGGGGGATCCTAAACAAAACAAAAATGTAACTTATTTGTACTTTCCTGACTTCTGAGGTGACGCGGGCATCTTTCACCGTTTAATTTGCTGTTCCAACTCATCTTTCTTTCCGTCCAGTGTTGCCAACTCCTCAGCATGGAAAATAGCTATTAGGTGTCCCAAAAGTCGCTAAATAATGCGATTGCTTCATTTGCATAATGTGAATGTAATTGTAATAGAGGCTAAAGGAGAGGGGAATTATTTTTTTTAAACAATTTTTGCAGAATCTATTAACCATTGATGGCACTGTAGCTGGAGTGGAACTAATAAGGTTTTGCTTTTTCAGTATCTATTTGAGATGTCATGTGCTTTTTTTATATCACTGATTGTGGCAATACAAATCTGCCTCAAAATACAGGCAGTAGGCCTGTGTAACATCTCCAATAAACTGATTTAACCAGCCTTTTTATTCAGGGTTTGATTCCGTATTTCAAAGAGTACAGCTTAGACTGAGACATTATGATTGTGAAGGTTTGTCACAGAGAAGCGATTTCCAATCTTGATGCAGTGGGGTTAACATCTGCTCACGAGTGGAGTGGGAGAGGCAGCACCGCTGCTCGGTCTGAAGAGTGAAAAGGATACGTGCTTCACACCAGTCTCTAAAAGTCTCCAATAATACCAACAAGAAAAAGTTACTAGATGGTACAAACTCACTAAAACGGCAACACCTTTTCCGTCCATGTTGTGTCAAATGTGGCAGCTGAGCGGCCCGTGGCTCCACATTTTATTCCCGCTCTTGCCCACTAGTGTTGTTATTCCCATTTTGTCCCAGTAACGAGACTATAAATAACTTAGCTCCCATCCCACGGGAATCCCAGAGGACTCACGTGACCCAAGGCAATCCCAAAAAATTGTTAGCCTCTACTCTGCATGTAAGGGGACTGGGCTCAGCCTCGAAAGATGTGGTATGGCGCTCTGGGCTCCTCCATATCGCAACAGGTCAGATGAGGTGGTTCTGGCTTCTAGCTTGGAACCATATTGGAATGAGCAACATAGAGGAAATGTGGATTCCCCCTTAGGGGTTGTTATCACAAGACCTTCAGATGAATAGAGAGAACAGACTAACAAGTTGCTCTGCAACGATCTTTTTCCAATTTCCAGCTAGTCTTATAATCCTGGAAGCAGCACAGTGTGTCCATTTATTTCCTGGGACATAACAGCTTAAGGTGCATCAGGCGTTACCGTTTTCTTCAGTCTTTAACCAACACAGCTCCAAGGCACGGCCATAAAATTCCTTACGTCACCATCCAATTTCAGGCATCAACACCTCTGAGACAAACAACGTTGGCTCTTTTTCTCGAAGATCTTCTCTGCTCAGCTCCTCACTCGCCTTCGTGCTTCATTACCAGATGAGATCCTGGCAGCCGGATTGCATAATAGTTGTGTAGGCTCTGGATAGCTCACCTACCTAACCAGTCCATAATTGTGGAGCAGTGGATCCACTATGCCATTAAAATAATTTAATGACGATATGGTCCCTAGAGAGAAACACGTCCCTGGAGGGCATTTGGTTAGTTTGAGAACCA
This sequence comes from Valencia hispanica, assembly GCA_963556495.2. Classification (NCBI taxonomy): domain Eukaryota; kingdom Metazoa; phylum Chordata; class Actinopteri; order Cyprinodontiformes; family Valenciidae; genus Valencia; species Valencia hispanica. The sequence goes on from OY747713.1 coordinate 27,692,864, forward strand.
AAATCAAGTTGCCTGTATTTACATACAGGGAACAAATATGGGGCATTCCACAGATGCTAGAGGCAAAATTTCTAAGCAGATCTATTGAAAATTTGCTCAGAGTGATGAATGTTATTAAAGTAAAACAAGACATGTGTTGCAGTAGTTTTTGCCATCTTAAGATTTACATTTTAAAAATTTAAATCAGGTTAAAAGTAGCATACCAGAAAATCTATTTTCTCTCACTGACAATATGCACTTTCAGTAAGGCAAGACACCCTCTCCACAGCTTAATGGTAAGCTTGGCCTTTAGTGCTGGTGTCAACGATGATAAAAATCGGCTGATTTTTTGAAAAAAATAACAGTTTCAAAAAACTTGTACAATTTTTCATCATACAGTTTCTACAATCCAAAGTCTTTTCAATGAGATTCATCTGGTTGTTTTTAATTCATCCAACCAGCCACAGTGGTTTGGAACCAAAGGAGGGTCTATTTAAAGCCTCACACATAAAATGTGGATTGCATATCTCCCGTTCTAAACGTTTTTTCATATTGGTGGCACATGATTCCTTCACTTATTTCAGACAATAAAGAGAAAAGGGGGTCCAAGTCCCAGCTTGTGCTTTTTGAAAGGCTTCTGATACCGAACCTTGCCAAGCCAAGAAAAAGTAAGCACGTAGTGGAATCAGTGCTGCTTTAAAAGCCGAAGGGGATCCAGCATGAGACTCATTTGAATCTGCTGCAATGTTGCTGCTTAGGTTGCTTACCAGGAGTTTTGGTGAATCAGACCAACCTGTGATTTCACCAATTGGCGCCTAAGGCATATTATCGTACCAAACCATAAATATAAACACGGCGTGCACAAGTATTAGGCAAATGAGCATTAATGTCATGCATATAAGTTTATGTGCATTTGTGTGAGAGAAGATTTGGCGTGAGGAAATCTACACCCTATATCACGGTGTGCATTAGAGCTACATTGTGTAAGATCTTCTCCCTTCTAGCGGTGAAACAACCAACTGAATATTACGTTATTGCCCCACCTCCCACCCCCCCATTCCGAGGGCGTTTAAACTCCTACGGTGGCCGTTTCATGCCATGGTTAACATGGCTTCCAGTACTACGACTTCGTCCAGTGTTCCTTCCAGTGATGAGGTTACTTTAGAAAACTACATTGCATTTAGTTATATAGTCAGACGTCTGCCGCGTCGCGAGTAGACAATCTCCCTCTGGCATTCTTCACGGTGCAACTGAGTGTAGCCAAAGCGAGAAAAGGTGGAGCTAGAATTTCCAGGAATGTCCCTCGTTGACGAAGGTATTTCAAAGATGGAGGCTCAACATGGATTCAGCGACTCGCGCGTATGTATTCTAAATTGCAGATTCTACACTTACGAGAATACTTTCATTAGTAGGTGGAAGTAATTACACATGAATGAGCACATATTTTTGAAAGAACAAAGGGGTTTTTGCTAAGAATTAACTCAAAAAAATACACAATGTAGCTTAGGCAGCTTTCATTTCTCAGGCACTATGGGCCTAACAGATTTAACTCACTCCGAAACATCCAACTCAGATGACTGAGGGGGGGAATCATCAAGACTCAATGGGGAATCTGAAAATTACCAAGATATTAAAAGATTACACCTGATTAAACATTTTGTTGCAATAGCGTCCCAGGAAGTTGGAGAAAAAAAAAGTTAACTGCCGAAGATGTTAATAATTAAACATCAAGCTACCTCAATCCAATTCAGTGCCTTCTTATTCCATATGTGCCACCTACCTGGAGTGCCCAGTAGTAGCAGGTGTTCAGTGCTCATAGACAAGGTCAAAGTAGAGGACGCTGAAACCCACCCACCACTGAAGAAGCATATGTTGGAGCATCTAAAGACAGATTTTTGCAAAGATTTTATGGACTGATGTGATCAGCGACCCCTGATGGACCATACGGATGAAACCATGGCTGGATCAGAAATTGGCACAGAGCTCCACTTCAACTTCGACACCAGCAGGGTGGAGAAAAGTTGGGTTATTATGCCCATTTCCACTAGAAGAGTTCCAGGACATTTTTGGGAGAGGGAAGGTGGCAGGGAAAATACACTGACCTGCTCCTCTCACTTGTTTGGTATCCAAACACACCATGACCGTTCGGCAGTGAGCAAGATCACTGATCGCCACTGAAAGACACGCACTGCAGCAGAGAATAACAAGAGATCGACAATGGAAGAAGCAAGGATGGTTCCCGCGTTTCTGTTTGCTATGTTGTTATACACTGCTTTGCCAGCAACTCTTCTAATTTTACAAAGCCGGTCCTTTGGAGACGTCTGCTGATATCATTTACCAATCAACATGAATTACCCACAAGTCCCGCCCAGCGAGTCTACCAGGCCATATCTGGGTACATACCCCAAAGCAGGTACTCGTTTGGTTCCTGAAATGGCCCGGGAAGTGGTCTTTTCGGGCCGATATGGTGAAATGAAGACACGCGCATACCGCCAGTGGCCAGTAGAATTACCCAAATGTTCCGATAGTGGAAACGTACTAATTAAGGATTGGCTAATTGGGCCTTTTCAGGCTAATGGACTCAATTCCCAAACCTACAGACAATTCGTAGAGAAGACTTTCATCAAGCAGTATGTGGCTAACCAGTAAAATCCTTAAAGTTGAAAAAATAACGACATGGGCCCTCTCCTGACGTGACCTAAACCTTATTGAAAACTTCTTAGACCGGAGATTTACAGTGAAGTAAAACAGTTGAGCTCTCTTGTCTGGGAGGCTGTGGTTGCTGCTGCGCCAACGGTTCATCATCAACAGCTCAAGGAGCCGACAGATTCCATTAATGGAAAGCGTGTTACGGTTATTGGAAGAAAAGAAAAAAAAGTGGCTATGTTAAGCAATTTTTACTTTCATAAATGTACATTTTATTTAGGTGAATAATATTTCTACACAACAGTTGCCAAATAATTGTCCACACATAAATAGAACACTGAAACATCATTGTTACCATCTTAAATACTCTGCGGTTTGATATCATTTTAGTCCTTTAGTTGTTCAATATGAACATTTTGAAAAAAAAAATACTTGCCTAATAATTGTGCACGCAGTGTGATAGGTGGTAGTTTTATTTAGCTGTACACAGCCAAAATCTGTCATTCGAAACAAGTAAACAGAATTTGATGCTTCTTTCCTGAAATCACATTAATTTAAATGTGGAGTAAATTTCAGAGATTCTTTTAAAGATGATGCCAACTTACCCTCTGCAACATAGGTATCCTCTTTCTGCCAGGAATAAAAGGAGAACAATAGATATTAGGTGAACTGATGCTGAACAAACAGCACAACTCCAACCTTTCTCGACAAAAAAAACAAAGAAATTGTTAGATCATTGAAAAACATTCTTTATAATCAAGCTTACCAGAAAGGAGTACATGTACTTTTGTTTTACCTGGTTATACAGAGCCCAATTATACTCACCTGGCCTGTAATTGTTGCATTCGTGTTGCAGCAGATTCAAGTGTGCAGAAATATGTCCACCCTACATGCCCAGGTTAAAATCAGGTTTGTGGACAAGTCCACAAAAATGAAGGAAATTTTAGCAGACACATGCACACAGGTTTACGTCATACAAACCGTAGCAGTGCATCATTGATCCAGCTGAAATATCTCTGCCAAGTAGGGACACTTGATGTAGGGTTATTGCTGAATTTTTACCTTTTATACTGGCTAAACTGAAGGGGCACCGATAGTGCACTTTTAACGGCATGCAGTCTTTGTTGTCTCAAGACTAACAAGAGCACCTGTGTCCACTGTGTCAGCTCACAGTTAAACACGTCAATTCGAGGTGGCATTCTTCAGCACTCAGTGGTCAGAGTGATCCATGTCTTTTGAAGGCTGATGATTTCTACCACCATACTTACAAGTTAAATGTCCAGGTACAAGATATGTCCAGATGCCCTTCCTTCTTCAGGCACTGATAAAAATGCAAGTGTTTGACAAGATGTATTACGCCATAACAGATCAAATCTTCTGTACCAAGGCAGATCCGTTGCCAGAGAAGTAGATATCAAATTTATATAAAATCAAGAGAAAGACGTAAAGTTAAGCAGCAGAAGACCAGCCCGAAACATCCCCTGTTGCTAATAGTGCAAGTGAAGATGTTGCGATTACGAGATGAAAGGATACTTTCTTAGCTTTAAATCCTCCATGAAAATGTTGATCCTGCATTTGTATAGCGCTTTTCAGTCAGAGGATCCCAAAGTGCTTTACGCTACATTCAGTCATTCACGCGCTGATGGCAGGCTACTACATTGTAGCCACAGCTGCCCTGGGGGACGCCGACAGAAGCCAGGCTGCCGGACACAGGTGCCACCGGACCCTGTGACCACCAGCAGCAGGCAAGGCTGGTGAAGTGTCTCAACAACCGAGAGATGGATGGAGGGGGTCCCGTAACCTACTGATTACAGGATGAATTCCTACCACCTGACCCACGGTCGCCCCTGACAAGTTTATATGTCATCTGTCAGAAAAAAACTTCCAGGTCAAAATTATTTTAACTTGCTTGAAAGATGGTTAACCGCATTATAATAGTCACAAAATATTTTGGTGTAATTTAGACAAGCTCTTCTACAGTTAAAGTCATAGCCAATAAGATGGATCTTGACAGACAGATGACTCATGTCACTGCAATAAAACACCTATTTTATAGTTAAACCTTAGAAATAGAGTCCCATAGGGTTTTAGTGGGGGAAAAAACTGTCCTTTTTTGTAAAATGTTAAATTTATATTTGTTTTGTTTTTTGTTTGGTGGTTGCCAAAGTTGGAATTAGTACCTCAGCTGGTTTTGTGAATCAATGAGTGTAATGGTACACAAAAATTCCCGGTTTAGGGTTTTAAAATTACAGTTCTGTAAATTTTCGGCACACTGTAATCAAGAAAAATAAATACAAATCTGCATGACTTTTCTTTTTTGACATTGATCAGCATCAAACAAAGCACCTTTTTTCTGAATTTCTTCTTTCCAATTCCTGAAATTAATTTTATTTAATTATGTTTTATAACTTCAAAAAGTTGAAAGTAAAGAACTGACTGGAGATTTGTTAGAATATTTTTAAATAAATAAAATAGTACAAGCAGAAATAGCCAGAATAGAAAACAATATACTACTTGAAAACAGTAGAGTTATTTTGATATTTTGACAACCTAGTCTCCCAGCTGTACTTGAATAAAGCATGAGCAGTTGTTGAGAAAATCCCTGTTCATCGTTCCACCGTCTTGCACTCTATACAAAATCAGGAGTTTGGGCTGATTTGATACTACTGGTAGCCATGTGGACGTCAGCTGTTTTTTTCTCCAGCATCAGTGATGTTTACACTCAGCTTGACATTGTTTCAGGTGAGTCAGTTCAGTGCACAGCGTGTTATGTAACTTGTTGCTATTGAAAGGTGTTCAGGTTTGGTCAATCTTTCTTTTTCTACTGTAGCTGAACAAGAAAACAATGTTCCCAGATAGAGTTTAGAGATAGCTGGGAGTCCTTTCTGTTAGGAGTTCTGCAAATAAACCTTCTGCATGTGTTCAGGTACAAAAATAGCTTTATTCGTTCGGTAGACGAGCATAACAAACGGACAGGGCTGTACCGAAAAATAAATGTGTGTACCGGTACACCACTACTCACACTGACTTTGTACTTAGAAATCAAGCTACATAATGAAAATTATAAAAATGGGAAAAGTTTTTGTTAGATGAAATCAATACCTACAGATGAGTAAAAATATATATCTATATATTAATACCTCTTGTGCTAGCTTTCACACCAATGTTATTGGCTTTCTAGTAATATTTGGAAACTCAATCAATAGTTAAAGTCAAAAGGCTTTTTCATAGTTATTTTGTTGTTGAGAAGCAGAAAAGTTTGGAAACTACCGGTCTAGCTCACACATATAAAAGTTGTAACTTTGCTTGATCCCCCCAGAATCCACTGGAGAATGGTGCTGGGGTAAAAGATGTTTGGGATTACCCCAATAATCGCAGCATCAGATACGTGACATCCAGACGAATGGACTGAATATTGTGGAACAGAACAGATTTAACTTAATCTGAAGTTAGAGGCCTGCACAAATTACCTCTTTAGGTTTATTTGAACAATTTTATTTAGCTTCGTAGTTTAACAGCACTGTTTCCAAAAACAACTTATATTTGTAAGTCCTGTCGAAGCACAGAAAATAAACTGAGTGCCAGTCTTACCAAAATATATCCAGATGTTACCTTTATGTCTGAAAAAAAAAAAAAAAAACTGCAAGCATCGTTGAGAAAAAGTCTTACTCTGTAGTGGTTGGACGTGTTCCTCAAGAAGGAATATATTCAGTGTTGTAGTCACATTTCTATAGCAGGAGTTACTTTTTTGTCTTGGACAAACCACAGTGGCTGTAGAGAAGGTGTGGCCAAGTCCAATCCTTCACGCTGCTATCCTGCAACTTTTACATCAATCCCCGCTCTACCACACCTGAATCAAATGACTGACTCATTACCAGGCCTCTGCACAGCTGAGTGACATGCTGGTGAAGGACACCCCTGCTTTAGAGGCAACGGGATTCTCCAGATCAAGCAAGAATCCATGGTCTCAAGTCTTCCTGTTCGGTGCTTGTGACCAAACTCTTTCTGACCAATTAAGTCCGATAAGGACAAACAGTTGACAGGTGATGCATTAACACATCTAAAATTTATATCTGTGTTGGAGAGGTTTTTCTTTCTTCTTTTCACACAAAGTACCACCTTTTCTCCCAACTTCAAGAACAACATCCAAATTGTTCTTTACAGGAGAAGAATTTGACAGATCATCTTTATACAAGTATACAACTATACGAAACAGAACAAAAACAACAATTATTAGTGTCTCAAAATTAGATCAAGAGTAATTTAAAGAATAAAAACATTCCACTTTTTATACGAAGCTGTTTTAGGATTAATAACTAAAGAAAATTCCAGAAACAACTTAAGTCAGTTACTAAATTTAATAGTAGAATAGTTTGCCAATTATCTGTTTTCAAGCCAGGTTTGCATGACTACAAAAACTTTCCCCACAATGAAAATTGTACCTTTAAATGTCCCGGTGTGGTCAGGTGTATCTTGTAGAGGGTGTCACCTCTTAAAGATTTTTCACAGATCTGGGTTGAATAGAAAAGAAGACCGGTTATTAAAGAACAAACATTGCAGAGATAATTGTTTTCGTTCAACCCAGAATCAGTTTGTGGTAAATTTCTAACAGAATTGGTAGCAAGCAGAGATTTGAATAGAGACTTTCCTTATTTGAATATATCAGATTAAACTGATCACACAACCATCCAAAAGCAAGAAATCAGTATATAGCTGATCAGTATTTAGCACTCTAAGAAGGAATTGTTTTTTTTCCACCTCAGGAGTTCTGGGCAATAAAACAAAATTAAGAAATAAAAGTGTGTAAATAGAGATAACTATCTTGTGATAGCTAATATAACAATATACTCTGATGATGTGTGTAAACCACAAAACAAGTCCCAAAATTGTAATTGTAAGTCCCAAAATTGGAATGGGTACCTTTATTGTTTACAATATTTTTCTATAACTAAATTTGAGTCTTATCAATTCAAGTTTTAAAATAAGATTGGAAGCAACTACTGCCCAATTTTCTGCCATATATTTAGGTCAGAGTTGCTGCATTACTAGATGTAATTGTGAAGCAGCCTATTTAATATTGGGTAGGTTTTATTTTGACAGTATTTGTTCAGTTGAGACTCTGATAATATTTAGGGATATTGTTTTTTTAATACCTCTATACTGTCAAGTAATATTTTAGAAAACCTTTAATCCATATCCCCAATCACTACTTTTCAGAGATTTTATGAAACTGATGACAGCATCTGTAATATGTGGTGTGATTAAAAACACACACAAAAAAGAAAATTGGATATAAACTCTGGAAAACCTAATCGCTGTCGAGATCAAATGTATCACGCGTGCAGGTATTACAACTATACATAATAAAATACTAATTCTAATCAATATCATGCTGAACGGAGATCAGCTAATAAAACATATTTTACATGTTTAGAATTGCCCTAAATGTCACTATAATGACGGAATAATACATTATATATGTATAAATGTATACCTTAAATTTATCATTGGTATACATTGAGTTTAATACAGTCTACATTTTCAAACAATACTTAGGACTTAACCCGTAATACATAAATAGTACTATACAGCAAAAAAAAGTAGATAAACGACGCCATGCCTGCATTGTAGTAAACGAGATCAAGCTAGCTTTGCCTGGCTAACCTCATGTAACCCACGCTGCTCCCAAAAGCTTCGGGATTTTATGTTCCGTTTCTAGTCCATGCAAGCTGCCTAACTTACCGTGCATTCAATGAAACCGTCGTCCTCTTCATATGGTGTTTCGAGGTTATCCATTTTTTTTCTTTTTACGTGGCAGTAACGAGTTAGCTTAGCGAATGTTTAGCCGAGCTAGTACCATCTGCAATGACGCAGAAATGTAAATGGCAGTTCGATAACAAATGGCTGCGTTTTTCTTATTTGACGCTAATTTATTAATATTGTGTTGCTCTTAAAAGAATAACTTTATGTTACAACAGACATGAAATAACGCTACGACTGCAATCAAAGCTATTGCTTCAAAATTGTGGATTACTTCCTGCACGTTTGTGCGGGTCTCCTTGGAAAGCTCCAGAGGGGCGGAATAATTGCCATCAAGGGTTACTGCAATGGAAGCGATGCGCCGGTGTTAAAAACGAGCGCACACGCAGAAAAACGTACCCTTTTCTAGAGGGCCGATTAGTCATACCTCAATTAGTCAAATAACACACCCTGCTGATCTTTCACTTCATACAGAACTGTTGACATTTTGTATATTCTTCCTCTTTATTCTGCTTTATAAAGCCTTTGCTTGAAAGTGACAAAAACAAAGCTGGTTTTTAATCTAGCCTTGGAAAATGGGGCATTTTTCAGGCTGCATTTGATTCAAAACAAAGCATCACAGTAAACAAGACAACACTCCACTTCACTCAGTGTAAGCACACAATAGGTAAAAAAAACAGTACCCAAGCTACTAGTATCTTGATCTCGATGAATACAAATCATAAACACTTATGATTTCCACCATATTTGCATGCAAACATGTGTACACTGAGCATGGACTTCAGACAATCCTTTCACAAACAGGCTTTCTGAAAAGCGTAAACATATGGGTTGCTTTATGGAACCTGGATGTTTTCTGAGAATCTCAAAATATACATTTTCGTCAGTACACTATAAAATCAGTGATTCTAGCTTGAGTGACTGCCACAGTGATCTCTAACAAAAAGCTTCCTAAATGAATGTGTTAAAACAACAAAAGGCATATTACAAAAAGATCCCAATACTGGAACTCCTGGATCATCTATACTCTGGTGCATAATTTTAAATTACAAAAAAAAGAAAATCTCACCAGTCACACCACTTTAAAGCTGTAAAAGTTAGATTGCAGGGGCCAACACATGAAAGTCCTGTAATACAATCTAAACTTAAATTAAAAACAAGCTTGTACATTGAGGTGTGGACAATTGGGATCAAGAGACATGGATAAATAGTCCAGTGGAGAGAGGTGAGAACAGATGCTGCTTCGGTAACGTAAAGTTGTGTTGAAAAGTGGTGAGAAGGCGAGTTGATCATTTGGAAGAGTTGCGGCGTCCTTCTGAAAGGTTATTGAGGCGCGATCGCAGCTCTTTCCGGACCTGCGACACCCTCATCAGTTTCCTCTTGTATTCCTGAAAAGTTTCCCAAGAGAAGGTAAAATAAGATGTTTTTCTATGTAAAATGTTTTAATTTGTTACTGTTTTTAGTGTGAACTTAACTAAAGCGCATTAGCACCACAAATACAGTATTTTGCTTGAAACAAATGTATATAAATGTGTTGCATTTGCATTCAGGGAGACAAAACTGTCTAAGGTCTGCGTTTGGATTTCTGAAAGTGCTTATTTTTATGTTTAATCTCATACAAAAACATAAAAAGAAAATGTGATTATTTATAGCTGCTTGCACTTGAAATGATTAATCTCTGGCCTCCTTAAACTGAGTCGGGATTTACAAGTTATCCCCATTTACTTTGGCTTCACCATAGCCTTACATTATATACTCTCTTACATAAAACTCATTAGTTCAGTGCTTTTGGGTGGATGATTATGCAAAATAGTCTTAATTTAAACACATACAGTGAAGCTGTCTTGTTAACTAACATGGGATTAAAAAAATATGACAATATAGAAAAAAACTGGATAAATTAATAAATGCACTATTTTTAGGTTCTCACTAGGCTTTGCAAATGTTTTAATCTCTGCTGCTTCTGTTGTGTTAGTTTAGTTTTAATATCATGAGTCAACTGATGTTTGCATGTGAATATCTGATCTCAGGCTGGGGGTTTCACACACTCCCAAGTCAAATAATATGCTTTTTTTTTTTTATATTCCATAACTCATTTCCAAAATAAATTTTAAGTTTTATTTCCCCTGTTTGACTTCGGGGTCACACCTCCGTTGGACTGAACTCAGTCTAATTAAAAATAAAAAATTTTATACAAAAATGCACTTCCCAATACCTTAACCATGCCATTTTCAATACAGCTAGAAAATGTTCATAGTGTAAGACGACAAGTTCATCAGTAACTGCAAGCCCCAGAGCAGAAGAAAAGCACACAAAAACTATTTCATTCTTTTTATTTTCATTTTTTATTCAACATCTTAGTGAAGACACGTGAAATACTCTTTCCTCCTGGATTCCTGTGGATAAAGTCTGCACACAGCTGTCACTACACAAAGAAGCCTGTTTATGGGAAAAGTATTGTTCTTTTTTTATCTTCAGAGATTACTGAGCACTAAATAATTACCTTATGGGAGGGGCTCGGAACATGTGAATCAAGCTAAAAGGAAAAAATTAAGCTACAAACAATTTATTTGAGGTCAAAAGTCAAAGTTAACCTTATTTTGGTTTTCTATCTGCCGAAAGCCTCTTAACATTAGGGTACTCAGATATAAGGATTTCTTCTTTAAAATCTCAGTTTCCTTTAATATGTGAAATCACTAAAACCAAATAAGAGTAAGACAAATGTGATTCAAACAAAACACAAAAGTGAATTACTTAGGATGAAAACAGAAGATTGGTGTACGCACTTCAAGTTTCTGCTCGTTCTGGGCCAAGCCGTCCTTCTGGCTCTGCAGGAAGGCCGTTAGTGTGCGTGTGAGCTGCCTCCTGTCGTCAATCTCCGCGGCCAAGCGACCGCTGTAGTCTGCTAAAAGCATGCAGGCTTCCTCGACCATCCGGGAGAGCCGCTCGCCTGATTCTTTATCTGAATCAAACAAAACATACAGAGAGAAGGGCACAAAGTTGAGCAGACAGATATTCAGGTCACCTGTAGCTCTAAGATGGGTAAAGTCACCATCCCAAACGATCAAGAGTTTATATTTAAATGTATGCTACAACATATCATGCAAAGTTTTATTACACATTTGAATAAGGTAATTCCACCCAAATTTACAACCATTTACCCCTTGGCAATAAGGATTTATACTAGTTAACATAAATTAACTTTAAGGAGGATCTCTTATTTCCCCTCAAACTCTTAAATTTCTTGAAGCATTTCCACAACTTTTGAACTGTGTAGTTAATATCAAGTTTCATTTAAATCAAAAGTCACTCATGATTGAGAATAATTACTACTTTTAATTTCAGAACTTTGCTCAGCAGGAGTAAAATATTTGGGAATAATGTGTAATCTTATGTAGTTCATATCCAGCTGATGATTAACGACCATCCATCCTGTATGGTATCCCATCCAAAATCCTCACCAAACTTCAATGCATCCAGAACTCTGCTGCCAGTCTCCTGACCCACACCCACGCACGCGATCATATCACCCCTGTCCTTCAAAACCTCCATCGGCTCCCTATCCCTCAGCACATCCAATTTAAACTCCTCCTTATCATATTTAAAGCCCTCCATAACCTGGCTCCCACCTACCTGTGACTTGCACCAACACCACACCCTATCCCACTCCCTCCACTCCTCCAAAGCTAAACTCCTCACCCTCCCCTGCAGGACCAAACTCCGAACTTGGGGAGATAGAGCTTTCTCCATCGCTGCCCTCAAGCTCAAGAACTCACTCCCACAACACCTCTGCAACTGCTCTGACCTCTCCATTTTCAAAATTCTGCTAGAGACTCAGCTTTTCGAGACTGCTTTTAATGTTGAACTTTCTCTTGTGTTTTTATCCTGCCTATTTGTTTCACTTGCTTGTTTTTATCCTCACTCATGTACAGTGTCTTTGAGTTTTAAGAAAAGTGCTTTATAAATAAAATGTATTATTACTTTGGGTCGGGCTCTCCAATCTCTGGTGCCGAAGTCACCGAGGTGGTTAAAAAGCTCCTCGGTGGCAAGGCTCCGGGGGTGGATGAGATTCACTCTGAGTTCCTTAAGGCTCTGGATGTTGTGGGGCTGTGTTTGTTAACTCTGCAATATTGCGTCGACATCAGGGGCAGTACCCTTGGATTGGCAGACCGCGGTGGTGGTCCCCCTATTTAAAAAGGGGGACCACAGAGTGTGTTCCAACTACAGGGGGATCACACTTCTGAGCCTCCCTGGTAAGGTCTATTCAGGGGTTCTGGAGGGGAGGGTCTGACGGATAGTCGAACCTCGGATCCAGGAGGAACAATGTGGTTTTCGCCCCGGCTATGGAACACTGGACCAGCTCTACACCCTCAGCATGGTCCTGGAGGGTGCATGGAAGTTCGCCCTACCGGTCTACATGTGTATTGTCGACTTGGAGAAGGCATTCGACCGTGTCCCTCGGGGAGTCCTGTGGGGGGTGCTCCGGGAGTATGAGGTACCAGGTCCCTTGATACAGGCTGTCAGATCTCTGTACGACCGCTGTCAGAATTTGGTTTGGATTGCCGGCAATAAGTCAGGCTTGTTTCCAGTGGGAGTTGGACTCCGCCAAGGTTGACCTTTGTCACCGATTCTGTTGATAACTTTTATTTACAGGATTTCTAGGCAGAGCCAAGGTGATGAGGGGATCCATTTTGGTGGCCTCATAATTGGATCTCTGCTTTTTGCAAATGATGTGGTTCTCTTGGCTTAATCGGAACGTGATCTACAGCTTTCGCTGGAGCGGTTCGCCTCAGAGTGTGAAGCGGCTGGGATGAGAATCAGCACCTCCAAATCCGAGACCATGGTCTTGAGCCGTAAAAGGGTAGAGTGTCTACTCCGGGTCGGGGATGAGGTCCTTCCCCAAGTGGAGGAGTTTAAGTATCTGGGGGTCTTGTTCACGAATGAGGAAAAAATGGAGTGGGAGATCGCTAGGCAGATTGGTGCGGTGTCTGCACTGATGCGAGAACTGTACCAGTCTGTCGTGGCGAAGAAAGAGCTGAGCCGAAAGGCGAGGCTTTCGATCTACGTTCCTACCCTCATTTATGGTCACGAACTCTGGGTGGTGACTGAAAGAACGAGATCACGGATACAAGCGGCTGAAATGAGTTTCCTCCACAGGGTGTCTGGGCTCTCCCTTAGAGATAGGGTGAGAAGCTCGGTCATCCAGAGGGGGCTCAGAGTAGAGCCGCTGCTCCTCCACATCGAGAGGAGTCAGTTGAGGTGGCTCGGGCATCTGGATTTGAATCTACATATGGATAACCTTTTAGACCCTTTATCAACAGATTTTTTAAATATTCTGACTTATATGGATTTTAGCCAACATGTCATGCAGTCGACTCACAACAAAGGACACACCCTGGACTTGGTCATCACGTAGAGGTCCTTCTCAAAAAATTAGCATATTGTGATAAAGTTCATTCTTTTCCATAATGTAATGATAAAAATTTAACTTTCATATATTTTAGATTAATTGCACACCAATGGAAATATTTCAGGTCTTTTATTGTTTTAAAACTGGTGATTTTGGCATACGGCTCATGAAAACCCAAAATTGCTATCTCAAAAAATTAGCATTAGCATTAGCATTAGCTGGCTTTTATTCCTCACATAAAAAATATTACTAAAATAGGTTTTGATCAAGTAAAGAACATTGCCAGAGTCCGCCCCATTCTCTCGCGGGGCAATAAGGAGACACTGATGCATGCTTTTATATCTAGTAGAATTGATTACTGTAATGCCCTGCTTTCTGGTCTTCCCAAAAAGAGTATATCAGGTTTACAACTACTACAAAATTCAGCAGCACGTGTCCTGACGAAGACCAGGAGGCGGGAGCACATTACACCGATCTTAAAATCATTGCATTGGCTCCCCGTACATTTTAGGACCGATTTTGAGGTTCTTTTAATGGTTTTTAAGTGTCTTAATGGTCTTGGGCCTTCTTATCTCTCTGAACTGTTTTTACCATATAAACCTTCGCGGTCTCTGCGCTCCTCTGGCAGCCGTCTCCTTGTCACCCCTAAAGTCAGGACACACGCATGGCGAGGCGTCTGCCCTGGGAGTGGTGGTCGGCTGTGGCTGCCTGGGTGCTCTCCAGGTGGAGCTTGGGTGGAGGTGGGGGTCTTGGCCTTGCCTCCACTGGGCACTCTGTGTCAGCGCCCTCGGCTGCTGCTGTTGATCTACCGCTGCCGATGCAGATGGCTCCTCTGATGATGTTTCCTTGCATGGTCCATCTGCACTCGGCCCAATGTCCTTTTTTACTGTTGCTTTTAACTGTGTGTGTGCATGGGAGTTGGGTTGGGGGGAGGGGGGTTTAACTGTGACCATGCTTTTAAATCTGTGGGGGAGGGAAGGGAATATGGTTTTATGTGGGGTCATTTTAATCTGTAAAGCACTTTGTAATGCAACTTCTTGTATGAGAAGCACTTTATAAAGAAAGTTTGATTTGATTTGGTCAGGATGCCTCCTGGACGCCTCACTGGTGAGGTGTTCCAGGCACCTCCCACCGGGAGGAGACCCAGGGAAAGACCCAGGACACACTGGATGGACTATGTTTCTCTGCTGGCCTGGGAACGCCTCGGGATTCCTCCTGAGGAGCTGGCTGGCTGGCTGGGGAAAGGGAAGTCTGGGTCTCCCTTCTTAAGCTGCTGCCCCCGCGATCCGACCCCGGACAAGCAGAAGAAGATGGATGGATGGATGTATTATTATTATTAATATTATTATTATTATCCAAAATAGATTACAAGTAAAATTAATTTATAACTACCGGTTCTCTGGCTAGATCACTATGAAAAATGAACATTACAGTGCTTTTTCACATTTTCTCACTAAATCTACAAACTTAAATCTATGTTAATGGTATTTTATGAAACAGCAACACAAAGTAGTGTATATTTGTGAAATTGAAAGTCGGATAAGTGCAGCGTTTATATCTGTTCAGCCCATCTAAGTCGATTCTTTGTAGGCATTAGCTGCATTTACAGCTTCAATTCTTTTGGGGGTTTGTCTCTACCAGCTTGGCACACATTGTTCTTTGCAAAAAATCTCAAGCTGAATCAGATTGGAAGGGGTGCATCCATGAACATCAATTTGGGACTTTGACTCGGACATTCCTAGATATGAATCAGCTTGAACTAAAACCATTCCACTGTAGCCCTGGCTGTATGTTTAGGGTCTGCTGGAAGGTGACCTGTCTCAAGATTCAGGGATTTTAGGGCCTCCAACAGGTTTTTTTCACCAGCAAAGAGCAAGATGCTCTTACCACCATGTTTCATCATGATGATGGCTTGTTAAGGGTGATCAAAATGTTGATTTAAATAATGAATATAGACATTGAAATTTTGACTGTGTAAGTGAACTCCAGTATTTTATATTTGCTCAAATTGAAATTTCCAAAAACTGATTATGTAATAAGTTTAGGTTGCTCTTTACCCTCTATTTAACAATTGAAATACTTCCACATCACCTCGTCATCGCTTAAGAAATGCATTCCCTACTTGGTGGAGAAACCCTTGTTGGCGAGCGCAGAGATCAGATTTTTCATGTATTTGGTCCCCAGCTATGCCCACATCTCAGACAGGATTTTGATCCACTTCTCTTTCTAGATATTCTTCAAATCCTACAGGTTTTAATGATGTTGCTTATCAACTAGAAGTTTTTTGCTCTCTCCACAGACCTTCAAGCCTAGCCAGACCACTCCAGGTCTTATAGTGATTCTTTTTGAGCTACTCATTCAATGCTTTGGTCATACATTTGGAGTCACTGTCATGCAGGAAAAACCCATCTTTACGAGTCTTACAGAGGCCAGGAGGCTCTGATTTAAGATCCTGGATTCATATTCAGCATTTTGTTGAGTTGATGCCAAAAAGCTCATTATGGTGTCATCTGATCAAAACCCTGACTTTGTTTGACAGCTCTTCCGTTCTGCATATGATAAGCGGGGAGTTTTCAACTCTATAACAGGTGTCTTTTATATAAATAACAAGTACAGTACTTTCTTAAAAAGGGACAGGGCTATTTTTTTCCTCTTATGGACAAACTTATTTTTTGCTGGTTGGTAGGAAATCAAACCCAAATAAATTTAAATGTTAATTTGAAGTTGTTTTCTGGATTTATTGGGCATATTCTGTCCCTTTTAAAATAAACATACAATATTATTTCTTTGCAAGGGGATAAACTTACATTAGCAGGAAAGCAAATAATTGCCCCCCGTCAACAGTAAAAGTTGTGCTTAACCTAGCGTCTTCCTGCTTACCTGTGATCCTGTGAAGTAGTGACGTGTCCTGGACCTCGGCAGGGAGAGAGGAGATGCGCTGACGCAGCACCGAGTCACTAGAGGCTGCGTTCTCCAGCTCCTGCAGGGCTCGAATTAACTCTGTTGTCTGTGGGTGAAGATGGATGCAAGTCAGAGAAGATTGGGGTGGGAGACAACACAAGGATGTGTTGTTTTAAAGGGCAAATCATAATAAATATTAAAAGTTAGATTTGTTAACATAAAAATAAAGACATGAAATGGTACTCAAATGGTTAAAGTCTAATTTTGTCATCCTCCTGCGTTTATGGCTGTACATCACCTGTGGAGGATCAGATGGGGAGCTACGGGAGGCGAAGCCCTCATCATCGGGGTGGATCTCCTCATAGGATCTTTTCTTGGGTTTCTTCTCTCCATCTACAATTTTTAAGAAATCCACCCAAAAAACAGAAGACATTAGAGTAATAGTTTGTGAATCTTTGTGAAATACGATCCGTCACTGAGCTGCTTATGCATGTTCACGCCCCCCCCCTGAATTTGGATTATTGAACATTCAATAATCATTGAATCACAAATATGTCACTATATGAAATTTTCATTAAAAACTTGTTACAGTAAAATGTGTGGCCAAGATTACTGCCCTCTTCAAATGTTTTCCCCATTTAGGGTTTTTTTCTTCATACCATTCCATTCCTTCCATGGCTACTTTCTACTTTTAAATCCATTCAGTTTCCATTAATTGAAGTATCCAAACCAACTGATTTCCTGTCTTTAGTTCATGTCAAACCACAAATAAACCCACTCATGTCGAAAATATGTTTCATAATCATATCAAGGTCATACTTTCAATGAAAGCTAAAGGAAATGTTTTGGGAGTGTTGGGAATTTAATTATAATATAGGGTGACCCTATTTTGATTTCAATAAAAAAGAGGAAACTTGGTCCAATCCTTAAACACATATATCATATTATGTTTACTTAAAGAAAACTTTTAATTTTAACATATTTAAAGTATTCCTGCTCTATGTAGTTAAAAAGAAAAAATAAATAAACTTTAGATCAGCTTCTGCAAGCCAATCATTACAGAAATTACTTTAAAATCTAAATAGAAATAATTAATCTTCTATATTAGAAAATAAACCTCTAATGATAATAGCTCCCTTTTTATACAGAACAAAAATTACACAAGAACCTGAAATTATATGAATAAATAAGTATTATTTTCTATTCAAAGTAATAAAAAATAAAAAGCAGCATTCTTCCAAAGACACCTAAAGTGTATACTCCAGTCTTTCTTTGTTTTTTCGCTGTCAATTTAAAACAGAACTCTAATTTTGTACAGCGGTTTCATAGTTTCATCAGTTTGACCAATTGGATGTTTGCCATCTGTCATACACAGAAACAAATCTCCCAGCTATGAGTACGGTCCTCTCCGCCACACAGTCACGACCGGGATGGAATGAAGGAAATTTTCTTCATGTTTCATACTTAAAGCTACACTTGGGCTGACGTCTAAAACATGGGCTGCTCTTTGCTGCGCTGCGCTTGGGGAGGACAGCACCAAATAAGTGGACATGAAGAGGATGTTGCTGCTAACATGATACACAATAGCAAAGATGCTTCTTTCACAACTAAAGTGCAAAAGTGAGGAAGAAACTATTGGAATTTGTCTAAGAACACCACAAGCGGAGGCAGCTAGGTGGCGCAGTTGGTAGCACAGTTACTGCCTTCCAGCAAGAAGGTCCTGGGTTTAAATCCCAGCCTGGGGTCTTTCTGCATGGAGTTTGCATGTTCTCCCTATGCATGCGTGGGTTCTCTCCGGGTACTCTGACTTCGTCCAGCACAGTCCAGAAACATGACTGTTAGGTGTTGGTCTCTCTAAATTGCCCTTAGGTATGAGTGTGTGCGTGTATGGTTGTTTGTCCTGTATGTCTCTGTGTTGCCCTGTGATGGACTGGCGACCTAGCCAGGGTTTACCCCGCCTCTCACCGTGTGACTGCTGGAGATAGGCACCAGCCCCCCGCAACCCTGCATAGGCTGGATGGAAACCAATAATAATGAGTCCCCACACCCAGTCCTCTGACAAACTATAACCTCCTGAAACAGGAGCGCCAGAGCATTTATTGCGCGTAAAACGGCTCACAGGGCAGGACCTTTAAATCAACTCACTGTGTAGCATCTAGAGCCTTGCTATCAACAAAGACATAACTTGTTGGTGAGTCCAAACAGGTTGAACTCACAGAGAACCTGTGATAGCTGCTCCAGCACGTTGTTCTCATACACAGCTCTCTCCTGCCAGATGGATAAAACCCGACCCAGCTGTTTCTTGCAGCCCTCCTCGCCTTCCCTGAAAACAAAAGCACCCAAAACAAACACATTAACTTTTATTCAGTATGTAGGAAGGACTTAAAGCCTGGACAAAACATGACCAAATTTCAATATGACTTCAATAACCCTCCTAATTTTGTTTTAGTAAGTCAAACCTGACCTGTTTACATGTTTGAATGCTTCAACGATGACCGGCGCGAAGTCCTGGGTGAACTCCGGTCCTTTTCTCTTGCTGTTCTGAATGACGTCGTTGGCCAAGTAAAGGAAGGTCAGCTTGCGTGATACCTGAGCTGCATGCAGATGTTCAAACACACACAACAGGAAGTGTGAATGTGACGTTAAAAAACCCCCACCAGTACTGGTCCCTCAACATTTCGTACTTTTTTGCAGATTTGGTCGCGTTGCAGCCATTTGTACCAGGAGATTTTGCTCTGACCATCCGTCTCCAATAAATATCTACCAGCAGAAGGTCATTTTGATTGAATCAGGGCTCCTAATCTCTCAAATGTTGACTGGCTCAATCAGGACCACAATGGATGGAAATGAGGCGAGACAGAAAATCTTCACAAAAAAAACTGAATTATTTAACATTTCTACGCATATTTACATCCATATTTAATCAAAAACAGTTGATTACCAAGAGACAAGCAATCTTTACATACTTGGGTATGAGTACATTTTCAGGTACAAACTAAAAGGAGGTTGGGACAAAATGGTAACAGTGGGGGGACAAACTGATTGAAAAAGAAAAAAAAAACACCTAATGTGTTAAAATAATAAAATATTTTCTAAATAAATATCCTACATATGATCCATCCATCCATTCCATCCATCATCCACACCCGTCCATCCTATGCAGGGTTGGGGGGAGGCTGGTGCCTATCTCATGAGGCAAGAGGCGGGGTACACCCTGGACAGGTCGCCACCAGTCTATCGCGGGGCAACATGCATACGGGACAAACGCAGACACTCACACCTGAGGGCAATTTAGAGAGACCAATTCACCTAACAGTCATGTTTTTGGACTGTGGGAGGAAGCTGGAGTACCTGGAGGGGACCCACGCATGCACAGGGAGAACATGCAAACTCCATGCAACAGTGCTACCAACTGCGCCACTGTGCAGCCCAAGTGGTGCATGTGATCAATCAACTCTAAATTAAATACCAGATTACATTCCTAAATTTTTGTATTTTTTCTGTTTAGTACAAAACAAATAAAAATACATTACCCTAACCCTTTAACCGTACCAAACAAGTTGTTTTCCAATTCCTCTAACCACTTTGAAGTCTTTTCTTGTATTGAACACTTAAAAGTTACTCAAACCAGTAAAAATAATAAAAGCTAATTAAAGTTTTTTTAAAAAGAAAATGACAAAGTGTTTCTATTTCTGGGTTAACAATGTTTTAGATGTTGTTAGACTGAGGTAAGCTTAAATCTTAAGAGAGACGTATCCCCCACTGTTTTAGATCCAGCTCTCCTTTTCCCCTGACACATAGCCCCAAACTACAACATCCACCTGAGATATCATTATGATGCCCAACTAGTTCCCTATAGAAAAGTCTGCCATTAATAGCAACTCTTCATCTTCATTTGGATACCATGCCTACCCATTTATTCAAAAGTAGCAACAGATATGTCTGCTTTTATGAGAGGCACAATTAACTCTTAGAAATAAAGCTAAAGATTCTGTATCCTTTTTTTATTTCAATGAAGTCTTTTTGGATGAATTAGTTAAATTTATCAAATAAAACTCTTGCACATAAGACAGATGGTGCTAATTGCAGCAGCTTAACATCTTAATAAAACCAAAAAAAGAACACATTTCTCCCAGTTTACAGTTTCTTTATTGAATACCAATTAAATTTACAATTAAAAAAAGTTTCATCGAGGACTTAAGGTCCTTTCTGAGCACGCATCACTCACTTTCAGAATCCGAATCAGCTTTATCGGCCAAATTGAGAGCACAAACAAGAAATTTGACGCTGGTTTTCGAGCACTCGCAGCATACAGACATAAAATAGAAAAAAGAAAAAATCACCTTTAGAGGAAATAAAATAAGGATAAAGAAATCATATGTACATGTATTTGCAGACAGTTTTTCATAGATATATAAATTTTCCAACAGGGTGCTTCTCCCCCCCCTTTACCTTAAGGCTGCACACTGGAGCAGTTGGTAGTATTGTTGCCTTGCACCAAGAAGGTCCTGGGTTCAAATTCCTAATACACTAATTATATTTTATTAACGTCTTGACATTTTCTATCAGTTGGAATTTATCATTAAAAAAATATATTTTCTTCAACATTTTATTTTGCGAAATCTTATTTTTTGAGGCACTTTGTATCACATTTTCCCAAATGTGTTCAATAGTTTATTATTGCTGCTGCAGTGCAACCTAAAAAAACATTACTATTGTCAAGATGCTTGATAATGTATCAGTTTGATCCCAAAGAGAAACTCACAATTTGTTTAAGATGGAATCTTGTTATCAAGTTACTGTTACCTTTAGTCTCTAACAGGTTAGAATAAAACTTATTAAATTACATTTTTCGTAATGACAGTAACAATTGAAGCAACACATCTGTTTACAATTATTTTAATCTTACTACTACCTATGATATCAATAAACCAGACACTGATCTAATAGGAAAATAATATTTTACTATTTGTTGATCAAATATTATGCTCCTGTTGTTTTTTTAATGTGTACAAAAAATGTTGATGTTTAATCATTGTTTTGAGTACTATTGGAAACAAACCAATAACTGATAAAAATTACACATTTATTATTAACAAAACTACTACTATTACAACTCAGTAACAATGCACCAAAATAAGAGTGAAAAAAGCTATTAATTGACACAATGTTATGCTCCAATTATATTTTTGTGTTATATCATTATCAAACAGATGAGAATGTATAAAGCTTGGTAAATAGGGGTTAAGTTGATTTGAATAACTGAAATCTAAGGCAGCGTTTCCCCAAAGCCCTGCATGTTTTAGATGTTTCCCTGCTTTAACACGTCTGCTTCAGATGAGTGCAGTTCAGCAAAAGCCTGTTAATAAGCCATCAATTGAAATCAGTTGTGCTGAAGAGGGGTAGTGTACCTTTTAGAGCAGGGCTGAGAAACACTGATCTAAGGTGATGCCCTCAACTAATTATTCATTTCTTTAACGTGTTCGGCTAACCCAGAAAACAAATGGAACATTACTTGAAAGTTGGCCTGCTAGCAGCAACAAAGCTAAGTATAAAATGTGCGTTTCAACTTCAAAGTCAGAGAGCTAAACTAGTTAAAATTGTCCAGTAGAGAGTTAGCCTAAGTTAGCCAGCTCCCTGCAGCCACATGTAAAGTGTTTCTGACTTGCAGAAGCATGCCCTACTGTTGTTTACTTCGAGCCCAGATCAACCTTACCTTTCTTCAGTTCGCTGAACCACACCGTGACAATAGTCTTCGAGTGTTTTCTGTGGTGGATGAGCCACAGCGACAGCGTTTGCACACTTTGCTGAGAGTTGCTAAGCTCGGACAGTTTTTTCTCTAAAGCCGCCTCGGAGAAAGCAGACATCTCGACGAGATAAACCGGAGTGAGTCGAGACCACTGCAGGAGGCGGCTTTAGGGTCCACTAAAAATGCTCTTCTGTAGCAGGTTAGGAAGTCTGTTCGGAAATTGTTGCCATTGATGTGAAATGTAACGCCCTGCGGTGACTATCTGAGAGAGCTGTTGTTCATGCTAGCCCTCTTGATGGAGCTCTCAGGGGGTGACTGTCTTTGCTAGGGGGGCGGTGAGCGAGGCTCCGAAGATACGCTTCCGCGTTGTTTAAATGTTGCGTTCATGTGTACAGGAAATTGCAGTTTCTCTAAACAGGTAATGGTTTCGAAATGTTTTTATACAAACACAACAGCTTCGGGTTTTTTTATGGCAACTGGCATTCTCTTGGATGCTAAAATAATGATCAGATGAGACGTAACTCATTGCAAAGAGTTAAACGTTGGTGAAAACCATAAGTGGGTAAAGTACTCGAGTAAAAGTAGCGCCATTTGAACATATTTTTACGTAAGTAAAAAGCAGCCGTCCAAGAAATGACTCGAGTAAAAAATAAATAAAAAATCCGATAAAGGCTAACTTTATAGGTTAAATGATCATGACATCTGATTTAATATTTAAAAATTGTGTAAACAGAAAATAGGTGTGCAAATGATAGTATTCAAAAGACTAAAATGAAAAACAAAACAAAATGAATAAGTTTGAAAAATGTTAAGCAGAAGAAACACTTTTCCAAGTAAATGTAATTTGTTAGAATATCAAAGCTTGCGTTCACACAGTAAATTTTAATTTGACATACTGTAGGCTTGTGTTTACCTTTAGGGCGTTTTTGGCTAAAACCTGTTCTTCATTTAGTGAATTTACAGAGAGAGTACTAGTAAGAGTAGCGTCCCTTCCTGATATTACTCAAGGTAAAATCAAAAGTAAAGTGAAGTCAAACTATTCCTAAAACTTTTTTTCCTATAAGGTACTTAAGTAAATGTAACTAGCTACTTCCCACATCTGGTGATAAAACACAGTATTGTGAGAAAGTATTTGCCCTCTTACAGAAACATGGTTCAGATAATCAAACACATTTAAATACCAAAGATAGTTGAATAAATTAAGAAAACATAGAATTCTAGCATCAGTTCAGCGATTGTTAGACAGGTAAGGCAAGTTTGTTTAGCACATTTCAGCAACAAGACAATTCCAAGTGCTTTACATGATGAAAACATAAACGAAACCTTACATTGCATTACCAAAATAAAGGAATGTAATTAAATGTTGGAATACATAATGCAATGCTTCCGTTATTAATTGAAGGCAACTCTAAAATGGGTTTTTAGCTTTGATTGAAAGTAACTCAGTGTTTTGACAGGGCAGCTGATATTACTCAGCAGATTTTAATAAGGGAGCTTTGGTAACTCATTCTTCTTGGTCACTTTTGGTTACCTGAGGACACACGTGTCATCGCTGCTTTGCAGCAAAAGGACAGGGGTATTGCTGCTAGTAAGGTTAAAACTAATTGACACAATTTTAAAGGAAAGAACTCAAGTTTATTTGAAGAAAGCCCAAGAGAGTCAAGGGCAAGTGCCAGAACCCACAAAAGATGTAACTATAATGTGGTTGCTACTTGTGTAAAGCTTGCTTGTAAAAAGGTTACAAGCAGAAGCAAGAAGAGTAATAAAAGGAGCACAAAGAGAAAACTGGAGGAAATTCTGTGATAAAATAGGAAGAACAACATTAATAAGTGAAATATGGGGAATGATAAGAAAGATGAAAGGAGTCTATAAAGAGTACAAATATCCAATAATTAATGTAGGAGAAAAAATTGATATTAAAAATGAAGATAAAGCAGAAATGTTAGTAAAAACATCTGTGGGGATAAATAGTAATACAAATTTATCAGAAGTTAGGCAAAGAAGAAGAGAAGAAACTAGAAAGAAGAATATTGTAGACGGAGCGGAAGAACAAAGAACAGCAATAGATGCACCATTTTCATTATTTGAATTAGAAAGGGTAATGAGAAGAAGTAAAAGCATAAGAAAATTATATTAATTATGAAATGCTTAAACAATTAGGGGATAAGATGAAAGATAAACTATTGGAATTATACAATAAAGTATGGGATAAAGGGAAATTACCAAAAAATTGGAAAGAGGCATTAATAATACCAATATTAAAACCAGGAAAAGATCCAAGTAGGCCAGAGAATTATAGACCAATAGCATTAACATTGCATATAGGAAAAATAATGGAAAGGTTGATTACAGAAAGATTAAATTATTATTAAGGAAGTAAGAAAATATTAACTAAGTATCAAAATGGCTTCAGAAAAGGTAGAGGAACAATGGATCCAGTAGTGAGTCTAGAAAGTGAAATTAGAAAAGCACAGAATAATAAAGAGAGTCTAATAGTAGTTTTTTTTCGATATAGAGAAAGCATATGATATGGTGTGGAAGGAGGGATTAATGATTAAATTAAAAAGATTAGGAATTGTAGGGAAAACATTTAATTGGATAAAGGATTTTCTGTTTAACAGATTCATTCAAGTGAGATTAGGGGATAAAATATCAAAAAGTTATAAAGTTGATAATAGTACTCCTCAAGGGAGTGTAATTACTCCAGTGTTATTTTCTATTATGATTAATGATGTGTTTGATGATATAGGATTAGATATTGGTAAAGCTTTATTTGCAGATGATGGTATTATATGGAAAAGGTACGGTGGCCCCGAAGGGCAAACCACATCAACAAATCAAAAAGCACTACAACAAATTCAAAACTACAACAACAAATCGAAAAACACTACACCAAATTCAAAAGCACTACACCAAATTCAAAAGCACTATAACAAATTCAAAAGCACTATAACAAATTCAAAAGCACTATAACAAATTCAAAAGCACTACAACAAATTCAAAAGCACTACAACAAATTCAAAAACACTACAACAAATTCAAAAGCACTACAACAAATTCAAAAGCACTACAACAAACTCAAAACTACAACAACAAATCGAAAAACACTACAACAAATTCAAAAGCACTACAACAAATTAAAAAGCACTACAACAAATTCAAAAACACTACAACAAATTCAAAAACACTACAACAAATTCAAAAGCACTACAACAAATTCAAAAACACTACAACAAATTCAAAAACACTACAACAAATTCAAAAACACTACAACAAATTCAAAAACACTACAACAAATTCAAAAACACTACAACAAATTCAAAAGCACTACAACAAATTCAAAAGCACTACAACAAATTCAAAACGAACAACAAATCGAAAAACACTACAACAAATTCAAAAGCACTACAACAAATTCAAAAGCACTACAACAAATTCAAAACTAGAACAACAAATCGAAAAACACTACAACAAATTCAAAAGCACTACAACAAATTCAAAAGCACTACAACAAATTCAAAAGCACTACAACAAATTCAAAACGAACAACAAATCGAAAAACACTACAACAAATTCAAAAGCACTACAACAAATTCAAAAGCACTACAACAAATTCAAAACTAGAACAACAAATCGAAAAACACTACAACAAATTCAAAAGCACTACAACAAATTCAAAACTAGAACAACAAATTCAAAAACACTACAACAAATTCAAAAGCACTACAACAAATTCAAAAGCACTACAACAAATTCAAAAGCACTACAACAAATTCAAAACGAACAACAAATCGAAAAACACTACAACAAATTCAAAAGCACTACAACAAATTCAAAAGCACTACAACAAATTCAAAAGCACTACAACAAATTCAAAACGAACAACAAATCGAAAAACACTACAACAAATTCAAAAGCACTACAACAAATTCAAAAGCACTACAACAAATTCAAAACTAGAACAACAAATCGAAAAACACTACAACAAATTCAAAAGCACTACAACAAATTCAAAAGCACTACAACAAATTCAAAACTAGAACAACAAATCGAAAAACACTACAACAAATTCAAAAGCACTACAACAAATTCAAAAGCACTACAACAAATTCAAAAACACTACAACAAATTCAAAAACACTACAACAAATTCAAAAGTACTACAACAAATTCAAAAGTACTACAACAAATTCAAAAACACTACAACAAATTCAAAAACACTACAACAAATTCAAAAGTACTACAACAAATTCAAAACTTCAACAACAAATTCAAAAGCACTACAACAAATTCAAAAGCACTACAACAAATTCAAAAACACTACAACAAATTCAAAAACACTACAACAAATTCAAAAACACTACAACAAATTCAAAAACACTACAACAAATTCAAAACTTCAACAACAAATTTAAAACTTCAACAACAAATTCAAAAGCACTACAACAAATTCAAAAACACTACAACAAATTCAAAAACACTACAACAAATTCAAAACTTCAACAACAAATTCAAAAACTACAACAAATTCAAAAACACTACAACAAATTCAAAACTTCAACAACAAATTCAAAAGCACTACAACAAATTCAAAAGCACTACAACAAATTCAAACTTCAACAACAAATCGGAAAACACTACACCAAATTCAAAAACACTACAACAAATTCAAAACTAGAACAACAAATTCAAAAGCACTACAACAAATTCAAAAGCACTACAACAAATTCAAAAGCACTACAACAAATTCAAAACTACAACAACAAATCGAAAAACACTACAAACTCAAAACTACAACAACAAATCGAAAAACACTACAACAAATTCAAAAGCACTACAACAAATTCAAAAGCACTACAACAAATTCAAAACTTCAACAACAAATTTAAAAACACTACAACAAATTCAAAACTTCAACAACAAATTCAAAAACACTACAACAAATTCAAAACTTCAACAACAAATTCAAAAACACTACAACAAATTCAAAACTTCAACAACAAATTCAAAAGCACTACAACAAATTCAAACTTCAACAACAAATCGGAAAACACTACACCAAATTCAAAAACACTACACCAAATTCAAAAGTACTACACCAAATTCAAAAGTACTACACCAAATTCAAAAACACTACAAAAAATTCAAAAACACTACAACAAATTCAAAACTTCAACAACAAATTCAAAAACACTACAACAAATTCAAAACTTCAACAACAAATTCAAAAGTACTACAACAAATTCAAAAACACTACAACAAATTCAAAAACACTACAACAAATTCAAAACTTCAACAACAAATTCAAAAACACTACAACAAATTCAAAACTTCAACAACAAATTCAAAACTTCAACAACAAATTCAAAACTTCAACAACAAATTCAAAAGCACTACAAAAAATTCAAAAACACTACAACAAATTCAAAACTTCAACAACAAATTCAAAAACACTACAACAAATTCAAAACTTCAACAACAAATTCAAAAACACTACAACAAATTCAAAACTTCAACAACAAATTCAAAAACACTACAACAAATTCAAAACACTACAACAAATTAAAAACTTCAACAACAAATTCAAAACTTCAACAACAAATTCAAAACTTCAACAACAAATTCAAAAGCACTACAACAAATTCAAAAGCACTACAACAAATTCAAAACTTCAACAACAAATTCAAAAACACTACAACAAATTTAAGACTTCAACAACAAATTCAAAAACACTACAACAAATTCAAAACTTCAACAACAAATTCAAAAACACTACAACAAATTTAAGACTTCAACAACAAATTCAAAAACACTACAACAAATTCAAAACTTCAACAACAAATTCAAAAACACTACAACAAATTTAAGACTTCAACAACAAATTCAAAAACACTACAACAAATTCAAAACTTCAACAACAAATTCAAAAACACTACAACAAATTTAAGACTTCAACAACAAATTCAAAAACACTACAACAAATTCAAAACTTCAACAACAAATTCAAAAACACTACAACAAATTTAAGACTTCAACAACAAATTCAAAAACACTACAACAAATTCAAAACTTCAACAACAAATTCAAAAGCACTACAACAAATTCAAAACTTCAACAACAAATTCAAAAACACTACAACAAATTTAAGACTTCAACAACAAATTCAAAAGCACTACAACAAATTCAAAACTTCAACAACAAATTCAAAAACACTACAACAAATTTAAGACTTCAACAACAAATTCAAAAACACTACAACAAATTCAAAACTTCAACAACAAATTCAAAACTTCAACAACAAATTCAAAAACACTACAACATTAACAAACCGGAAGAGGTAGGTACCACTGTGTCCAACATGAGGCGTCACTGATTGGATGATGGAGCCGCTCACCTTTTCAAACAGAAGTTAGCTGAGTCCAAATTCAGGGGCTGCATCCTTCGAAGGACCCATCCTCCTCGGTCTACAGAGGACGGGTCCTTCATAGACCGGGTAGACCGGATGTTAATGGCTGTGAATTTGGACGGTCTAGCCTTCAAATTAATTCCAGCCCCTACCTCTGTGAATGTCCTGTCGCCTAGCAACGGTGACAACGCTACACACAAGATGGTAAAAATGGAGCAAGAAATCCTCCCGAGTTTTTTTTAATGACTTTTTAAAATTCTACATAATACAGCAGTTTTACCATTTGCGGCATGTTTTATATCTCTGGCTGAGTGGTAATCATATCCAGGTAAAGTTCTTTTATTTACTTCTACAGAATTACAAGTTAATTTCAGCTAGCTTCGATTTGTTGTAGTGCTTTTGAATTTGAAATCCAAATAACTTTACAGATCTTCATTGTAAAGGGTTTAAACAATGTTTTTCATGCATGTTCAATTAACCATAATCAATTAATTAACATGCACCTGTGGAATGGTCGTTAAGGAAGACCTTAACCTTAACGTTCCAAGGGCCCGCGGGCGGGCCCAGCCCATTTCCTGGTTTAAATCCACCAATTTTCTGATTAAAGTCCTCCGATAAAGTTATTAGACCAGGACAACAGCAAAACCAATAAAAAATGTAAAACAAACAGTGAAAATGTGCTCCCGAAATGTCTATGGCCATTTTTGTAGTCTTTACGGCTTTGTTTCCGATTCCTTCGCTTCCACTTCCGCCTACAAGAGGTCACTGAGCATGCCCAGGAGAAAAATAAAAAATAAATAAATAATCCGGTTTATTCCTTACGTAGGGTACATCTCCAACCAATGGCGCATGGATGGAAAGTCACGTTATGGTAAGTAACTCGAACCAATCGCGGTCCAGAACTCTGATGATTGACACATCGAAAAGCCAATGTAATGCTGTAAACGCAGATATATAACTTGACAGGGCGGACTTATTTGCAGCCATTGAATATGACGTGCGTAAAATGTCTTATTCATGAATAGATTACTCACAGTGCGTACCGGTACATACTGTTTCAGCACCGTGTCCAAACACCCATTATAATCAAAATACAGCATTGAAGGAAGCCGTGGAGCTTTATATGGTAAGATGAAGTTATGATTCTGATTATGTTTTTAATTCAGTGAGGACTACGGCATTTACCCAGGAGATGGCGCATATGGCACACTTTTGACCACCTTTGACCTGTAGTTATAAAAATGTGTGCAGAATACTCATTTTTTGGTTTATTGCTGTCAAATTTGGTGTGGATGAAGGTAATTCAATTCAATTCAATTCAAAATTACTTTATTAATCCCAAAGGGAAATTAAATGTTGTTGTAACTCATTATGCAAGTTCCTTCAAAGATTTGTTGTAGATGCTGATGGGTGTGGGTAGGGATGATCTCTTGTAGCGCTCTGCAGATCTGAAGAAGCCTCTGACTGAAGATGCTCTGTAGTTGTCTAATGTAGAGAATACTCTGGTCTTCTTTTCAACTCATCAGGGTTTTGTGGCTGTAGTTGAGGTATTATTTGAGCTTTTGTGATGTTAATCAGCTGCTGCCAGTTGTAAACCACCTTGTTGCCATGGTTATGCATCATAACAAATGTCCAAAAATAAAAAGTATCAGCAAAAATCCTTCCAGCTGCACAGCATTCAAAACCAGAGAGAACAGTTGTCCACAAAAACAATGTTTCTACCAAAAATGGAAGAATTAAAGTTTTTAAAAAAGAAAAAAATATGAACCAAAGTTACAGAGCTACTCCAACATGCTGCCACCTTGAGCGGCGCAATTCCGGAATACTTCAGGCTTTAGACCCACAGTGTGTTTTAGGTCACCACCTCTTTTTAAAGCCATTTTTACAGCATGTATTTATATAAAATAAATAATCGGACACAAATAAAATTATTTTTCAGTGTATTAAAATTCATATTGCTTGGCAACAATAGCACTCAGAGATATTATCACAGTTCTGGGATAAATTTTAGAGACCCCAGCCATGTCTCTACTCAAAATGGTTCAAGAACAGCTTTAAGTTAATTTTGGGTATGCGTTTTTAAAAAATGTAGGGCGGAAATTGCAGGAATTTTAACAGCTTACAGAAAGTAGGCATTTAAGGTCACAGTTCTAAAAACGCAGGACACTAAAGAGGCTTGTCTACCGACTGTGAAAAACACCCAAAGAAAGATGCCCAGGGTCCCTGCTCATCTGCGTGAACGTGCATTAGGCATGCTGCAGGGAGGCATGAGGACTGCTGATGTGGCTAGGGCAGTAAATTGCCATGTCCGCACTGTGAGACGCCTAAGACAGCGCTACAGGGAGACAGGAAGGACAGCTGATCATCCTCGCAGTGGAAGACCACGTGTAACAACACCTGCACAGGATCGGTACATCCGAATATCACACCTGCGTGACAGGTACAGGATGGCCACAACAACTGCCCGAGTCACACCAGGAACACACAATCCCTCCATCAGAGCTCAGACTGTCCGCAATAGGCTGAGAGAGGCTGGACTGAGGGCTTGTAGGCCTGTTGTAAGGCAGGTCCTTACCAGACATCAGTCATCAGACAAAAGTGCTCTTCACCAATGAGTCACGGTTTTGTCTCACCAGGGGTGATGGACGGATTTGTGTTTATCGTCGAAGGAATGAGCGTTACACCGAGGCCTGTACCCTGGAGCGGGATCGATTTGGAGGTGGGGGGTCCGTCATGGTCTGGGGCGGTATATCACAACACCATCGGACTGAGCTTGTTGTCATTGCAGGCAATCTCAATGCCTTGCGGTACAGGGAAGACATCCTCCTCCCTCATGTGGTACCCTTTATGCATGCTCATCCGGACATGATCCTCCAGCAGGACAATGCCACCAGCCATACTGCTCGTTCTGTGCGTGAGTTTCTGCATGACAGCAATGTCAGTGTTCTGCCATGGCCAGCGAAGAGCCCGGATCTCAATCCCATTGAGCACATCTGGGACCTGTTGGATCGCAGGGTGAGGGCTAGGGCCATTCCCCCCAGAAATGTCCAGGAACTTGCAAGTGCCTTGGTGGAAGAGTGGGGTAACATCTCACAGCAATTGCGCCGCTCATTCCGGAATTGCGCCGCTCAAGGTGGCAGCATGTTGGAGTAGCTCTGTTACTTTGGTTCCTATTTTTTTTCTTTTTTAAAACTTTAATTCTTCCATTTCTGGTAGAAACATTGTTTTTGTGGACAACTGTTCTCTCTGGTTTTGAATGCTGTGCAGCTGGAAGGATTTCTGCTGATACTTTTTATTTTTGGACATTTGTTATGATGCATAACCATGGCAACAAGGTGGTTTACAACTGGCAGCAGCTGATTAACATCACAAAAGCTCAAATTTTACCTCAACTACAGCCACAAAACCCTGATGAGTTGAAAAGAAGACGCCATAGACCCAGAGCATCCTCTACATCAGACAACTACAGAGCGTCTTCAGTCAGAGGCTTCTTCAGATCTGCAGAGCGCTACAGGAGATCATCCCTACCCACAGCCATCAGCATCTACAACAAATCTTTGAAGGAACTTGCATAATGAGTTACAACAACATTTAATTTCCCTTTGGGATTAATAAAGTAATTTTGAATTTGAATTGAATTTGAAGAACTGACAAATCTGGTCCAGTCCATGAGGAGGAGACACACTGCAGTACTTCAAGCAGCCATTGGCCACACCAGATACTGACTGGTACTTTTGATTTTGAGCCTCCCTTCATTCAAGGACACATTATTCTATTTCTGTTAGTCACATGTCTGTGAAACATTTTTAGTTTATGTCTGATGGTGTTGACTCTTTTAGTGTTCATACAAATATTTACACACATTAAGTTTACTGAAAGTAAAAACAGTTGAAAGTCAGAGGACGTTTCTTTTTTTGCTTAGTTTAGTAGCTCTCTGACACACCGGGCAGAGAGGAGGATGCAGCAGCACCTGTAGGCATGGAGCAGCCCGCGCAGCAGGGAACCGCAGGTGAGGAGGCGCAGCCGATAGGAGCGCGACATGGGAGATTTCTACTGCAGGTTTTCGTTTTTTCACTTTTTCTTTTCTAAATACACACTGGATCTTTTAGTTATTCTGGAAATACAGTCATATCACAGTGGATTGTTCTTTTCAGCACGGAAAAAACAAAGGTATGGAAAAATTTATGCTCTGTTTTTTCAAATGCTGTACGTATTCTTGGGCTTATTTTGCTGCTCATTTGCTGAAATTTGCACGTAGCGTGATGAAACTTGCAGCTTTAGAATCTGTTAGATGCTGGCTTTCAGGGAAGGCAAAGTTTGCTCGGTTCTGTTCCGCAGGGTGACCGACAGGTTCGGTTGAATGTGTTCATGTAAAAATCGCAAAATAGCACAACTGCTCTTTTAATTGCTTGTTATTTCTGGGTTTGGAGGTCACAAAAACTATGAGTCTTTAGCTAAGATTCTGAGGTTTATAATGATAGGACATGCTTAGCAATCAGTGACCACAGGTCAACAAAATTCGGACATTCTCTCCGCCCTTCCCCCACAGAAACCCGGCGGCGGGGCTGTGGGGTGGAACCGGTTAAATGTAGATCAATAAGCACTTGCTGACACATTGGCCATATTGCTGCCCATGGTGCTGAAAGGAGTGTGTGTGTGTGTGTGTGTGTGTGCATGATGCACAACAAACTGTTCTCAGCTGCTTTTGATTAGGTTTTTATTCTAAGTTATAAATCTCCACGGCTTCTTTTAAGATAGATTTTTTTTTCATTTTAAAATCATGCTTTTTATTCCTGTACTTTTGCTTTTTCTGACCCCTGCTGTAATGCTTTCAATGTTTTATGTAAAGCACTTTGAATTGTCCTGTAACATGAATTGTGCTATACAAATAAACTTGCCTTGCCTTCTTTAAAGAGAAGGTCCTTGCACTGACTTGTTAGCTGCTGTTCTCTGTTTCTGCTGTCATCACTATTTGATGTTTATGCAGAGGTGATGGTGGTATTCACTACTTTGTTATATGCTTTATGGTGTTCAATACAAAAGTAATATAGATATATCTGAGCCTCTCTGCCCCGGGGCCTATCAGCTGGTTAAGGTGCCCCTGCGTGCACCCACATGGAGATCATTGATTACTTGGTGTTTGGCATCAGTTATTATATCATGCAAGAATTCAAAAGCCATTAGTCATATATGCGCAATGATAAAACGTGTTCCCTTTACAACCCTTGCCGTTCTGTGCGGGGAAACTTTAACTAACAGTTCAGTCCTGCAAAGGGGCGGATACCCTTGGGTGGAATATTCCAAAGCAATAACAGTCAAATAATTGATTCGACTAAAATTTACATTAAGTCAGCTGATATTTATTTGATGCAAAGATCGCTATGCAGGAAAAAAAATATTGTCCACAGTCCCTGGGTTTATCTGCGCTCTCTGTTCCTGAATCGCAAATTCAATCACAGAAAAATCTCCCTGGCAGCGCAGGATGCTTAGATAGCGGGAATATTCCGCTGCCAGCGCAAAGTCGGGGGAATATTCTGACATGTTCTCTGTTAGATCTGCGCTGGTAAGAAATTCCGCATCAGGTTTAGAAAAGTGGTGGGGACTGTTGCTTTCTTTAGAGCACATGGTGAAAACATTTTTTTTCCTACTGCACATCATTATTTTGCACTGTTTACTGTTTCAACTTTTTGTGATTTTATTTCGTAATTTCTATTTGCTTATATATTATAGTTCTCAATAAATACTGGTAAGCCACATAAAGTTGTTTCGAGAAATTGAGTTAACTTGTTAGCTTAAGTTCAGGAGCAGGACCACGCTTTAACTCTAGTCATACGCAGTAATCAACACTAACTCAACCCACCTGATCTCTAGCACTTCAATTAGTGATCTATATAAGCCAGGCTCGCCTCCACGTCTGTTTCACAGCCCTCCCTACCCGACCTTGTCTAACTTCGATCTACTTTACTGCTCCATACCCTCAAGTTTCGTCCCCTTGAAACCACTTCTTTCAGTCCTTCAACCCCCATGCCTTCAACCCTTCCCTCATTCCTTTGATCCTCATCCCTTCGACCCTTCCTTCATCCCTTCGACCCTTCCCTCATTCCTTTGATCCTCATCCCTTCGACCCTCATCCTCTACCTCTCGTTTTAGCTTATTTACAGTTCTAGCCTCTCCTAACATCTCTTTCTTTCAGGTTTGTCTGGGGGGTCCTGAGCAGGCACAGGAAGACGAACCCCTGAAGACTGCACCCCCACACCGAGTCTACCTCCTGGCCTCCGTCACATCTCCCCAGACTTCCGTTCCCGCCGTTCACTCAATAAACCTTTAATCTCCATCTATGATGCGTGGTCCTTGCTAGTGAATTTATTTCAATACGCAACAGCAAAGAGGCACTCAGACAACACTGGCACATATTTGTTAAGCTGCTCTGATACTAACAAATGAACGCCTTCTGCTTCTGGCGGGTGTCCTGACAACATGGCCGAAGGGGGCGGGGCACTGGGCCGTGACGACATCTCATTCTCAATAGCAACACTTGATGGCATGCTGAGAAAGTAATGCAAGTATTTGAATCAATTGTGCTGGACCAGGAACACATCTAAAACATGTAGGACAGTGGAGTCTGATTGACCAGGGTTTGGGACCACTGCTCGAATAAATCTCTTTCCAGAAAGGAAATGGTTACATGAGTTATTTTGTTTCCTGAGATTATGTTCGTAGGGTTGCCTCCCATCCAACACGTGGGCTCTTTTCCAACTTTGACTAAAAACACTGCATTAAAGATTGGGCTCAATGGAGCTGCTTGTCATTAGGTAAAGGTGATAACAAAGCAAGTGGGGGATCAGAACACTTATATTTTGCTTCCACGGCCAGAGTAATTCCCAGATCCTACATAGAATCCATAGAACGTTTGCAAAAATTTACTGGGCTTCTCATGAAATGCTTAATAGTGACTTTGTATCATAGAGACAACTGACAAAGACTATTCTAAAGTGTTTTATTATTAGAAAAACTTTAGCACTAATGTTTCAATGTAAGGATCAGCTTCTAAAAAGACATTTAAGAAGCCTCCGCAATTCATTCAAAACTGAGACGTAGCATTTTATATTCCATGTCAGAGTATTTCATTGGTTTATACTACACTGAACATGTTTGTATATTTTACAATTTAACTGTAAAATGATTCAATTAACACTTAAATAAGATTTAGAAAAGTCTAAATCTAATCACTTGTTCCTGGTCCCACTGCAGACATTTCCTGACGGTTTCATCAAAATACATCAATAACTTATGTTGCTAACAGATAAACAAACCTGGACAAAAACATAACCTCCTTGAAGGGGGTAACAATCCACTGTGGATGCAAGTGATATGATCAGTTAGTCAATTATTAAACAAAGCAAGCAAATCCTAATTCTGTATGACCAACTAAAGACAGATTAATTAAGTCAACCTATATTGCACACGACTTGTTGGTCACTAATAACCCTAAGCACACAATTTCCAAATGATTGTTTATCTAATGAAGGGTTTTTACATAGTGCAATAATTAATATAGATATTAAAAAAAACTTGATCCTGATCGAGTGTAATTCACATAATCCTTCAAAAGTGAATTGTAACAAGGATTCCAGATATTTTCAGCATAATTTATGCATTAAAATAATTTGTCTGGATTTGCACTCAGTGAAATTTGCCAAATCTGACAAAACCTTTTCAAATGTTATTTTTGTCCTTATAACAATATACAAATATCACACTCATTTTTAAATTCTTCCAACAATTTGTTTTGTGGACCTGTTCACTTGATTGGATTTGTGTGTGACAAGTACAGGTCCTTCTCAAAAAATTAGCATATTGTGATAAAGTTCATTCTTTTCCATAATGTAATCATAAAAATTAAACTTTCATATATTTTAGATTCATTGCACACCAACTGAAATATTTCAGGTCTTTTGTTTTAAACTGATGATTTTGGCATACAGCTCATGAAAACCCAAAATTCCTATCTAAAAAAATTAGCATATTTCATCCGACCAATAAAAGAAAAGTGTCGTTAATACAAAAAAAGTCAACCTTCTAATAATTATGTTGTAGTTATGCACTCAATACTTGGTCGGGAATCCTTTTGCAGAAATGACTGCTTCAATGCGGCGTGGCATGGAGGCAATCAGCCTGTGGCACTGCTGAGGTGTTATGGAGGCCCAGGATGCTTCGATAGCGGCCTTAAGCTCATCCAGTGTTGGGTCTTGCGTCTCTCAACTTCCTCTTCACAATATCCCACAGATTCTCTATGGGGTTCAAGTCAGGAGAGTTGGCAGGCCAATTGAGCACAGTAATACCATGGTCAGTAAACCATTTACCAGTGGTTTTGGCACTGTGAGCAGGTGCCAGGTCGTGCTGAAAAATGAAATCTTCATCTCCATAAAGCTTTTCAGCAGATGGAAGCATGAAGTGCTCCAAAATCTCCTGATAGCTAGCTGCATTGACCCTGCCCTTGATAAAACACAGTGGACCAACACCAGCAGCTGACATGGCACCCCAGACCATCACTGACTGTGGGTACTTGACACTGGACTTCAGGCATTTTGGCATTTCCATCTCCCCAGTCTTCCTCCAGACTGGCACCTTGATTTCCGAATGACATGCAAAATTTGCTTTCATACGAAAAAAGTACTTTGGACCACTGAGCAACAGTCCAGTGCTGCTTCTCCGTAACCCAGGTCAGGCGCTTCTGCCGCCGTTTCTGGTTCAAAAGTGGCTTGACCTGGGGAATGCGGCACCTGTAGCCCATTTCCTGCACATGCCTGTGCACGGTGGCTCTGGATGTTTCTACTCCAGACTCAGTCCACTGCTTCCGCAGGTCCCCCAAGATCTGGAATCGGTCCTTCTCCACAATCTTCCTCAGGGTCCGGTCACCTCTTCTCGTTGTGCAGCGTTTTCTGCCACACTTTTTCCTTCCCACAGACTTCCCACTGAGGTGCCTTGATACAGCACTCTGGGAACAGCCTATTCGTTCAGAAATTTCTTTCTGTGTCTTACTCTCTTGCTTGAGGGTGTCAATGATAGCCTTCTGGGCAGCAGTTGAGTCGGCAGTCTGGGAGTTTTTAAAAGCCTCAGGAATCTTTTGCAGGTGTTTAGAGTTAATTAGTTGATTCGGAGGATTAGGTTAATAGCTCGTTTAGAGAACCTTTTCATGATATGCTTTGAGATAGGAATTTTGGGTTTTCATGAACTGTATGCCAAAATCATCAGTTTTAAAACAATAAAAGACCTGAAATATTTCAGTTGGTGTGCAATGAATCTAAAATATATGAAAGTTTAATTTTTATCATTACATTATGGAAAAGAATGAAATTCATCACAATATGCTAATTTTTTGAGAAGGACGTGTAGTTGACTGCTTTTAAAGGACTTTGTCACCTGACAGTATGAAAGGTGCTCTATAAACTTTGATTAAAACTAACTCCACTGGTGGATACCTAAAAATGGACTGGTGGAAAAAGAATGCAAAAACTGAGATGACAATCTTATTCTTTGGTGCAACCAAATCTAGAGATGACTGTGCTAAGATAGCGCCTCATAATGTGAATAACATAATGGACGACCCTGAGTATGCTCTTCTCCGGAATGTAACATAACCAAAGTGTTCAGTCACAGACCACTACAGAGGATCCTTGATTTCCCTTTAAATTGAACTGAATGACATTAATATTAACAGCATGAAATAAATGTGACAGGCCTAAAAACAAAATGTAACAGATTTTCAAAGCAAAGCTGCACTTGATGAATGCAGTTATGCTAAAACTGAAAGACTAAAACAAAACACTGACTCTGAAAATGCGAGAATTGATAGTTATTTGGAAGAACAATTCCCAGCCTCTGAATTAAGTGACATCAATACATCTGACCCAATATAAACAGTTGCACATTTCAAACGTAACATAACAGAAGTTGTAGGCAGTTTGGCAAAATGAAAAGATAAAAACAGAACTTAAAGAATAACATTTAATTCTGGTTTGCACTCAGTTTGCACTTAATCTTGAGACCTTGATCATGTTGTGGTTCGTTTACACCCAAACACATTCAAAAACATCTTTCATAATATGGCCTCTTGTCTCTTCAGTTCTTCAACATGCATTTCCAATCATAAAATTGACTTAAATCATTTCATTTTACTTTAGGAGATTCCAACTTGTATTGTAGGATACTTTTTAAAAACTATTCTTATTTTTAACACCTTTGTGAATCATCTAGTTTGCTTTCATTCAGTTTGGATGCCAGCTCTGAAATAAACACCATGACTGGGAGTGTAACACTCTGCTTGGCCAGGCTGACTGAAAGCATCAGCCTGAGTCCATTCTAAGCCACCATAATCTGTGACTGGATGCATAAAGGTTGGGCTGGTGCAGGGTAATGCATCACGATAGGCATAAAACATCAACCTCTGCTGTATTGGGCTTACTTCAAACACAGTAGGCGGAGTCGTGTAACATTGTGGAGCACTTTGGTGATGGTCAGTGGTGAAATCTGTGTATGTTTGGGCTTGTCTTTGTTCAGTCTCATAAACCTGTCCTCTAAGAGACGATGAAATACTGCCCCTGTACACAGGAATATGTTCTGAGTGACTTTCAACGTTTATCCTGGCAGCTTTTAAATAAGGAACAACTTGATGTTCCCACACACTGTTTGTATCAGGATACGCATTGCTCCATAATGGCTGCTGATTTTGATGCTGCAGAACAGAACTTGAGTTGACTTCCGTACTTTCTCCCTCTAACCTCGATGCTTGCTCTTTTGCTCCAGCTGATGCTGAACTGTACCAAAGATCAGAGCCACAACTCCCCTCTTTGTAGTAGTAGTTATAAGGTGAAAACTCAGAGTGGGGTCTAGCAGGAAAAGGTACCCCACTCTGGGTCTGTAAATCTTCATATCTCCCGTCTCCACTTGAGCATTCCTGAGATCCCCTTACATTGTTTAGTCCAGATAAGTTGTCACCAACATAACCATCCCTATCCTGAAATACTGTGACTGTGATGTGTTTCTTTGACATATATTCACCGGAATCTGCATCTTCTAGGTAGAGATGATGCTCTAATTGAGACGTTTGCTGCTCTAACTGAGAATCAATAGGATCTACAGGGTTATCTGTAAGAGATCTGGTATCCACTATTTCAGAAGGTGATGTAAGTGGATCCAGTTTAGATGTAGGTGATTCAGATGACTCAAAAAGACGATCCATACCAAAAGATCTTCTCTCCAGCAGCAGTTCACCTTTACCAATAGGCAGGCTCACACTGAACATGGTATTGGTCTTTTTCCTTTTCTTCTTCTTCATCGGTTTCACTCTTTTTGCTTGTTTTGAAGTCACTACAGAGCTTTCTTTTGGTACATGTCGTGCTGTAACCTTTTTCATACCTGAAACATATATATGGGCAAGGTAAATTGTGTATGAAGTGACAGATCTGATTCAAAATATCAGAGGGTAGACTCACCTATGACTGGTTCTCTTTTTTGTTGAAGGTTGGAATGTTCCCCTCCCCATGAAAGCATCTTTAAACCTTGTAAATAAGAAAGACACCAAGAATAAACAGAACAAAATTCTCATAAAAGTACCTTAAAAAAAAAAAGTTTTGTTAGCAAAATTAGGGGAAAATGGAAAAAAAATCAAATTAAGAATTCATTCAAAAAATAAAAAGCTAAAGAATAAAACATCAAGGTTTAATGAGTTCACAAACATTTATGTTCTGTGATTTATGAAAAAGATCACTTTGAAGAAAGTCTCTTCCAGCTTTTTGCAGAGCAAGCATGGAGTGCTTCGGCTATATTAATCAGCACACAGAGAACACGGACTATTATTACTACTAAGTATTGTTTTGATAGAGATGCACACCAGTGACTCCAGAGGTAATCCGTCAATCTCCTCTGTATAGATTAGGTTGTAAAGACAGTCACTAAATTTACATGCACATCTAAATCAAATTTTGGCAATAATCAGACTAATAGCTTAACCAGAAAGGGTGTCTTTATCCCAATTTACATATCACCCATCTTCTTCTGCTTATCCGGGGTTGGGTTGTGGGGGCCGCAGCTTAAGTAGAGAGACCCAGACTTCCCTCTCCCCAGGCACTTGGGCCAGCTTCTCGGGAGGAATCCCAAGGCATTCCCAGGCCAGCCAAGAAACAGTCCCTCCAGCGTGTCCTGGGTCTTCCCCTGGGCCTCCTCCCAGTGGGACGTGCCCGAAACACCTCATCAGGGAGTCGTCCAGGAGGCATCCTGACCAAATTCCTGAACCACCTCAACTGACTCCTCTCGATGTGAAAGGAGCAGCAGCTTTACTCAGAGCCTCCTCCGGATGACTGAGCTTCACACCCTATCTCTAAGGGAGAGCCCAGACACCCTGTGGAGGAAACTTATTTCAGCCGATTGCATCAGTGATCTCGTTCCTTCAGTCAACACCCAGAGCTTGTGACCATAGATGAGAGTAGGAACGTAGATCAACCGCTAAATCGAAAGCTTCGCCTTTCAGCTCATCTCTCGATTCACCACGACAGACCGGTACAGCGCTCGCATCAGTGCAGACATCGCACCAATCCGCCTATCGATCTACCACTCCATTCTTCCCCTCATTCGTGAACAAGACCCCCAGATACTTAAACTCCTCCACTTGGGGAAGGACCTCGTCCCCGACCT
Organism: Valencia hispanica; assembly: GCA_963556495.2. Classification (NCBI taxonomy): domain Eukaryota; kingdom Metazoa; phylum Chordata; class Actinopteri; order Cyprinodontiformes; family Valenciidae; genus Valencia; species Valencia hispanica. Next base: position 27,734,407 of record OY747713.1, read on the forward strand.
GGAGAAGGCACTTGACCCTTTTCCGGCTCAAGACCATGGTCTTCGATTTGGAGGTGCTGATTCTCATCCCAGCCGCTTCACACTTGGCTTCCAACCACTCCAGCGAAAGCTGTAGATCACGTTCCGATGAAACCAACAGGACCACATAATCAGCAAAAAGCAGAAACCCAATCCTGAGGCCACCGAAACTGATCCGCTCGTCACCTTGGCTCCGCCCAGAAATCCTGCCCATAAAAGTTAAGAACAGAATCGGTGACAAAGGGGAATCGTGGCGGAGTCCAACTTCCAATGGAAGTGAACTTGACGTATTGCCGGCAATGTGAACTAAACTCTGACACTAGTCGTACAGAGACCGAACAGTCCTCATCAAGGGGCCTGGTACCCCATACTCCCAGAGTACCCCCCACAGGACTCCCCGAGGTCACGGTCCAACGCCTTCTCCAAGTTCACAAAACATATGTACACCGGGTGGGCGAACTCCCACGCACCCTCCAGGACCCTGCTGATGGTGTAGAGCTGGTCCAGTGTTCCTGAATCCGAGGTTCGACTATCCGTTGGACCCTCCTCTCCAGAACCGCTGAATAGCCCTTACCAGGGAGGCTCAGAAGTGTGAACCCCCTGTACTTGGAACACACTCTGTGGTCCCCCTTTTTAAACAGGGGGACCACCACCCCGGTCTGCTAATCCAAGGGAACAACCCCCGATGTCCACGCAATATTGCAGAGCTGCATTAACCAACACAGCCCCACAACATCCAGAGCCTTAAGAAACTCCAGGCGACTCTCATCCACCCCCGGAGCCTTGCCACCAAGGAGCTTTTTAACCACCTCTGTGACTTAGGCACCAGAGGTTGGAGAGCCCGACCCAAAGTCTGCTTCCAGATTGGAAGGCGTGCGGGTAGGATTGAGGAGGTCTTTGAAGTATTCCATCCACCGACCCAAAACGTCCCGTGTCGAGGTCAGAAGCACACCATCCCTACTGTAAACCGTTTTGGTGGTGGACCGCTTTCCACCCCTAAGACACCGGATGTTGGATGACAATCGGCTTGAAGCCGCACGGAAGTCATTCTACATGGCCTCTACAAACTCCTCCCACGGCCGAGTTTTTGCCTCAGCGACCATCCGTGCTCCTTCTTCAGCATCCCTCACCGCCAGTGTCCACCAGAGGGTTCGAGGGTTGCCGCCGCAACAGGCACCGACCACCTTGGGGCCTTGACAATTGAGGCACGGAACATGGCCCACTCTGACTCAATGTCCCCTGCCTCCCCCGGGACGTGTTAGAAGTCCTGAGAGGTCAGAGTTGAAACTCTTTCTGACAGGAGACTCTGCCAGACATTCCCAGCAGACCCTCACAACACGTTTGGGCCTGCCAGGTCTGTCCGGCATCTTCCCCCACCATTGGAGCAGACTCACCACCAGGTAGTGGTCAGACAGCTCTGTCCCCCTCCTCACCCGAGTGTCCAAACCATGCGGCCGCAGATTAGATGAAATGACAACCAAGTCGATCATCGAGCTGCGGCCTAGGCTGTCCTGGTCTCAAGTGCACATATGGACACCCTGTTATCCTGATTACATGTCACTCAGAAAATCTAATTACTGAATGAAGTGCGTTTGACTCCCCGGCGCTAGGTAGCGACATGCGCCCTTTTGCGCTGGCCTTCTTCTGGTTGGGCTAGATAGTAAACAAACAGATCGTAAACAAATGCTGGCAGCAGCGAAGCAGACGGAGTAAAAGCCGGATAACCACAAATGAGCAAAGAAATAGACGACAATAATGCTGCAACACAGAACATTTCATAAGTACTGTACTGTTTGATTGTGTTATACTCGTCGTTACTGCTGTGTTGTTGTGTATCGGTGTTATTCCCGCTTCTGCGGTCTCATCACTTCCCATAAAAAGCTCGGCTGAGGTGGGGTTGGAGTTGCATGCAGAGAAATGTAATTTTTCAATTGCATTATCTGGGTGCGTCAGTCCGATAAGAGAAGTCCAGTTTGATTTGAACTCAGTCGGACTACAGGCAATAAATCGGCTTTTTTCTTACTGAATGTAAACGCACTGACTGAGTCAAATGTTACTTCCTTAAAGTCCCACTCCGATCATATTTTGAGCTATTTTCTAAACATTCTCAGTGGTCTTCAAATTGATTGATCAAAATGGTTATGCCGTTTTTAGCCAAAATCACAAAACCCGTGCCGTTTTCTGGTACTTTGCTTCAGCAGAGCTGCAGTAACTCATTAGCAATTCGCCTCTGCGTTGTGGGCGGAGCCGTTGGCACGGAGAGGAGACCCCACCCCACCTCCCCATCTCCCCCCTCCCCCCATTGCTGAGAGCTCTGTGAAAAAATGAACAGACATGTATTACTATGACTACATCTTATAGTCCAGGGGTCAATACACATTCGGTGACACTATTTCATAATAAGTGACAGTCACATATTCAGTATTTGCAGCTCCAGCTGCGTCGTCAGAGTCACTTGTCTCTGACCAGCAATCATCATCAGAGGGCAAATCGTCCCCTTCTGAATCATGATCGGCAAAGCTCAGTGCACGTCCCTCATCCGTACTGTAAAGTCATCTGGGCATTTTGTTTTTGGTTATAAAAATCGCTATCTGTCTCTCTATCCGTCTCTATCACTTTTCTCTCCTCTCCCGCTCAGCAGCTGGTGTCGGGTTTCAAACCTTTTTTTCTCCGAATTTTTTCATAGAAACATACCCATAAATGACGCCAGTATTGAAGCTTTATGTAGTGGACATCTAGTAGTACAAAGCAGTAACATCACAAGGCAGTAGATTTAAAGAAAGGGGCTGTTTCATTCAGCAATGTATTGCAACCCGCTACAGCACATAGGGTTGATCCGCCATCGTCTTCTCTACTTAGAACCTGAGCGGGCGGGGCGGAGTGGAGTAGGAGCTTGTGGCTCCGCCCAGTGGAGTTACTACGTAACAACTCCAGTCTATTTTAGCCGGCATTTTAACGTCTGCTACTGATTCACAGCCATTTGAATGCAGAAATACAACTTTGAGCTTCATTTTCTCAAGATATGTCCTCTAGCATCAGAAAAATGCCACAAGAACATGTTAACACCTAGAAAAACGGCAAATTCAAATTAATCGATAAAATCGCTTTATCGCCCAGCCCTAACTCAAAGTTATGGATGGATTTTGATTAACTATTTAGGAAATGTCCACAATGCGACCAGGTACAAGTGATTACATTTTGGTGTTGATCTGACATGACGCACGTATCCATCCACCGACCAGCAGTGCTAACCTCCACTCCTCTCATGTGTCAGAGAGTTCACAAGCAGCTTTCCTCGCACAGCAGCCCCGCTATGGTTGGAGCATATGCACAGCAAATTAATCACACGTGAGAATCTCCCCACTCTGAGTGGTTTTCTAGTTATACATCTGTATTCAATCAAAGGTTTCACACATTCAGAGACTAAATCTTTTCCCCATTCTTTGTGGAAGAGTTCAAGCTTATCAAGATTGTTTGAAGAGCATCTGGGAACATTCATTTTTCAGCTTTGCAACAGATTTAGGTCTGGACTTTGACTAGGCCATTCTAACATTCATTTGCTGTGATGTATACCGCAATGCCTTGCTTTCTGGTCTTCCCAAACAGAGTATATCCGGTTTAGAGCTTCTACAAAATTCAGCAGCACGTGTCCTGACGAAGACCAGGAGGCGGGAGCACATTACACCGGTCTTAAAATCCCTGCATTGACTCCCCGAATGTTTTAGGATCAATTTTAAGATTGTTTTAATGGTTTTTAAGTGTCTTAATGGTCTTGGGCCTTCTTATCTTTAAGAACTGATTTTACCTTAAGAAACTTCGCAGTCTCTGCACTCCTCTTGCAACCGTCTCCTGGTCATCCCAAATGTCAGGACACACACTCGTGGTGAGGCGCTTTTCCAGTTTTATGGCCCTCACCTCATGAACACGCTGCCAGAGGACCTCAGGGCCGCAGAGAACGTTTATGTTTTTAAGAGCAGGCTCAAGACTCACCTTTTTAGCTGAGCTTTTAATTGATTTATTATTTATTAGTATCTGCTTAATTGCTTTGTATTTTTTACTTGATTCAATTTTATCAACGTTTTACACTAAATAATTCTAAGTTATATAAGTGTTCAAATTTTATCAGTGTTTTACCATTTAATCTCATCTACTCTTTATTTAAAAATGTTAGCTGTTATTTTAATCTTCCTTTCAGTGTTTCCTCTGTAGGAGCCCTCTGCCTCGGGAGTGGTGATTCAGCTGTGGCTGCCTTGATACTCTCCAGATGGAACTTGGGTGGAGGTGGGTTTCTCAGCCTTCCCTCCGCTGGGCGCCCTGGACCGGTGCCTTGGCTGTTGCTGTCGATCTGCTGCTGCCGATTTAGATGGCTCCCCTGATGGTGTTTCCTTACCTGGCTCATCTGTACTCAGCCCAATGTCCTTGTTTACTGTTGCTTTTAAGTGTGAGATGGGTTGGGAGGGGGTGGGGGGGTGGTACAACTGTGATCATATCTTTATTCTGGGGGGTTACGTGGGGTCATTTTAATCTGTAAAGCACTTTGAGATGCTATTTTTGTATGAAAAGAGCTTTATAAATAAAGTTTGATTTGATTCTATTACAGCACTGGCTATATATTTAGGGTCAATGACCTTCTAGAAAGCGAACCTCCTACGCTGTCTCAGGTCTTCAAGATGCTCTCACAGGTTGATTTTCAGGAATCTCCTGTGTTTAGCTCCATTCACTTTGCTATCTAGTTTACACAGACTCCCCAGACTTGTTGTTCAAAAAAAGCATCCCCACAAAATGATGATGCTGGGTTCAGGGTTGGTGTGCAGTGTTTGTTTTCCACCACAGATAGTGTTTTGTAAGTAGGTCAAAAAGAAGCATTTTGGTCTCCTCCTGAGCAGAGCATCTTCTGTTGGTCTCTGTGTTCCTTACATGGTTTACTGCAAACTGCTACTTCCTTATTGGTTTCTTTCAACGATGCCTTTCTTCCATAAGATTTACCTCCAGAGTTACCATGTTACCAGACCTGTCTGACAGATTTGTCTGTCTTCTTAAAGCCGTTCGTTCTCTAACAAACTTCTGAGGCCTTCAGAGAACGGCTGAATTTGTACTGTGATTAAATCACACACAGAAACACTCTTTCGAATAATTAGGTGACTTCTGGACTTTCTTCAGTGTTAGGGTTGTAAAAACCTTAGAAAACCATTCTTAATGCTCTTCACAATTCTGAACTACCTTTTGTTGATTAAGCACATAAAATCCAGAGGAATTACATTTAAATATGCATTGTTTGTTTTAATGTGAGTTCAAGGAGTAGGAATATTTTGCAAGGCACTGTATATAATTAGATTGGTTTGTCTGAGCCTAGAGTTGTTTATTTTTTTTAATTTATTTTAAAAAGGGCTAATATAGCCAAGGCTTCACAATTTTAAATAAAATATAAATGTCTGTATAAAAGCAACATTGTAGTCAAAAATCACTTCTATGGGGATAGACTGTGTGTCACCCTGGAAGTAGAAAACATACCGCATGGTAGCCATTTTTCAAACCTGCAACCTCACAATATTATGAATAACCACATATTCACACCATGGAATCAGAAGGATGAAAAAAGACAGACTGATACTTACAAGTCAGAGAGAGAAGATGGAGCAAAGAGACAAAAGATTTTTGGCCCAGCAAAGAAATTAAAGTAATCTCTACTTACACCAGTGGTAACTTTTTCCAGTGAGTTGACTACAGATGGACTCTGGTACATTTACTATCTGGGAACAGCAAGATATTTAGGTTGAGTTTAATCACAACTTCAGCACATTAAACAAGGCATTTTCATTTTTATTTTTTTTTAACACAACAAATCAAATTTAAACATTGATTCAGGAAGAAGATATATATTATACCTTTTAACCAGAGAAGAATAATCACTTTAACTTGCCATTTTGAAAAAAACAAAACAGTATTAGATTATCTGTGAGTGCCACAAATATGTGAGCTTTTCCTTTCAGTGTCTGTAGCGCCGACATTCACCAATATCATTCACAGCCGATGTTTCTCCAACCCATTCTGGCACATTTAGGAATGTATTCAACTTATAACAGCTCTCACTACAGGTCTATTAACAACATTTCTGATGAATTGGGTTTAAATCTTGAGGTTGATCAATTGAAAATAAATGTCCTTTTTTTCATTTGAATATCTTTTGTATGGGTCCCAGAAAGGTGTGGCTTCTATCTCCACCAGTTAATGAGTGAGAGGTGGGTTAAGATGGATGAATGACCCAGACGTTACTGCAAGTAGGGAAGTAAAAAAAATATAGACACACCGATATATCACAATATTTTATTTCCCGATATTTTGTCGATATACTTCTTTTTTTTAGATTTGAATGGAACCATTATTGATGACAGTAATTCTCGTAGTAAATATAAAAGTATGACTGGCAGTTGGTGGCTGTTTTCACCTTCTCTGTTCCAGTGGATCAATGAGATCTAGTAATAAAACTGGATGTGTTAAAGTATGAAACAGGTTTAAAATTATGTGACAGTCTTTCTACAGTTAAATTCAGTTTTAAAAATCCCAATATATCTTACTCATAATATCGCAATATATCATATCGTATCGTCGCTCCTGTATCGCGATACATATTGTATCGCCAGATTTTTACCAATACACATCCCTAACTGCAAGGCATTGCGGCCAAGATGATCATCGAAGTGCCATACCATGATACTACCCCCACCAAATTTAACTGGAAGATTAAAAGTTATTGAGCTACAATTTACTATTTTACTCTCTCATAGGAAATAAAAGATTTATAATTGTATGGTTCTCCACAAAACATGTTGTCCATTAGACTTTAGGCCTTAAAAAAGTGAGCTGTTAAGCATTCACCTGACCTGACCTTTGCCTTAGTATTGACCTTCTACGGTTTACCCCATCCTACTCTCAGTGATCTTTGCTGGTCAGAGACTTTAGGAAGGTTAACAATTGTTAGAAATTTCATCCTGTTTTTTTAAGCCAAAACTGCACATTAGTGGAACCTAAACTTTAGACATCTATATTTTCCTGACCTTGTTCATTATATAAGAAATGCAGAAACTAAATTTGAAAACACCCCTGAAACCAGAATGTGCTCTTAAGGACTTATTGGTTCTGTATTTGACCTTCACAGACTTTTGCCACTCACAGATATTTTGTATAAAACCAAATACATACTCATGATTTTTTTATTTTCTTATCTTCTTTATCCACTTTAAGAACTCTTGTTAGAATCTAATACCATTTTAGGATATATTTGGTCCTCAAGTATAACTAAAAACAACAACAACAGAATAACCTGCACTCTAAAGAAGTAAAAATACCTTCATCTCTCCTCTTCCCTCCTCTTCCTCCACTTTGGCAGCCAGTGACTGAAGCTGAAAGTCATCTTCAGTAACTCCCCCCAAAGCTTCTATTTGCTCTGGATAAATTTCCATCTACACAATCAAATGTTTATTTTAACGACAGGAATAAAAATTAAACATGTAATCATGGATAAATGAGGCATGTTTGAGTATAAAGCAAACTTACCAGATAGTTAACTATATGGGACGAGCTGGTTAGGTGATCAATCATGTCCTTTTTGGTGGATCTTATGCGACAGCAGTGGCATAAGAAACAATATGAGCAGCCATCTTCACTTTTAAACTCAACCACACGGACAAGACCTGGAGCAAACATAGACTGGAGTTATTTTTACCTTACTAGTTTAACATTTTAGGTAAAGAAAACATTCCCCTTTGTAAATATATACATGGAAAAATCCTTCACATCACATATATACAAAAAAAGACTGTGTTCACATTGAAGTTTATTTTAGTTTTGTTATTTGGGTTGGGAAATGATAATTGGCCAATTCAGTGTGCTAAGGTGATGACCGAAGTGGGATGAGGTATGTGAATGAAAGAAAGCAACATTCCTTAATACTCCAGTTTAAATACATTTATCATGGGCACGAATATTAATAATCTACACCTCGACTGTATGCATTTCAGGATTAGTAAAACTCTTAAATGAGCAAATTTTCTAGTACAAACCTGGCTTTTAAACACAGTCTACAAGCTTTGTATGAGATGGCTTTGGAGAGACCATTCGGTAAGCTTAATGTAAGCCTTTCTAAATCTATTTTTATGTTTAGGATCATTAATCTGTTGCAACACCCAGTTTTGTCCTAGTTTCAACTATGTGAAGCAAACTATCACCTTCAGATGAAAGGAAGTTGGTCAAAAATTTTAGGGAGCAACTCAGGAACCACCGTGAAGCGAAGATGGTGCAACACCAGTGGCCCTGTGCACCGTGACAAACATGTTTAACAACAGCATGGACTGAGAGGGCCCAGACCAAGATAGAAACCTCAGCTCCAACATGAACAGATTCAAGTTTGAGTGAAATTCACACTAAATGTTTTAAACTAGTCCAAGAGGACAAATGTTGGGGTCAGAAAAGACAAGAAATGGGCTCTACCAGCTGTCAAACTTTGTGATGGCCGCATCATGCTGAGGGTCTGTATTGCTTTCAGTTGAGTGGAGGATGAAATAATGAGGAAGGAAGATCATCACATTTTTCAACTTCAGCTCAAATCTAGACACTTGAACATCCAAACTGGTTTTAGAGTCAAGAAGCTCAAGCAAAGCAATTTTAATAAACTCTACTAATAGAGTTCAAATGTCTAAATAGAACTACACAAGGGCCTTAATGATTGCTACAACAAGCACGTAGCTTTTGCTACAAGGACATGTGAAATGCCAGGGAAATAACCAGAAGGGAATGTATATAAAAAGTAAGCATTTTATTAGAATTTTAACCATCTGTAGGTAAAAGAACATTTATTATGGATTCTTATTCTCAACCCATTTCAGTGGTTATAGTCATGTGTAATTAATTACTTGCTAAGTCATTTTTCCCATTTGCATAACTAAACATTGTCCTAAACTACTTTGTAGTGACAGCTAATCTGTGCTTACCAATTAGAGGCTTGGCTCCCGGGAAGTCATCCAGAAGTCCATCGCTGTTCTGCAATACCACAGAGGGCTCAGCCATCTGGACATTATCCAACTGTGGTGCTGATGTGTTTTTTAAGGGTGCCTTTAACTCAGTTTGTGAGATTTGAAATTGTTTCACGTCAGCCCTGTCAAATGTCTCTGGACCTCCCCATTGGTTGTGTGCAGGCAAAACAATCCTCTGCGAGACGACGGGATAATGCAAAGGTTGCGATCCTGGCGAGCTGTCCATCTCGGCCTGCTTTTGTTTCAAGGTCTTCACCAGAGTTACTGCTGTGGTGTTGAGGAGAGAAGGATATCCCAGTGAAAATAAATATACATGTACAAGAATAATATACAAGTGCAGAAAAATTTAACTAACCGTGATATTCACTCTGTGTTCCCATTATCTGGTAAAGCTCATCCTGAACTTCAAACAACTTTATATAAAAGGCACAAGAAGATATGAACACATAAAAAAACATCTGTATGTAGCTAAAAGGTAAAATAAATAGTGCAAAACCGCATACTTGGACATGTCCTGGTCCCTCGTTTTTCTCCAACACTTTAGCCAACTCCATCAGAGGCCAAGCCAGCTTAGACAGGTCAGGGCTCCCCAGCCATGTTGACACTAAGTGGGGATGGCAGGTTTTCTGATGTGCAGGACAAAAAAATGTTAAACAACAAATCAGAGCAGATCAGAAATAAGCAACAGTGTCTTTTCTTCTGCAGAACTTACAATGTAGTTGAATCTGTGGTGACTCCCCATGATGTGGTTCCGCATGTCAGCTTTAGTGAGTCTGCACGCACACACATCGCACAGGTACAATGTCTCTCTGGTCTGTGAACTCACATTCACACACTCTATAATCGTGCCCAGGCCTAAGTAGGCACAAAACAGCAGGATTAGGGAATACAAAGCAAGAAAAGATCATATTTAAACTAACTACGATTTGTTGCTACAGACCAATAATGGGTTGCAATCTGGTTTTGTTGTTCAGATACGCCTTTAGAGAATTCAGCAGCTGGCTTTTGCCTAAAAACATCAAATAAACATATTTTAACAAAAAAGTTTTGCAGCGCAACTCATGTATAGCATATAGCAGGGGTTCTTAACCTTTTTGATATCGGGGCCCAAATTTTAAAATACAAAGTGGGCCAGGGCCCATTCAAATATTAGCACTGTATTGGTTCATTGATCTCACCCGTGGTTTGATTTGTATTAAATAATTTAACAAAATTCACTTGCAGTTTATCAGTTCATTATTCATGTGTATGTAAACCTGCACACAAGATGCCAAACACAGAATTCATGGGACAAATCAGTCTGCATCAAGAACAATTTTATTTGAAAAATTTTACTTACAAAAAAAAAATAGATAAAGTATATCAATAAAAATAAAAACAAACAATGTGTTTCTAAAATATTTTTCAAATTAAATAATTTGTAAATGAAAATTGAAACAAAGTGCAAATTGAAATAAAGTGCAAAATAATTTGAATATTGTTTCAGCAGTCAACTTTTTTGCATGGTAGAACGTGAAGTTGCTCTTCGTATCTGTAATAAATGAACAATAACAGTCACAACAGTCCAATTTGGACAAGCTACAATTCTGTTTATGTTCCCCTCTTAATGAGACACTTGGGCCTGCTTCACAGACATGATCAGATCCAGCCTGGGTGGAATGGGGGAAAGACTTTCCCACAAGCGATGGATGTTTGGTTTCTAGATGCTGCTTTAGTTTCGAAGGCTTCAGTGCTTCATTGGATAGCATTAGCCCACACTCCACACACTGGGCTCTCGGCTCTGCCTCGTCACCTCCATTCACAAATCCATACTTAATGAAGTCAGGATTGTATTTGCGGCAAAATCTTGACTTTTGTGCCGGGCTGGCGCGACTTTGGTCTCCACTTTTCCGCTTTAAAAACTGCTCCATATTAACTTTTCCATAACAGGCTACGGATGACTGAGTGTCTTCTTCTGCTTATTGGCGCGTGATACTCAACAACTAACAGAGGCATTACTGCCACTAGTGGTGTAATGGTGTATTAAAGCTGTCTTACAACAGTGGTCATTCTGCTGTCTTCAATTGATAACTTGTTCGGTCCCGCGGCCCTCCCGGCCCACAGGTAAAAAACGTACTTTTTTTGCGGCCCTCCAGGTGGCGCTCGCGGCCCAGGTGTGGGCCGCGGCCCTATGGTTAAGAATAGGTGGCATATAGGTATCTGTCCTCTTATAGATTTCTTCTGCTTGTGCCTTTCTGTCACATTTAAAATCATCAAATTCATTTTAATAAGTAAGAAAATCTTAGTAAATATGTTTTAATGATTTTATTTAATAAGAGGAAAAAAAGCTATCCAAACTAACCTGACCCTATGTGAAAAAGTAACTGACCCCATCTCTAATAGCGGGACTGCAATCAAGTGTCTGTAACTGGCTATGAGTGTTACAATTTTGACCCACTCTGGTTTAAATTCAGCCACCGTGAAGATTTTTCAAGCAAAAACAGGATTTTTAAGGTTATAATACAGCATCTAAGTGGGATTTTAGTACGGAATTTGACTAAGCCGCTCAGAAAACCTTAATTTTGTCTGCAAGAGATCCGAATGAATGCTTCCATCTTATACCACAAGCAATCTCCGTCATGAAACAGCAAAGCAGCCCCAGACCATCACACTGACACCACTGCGTTTTACTGTGGGTATAATGTGCTTTTTCTGAAATTTACCTTTCTGTCCATATGGGAGGTATGGCCGAGTTGGTATCCATAGCTTTTTTCACTAAAATTAAATCAACAGCTGATAACATCTTTTTTTATATTTAAACTGATCATATCTTTCTGATATTAAAATCTATTTTATGATGTGAAAAATTTAGTGTGACAAAAAACAAAACAGAAGAAACCTGTTTAACACAAATGTGGATGGTGCAGCATGTCTTTCTGAACCCTACCTGGATCCATCCTGCAAGTGGAAGGAAACACCACCTGTAGACAGAAAATTTAAGGAAATTAGTACCTTTTTTTTGGTAAATACTTGCGTTTTAGCCCAAAAGATTTAACAACAAATCCACAACATGCATTACTTACCATATCAAATGCAACAGAAAATGCACATATAAATCAAAATATTTATCTTGATTGAAGGGAATGAAGGAAAACTTTACTGCAAGTTAATGGAGTCCGTATAAACTTATATTGTAAATGAAAGTGTCGGATAATTCTGCTGCAGTCCAACTCATGCAGAGACAGGAACAGAAGACGCAGAGATTATATTCAGTTTAACATGTCTGTACTGAAATATTTCTAGAGTAAATTTATAGATTAAACCCAGCAGTCAGCTTCCGTCCATCGACTGAAGCGCTCAGCTACAGATAGTTACACTTATTGGGAGACATGTCCCTGAATAAACAATGCACGTGTACCCACATTTTCCCACAACTCTCTTCTGGGAACTTCAATATGGGTTTCTACTGAAGGTATTTTGTTTTCTAAATAGTCTAAACTAAGCACAAACTAATTAAACATAAGCAGGTCTGTTATTAAAGTCCATCAATAAAACTAAGCAGGCATAAAATCACTATAGTTAGCATAAATTAGTAAATGATAAACAATTAAACAGAGATAATAAAAGAATAATCTAACAAAGTTGTTAGAGACTGCAAAGCACACGAGTAGAAACTAGTACTGACTTTGAAGGCCTGACTACGACCACATGCCGTTTTTTAAAGAATTTTATTAGAAGAAAAATAACTTTTTGAAAACCATGTATCCCGTTTTCATCCTCTTTACACTTATGGAGTACTTTGGGCTCTCATACACAATCACATAATCCCAAAAAACACTACATGTGACATTTCAAAAAAGCTGAAGGAATATGAATACTTTTGCGAGGCACTGTGTACATTCAAATTTAGTGACAGCAAATAAAAAAGTCTAAAAGTTAAAGTGGAGTAAACCATAATAAGTAAAACAAATGTGAGAAAGCTTTTGCATCTTTTCTAGTATAGGATACATAAATGGCTTCCTAATAGTTGGGCTGAAATATTGTTTGATTAGGAAGAAATTTGATTAATGTCTTCAGATCCACAATATTTGAACGTCTGTGAAAGCTTGTCAGAATTCGGGTCTCTTTTGTTTCAAATATAACCACCAGATGGTGCAGCAGTTTCAAACTTCAACAACTGAAAACTGAAGAATCCCTCAAGGAAAATGCTAAATTATTTTGATTTGCTTTCGGGGAAAACATTCTGAAACAGTTTTTAAAAACAAAACTTACAGTTTCTGGTTTAAAATTGTTTTCACCTACCGTCATTTAAAGTCGATGTTTTACGGTGGAATGCAGACGAGCGACTCTCACAGAAACGATTTTTGTGGGCGAGGAGGAAACAACCAGTGTTCTTGGTATTTACTAAAGTTTAGCCAAACTAAGATAATAAATATTCACTAAAAATATCGGGTATAAGTTACAACACTTCTACCAGTCCATACAGCTGAATTTGACTGAATCTCCCCCGGATATCCGTCACTGTGAACACGCTAAGTTCACCGACCGTGTAAAAAAATAGCTTTACAGGAAACAAAGTCACATTCAACAACAGTAGGGGGGAAAAAACATTCCATGGGGAAAGTGAAGAACAGTTTCAACCAGGTGGTAGTAACTATGTTGACCAGCCATTTTCAGCGTGGGCAACCTAACCGTCCAGGTGTGTGTGCGGCGTGTAACACCCAACTAACCCGACACAGTTCTCCAGACATTTCTACGAGTTCAGCTCATTGTAAACAGCTGGTTAAACCTACCTACTCTCACTCGGAGCCGCAGCTGTCGTTTGTAACGCAGCTTCTTGTTGTGTCGGAAGCTCGAAGAACGGGAAGTAACGTTAACAATGACGCACCAAATGCGTGCCCTGAAAGTTTAGCAACAGAAATGCTGCGTGTAGCACCACAAGTTGTCGTGCGGAACGCTCCCGTCAGGCCAGCCCACACATACACACACACACAAGTCCGTATTGCTACCCATATTAGGACTTTATATTGACTTCCATTCATTTTAATAGCTACATTTATGCCTAACCCAAACCTTAACCAAAACATAATTCACACCATACCTCTAAACCTTACCCCTAACCCTAAAAAAGGGGGTCCACCATATTAAGACCAGGTTTTGGTCCCTATAAGGTCCATCGGTCTTCAGAAGGTTAGCGAACATGCCAGAGAAGGTCCTAGATAGGATAGCTATACAAGGTGTGACAGGCGTATGTGGCCCCATGCAAATGTTTTTAAATATAGATGCAATGACAAATGCAAGTTTTAACAGTTTTTTCCTAGAATAATTGCATTGAATTTCCACAACAGAATGACGCTGAAAGTACTTGTAACATATTTAATCTATTTGTCTTGTCATTACTTTCAGAATTTGCTCCACAAATATCGAGACCCTACAGAAGACAATGTATTTATCCTCTCTTTGCAGAACTAAAATCTTCAAAAAGAAGAAAAAGAACCTTAAAATCACTTCTTTAATAACACTTTCTCTTTTAGTGGACATTCATAAAAAATTATAGGTTGTCTTTTCTCAAAACTGGTCATGTAACATTTGCGGCTCTAAATGGTTTGAGTAGCCTACTTGGCTGGTTTGAGTCTTACCTAAATAACAGGGACTTCTTTGTTTCAATAGGAGACTTTTCATCAGAATGAACAGAAATCACATGTGGGATGCCCCAGGGCTCCATCCTGGGGCTCCTCTTATTTAATATCTACATGCTACCACTAGCCCCGATTATAACAACCAATAAGATTAGCTACCATAACTATGCAGATGATACTCAGCTCTACATTACCCGGTGACTTTGAACCCATCCAAACCCCAAGTAAATGCTTGGAGCAACTCAGTGGATGGATGTGCCAGAACTTTCTCAAGCTGAACAGGAACAAAAGTAATTATTTTTGGATCTAAAGAGGAACGATCAAGAGTCAGCACACAGCTTCAGTTAATACAGCTAGAAACTACTGATCAGGCCCAAAATCTATGTGTAGTAATGGACTCAGACCTGAACCTCCAGGGTCACATAAAGACAATAACAACCCAGATAGCAGAAGATGTTATGTGATAGAAGGCCGACCTTAAAGTCAGCCTTCTATCACCTGAAGAACATTTCTAGGATTAAAGGACTGATGTCACAACAGGACCTCGAGAAACTCATCCATGTTATTTTATTTTTATTTGAAAAGAAAAAAAAAGTCATTTTTTGTCATCATAAATGGATAGGCAGAAGTTTATATATCAGGTTTTCTTTTGTGCTTAAATTACTGGTGGTAAACAGAAATGAAAATCTGTCCCCCTTTTTTAACATATTCCTAGCACCTAATTCTGTGACAGTTGTATACTTTGACTCTAGGGGGTGCTGTTTTTATGTAAACCTCAAAGTTGTTTTTGTTGCCACAAATATAGCTGAAAAACATATAAAGTTAACATGTAGACATAGTAGAGGTGGGTAGCTAAAAATTTACTCAAGAGATGCATTTGTTCAATACATTTTTACTCAAACAGAAGTAAAAATTTGTCATCCAAAGATATTACTCAAGTAAAAGCAGTATTAGGGAAAAGGGCTGATTATCAAACCCGCTTTTATTTGGGAAAATGATATAGGCTAATCATACAGAAAAATATGTAATTAGAAGAGACAAATATTATAAAATTAATTTTTTTACAAAATATAGTTTCAAATTTCATTTATAGAACACTGAACTGGCAGCTCTAAGAACAGCTAACTTTAAACAAAGAGTTGAGTCATTTCTTCAGTTTATTTCTGCATGCAAGAGAGACTGATCGACATAGTAACATCCTGGCCTGTGTCTGACCACCAGAAACACAGCCCTGTTTTATACACAGTAACACCCCACCTTCCACAATAGATGCTATTTCTTTCAAATTCAAAAATGCTTTATTGATCCCAGAGGAAAATTAAGTGTTGTAGGTCATACAATTAATTCTTTAAGGAGTTGTTGTAGATCATGATGGCTGGTGTCCAAGATGATCTTGCCAAAATTGAAGATAAATAAATAAATGTGGAAATAAATACATAAATACATGTGTAAATAAATAAATGGGTGAATTAAGTTGGAAATAAATATGAGAAATTAAAATAGAAAATAAATGTGTGGGGATTAAAAAAAAAACACTTAAGTATTTATTTATCATTTTGGCAGGTTCAGTCCTCCATATAACCCACCTAAACCAGTAACCTTAACTGCCCCTCTCCTCTAGATAAACTCTTCAGTAGTGTTTTCTCCACTCAAACCACACGTCTCAATTCAAGCAAGCATGCTAAAAACTTTTCTTGTTTCTATCACAAGCAGTTTAGATATAGTCAAGTATGGAGTCAATACTTAAAAGTAAAATATTTATGCAAGTGTTACGTCCCTGGCACCAGGTGTAACGCCAAAGAAGAACCACACTGAGAAAAAAAACTATTAACACTTTTAACAGTAAGTGTCAGTAGAAGCAAAGGTCTATTTCACAATTTGAGGCAAACCAACAATCACAGAAGAACTCACACAGGGAAGCTTTAAGCTTCAGGGTCTCCAAGGCCAAAAAAACAACCCCCCCTCTAACCTAGCAAATAAAATACAACTATACCCAATGAGCTCCCCGTCTATCCACAAAACAGGGAAGACGGAAATGGCAGAGAACCCCTACCGGCTTCCACTGTGGACAACAGAAAAACACATGCTTTTTAGTTAGTGATGTTACGATGTGTGCCGAGGCTACGAAGCGTGTGTCGAGCAGTGAAGGGAGCATTTCCACAAAGCGCGTATCGAGGCCTGCTTCATTTAGGGGAGGAGCCGAAAGCGATGACGTCTGAAGCCCCGCTGTACCACGTGACTGCTTCAGGAAGTGGTTCAGAGTTTGCGGAGTGGTTTGACAGCAATATAATCCCCTCAGGCTCCATTCAACATGTGGGTTTGTGTAGGAGAGTTGCAGCCAGTTTGGGGTTTGGATAGGAGAGTTTGGTTGGCGTTTATATAGTTTGGAGAGTATAGAGACAGATAGTTTGAAGATTCAGGAGAGTGAGGAGAGAAAGACAAGATTTAGGTAGGGTGACCAACCGTCCTGTGTTCCCCGGACATGTCCACTTTTCACGTCCCGTCCGGGGCGTCCGAGGGGATTTCATAGATTGATGAAAATGTCCGGATTTTCATCGTTTTTAAGGGGACTAATAAGCATACTTAAATTGACTGGTGCGATGCATGCAATACGACACATTTCCTCTCATCTATCGTTTAGATGCTTTAGTGGATGGTTCTGAACCGTTTCAGACATAAGACAGCGGGCTGTGATGCGCTGCACCACTTCGCCCTTCACCGTGCTGCGACTGTTTACAAGATATTAAAGCGCAAATGTAGCTTTACAGACAAACAGAGCTGGCATATGTGATTCTGTGTGTGACAAAAGTGGCAAAGATCTAGTAGGTCCACATGGAAACGAAATCTATAATAATTCATCTATAAAGTGATTGAGGAGGATGAAGATAAAATCTAAAAAATGGAGCAGGCATTATTGTGTTTTTGAGACTGCTGCTTTTTAATTTTATTACATTGAAAAGAAAATAATAGCCTACCTGTTTTCTCAGAATGTTATTTCAGATTTTTGTTACATTTTTGTCCAGTAAAGCAAACTATTACCGTTTCTGGTACATTTTCTAATTCGGAAGAGTAATTATTTCTATTATTCATTAATTTCTAGAGATTTTTAAGTCATTTTTGCACTCGTGAAAGCCTATCAGAAGTTTGTTATTAAACTGTTCATTCTAACCACATGGAGAATGCATTCTTTAAATATGTTAAAATCAAAAGCCTGGTCACAGTCATGACAGTGTTTCAGGACTGTGCCAAGTGTCCTCTTTTTTAGAGACAGATGAGATAAGTGAGAGGAAGAGGAGGATTCCCCCTGTTTGGGAGCCAAATATTAGCAGGCTGGAACCCCCCTGGAATATTGGGAAAAGCAAAAATTGCTGTACCCCAATTTATATAGTAGCACCTGTGTTTTTGTGTACGCCGGCATCTTCTGTGCCTTGTGAAAGAGTGTTTTCAAAGGCTGGTGAGGTGGTGTCAAGAAGGAATCGCTTAAAACCTTAAACTGTTGAGAAACGGCTATTTTTGAATATAAATGTTTTTCCCTGTTTTGTATATCATTGCCCAAGTTACACAATCATTTTAAGTGCCCTCTTCCTAGTTACACAAGCATTTCCACTTTCCTTTGCCTGCTTAATGCCCATGCCTTTTGCCTCAAGTGAGAGAAAAACATTATTACACAACCTGCCATAACATATGATACTACCGTTTGGGGATAATTAACAGACAGAATACATTCAAAAAATATTTTTATTGTTCACATTTGTACTATTTGATGTAGAGAAATAATTTTTTTGGAACTCATAGTCATTCCCAAGAACCATAGCAGACTTACAACTTTAATGCATCACACATTAAGTGGCTAAGAGCTACAGCTGCCTGTGATTATGTACCTGGCCAGTAGGGGGGTTTGTGTTCACATGAAGCCCCGTGAGCAGAACCATTTCTTGAACCAATTGGCTGAAGTGGTTCAATGTCCCATGGGGCTTCATCTCGCCATCACTAGTAAACTGCAAAAAGTAAAAATAAAAAAAATTGGAAAGTAATTATAGGGTGACATCAGGTAAATTGGGCCACTTTTTGGTAAATCACTTGGTAAACTGCAAAAAAAGCAACAACAAAAAAAAAGCACAGAGACTGAATTGTGTTTTTGTTAATATGGTTTGTTTTCAACATGTATATGTTGACTTAATTTAATAATTTTTTGTGTTGGTGCTATAACATTTGAAAAAACGTTTATTGTTTAATAAAATAAACCATTAAAATTCAATTACAAAGGTGGCTGTTTTAGCCAAAATGGGTGGCTCAGTATTTACAACCCATTAAGGTAAAGCCACCCATAAAAAAATGTTTTATTTAAATAAAATTAGCTAAACAAAGAAAATGCTCGCTACCATTGCATTGGAAATGACATCAGTTGTTGCACATTTTTTAAATGAGCAGTGTTCAGGTAAAGTGGGCCATCCCTTTGGGTCAAATGAGCCACTCATCAGCTAAAACGAGCCGTTTAAAATGCAAAGAAAACCAGTCATTTCTGATAAAATAATTCAACAAATCAATCAAATTTAATTTGAACTCATTTTAACAAACATAACACATTCAGCTGCTGATCTAATAATTCATGAACTACAAGAGATTAAAAAACTACAAATATTAGAACATTTTCATATCTGTACATTCTAACTTCAAATCAACAGCTCTTTGAAGGCAGTATTTACAGAAGAATCCATCGTCAACACAGATCCCATTTTCCTCTCCACAAGTCTCATGGAACCAGTTGTTGCTGTTCCCACAGCTGATCCTCTCCTCAGTGGCCTTTGGTCCACCTTCATCTCCATATCCGGTTAACGTGCTTTGCAGGGAATGTAGTCAATCTTTCCTCCTTTGCTTTTCCTGGTCTATTCCTTCTTTTTAGGTTCTTTGGCCTTGGTGGAAACGTAGTCCACGTGTTCATCACTTGTGCGAACAAATGATGGAGGCTTAGCCCTCTTCCTGACAGTTCTCAAGTCGTTTTGGCATGCTTGTACTCTTCATTCTCTCCTCTACCCATTGGTTGTATTTTCCCCTTTCCTTATTTTTATTTCTGCTCCTCTTCTGGCTAAACAAAGAAAATGCTCTCTACCCATTGGAAACAATCACAATATGTATTATAAAAATTTTTTTTAACCTAATTTCCAACAAAGATATGTCTGCCAGAGCACTTACCTCTGTTCTTTTTACAAAGCTGGATGTGAAGCATTGCCCCACCCCCTACAGCAACTATATACCAATCAAAACAAGTCTTTTTTCAAGAACACTCCTGCCAACAATTTGAAATCCTTTGCAGCCATTGTCTGTACAAATTTAAAAGGTTGAGGCTCAAACCTTAAGTGGCTCATTTTACCTGATGTCACCCTAGCCCGGTGGTTTGCATTAGGATATTTATTTTGTGTTTTGTATCAGTAAGTTACATTAATCCTACTTTGCAGACTTAATTCTGAAATACTAGTTTAGATTAAACACCAGACTGTCAGCCAATAAAACCGAGGATTCCGTTTCAGTACAACTCCTCTCTGATTGGTTCGTGTTAGATATTTGATACTACCAACATCAGAAAAGGATCAATCTTAATCACTAAAACCATTCATGTATACCATTGAAAATCATGGTATTAAATAAAACCATAAATTCAGTCATGTTTTATTAATCTCCATCATTCAACAAGTTATCAATGTTCATCAACCATTTAACTATACTTAACAAATCATGTAAAAAATGTTTTAACTGACAATCAAAATAAGAGGATTATAAATACCAGGGGCTTATTGATGGCTACAAAATGTGCCTCGTTTCTCTGTAACTAGCTATTGGGATATTAATCTTAATATCAAGGGTGATCCATGTATATGTTTGAGCCTGTATGTATAATTTAGACCTGGGTTGTTTGGAGAAAATCTATAATTCATTTACCTTTTTGAACCTAACCTGTATTTGTAGTCCGTTAGATGTGCTAATTCACAAAAGTTATTTTGTAAATAATGTAGACAAAGCATGCCTTTTATTATACCATTAATGGAAAAGTATAAAAAAAACATTTTACATTGAACAGATACAACAATCTAACAAGAAATTAGCCCATTTGTTTTACATTTAGAAAAATTACATTTTAATATAGAAATAACAAAAAACTGACCGGAGCTGGCTTAATACTATTTTCAACTTCGTAAAACTCTTCATAATGAGCTCACTTAATCATATTAAAGTTGTATATGTGACCTTTGAAACCGGTTAGAAAATAAACATCTTTAGGTTTAAAACGAGATGAACACTGACTCCACAATCTGAAATCATTTACTTCAAACAGAACTCTGCATTTCTCAAAAAAAAAAAAACAGACTTTAGCTGGAAAGATTGTTCAGCATTAAAAAAAATTAAGAACAGAAATGGATACAGTCATTGGTCACTTTCTGGCCTCTGCATCATGTAGTACTGCTGCATATCTACATTCCTCCAACCTAGAGGCATCTGTGCGGTTAAACTGTATCCAAATGAATGCAGGCTGACGGGGTTCGCTGGCTGCTGTGGGGAAGTCTGGCCTGGATAGATACACTGCTGATAAATGCTTAAAGTATTGAGGGGGAAGTGGCTCTGTGCTGGAGCAAAACCTGGATGTGCACTTGGGAGATAAGCAGCCGGGGTGTATGGGCTGACGCCTCCTGATGCTTCCACGTCGTCGGTAGGGCTCAGCCTTGGATCAGAGTGGCAACTGAGTTGTTGGTGTCGGTTCACATTAATGGGAGTCTGGCCTTTACAGGTCTGCTTAATGTAGTTTGACCTAGGAGTTATGATTGTGTTAACGGGCAGTTGAGTAATCCCAGTCTCATTGGGCTCTGGGTTTTTAATTCTACAGACGTCCTGAGGAACGTTGATTTCTAACCTTTGTAGGTCTCTGAGATCAGCAGTGGGAACTATAGCATTGTCTTTAGATACACTGAGTGGATAGTTGACTTTAATTAACTCTCTACTTTCAGTAATATTTGAAGCTGATGGACTATGATTAGTCCCTTTCAACATGGAGATTAGGTTAGAAACAATTTTCCAGTCATTTGGACCCATACAAGCGTTTTTCTCTTTGACAGGGTTAACTGAAGAGGATGCTGAAGCTGCCAGGAAGCTGGATTCACTCTCAAATGTTTTTGGTGCTTCTATACATTTGGCTGGCAGGGGTTCCTGCAATGAGGTGCGGGTTTTAAAGAAGTTTTCCATCATCGAAGCAGCTGCTCTCTCTTTAGTTAGAGGGAGCTCATCTCTGATGGACACCTGCAGGTTGGGACTGACTGCAGATGTTGATTCTGACAACTGCACCAGATCAGAGCTTGGAAGTTGAGGCACTGCTGGTGTAAACTGTGGCTGGTGTGAAGGAACACTCCATGTCTGCTGATTGAGACTTGCAGAGCTTGAAGAAACCAGATCAGCTACTGAGTTAGAAGAGTTCACATCAGGAGGACTTGACTTTCGTCTAAGCTGAGAGACAGCCGGTTTGTATTTTGGCTGCAGAGGACGACCACTACATGTCTCCTGACTGGGATTTAGAGAACTCAAAGGAACAACAGCACTAGCTTTTGAGTAAGGAGCATTCAGCTCTAGAGGGCCAGGGGTTCCTTCGATCTGCGAGACAGACAATTTGTCGTGTAGCTGCAGAGAATTACGGCATGGCTCTTGACTGGGATCTACACAAACAGTAGAGCTTACAGGAACAACAGGATAAACGTTTGAGCTAGAAGATTTCACTTCTAAAGGACTTTGGTTTTGTTTGAGCTGCAAGATGGCCGTTTTGAATTCTGGCTGCTGAGCTGGACTACTGCAGACTTCTCGATGGGAAACATGTTGACCGACAATTGGGTCTGGAAAGACCGCATGGTCAGTCTTCGAAGAGGAAGACTTCATCGCCGTCCTTGAAGTTCTTTCATCCAAACAGTCAACCAGGGATGCCTCTTTAGAATGTGCTTTTTCTGTATTCTGGCCAGCTTTAAAAAAAAAAAAAAGGATATAATACAAGAAATCAGTGAATACAAGATAAATAAAAGAAATGGAATAATTTCTTAACATTTGCAACTTTTTTGTTATGATCAAGGTTGTTAAGGTTTTCAAATCTACACTTGTGGTAAGTGTAGACTAATCATTCTGCCAAAATGTGTACACTTTCCTAATGATTATTGTAAACTGTCGAAAAATGTAATGTGAAAATTTTAATCCTAAAGATGCAGTTTATAAACGTCTAATAGATAAGCATCATACATTGATTGTTAATAGTGTATTTAATATGAAGCTATAAATTGAAACGTCAGCTTTTACTAAAAAGAAAGATGGTTTAAATATTCTTACCGATTTTACTTCCCTGGTTTTTCTCGGGTACTTGAGCTGACGGGCTCTCTATAGAATGATACTCCTGTATGCTCCGAGAATCTGCAGTCTGTTCGCCTATGTAACAAATAAAATGGTGAGTTTGTTCTGAATGGTGTAATTGAATAGAGTATGTTCAGTGCATACAGATTTAAAATAAAATTACAGCTGATCATCTGAAAATGAAAAAAGTATGTAACCTCTGCAAACCAATCAAAAATCAGTCTCTTGGAAGTATCCATGCTCTGAAACCTGATTCAAATCGCTGTATTGTCTCCTTAGGACTTCATCGAGTTCATCGAGTTGTGCTGATGACCTAGTGAAGGTTGACCCTGTGACCTGAACTGACTGTCCAAGCAAATAGAGCATTAATCAGACAAGCAGTCAAGAGGCCCATTGTTACCCTGGAGGAGCTGCAGAAATTCACAGCTCAGTTAGAGAATCTACCATTATGACAACTATTAACTATGCACTCCACAAATCTGTCCTTTCTGGATGAGTGGAAAGAAGACAGCATGCAGGACTTCCTGTGACTGTGTCCTCTATGTGGAGGAAAGGTCTGATGAGGCTAAAACTAAACATTAGTTTAGTCAGAAGTGGAGCAGAGGTTCGCCTTCCACCAGGGCAATGGCGATAGCCAAGAGCGTAGATCAAATAATATTCATGTGTTAGAATGACCCAGATTTCTTTCTGAAAAGATTTAGAAATTAATCTTTACAGACACATCCATCCAGTCTGTCTGGGCTTGAGGTAATTGGGAAATAAAAACTAATGAGTAAAAATGTAGATCTCTAGATGTGTACCGATGATAGACATTCAAAACGACTTACTACTATAATCGCAGCAAAGGGTGGTTTTACAAAATATATTTACAAAATGTGAAAGCTTTCAAGACATACAATTACACACTGGATGTTTTGTAACCTAAATTGAGTACATAAAATAAATCCTAACACTTTTCATTGAATAAGGATACCTGTGAACTCAAACCAATCCAAACCAAACCATGAAACCGATCATAATGGCCTTTGTCAGAATCTGGGACTCATACAAAAAGGAATCTCATCATGGGAAAATCTACTTCCACAGATCTACATATCTCTTTCTTTTGTTAGCAGCATGCTTTTATAATAAACATCCCAGAACCTGGAAAAGTTTTTCTGAACATTTTCATTAGTAGGATTATGACATTTACAACCCTTTGAAAACCTGAACACATCACATGTACAGTTGTGGCCAAAAGTTTTGAGAATGACATAAATATTAGTTTTCACAAAGTTTGCTGCAAAACTACTTTTAGATCTTTGTTTCAGTTGTTTCTGTGGTGTACTGAAATATAATTACAAGCACTTTATACGTTTCAAAGGCTTTTATTGACAATTGCATGACATCTATGCAAAGAGTCTGTATTTGCAGTGTTGGCCCTTTTTTTTCAGGACCTCTGCAATTCGACTGGGCATACTCTCAATCAACTTCTGGGCCAAATCCTGACCGATAGCAACCCATTCTTTCATAATCACTTCTTGGTATTTGTCAGAATTTGTGGGTTTTTGTTTGTCCACCCGCCTCTTGAGGACCGACCACAAGTTCTCAATGGGATTAAGATCTGGGAAGTTTCCAGACCATAGACCCAAAATTGTAACGTTTTGGTCCCCGAGCCACTTAGTTATCACTTTTGCATTGTTCTTCGCCAAACTGTTGTTGGATTGTTGGAAGAAGTTGCTGTTGGAGGGTGTTTTGGTTCTTTATTCATGGCTGTGTTTTTGGGCAAAATTGTAAGTCACCCCACTCCCTTGGATGAGAACTAACCCCACACATGAATGGTCTCAGGATGCTTTACTGTTGGCATGACACAGGACTGATGGTAGCGCTCACCTTTTCTTCTCCGGACAAGCCTTTTCCAGATGCCCCAAACAATCGGAAAGAGGCTTGATGGGAGAATAGGACTTTGCCCCAGTCCTCAGCAGTCCATTCACCATACTTTCTGCAGAAGATCAATCTGTCCCTGATGTTTTTTTTGGAGAGAAGTGGCTTCTTTGCTGCCCTTCTTGACACCAGGCCATCTTCCAAAAGTCTTCGCCTCACTGTGCGTGCAGATGCGCTCACACCTGCCTGCTGCCATTCCTAAGCAAGCTCTGCACTGGTGGCACTCCGATCCCGCAGCTGAATCCTCTTTAGGAGACGTTCCTGGCGCTTGCTGGACTTTCTTGTTTGCCCTGAAGCCTTCTTAACAAGAATTGAACCTCTTTCCTTGAAGTTCTTGATAATCCTATAAATTGTTGATTTAGGTGCAATTTTAGTAGCCACAATATCCTTGCCATTTTTGTGCAATGCAATGATGGCTGCACGCGTTTCTTTGCAGGTCACCATGGTTAACAATGGAAGAACAATGATTTCAAGCATCACCCTCCTTTTAACATGTTAAGTCTGCCATTCTAAGGACTATGCATTTCATCTGATCACTGTTCATAACATTCTGGAGTATATGCAAATTTCTATTATAAAACCTTAAGCAGCAACTTTTCCAATTTCCAATATTTATCTAATTCTCAAAACTTTTGGCCACGACTGTACATACGGAGAGTAGTAATAACTAAACTATGGGCAAGTATGCTGATCAGGTGGCATGGGGAAGCTGATCAACGAACAAACTTTGCCAAACAAATTGCAATACCTGACAAATTTAGTTTTTCCAAAATAAATTCAGTTCAGATGCAAAAGATGTCAATTTAATAACAAAATCATTTGATTTACCAGTTTCCCCAGTTTAAGAGGCAGACATTCTCAAAAACGGAGTGGAAGACAAAACTGGTCAAAAGCAGCTTTTTCCAGTGAACACTCTTTTTTAACCCTTAATTGTGCAACAAGTAGTGTAAAAATTCTTGGCTCACATAACCTTAATAATTATGATAAATGTAAAATTAATTTAACTATAAATGAATATTGAGTTTATTTTTGTTAAACAATTCAGGACACCACCTTCATCTTATGGAATCTTGAACACTCAGTCTTTTATGAAATAACTAATTTGACACCGTGGGATGGCATAATTGCACACACACACTAGAATAAGCAGAAACAACTTCTTTCCAAAGTATGAAAATTTACTAATAAAATAGATCAACCTTACAGCTAAACTATTCAGTCAATAAAGTCTATACCTACACTATCAATATGCAACCTAAACTGCTAAACCGATTGAAGAAAATGGACAATATGCAAACTTGTCAAAAAAGCATGTGGTCTTAACAGTGTTCAGCTCCATGATTTTTAAGAACTCATGGCACATAAATGTGCAAAAATCCCTGGAGAAAAGGATAAATGTACCCAATAACTTACTTAAATTTGGAGAAAGTAACCGGACCAAATAGACAATTTGTTTATGGACCCTCCTGAAAGAAAGCCACTGCATGAACGCTTGTTCATGTGGCTCCTATTTGATGTGTTAATTCAAGTTAAGCAGTTCTTTAGTTTACAACACTCAAAAGGAATAGCTTGCTCTATCAAACTGTGCTACTGTCAGTTTCCCTTCAGCATAAGTGAGAGCACTCAGTATGCCAATTCAGTTATTCCTTATAGCAGGGGACCCCAACCCCCGGTGATATCAAACCGGTCCGTGGCGAAAAAAGGTTGGGGACCACTGCCTTACAGGAAGCATAATCAGCTTGTATAGAGAGGTGTTGATTTACGTGGTGCCGGGCTGCAGGCCACACAGAAAGAATAAACAACTTACAGTATTTGCATTTTATTTATCATCTCAGCATGACCGCTGTTTTATTTTGCAAAATGACTGGATATCCCCGTTACATAGCTCAGGTATGTTTAAATGTTACCATGGCGACCAGAGAGCGTTAGGGGGCTGAGTGTATCTTACTTGTGTTATGTTGTGTGCTCGATGTTAGGATGACGCTGTTAATAAAGCTGCAAATACACATTGGATTTACGTCTATTGGTATAAATTTAAAAATACCCAGTTTTTATACAGTTATCATTTATCCGCCACATCTTAAAGGCCGGTCCGTGAAAATATTGTCTGACATTAAACCGGTCCGTGGCAAAAAAAAAGGTTGGGGACCACTGCCTTATAGGCAGCATTATCAGCTTGTAAAGAGAGGTATTATAAATTGTATTTGTAGCTGACAGAAAGACAGGAGGAGCCAAGAAAGAAAGAGGAAATGTTGTGACACTATTTGACAAAGCAGGTGGTAAAGCATATTTTTCTATATCAATGTCAATATCAACTTATGTGGTCACTTTAGTTGGTTTATCAGAAGCCATAACAGTGCAGAATAGAGCATGACACTAACCGTTCTGGTGATGCTCGCTCTTCTGATGGCCAGCTGGTAGAGGAAAGACACTTTGTCTATGTCCATCTGTGACGTTTTTCACAATTTGTAATGCTAAAAAAAGCAAAGTGAATTGACAAATTAAAGTAGATTAGCACAAAACAGGATTGTGACAGGTTTGCATAAAACTCTTTTGCTCATTTACTTCCTAGCAAACCACCTTTTTTTATTCATGCATCTTAAAGCTGCAGCCCGGAGAATATATTTATGCATCAAAGTTTCATACATCTTTAAAATGATCGTGTGATTCAATACTATGATATACTGCTAGTGCTCCACAATATTTGTTATTCTTCCTAAGTCCCGCCTTCGTCCCATTGAACCCTATGCATTTCACACTGACCCCCAAATTTATTCAGGCAATAGAATTTGAGTTTCCGCATTGTCAGCTGTCAATCAGCTTGCATACTGTTTACAGTCGCCATGACTCGCTGTGACACCACAGGTGATACGCGTGCATAATTGTTTGGGGGAGGGGGGGTTCTGGAATTTGGCGATGAGGCAATGTTAATAAAGAACCTTGAGAAAGATCGATCTTTGCCTGTTATTTATTCAAAGGCAATCAGCGTTCGAAGGCCCCTTCAATGACAAATCAGGAAGGCAGAGCCCCAAGTACAAGCATACATGCTTACTTATACACTTCACTCCATCCTCCTTTATGACACAAACATGATTATCTGCCCCAGCAACGGGGGAGGGTTCAAACAGCTCACACATTAACTTTGTTTCACCTTCGAGTTTCTCCAAGTTCCTTTTCATTCAGAAAAGAGGGTAAATCATTCACCACAGCTGCATCCTGTTTTGAACACAAGCTGTTGTAAGCAGTGATCCAAGGGTCACACAGTTTCACTTCATCTCTATAGTTCATGACCAAGACTGTTTCAATGATCCATAGGTCAAAGTTACACTTCTGTTTTATAGTTAATTACCTTTGACACTTAGAACATGAGCAATATCAAAATTTTCCATCAGACAACATTCTAACATAGTATAGGTATAAATATTTTGAGATTTAAAAAAAATATATAATTAAGTGGTTCTGTCACATTTGTCTAAAACCCTCAGCCAATTACATGGCTCGGTCCGAAACCAACGGTTGGATGGGTTGTCTGTCCCTCCAGACAAGCACACTTCTGCATTTACGTGGCTCCTTTACTTATTACGTGCTCCAGCATTTTGCAACAAAACACCAGTGGTGTGAGAAGTTCTCCTATCAATAATGTCTAAGGAGAAACAGCCGGGACTTCAACTTTACTACCAGAGTCCCCCCCAAAAAAAGAAAAAAAGAAGAACAAGTCACAGAAAATAACTGGTGACCAAACTGCGACTGGTGTTTTGCGCTCTCTCCTTTATTGTGGCAATGTGTGTTCCCAAATCAGGGGCGCGTGGCCTAGGCATGATAGCCGACTGGAGGGGTGAGAGTTCTGTGACTGTTTTTGTTGAAAAGCTAACTCGTTCTGCAGATTCGGTATAGGAGCTTTAACTGCAAGCTTTGGGACAAAACAAGTACAGCATTTTCAACAGCAATTTTATCCCATGCAATAGTATTCATATCCCCTAAAATGATCTATTGTTTTCAAATGTTTTTACAAGTGAAAACATATAAAGTGTGACATGCATTTGTATTCACTTCCCTTTATTCCGATATCTCCAAATAAAATTCAGTGCAAACAATTGTCTTTTGAGGTCAGCTCATTAGTAAACAGCCCTTATGTGTGTATAAATAAAGCTGTTCTGTGAGGGCCTCAGAGGAGCGTTAGAGAACATTAGCTAAATCATTAAGACCAAAAAAACATAATTGGAGAAAGTTAAGAGGTTTAAAGCAGGGTGAGGATATAGATTAATATCTCAAGCGTTGCACATCTCTGAGCACTGCTTAATCCATCCATAGAACATAGAAATTGTACACAACTGCAAAACAACTAAGACATCATGATGCTGGGAATGAAGATTTATCAGCAAAGCAGCCAAAACATCCCCAGTAACTCTGGGGATCCCCAACGCCTGGTTCACACCGGCCACGGAAGCGCTGCGAAGCGGCACACGCACTGAAATCGAGTGATATCCGCTGCCCCCCTGTACACACCAGACAGGCATTTCTCCCCCATGGTCAACAAGTGCTTCTGCTCAGCTGTTTTTTCAGAGCTATTTTTTTAAAATCATAAAGTGATTAGTGTAAATAACCTCACAAAGTGTGTCTCTCTGTGTTTGTGTTTGTTTATTTTCATCTCTATAGTGACATGTTTCAGGAAGTTTTCTGACCCACATGTAGAACTCAGAAACAGACTCAAGAATAAGAGCTAAATAACAGATTTATTTAGGATGATGAGGTTATTTGGGAGGGAAATAGCAACCCAGAAGAGAATCAGAATCTGCAGGTTTGAGGAGAGAGGTTAATGGCCGGTCGGCTTTTGAGAGTGACTGCCGATATTGAAATCCAGAAGACTTAGTGGTTGGAGATGAGCGATGGAACTTTGAGGAGGGTGTTAGGTCCAGTCGGAGAGCGACTGTGCAGGGAGATGGATCGTTGGAGACTGGGCAGGCTGATGAAATCCAGAGTCTTGCTTGAGATGATCTGGGCTGCGGGTTCTGAACACAAAACTAGAAGGTTTTCTCCATAAACACTGGAAATAGGCACAAGAGCTGGTGGAATCCAGGTAGGTCAACAACCAGGCATCAAATGAGTGTCTGACAGCTCCTTAAGAAGCTCCCAGAATGAGGGAGTCTGATGAGCTCCAGGTGTCAATCAGCCCGCTCCAACTCTGCAGCAAAGATCTTCCCTGAAAAGATGCTTAACTCGGTACTGAAAAACACAGTCGCTCACACAACCTAGCATGTAGTCTATTAAGATCAGGGGTGCCCAATTCCGGTCCTCAAGGGCCGGTCTCCTGCATGTTTTAGTTCTTTCCCTGGTTCAACACACCTGAATCAAGTGATTGCTCATTAGCAGGCCTCTGCAGAACTTTGACATACTGAGAAGGTAGTTGGACCAATTGAATCAGGTGTGTTGAACCAGGGTATTTTATTTTGAAAAATTGCTTTTATTTTGAAAATTGACTAGATTGTCTGTTATGTCTTGGTGTGACTTCTTGCCAGAATTGACGGGGATCGCTCGCCTAAAAAAAAAAATAGAGACGGTGAAACGATCGCTTCACTCCATGAGCCGGCTGCGGAGGATTGCGGCGCTTCGTGTCTGGTATGAACTACACCATAGGTTAACAAGGGCACCAAATGGAAGCGGTCTCCGTTCCGCGCCGCTTCCGGTGTGAACCAGTCGTTTGGGATCCCAGCAGTTACTGTGGATGTTTTGGCTGCTTTTCTGATAAGTGTTCTTCATTCCCAGCCTTTCAGTTTAGGAGGTGAAGTTCAAATGTCTGACATTGTGGGCTGGATACAAATCCACACCACACTTCAAATTTATGTAAAAAAAACAAAAAAAAAACATCTCAGTTTCTTTCTACTTCACAATTAAATACAACGTTTTGTGGATGTGATAAATATGGAAAAAGTTCAAGGTGCATGCAAGTGATGTGCTCAATACAATAATTCCTCAAGCAAATTGTTCTGTTTGAGATGTACCTTTAGCAAAAACTAGGAAATAATCTTTTAATCAACTTAAATTAAGTTGACAGTTACCTTCACTGAAAGGAGCTGTTCGGACAAATTCATGCGACTCTGATCTCAGCAATATACACTTAAGGGAGAAAAAAAAAAAAAGAGATTTGCCAATTTTTCAGTAAATCATTCACAGTGAAGTACTCAGAATCAATTAAACTAGATAACAGAAATGCTCAATTTACTTAAGGTACCTTAGCATCCAATTTATGGAACTGCTCCCGCCTTGAGAGCTCTTTGATAACCTCCTTCAGAAGCCCTATTTTAAAGTGCTGAGGCAGGTCCTCTTCCACCCAAAACATCTCCAGGAACCTTGGGTCCTCCGTCCTCTAAAAAAACAAAAAAACAAAACACGAACTTTGTAAAAATGAACAAACATGTTTTTAAATATTCCTGGCATCTTGTTCCCAATACACACCAAGTATTTGAGATGGTGGTCAAGGCTGACCATATGCTGACAGATGTCTTGGGCTGAGAGCATCTTTTCACAGATTTCGCAAAGGAAGAAGGTTTTATGACTTATACCCCGACACTCCCACACATAGTCCATGCCTGGTGAGTGTGAAACCATGTTAATATGTTACATGCTTCTGTTAGGGGACAGGATGCTGAGGATAAGTTGTTAAAAGGACACTCACCAGTAACCTGGGTAGGATCCTGCCGACTTGCTTTCAAATAAATGGACAAATGACTGGAGCCTTGAGCTCTTCTTCCTGTAAAAGTCATCTATTACTACAAATCTGTGCATGAATGCTAAAATACAAAAATACCGTCCGTTTGACGCTCAACACTAACCAAGCAAATTTGGGGGGTTTGCCTGCGAAGTACTATGCTCTTCAGATTGTGTGCGTAGTTTTGGAGCTGGTTCAGCATTGTGGCTTAAGCGAGATTGGTTCTGCTGTCCTGCCACGACTTCCAGTTCAACACTGCAGACTTTAACTGGTGATACTTTCTTTACATATTCAACAGCTTTCTGTGGATCCTGGAGAGTTGCATCACTCTCCCAATGTTGTTTTTCTGCAGTTAAAAGATGATCCACATTCTTGTGAGTTATTTCCACAGTCAGCCCTGGATTTTATTTCAGACAGAAAAAAAAGCATCTCAATCAGTTTTTGATATTTTGGTTTTTAAAAATAACTTCCCATAGATGCACAATATCTTTTCAGGCATCTGGAATTTTATTCAGACAAAACCAAACAAAAGAGTCAAAAAGCTTCTTATGAGCATAAAAAAGGACAATCTGATCCTGGGATTGAAACTAAAGACCATTTCAAAAGACAATGGTGCCATCAGTGATTCTTTTGTTCATTCATAAGTGCTCAGCCTGTGGCAGCAATGTGCCGCGATCAGGTGTTTTTCACAAAAGATTACGCGATGGCGCGATAAAAAGGATGTGTGGGGTTGGTGTCCGGGCTATCGATGTAGTGTCGTTACTGATTGATGACCTTCTTCCTTTGGATGTTGCAACTAAACTAACAATCTAAACTGTAAACAATTTGATTAGTAATTAACAATGGAATCACAAGTATTGTCAGGCATTTGAGTCCTCAAGGAGTTTGATGTTTATTTTGCCCATACATCACAGACAGACGTCCCCTTGTAAGCAGAGTCTCGGACTGGTGCTTACAGAAATGCATGAAGCACTAATGAACATCAGATAGTTGTAATACAAAACCCTAGCCAATGGTCTGCTTGGATATGACATTCCTCACATGCTTTGCTTTGGTATGCACACCTCTATACTTTGCTTACTGCAGGGAATATTCTTAGCCTTAATACTCAGACACAGAAACAGTTGTTTAAAACCTCTTTTAAGAAGTTAACTTAATTCTCTACAGTGCAGGGTTGATTATAAACTGTGAGACGGAAGAGTCCGTGGTAAACAGACAAAATTGCTTGGACATAACCTGTTTTTTGTTAATCCCGATTGAAGCCCGGCTCCTAAATTATTTTTGCGAGCCGCTCCAAAAGTTGGCTGTCCTTCACAGTCCCCATAAACTGTCTGGCGATTTGGTCTTCAGCTGTAAACGCCAGAAGCTCCAGGACCTTTGCATCACTCCAGTTTTCCATTTCAGTTGATACAGTTTACAAATGCTAAATGAACTCCCCATGTTTACTTGCATTTTAAATACTGTTGGTGGTCAGGGCTCAGAGCACATTATGATGACATCACCATCTGTTGCGGCAAGGCGTGATCTTCATTCATAAGTCCAGCGTTGCGGCAATATTGCGGTAACATTACTTTCAAGCATGCCGGCACGAATGCCACAATATTCGCGCATTGCCATGCAGTCACGGCGCATTCGTAAGACACACTGTGCCAGGAATATTACCCCAATATGTCGCCACGGTGTGTCTTTTGACACACGCCTCAAGACACTAATGCTTTTCCTTGATGTCACTTGAGTGATATTTGGACCAGAGTAAAAAAAGTTTGTCAACTGAGTTTTTATTTTCAAAAAAAAATTAAAAAAAACACACTAAACAAAAAAAAAAGCGGTGTATTTAAGCTACGTAAAAAAACAAAAAAAAACAAACAAACAAACATGCATTTCTTGTAGGGCTTTTTAACACATCTTTCCAAGGACCAATATATCCATCATTGTACAAAACAAGGCTAAACTAGTAAAAAAAAAAAAAACTTTTTTTTTTTTAGAACTAAACAACTTTACTTACCAAGGCCCTCAGTCGAAAGCTTGACTTTACGATTAGGCTGATCGTCATCTTGCACCTTAAACTGATCCAACTGGAGAGTTTCTAATTTAAACGGATACAAAACTGTGGTTAACTGTAAACTTGATTAACTTTCTAAAAAGGAAAATGTTGACGGAAATGTCCTACCCGTTACGTCTTCCGCTTTACTGTCTGGAATGGGCTCTGGAATAATTTTATTGGAGCAAATTGATTGTCTCTGGTCCTGAATCAGATCGTTTGTTTTTGTGTCTTTACAACTTGAGCTGTGGAGTCTCTGTACCTCAGCTGCACAATGCTTTTCTGCCCTTTTCAGGATGGTCTCTGATTCTGAGGTAAGAAAAACAAATTTTTAAACACTGTACAACATCTTGACTTCCAGATTTGGCACAGTCTACATAGAGAGACTAGTATTCGGATAAACCTCTTTTCTGAAAGAAACTCCCACTTTTCTGTAAACCCCCATTTGTTTCATCATTTTTTAAAGTTATCCAGCTCTGGAAAATATTTAAATTAGGATTCCATACTTTTCCATTTTTGCCAGACTGGATCTGAAGCCTTCAAAAAAAGATCCTACATACCTGCCATGTCTTCAGCTTGTGTCCACTGATCTAAGATTTGTTGTTGATCAGTTTGCATGAAAGTCTCATGGTCATCATCCACTTGAAAGTCTTCCTCATCCAAACTCTTGTCTCTAACTGACTGACCTGTAGCCAGAAATAAATCATCTTCATTGACACACTTTATTTCTGTAACAAAGACATTAGAAGACTTAAAAACTGCACTGATTTCTAATAATACACAGAAATCCCACTCATGTGACATCTCACCCGATGTTTGGTCCAGGCTTGTCTGGTGTGGATATCTGTTCTCCTGTTCTGGTTGATTACAATCTGCAGAGTCTGACATCTCATCATGAAACGCTGGAATCCCTGAGAGTCAAAATTTAAAGCAAGTGGTTCACTGATTATTGCTCATTGCTCTGTGTCATTCACACACATTAAAGACACAAAATTTCAATGGTGTTGAACAGTGCTGAGGACATGATACTGCGGTTCAATTAGGGGACGATACAAAAAGCTAACTATGAAATTTACAATCACCTGAGCTTGAAACGTCACACGGACTGGAAATGTCATGGCAAGGATGCTCCGTGCTATCGATTGTGGGGGATGATGTGGCCTGAAGGTCTGTTTCTTTCACCAGTGCTTTCACTCTTTCTACAGCTGACCATCAAAACCCGCAAAAGAAAAATTAGGAATACATAAAAGAAAATTTAGTTTCTATGCAAGTAAAACAAAATTCTGCCAAACTTTTCTTCAATTACAAATTCTGTTCTGCATAATTATTTAACAAATTAGTTCAATTCATATCTTAAAAATATGTAGATTTTTTCTAAATGCAGCAGGATAAACAATCGAAAACATAGTTCAATTTTAGTGAATGAAGATTAAAATGTAATTTTTACCCAAGTGGTCTGGAAGATTTCCCAGTTTCTGATACACATCCTTTTTCACCTTCAATTTCTAGGAAAAAACAAATATCCATAAAAACACCATGAAGCATATGTAAAACTTTATTTATTTTAAAATGTGCACACAATACACACCTTAGAATAACCGAAAATATTTTGAGCAAAAAAAGACAGAACGATGTGGAAATAAAGTGTTGGAGAATGTGATAAATGCAGTCTGTTCTTTTGTTTAACTTTGTGTGACAAGACTAAGGGAAGTAACTTTTAGTGTGGGGGTAAGAACCTTCTTAAGGAAATGTGCAAACAGGATGCACCTACAAACAAACAAACAAACAAACCTACAAAGTGCCATTGTGTTAGAAACAGTTCTGCTGTGTGTTGTATGGTGATAAGATAAGACAATGGACAATGGGGGTGTGGTGAAATCTGTTAATTTGTGTGAATAAATAGAAGCTGTAAGTCTCAACATCTTTGAGACTCTGCTGGATCAGAACAACGACTGGTGTGTCAGTTTCTTTTACTGCATGATTCTCCCTCAGCTGAGCAAACACATTTCACATCTTCTCTGTGCGTGCTTTCCTTTCTAGGTTACCTGTGAATTCTAAAATAACCTAACATTTTTGGTGCCGTGACTCGACGCTTGGTCCGCACAGGGGAAGGTCTTCGCCGGAGGGCTGCACGGGGCCCCACCTGACCTACAAGTCCAGGCTGCTTTCTTGCTTCACTGGCCAGCTGATTAGCTCCGCCGGACACCTTCTCTGCCGGTCCCTTGCGATCGACTCGGTTTGAATCGCTCGCACAGGGGGGAGTTTGTGAGTACCATTTTGGTTTTGCACCCTACATTTAAAATTATTTCTAACTAAGACAGAGAGGGTACAGTTCTGCTGTTCAGGTTTAAAAGACGTTTTAAACCTCTGACTAAGGGAGTCAGGTATTGAGCCTTCCCGGGATAAAATAGGGACAAAATAGGAATAATATAGGTATGAAACAGTTGATTATATGGGAAGGTTGTAACGGATTAGATCGGTGAAATCTAAAACCACCTCAGAGGGATATAAAGAACGCCACTGAAGGCAGTAAAAATACGAAACAGCAGAAGTAAAAAATAAAAGTACCGACCCTAGGTTGGTGTAAGTTAAGTAGGCACACGACATAATCCTTATGTATGCCATTTCCTCCTGAAACCTGACGGTGTTAACGTACGGAGAGAAAGGCATTCAAGGGACGTCCTGTGTGGATCCAGGATTTGTACCGTTCTTAGATTAAAGAAGTCTATTGACTTAAAAACAGGGGTTCACAAAACCGGAATATAAGACTATACAATCACTAAAATTTTTCATTCCTCTAGATAAAAGATAAAATAAGATGAAATAGGAGAATAAACTAAGTCTGATTTTAAATTCCCAAAGGAACGTTCCTCATAATACTCCTTATTATTACTCTACTTTTAATAATTACAGTGATAAAATTGTTAAAACTTGATCAAGACTGGAAAAGAACTGTAGAACCTGCCCTTTCAACAGGGGATCTTCATTGGAAATAGGCCTAATGATAAATAATGTCTAAATAATAATACTAGTAATGGAAAAGCATGATAATAAATACATAATTATCTTAATGTGTGATAAACCGGTTGTGTGACTGTGTGTGTGTGTGTGAGAATGGAGATTTCTATGGTGAAACCACTGTAGGCTGAAAGGAGTCTCATGGTTTGAAAATTGAGTAAATAACACTGTGATAAGATAAATAGATCAGATAAAAGAGATAAAAGTTGAATTTACTTCATTAACATGAGAATGATAAATATTTAAAAATGAAAACAGTAAAATTTAACTTGTTGAAATATGGGGAAAAATAGCAAAGAAAATTTTAAAGATGTAAAAAAATTTTGTAAGAGGAAGGACAATACATTTCTTTAAAATAAAGATTATGAATTTGAAGGACAATTGACTGAGTAATTTCGTGTACTTCTTGGTAGTTGCGATATAAAATAAAACTAAAAGATGAAAATTGAAGAATTAGACATTTGGCGTCTCAAACAAACAGGGAAAAAAGGAGGGTTAATGTATGAAACAGATGTGTTTTTTAGCACCCGGGAGGATAAAAAAAACGTTTTAAACTTTGTTTTCTCCTAAAGTTCCGCCGAAAGAAAAATAAAATAAGAGAAAACTCACTAACATATTTTTAAAAAATCCTATGAAGAGTAAGGTAAACTTTATTGTGATCTAAATGAATTATCTTAAACAACCGACCACCTTTCCCCTTCCCCTCAGGGAAGGGCTGTTCTGATAATAAACAAGACCCTTCTGTCCCTCAACAATGGGTCGTTAGTTGTTCTCTTAATAAACAAACCAACTGTGATGGGTTGTGACAGAAATCGGGTAAAATGGACTTCCTGAGGAAGACTTGTTTGAAACCAGATTGATCATGCGTTTGAAAATTGTTAAAGGTTATCAACTGCCAAGGCAGAAGAGGAGGAAAACACCTCTCCTGCTAGCTGATAATGAGGGGGATGTTTTAGCTAAGTGCAGTTCAATACAAAAAGGTTGGGATTTCTTAAGTGCAGCAGTAACTGTTACTCTAAAATAATAATAAGAAAAAACTTAGCTAATATTTTTAATGATATTCATGGGATGTCTGTGAGATCTCTCATATAGTAGAAAAGAAATGGTTTAAAATGACGGATTATGAGCAGAGTGATTTTATTTTGAAATTTAGACGGATGTCTACAGGTCCTGTGGGGAAGTGATAGCTGGGTGGCTACATGAATTTATTCTTTGTAACAAGTGGCAGTTTCAGATGTTTGCTTCTAACATTTTAATGAAAGATAAAATACATGTTGGAAAGGAAACAATTTTGTAATGTGCTGGGTTAGAGATTGCAAATAAGAGAAGACATTTTCGTTATGGGATTACCGTAATAAAGAACGTAGTAACGCACTCCGAAATTCAATTTTAGTTCCACATATAATCATAATAATAGGCTAATTTGTAGAACCTATATATATATATATATATATAAAAAAAGACAATGAATAAGGATTAAAGATGTTTTATTATGGAATATTAGTTGTTGATTAACTGAATAATAAAATTGGATTAAGTTATTGAAGTCCAATGGGAAAAATTATGAATTTGGTGGAATTTTGTTTTCCATTTTAAAAATGAGGTTGAGTTGTTAGGAAAATGAAATTAAAATAATAGATTTTGGCTACAGGAAAACCTGTTGTGATAATCATAAAATCTAGAGATTATTTTCTAATTTGTTAGGAAGAGATTTCCTATTTCACTTGAAGTTGGGTATGTTCTCTGTAGGGGATAAATTAATAATCTAAATTGTAGATTTTCATAAAACTCTTGAAATGAGACACCTACCAAAGAATTGTTCTACTTGGAAAGAGAAGAATAAAGTTAACTGAAGTTTGTAATCAGATGAAGATGAAATACTCATAACAGTAGATCCAAATTGAACTTTACATGTTTTCTTGGCATTTGGCCAACAATGGGGTAACAAGGGTATGGTGATCTTTAGTGACAAACTACTTAAAGCATTAGGGCAATATTGACCCATGGCCCGTGCAATGTGTCAACAGGGGGGATGGTTAGTATAATACAACAACACTTTACAACATACAATCTAGAAACTTACTTAAAATTTTTTGTAGATTATGTGTTATTTGTGTAAAACAAAATCCTTAGGGAAACATGAGACCAAAACGTGGCCAACCAAACCAGCCTTTCCAAACTATACACATGGACTTTATTGAACTAACACAGAGTGGTTCCTATAAATACTGCCTAGTAATGGGTTGAAATTATTCCAACAGCTAAAAATGATGCACTAACAGTGGCAAAAGCATTATGCAAAACAATCATTTCCAATCATGGCATACCAGAAACTATCTACTCAGATAATGGACCACATTTTGTTAATGAAGTTATTCAAAACATGGCAAAACATTTAGGAATAGTGTTAAAAAATCATTGTGCTTATCATCCTCAAAGTACAGGTCTGGTTGAAAGAAATAATGGGACAATAAAAAGCAGGCTAAGAAAATGTATGGAAGAAACAAAAAAGGCCATGGTTAGAATGCTTAGATTTAGTTAAACTCTGTATGAGAATAACCCCAACAAATCAGGGATTAACTCCTTTTGAGATAATTTATGGTAGACAATATAAATTGCCCATTACTGCACCAGACATACAGAAAGCAGATGAAGAATTAACCCTAGCTGATTACATGAGGAAAATTATTCAGACTAGAGAAGTACAAAGAGCACATAGTTTGCCTGTATCTTCTTCTGTGTTACAGGATCCTGAGAACCCCATAAAGCCTGGAGATTGGGTATTCATAAGAGTCATCAAGGAAAAGAATTGGACAAGTTTAAAGTGGGAAGGACCTTTCCAAGTTCTGTTAGCAACTCCCACATCTGTGAAGATTGCTGAGAGACCTTCCTGGATTCACATTTCACATTGTAAACTGCAGAGACAATTGGATTAATAGACATGTGACAGGAGGAAGTCTGGGCTACAAAGGGCATTGGTTACCACTAGGGCCTTTGGTCTCAAACCCCAGCAGAAAAGCAGTCCTGTCACCTAGTGGTCAAACTCTCTGTGAAAAGAGGGGCTATTCATCCAGTTGTTTTTCTCTGCCAACACCATGAAGATTATTACATTATCTGGTTTGACATTGCTAAGCTTTGCAGTGTTATGGCTTCTGATGAATTCGAACACTACCCCATCATGAGATAAAAGATTTTTAATTAACAGCCACTACGTTTTTAAGAACGCCTGGTATCAAGTAGCTAATCTGACTGCTAAACGTTTCACAATTTGGAACAGGAACACCTGATGGCTACATTTGGAAGTGTGGATATACTTTCTACCTTTACCTGCCTAAAGACTGGTGTGGTACCTGCAGTTTGGCTCAACTGCAACCATCATGATACAGAGAATGGTTTTGTATCATCATCAGAGCTGAAGAAGAGTGATTTCTCACCGGTACAGGAGTTCGTTTCTTTTACAGACAACGATGGGCGTAAACTGCTCTACAGTGATGCTAAAGGAATTTTCCACACCATGTTTCCATCTGTTGGAGTTGCAGGTCTGACAAATAGGATGAACGACGTTTGGTGGTCCCTGGAAAACACCACTGTCATCCTTACGGAAATGTCTGATCTGATGGGAAACGATCTTGGAAAATTGGCTATGAGAACTATGCTAATGCAACACCAAATTGCCTTGGACACTTTATTCGTGTCAGAAAGGGGACTGTGTACAGTGATTGGAGAACATTATTGTACTTGCATCCCATCTACACATGACAACTGGACTCTCATCTATGACAAGGTGCAAGGACTTGTTGATTTCCTGAAGTCACAAGACTTACAAAATGCTCCCTGGGACTTTATGTTATGGTTGACTACTGGACGTTGGTATCAGGTTCTTTTGAACTTTGCAATGCCTTTTATTGTCATTCTGATTCTATTTTGCTTATTTGTATCCTGTATTTTACCATGTAAGAAACACCTGATGAGAAGTAGGAGTATGTTTGTTAAGTTAACTTTAATGAATTCTACAATGTAAACTACTTTTAAGGTAGCCGTTGTACGAAGGATGTTTTTATTGTTTCTTTTACTGGAGTTGTTAAGACTGCATTTCAGGGGGGAAATGTTGGAGAATGTGATAAATGCAGTCTGTTCTTTTGTTTAACTTTGTGTGACAAGACTAAGGGAAGTAACTTTTAGTGTGGGGGTAAGAACCTTCTTAAGGAAATGTGCAAACAGGATGCACCTACAAACAAACAAACAAACCTACAAAGTGCCATTGTGTTAGAAACAGTTCTGCTGTGTGTTGTATGGTGATAAGATAAGACAATGGACAATGGGGGTGTGGTGAAATCTGTTAATTTGTGTGAATAAATAGAAGCTGTACGTCTCAACATCTTTGAGACTCTGCTGGATCAGAACAACGACTGGTGTGTCAGTTTCTTTTACTGCATGATTCTCCCTCAGCTGAGCAAACACATTTCACATCTTCTCTGTGCGTGCTTTCCTTTCTAGGTTACCTGTGAATTCTAAAATAACCTAACATAAAGCATAGGTAAAAAGAAAAGAATATAACTCAAAAAAATAAATATTGAGAATTAAAATCAAAACTAGAATGTTTGATAGATCAATAATTCAAGATGATATTTTTTTTACAGAATGTTTTTATATTTTTGGCAGTTCTAATCCACCCTTAAGGGGAAAAAAAGCTTGTCCTGAAAGAACAGAGGCTTTTGTTGCTGGACATTTATTCACGAACACAGCACAAGACAGAGTTACGCCAAGATAGACTGAACAACATCAGCTTATGTTACATCTTTTATATAGCCTACTCTGTATGCTCAGGTGTATAGTCCCTTTTTTTACACCTCATGTATGAAGTATGCATTATGCATTAAATATGTGCAGTGAGTATCCCGGTTACATTCCTATATGAACTGTCTAACCAAGAATTACACCACATAAATATACCACATTTTTTCATATTCTTTTTCACTCTTATCCAGATCTGGAAAATCTTTAAATTAAATCCCACACGTATCCAGACAGCACAGAAAGCCTTTATGAAAACAAACCCCATTAATTGCTTTGTTATCCATTTTAACAGATGTATTATCACATTCTGTTCATAAAAACTCTTTACAAATCTCACAAGTATTTTGAACTACTGACCGGTATTTTTAAATGGCACTGAAAACAGGAGTTACACATACAGTTTCAGCGAGGATAACCTATTTTTCCACTGACCCAGGAAATAATTAATTTGAAAACATGTGTTTTTTGGGGGGTGGAAACAGGATAATATAT
This sequence comes from Valencia hispanica, assembly GCA_963556495.2. Taxonomy (NCBI): domain Eukaryota; kingdom Metazoa; phylum Chordata; class Actinopteri; order Cyprinodontiformes; family Valenciidae; genus Valencia; species Valencia hispanica. The sequence continues at coordinate 27,776,422 of OY747713.1, forward strand.
TGTAATCCTTTAAAATGGTCATCCCCTTTCTGTTTTGAAAGTACATTATTTTGTAAAAATCACATAAAGCTGATTTATTTTTGCATACCTGAGGGCTCCGAGTGTGAGGCAAGGTTTTCTCAACTACCGCCAACAGAGAAACTGTGTGGTTTAACTGCTTCTCTAGCTCCTTTGCAGACCACTCAGGATATTTCCATTTCTAGTGGAAAAAGGAAATAAATCAAAAATAGAAGCACAAAAATTCCTTTTTTTGTATAGATGCCCTTTCTTAAAAGCTGCAGCTATGCTCAGATCATGAGTTAACATTCACATACCACATATTTGTACTGGTGGACAGAGCTGGTCAGATGATAATGGCTGGATGAATTCAGTTTGACTGAACACAGCAGACAGTAGACCTGCTGCTTTTCTTCACAGCACACCACAATCAGCTGATTTAATCCTGTCAATTAACAAGATGCACAAGTCTGAAAAGACTCCAACACATACAGAGGTAGTATATATTGCAAATCAAATACTTACCAACTTTAGGAAGGTTTCCACTAGGTGTCATCTTATTTGGATCAACATGAGGCTGGTCTTTCCGTAGCTTCTTGATTTCTTCTGGGTTCTGGTGAGGAGAAGCAGGCAGTTTCCTCTTGTGAGCAGCTGTTTCATTGTCTGGATTTCTTCCTGTCAATGTCTTCGCTTCAGGATTTACGTTTGTGACTTCCTGTTTAGCCGTTTTAGACGTGTCAGATGTTCCCTTTTTTTTAGGTGGTTCTGGGGCTTTGGATTTTGTTTTATCACATTTGAGAGGATGTTCAGGTTTATCCGTCTCTGCAGGTCCTGTGTTAGCCGAGAATATAGCGTTGCATGTTTCTTTAGATGTCTTGATGCTCTGACTTTTGGGTGACATGGATGTTTTTGGAGACTGTGGAGTGGACGTTTTTAAAGTGGTGGAAGCGGTTTCTGTCGGTCTGCAAGAAGCTGTTGTAGATTTACATGTGTTGATTGAACTGGTGGATGGAACGGCTCTCAGTTCTTCAGGTTTAGCAGCAGCTTCAATTGTCAATGATTTAGTATGATTTGGAGTAACGCCTACTTTGGATTTACTTTTTGTGCTTCGAGGACTTGAACCAGCATTGTTTGTTCCATCTGTGGGCTCTTTGTTACTTCTGGGAACAGGTGAAGGAGTGTGGGATGGTTTCCCCTGACCTGTTCTGCACGTGGCTACCGTTTCTGCACCACACTCAACGGAAATTTGCTCCACCTTTCAAAAGAAAAACATAAGCAGAATGTTCAGGTTTTCTTTGTAAAAGTACAAAATCTGTTTGTACCAAATAATTATATCCTATGAAGCATCATGTGGTTCCTTTTTCTAAATCTTTTTTTGCTTTTTTACAGCTTTCCCTTAGATAAACATTCGAAATATCCCAGGCAGATTTAGATTTGGTCATTTTACCAAAGAGTTTGTTAACCTTTGTTGGAATTACAGGCAAGGCAAGTTTATTTGTATAGCACAATTCATGTTACAAGACAATTCAAAGTGCTTTACATAAAACATCAAAAGCATTACAGCAGGGTGCAGAAAAAGCAAAACTACAGGAATAAAAACTATGATTTAAAAAAAAAAGAAAAAGAAAAAATCTTAAAAGAAGCCATGCAGATTTAAAACTTAGAATAAAAATCTAATCAAAAGCAGCTGAGAACAGGTGGGTCTTTAACCTGGATTTGAATAAACTGAGTGTTTCAGCTGATCTGAAGCTTTCTGGGAGTTTGTTCCAGACATGTGGAGCATAGAAGCTGAACGCAGCTTCTCCATGTCTGGTTCTGACTCTGGGAACTGATAAAAGAGCGGATCCAGATGACCCGAGGGGTCGAGTAGGTTCATACTGGGTCAGGAGATCACCGATGTATTTTGGTCCTAAACCATTCTGAGCTTTATAGACCAGCAGCAGAACTTTGAAGTCTATCCTCTGACAGACAGGCAGCCAGTGTAAAGACCTCAGAGCTGGACTGATGTGGTCCACTTTTTTGGTCTTAGTGAGAACTCGAGCAGCAGAGTTCTGGATGAGCTGCAGTTTCCTAATTGATTTTTTAGGTAGACCTGTAAAGACGCTGTCACAATAATCAAGCCGACTAAAGATGAATGCATGGACTAGTTTTTCCAGGTCCTGCTGAGACATCAGATCTTTAATCCTTGAGATATTCTTAAGGTGATAGTAGGCAGATTTTGTGATTGCCTTAATGTGTTTTTTCAAAGTTTAGGTCTGAGTCCATCACTATACCCAGATTTCTGACATGGTTGGTGGTTTTTAGGTGTATGGACTGAAGCCCTGTTGTGACCTTCAATCTTTTCTCTTTAGCTCCAAAGACAATTACCTTAGTTTTGTTTTTGTTCAACTGCAGAAAATTGTGGCACATCCAGTCATTAATTTTCTCAATGCATTTGAGAGTGTTCTGTTCTCCAATGCTTTGCAGGCTGGTTTTATTTCATCTTGCAGGGTGTTAAAATTTTTACACCATGACACATACATATCACATCTTAGAACACAGTGGGTAATCAACATTTGGAACCTTGCACAATGTATCAAAAAGGGAGGAACGGAACATTCTGTTCTGAATACTCCTTCCTCTTTTATCTCTGCACTAGGCAAGGCAAGGCAAGGCAATTTTATTTGTATAGCACACTTTCAACAGCAGGGTAATTCAAGGTGCTTTACATGATTTGGTGATTTAAAAGAAACACATAAAAGAAACACACATTACACATGATACACAAAGAAAGAGAAAAAGAAAAAGAAAAGAAAAAAGCAATAGAGCATGAACACATTTCATACATATGACATCAAGCATTTACTCAAAGGCTATTCTAAACAGATGGTTTTTAGTCTCCATTTAAAGCAGTTCAGAGTTTCAGCAGCTCTACACTCGTCAGGAAGTCTGTTCCAGATAAGGGGAGCATAAAAAGTGAAAGCTGCTTCTCCATGTTTAGTTCTGAGTCTAGGGATGTTTAGTAGGCTAGAGTTGGAGGACCTGAGTGGTCTTGGTGGTTGGTACCATGACAACAGGTCTTCAACATATTTTGGTGCTAAGCCATGTAATGATTTATAAACTAGTAAAAGTATTTTAAAGTCTATTCTCTGAGCTACAGGGAGCCAGTGTAAGGACTTTAGAACTGGGGTGATGTGCTCTACTTTCCTGGTTCTAGTGAGGACGCGAGCGGCAGCGTTCTGGATCAGCTGCAGCTGTCTGATTGACTTTTTAGGCAGACCTGTGAAGATGCTGTTGCAGTAGTCAATCCGACAAAAGATAAACGCATGGATGAGTTTTTCTAGGTCGTGTTGCAAAATCAGTCCTTTAATCCTAGAGATGTTCTTCAGGTGATAGAACGCTGACCTTGTTATTGCCTTTATGTGACCCTGGAGGTTCAGGTCTGAGTCCATTACTACACCTAGGTTACGAACCTGATCAGTAGTTTCTAGCTGTATTAATTGAAGCTGTGTACTGACTCATGATCGTTCCTCCTTGGGTCCAAAAATAATCACTTCAGTTTTGTTTCTATTCAGCTGGAGAAAGTTATGGCACATCCATCCATTTATTTGGTCAATGCATTGATTTAGGGTTTGAATGGGTTCAGAGTCACCTGGTGACATTGTAATGTAGAGCTGAGTGTCATCTGCGTAGTTATGGTAGCTAATGTTATTGGTTGCTATAATCTTGCCTAGTGGGAGCATGTAGATATTAAATAAGAGGGGCCCCAGGATGGAGCCCTGGGGCACCCCACATGTGATTTCTGTTCGTTCTGATGAAAAGTTTCCTATTGAAACATAGAAGTCCCTGTTCTTTAGGTAAGACTCGAACCAGCCAAGTACTGTACCAGAGAGTCCGACCCAGCTCTCCAGTCGTTCCAATAAAATATCATGATCAACAGTGTCAAATGCTGCACTGAGGTCCAACAGAACCAGCACTGTGGTTCTTCCACAGTCTGTATTTATGCGGATCTCATTAAATACTTTGACGAGGACAGTCTCGGTGCTGTGGTGAGCACGGAAACCAGACTGAAAAGCATCAAAACGGTTTGTCATTGTTATGAAGCCATTTAACTGCTGAAACACAGCTTTTTCAATAATCTTACTGATGAATGGGAGATTAGAGATTGGCCAGTAGTTCTGCATTAACGTGTTGTCCAGATTTTTCTTCTTTAGCAGTGGTTTAATAACTGCTGTTTTTAAAGCCTGAGGGAAGACCCCTGATAGCAGTGATGAGTTCACTATTTGAACAAGATCAGAACCAATAACAGGAAGAACCTTCTTTAGAAAAGCTGTGGGTAGGATATCAAGACAGCAGGAGGAGGAGCTTAATTGGATAATGATTTTTTTCAAGGCTGTTCTGGTTTAATTCGTGGAATTCAGACATTTTCTCTACATTGTTGTTGATTGGGGATGGCACTGGTTGTGGGTTCGATATTGAGGTACAGATTGTCCGTCTAATTGTTAGAATCTTTTCAGTGAAAAAGCTGGCAAATTCATTGCAGGCCCTGGTAGAGTTTAGTTCAGGGGCTACTGTCACTAAAGGATTAGTTAGTCTTTCCACTGTTGCAAATTGAGTCCGTGCGTTATTAATGTTTCTGTTGATGATTTCAGAAAAGAACGATTCCCTAGCATCTTTTATAGTTAGCTGATATCTATACAGTCTCTCTTTGTAGATCTCACAGTGAACCTGAAGTCGAGTTTTCCGCCATTTTCTCTCGGCTCGTCGACACTCTCTTTTTTCACTACGTACCAGTGGATTACTTGTTCACTGAGACTTATTTCTACCTGAGACTACTTTCACTTTAGTTGGAGCAATGGAATCCATGATGTCTGAAATTTTCGCAAGGAAATTATCTACCTACTTATTTACTTTTGAGTTGGGAGATGAGGGGGATGTGGTGGAAGGATAAATACGTTTAAAGGTTTCTACTGAACTGTCCCCTAGAAAACGCTTTTTTATAGTGGTCTTACTGTGGCTGGATAATTTAGCAGAGATGGTACTTTCAAAGAAAATACAGAAATGGTCAGATAACGCAATATTAATTACAGAGATGTCAGAAATATTTAAACCTTTGCTGATAATTCAGTCCAGAGTGTGTCCTTTATTGTGTGTTGGTTGTTTGACATGCTGGATCAGTCCGAAGTTGTGGAGAGTATCATCTAACGTTTTTGCTTGTCTATCTTGGGGGTTGTCGGTATGGATGTTAAAGTCCCCCACGATGATTAGTTGGTCATAGTCGATACATATTACAGAAAGAAGGTCATTGAAATCATTAAAGAAGTTAGAGTTAAGTTTTGGTGGTTTATATAAACTTAGAAATAAAGCTTTGATTCTTTTTAATACCTAGCCACCCAGATAAACGAGCCTAACAAACGTGCCCAGACTTACCTTTTTAAAGTTCATTGAGTTGTGAAAGATGGTGGCTACACCTCCGCCTCGTTTGTAAACAGGTCCGACGGGTTAGTTTGGGAACTTGTAAACCACTAACTCCTCTACCCAGACTCAGCAGAAATAAACCAGGTTTATCCTACTTGGCAATGATTCTCTTCAGTCCACACCAGTCAACAACGAACGATGGAGAAAAGGGAACGAAAGTGTTCAAAAGGTAGGAGTGACCATGCAAAGCCGAGGTCAGAGATTGACGTGTCCAAATGCAGGCAATGACCAAAATCGGGCCCGTCTTCAGAGAGCTATCTTGCTATAGCTCAGATGCCAGCAGACTTCCTGGATACACAAATGGGAAGCCGGATAGCTTGGCAGGTAATACTTTGAAGTTTTCAGGGAAGTTCTTTCCTGGTCCAGCAGGTAGGAACAAAAGAGGGAAAGTTGCTAGCAATTCAATTGAGCGTCTCCATTCACGTCAGCGATGAGCAGGGGAAAGACTGATTTCATGTTGCGCGCCCCTTTATCAAGTCTGAAGTCATCACTGGCCACAGACCAATGAGAATGCTTTGAAGGCGGTGGAAGGGATGCTGGGAGATGCAGTTTGTGGAAAAGGAATCCCAACAAATCCATTTGAGCATTGAATGGAAACCATGTTGAAATCCAACGTTTTGCAACTGGCAGTTGTAAATCCCACTAATCCAACAAAAAAAATATTTTAACTGGTCCTAACAGGAAACCCTCCAAGTTCTTAGATCCAACACAAAGAATCCCCCGGTATTCAATGAAAATCAAATCAACAGTAATCCTAGGTAGGAGCTCGAAGGTTCAGAAATCCAACAAATAAAATGATCCAGTGTACAATCCAGTGCAGAATCCTAATTCAGAAGCCTCAAACACCTTTGGTGCATGGATTGGCCCCTTGTTGATACAGAAACTTCAGTCATAAGTCAAGGCTTGTTTTCTCTCAACTCTGCTGTATTTTTGCTCCAAGTCCTTGTGAAATCTCTGTCCCATGTTGACTCGAAGCATCTGACGGGGAACAACAAACAAGTTGTTCCATAGGTCATTCTTACACTCAAACCCTACATGATTTGCCAACGTTACTATTGGCTACTTCTACCAGAATCTTAACTCATTCCTGGTCCTAATAAGGAATAATTCCTGTGTTTCTTCATAAAACAGCTCTTACCCTTGACTTACTTCCCTATTCTATAACATATAGTTCCTCTTTATGGGTTCTGCAAACCTCTATTTTCTCACCTTTGCATCACACTGGTCTGCACATCCTTGCAAGACCTCACTGTTGTCTTCCTGTTACTAGGTCAATGCTCCCTAAAGTCAATTCAAACTTTATTTATAAAGCACCTTTCATACAAAAAAATGCAGCTCAAAGTGCTTTACAGATTAAAATGACCCCACATAACCCAGATTCCCATCCCTTCCCCACAATTATAAAAACAAAAAGAGAAAAAATGTATGTTATGATTGCCTAATGACTATACACTGCCCGGCTCCCAAGTGGCTCCTCAGATTTTCTGTTGCTTAAAGTGTATTTATTACCGAAATTAATGCAAAACGATGTGTACCAAATGTACCAAAACAAGCGGGGGGGGGGGGGGGGGGGGGCAATGAAAAAAAAAAAAAAACTGCTTCCATCGTTCACTTCAAAGAGTTAGCTCTTAGAGCCGGTTCGTTCTCGACCGACACATCATCGATTCGAAGTACGAACTCCACCGTGAAAGATGCAGTCAGTTTCTTCACGCAATGATGCATGAAGAAGACATATTCGTGTCAGCCTTTTATTTTAATCAGCTAAAACCATTTCTGCCAGAAACGCAGTGCACACGCGAGTTGCTCTGTTGTTGATTGCCAGAATCAACATGGAAATATTTTTTCTATTTTTTTTTTACGCCGGAATCCTTTACAAATTTGGGACAATATCAGGCGAAGTTGGCATCGAAGCTCCGTTTGGAAGAAGGGGTCATTCCAACAATCAGAGACTTGCCTGCAATTGAAACGGTAAGGCTGTTTTTATTGCTCTGCTGTGTGTAACAAACAGCAGCTAACTGCTAATGTGGCTATTGTATGCTAGCGGGAGTAGTAGATATGGGTTAGATATGCTGAAGCGTTACCTGCGGTGTCAACCCCCCCCCTCCTTCCTGCCACCCCTAATTTGCATTATTACAATGCCCGTCCACGAAACAGCCAAAATATCGCATCAGATCTCGCAAGACAATAATGCCTTCAGAAATAAGGGTCAGAGGAGCTCTGTTTATTTTTTTTTCAACTTTTCTTTTTTAGAAGGGCCTGAAAGACTATAATAGAGCGTGGGTATCCAAGATAATACTAGGTTATGACTCCTTTAAAGGGTAATTTGGCAACTCCGGCCATTTCTTCACTGGTTTTCAATTTTGTTGTCGTATGTTTTCTCAACGAGCTCCCCCTACAGCTCTGGGACGTATATTCCACAATACTGTCGTAAAAAAACTCACTTATGACACCCTCCCCCTTCTTATCGAAGCTGATGCGCATTTATATGGTTTTGTCGGGCAACTTTTTCGTGTGGAGAAATGTCTACAGAGGTGAGTAACATATTATACACAGTATTATAGAACATTGACATCTACATTTTGTATTGTGTTATCGATCATAAGCTGTAACGGGTTGGATGGATGAAGCTCGGATGGAGTTGCTGTAAAGCAGTTCTTGTGTCTCGCTTGTTCTTGCCCTGGTTCTCACCTCACACAATACTTCCTGTTTCTAACTTTCGGGGACGTGCTCCCAACCTTGCAAGGTTGGTTTTCTGCCTGGGGACCCTAGGGGGAGCGAGGAATGTCACAATTTTCACCGGAACATGTCATTTAACCAGCCAAATGATTTCTAAACGGGTTTATTAAGTTGAAATAGTTGCCAAAAAATAAATGAAAATATAAATTAAAAATATTTAATAAAATTATCATTGATTGCAAAGTTATCTTCCGTATTTAAAACACTGTTTCAATTAACTCCTTCCAATTAGTCAATTACATAGCCCAAAGACCAACTATCCATCATTACAATTCTTGTTATTATCAAATCAAACTATTTATAAAGCGCTTTTCATACAAAATTGCATCACAAAGTGCTTTACAGATTAAAATGACCCCACATAAAACTACATTCCCATCCCTCCCCCACAGATTTAAAAGCATGGTCACAGTTATACCCCCCTCCCCCCAACCATCCACACACACAGTTAAAAGCAACAGTAAAAAAGGACATTGGGCCCGCGTGCAGATGAACCATGCAAGGAAATGCCATCAGAGGAGCCATCTGCACCGACAGCAGTAGATCAACAGCAGCAAACGAGGCACAGACACCGGGCGCCCAGTGGAGGCAAGGCCAAGACCCCCACCTCCACCTAGGCGGCCGCAGCTGACCACTGCTCCTGGGGAAGAAGGCTCCCACAGAGGAAACACTGGAGCGGGGATTAAGATAACAAATTAAAATCTAACGAAAAACAGTAAATAAATGCGATAAGATTAGATAGTAAAACACTGATAAAATATAACTATTATAACTTATTTTTGTGATTAGATACAGAAAGAAAATGAAAGCAAGATTTGCATAACATAAAACGCATAAGCATAACCTCATTGATTGCAACAAAGTATGGTTCTGTTAGTTTTATACGTTTATTAAATATGAATTCTAAAGATTGACTTCTAGAAGCCTAATCAGGGATTAGTCTCCTGCACAGTATCTTTGCTGTTCCAAGTACTGCACTTTTCTGGACTGAGATGTCTGAGGTTCTTCCTAGGATCTGCTGAAGCCATTCCTCCAGTTTGGGGGTCACTGCCCCGAGTGCTCCGATTACCACGGGTACTACTGTCACCTTCACCTTCCAAAGCTCCTCTCTGAGCCCTTAGTATTTCTCAAGTTTCTCATGTTCGCCAAATCACCAGTATGGGATAATGAGATGATTGCAGGTTATTTTGATATCTTTGTTAATAATGCTTTTACTTTGCTATTGCACGACAACCTATGCTGCAAAATAAAAAGCCAATGTGGGAACAATATTGAATTGAACTCTTCAGAAAAAGAACAAAATACTACCTAAATGTTTGCTCCACGAATTACTAATGCCAATATTTTTTTTAAAAACAACAAATTTAATTTTGAAGTTTGTCGTAAAATGAGTTTACTGTACTACTGTTTAGATTGTTTGGACCTGAGCTCTTTCAGAACTCCATCAAAATAAAGGAAAATAATGAAACCTGATAGATGGACTGAAGAAAAAGCCATTTTTAATATACATTTGCCCCAATCTTTCCAGTGTCATAAGTACAGATGTGTATTGGCAAAAATCTGGCGATACAATATATATCACGATACAGGGGAGCGGATACGATATATCTCAATATATCTCGATACTATGAGTAAGACGATATATTGTGATTTTTAAAACTAGAATGCTGTGACAGTTTTCCTACTGTTAAATTCAAACACTCCAACCTGTTTCATACTTGAACACATTCAGTTTTATTACTAGATCTAGTTGATCCACTGGAAAAAAGAAGTTGAAAACAGCCACAAACCACCAGTTATATTTTTTATCTTAGTACAAAAATTACTGTCATCATTCATGGTTCCAATAAAAAAAACAAAAAAAAACGATATTTTTGTTTTGAATATCGATACAATATCGGGAAATAAAATATAGCGATATATCGGTGTATCGATATTTTTTTACATCCCTAGTCATAAGTATAAAAACAGACTGACCTTTTCCTTGAGTTCCTGTTGGCAGCAAGGTGCTGCTGAAGCGCTGTTAGGTGTAACACAGGTCTGAAAAGAGGTTAGAGACAAGCCGCTGTCAAACCAAGGATTTGGCCTCTGAACCTTCTTCATCACTTCGTAGAGGAATTTCTGAAGAGATCCTGAGGAGTCAGAAACATTTAAAGACTCAAGTTACATAAAACCTTCCTCATTGAAAGACAGAATAAAAAATGGATGTTAAGGATAAAACCCTACCTGACTGGAAGCATTGCTTTGAGATTCTACCGTACATTTCTTCTCCCAGATGAACCACCTGAAGTCAAGACCATATTTAACCTTTATTAACAAGCAATAATCCTTTTAATTTTTTTATTCATTTACAGACTCTACTTTCTACTTATTCACTATACTCGAATGTCATCTTACCTTGCTTAAACAAAGTATCCAACTATGTAGTTTATTTCTATTATGCATTTTGTCATGTATCCTATCTTCAGTAATGATGCATCTAAGAATTAAATTATGATTGGTACACAGCTACGTCACAAATTAACATAATTGTGCCATAAGTAATTACTGTACAATACTCTGCCACTGGTTGACTTTTTGTCTTTATGTATGTGAAGATGCATGAAAATGTGGATACCTTGCATCTGTGTGTGATGCTGTATGTTTTAATGTGCTATAATTCTGCTACAAACTTGATTTTCCAGAGAGAATCTCTTCAAGTGATCAATAAAGTTGTATCTTTTTATCTGGAAACGTGTTCGTCACATGGAAGAACTGGGCATGTATTTTTATTTTGGTAGTAATTTTAGCTTTAAAAAAAAGATAAAATGTTCATCATACTACAGTTTGAAGTCTTTTAAATGCCAGAGAACCATGCAGGGCCCTCCCCCTCCTGTTGCAGACAAACTTGGGTGTTTAGTAATATTGCTGGTAGTAAAAATAAAAGATGAGAGCATCTGGCCCTTTTGCCCCAGGAAAGGACACCATCTCAAATTACTACGCTATGACTTCCATCCATTGGTTCAATAAATATTCATCAGAGAGATGATGCAGTCTCCAGTGCCAGGACCTTTGTCCACACAACATATGGCTGTCATGGAAGTAGCCACAATCTAAGGAGACATCAAAATATATACTCTAGGCTCCGCCTATCACAGAGAACTGAGCTCATGCTCTCATATGCATCAGTAGTTTCAAATGTGTAGCCAAAACCGGCTCCAATTGGTTTGATCAGTGTACTATTATGAGTGTGATGGAAGCGAGCTGCAAAAAAACAGTAAACAGTTCCATTTGAGGCAAATGGATCTAGTGGCTGTTGCTGGACAGATTTAAATATTTGTTTCCTGTTTTAACAGAGTCAATCTAAAGTTAATCGTCTCCTGTTTTTGCACAGTGAGACAGAGGCCCTTTGCTCCAGAACAGAAAGAGGCCTTTAAAAAGTTTTATTCTAACAAGTCCCCCTGCTGATGCAATCGATGAGAGCAGAATGGCAAAAAGAGATTATAATCTGTGCAGTTATAACATATTTAAAATTTTTGTGCAAATATACAGATACCGTCAAACTAAGGTATTATTACCTAACCGTCAAACTAAGGTATTATTACCTACAGCTCATATAGACTGGGCAGAAAACATTCAATCAGCGATCTCCACCGAAACAACTGAAATAAAAAGCTCACAAACTTGCAACAAGAGAAAAATGAAAAACATGGTTTGACACCATTTTCAAACAGACGGCCAAGAATGACAAGGAGATTCAGTAATCTATATTTGATGTCACTTAGAAACTGCAAATTAGACTAAAAGAAGGTAAACCCTCTGTCCCATCATTTCCTCACCAGACTAAACATCTTTGGGTGGTCACCTCCTTCTACATGGCTGGTGATATCCTTCTTTGGGATCTTCAGATAACAGTGCCCGCAGAGGTAGATGGACTCCTGTTTATCGCAGCGCCATTCAATACATGTTCTTAAAACTAGATGACATATTGAAGAAGAAGTTAGAAGCACCTACTTATATTTTTGCTGGAAGGAACCCAATAAAATGTAGCCTTTATTGATCTTTCAACTTAAACAGCATTAGATCAAAATTAGCCAGGTTCATTCAACACCCACCTTTATCTATAACCTTGTGTTTCTCTTCGTCTTTAACTGTATCTGTGGTTTCCACTGTCGTACGAATGTTTGATATTTCGATGGATTCTTCAAAACAAAAGTCATCTTTTGAGGCAAGCCGCTGTCTTTTCAGGCTCATTTTGCATTCACTTTCCCTCGACTCAGTTGTTGATTTTTCAGGAGAACTTGGCCTTTTTCTCTCACTTTTTTGGTGACACTTTGTGTCCGGCTTGAAACTTGAGCTTCCTTCTTGTTTAGTCAGTGCATCCATCTCCTTTTCAGTCATGGGCTCCCCCGTCGTCAACTTTATTGACAAAGCTGTCTCACCTTCATTTTTTAAATTCTTTGGGCAATCTTTTTGAGATCCTTGTTTTCCTGCAGGATCTTTTTCTTCTTTTGAACCCGTCTCCTTGCCACTACCTTGTTCTTCTTTATGCGGCCCTTTTTCTTTTCCGTCAGTGACAGGGGATGTTTTCTGGTCATCTGTCTCATGCCGTTTGTTAGCCTCTTTTGGAGAGATTCTGGAAACTGACATGTAGAGAATTTCAATTATGAGCAAGTCAACAAATTAGGAGTTAGTGTTTTTAAATGTTTTAAACTATCTCTAATTAGCACCAGCAGCAGTTAGACACAATATTTACGACAGGTGGAGAGATTCCCTAAAACATTTAAACCAATTCTACCTAAAACCTAGTTTATACTTCTCTGTCAGCAAGTTTGTCAATACGTGTCCGTGCATGTGCAGAGACGTTTTCCTTTCAGACGTCTTTGTTGCCTGGGGTGTCTAGCAAACCAATCCCAGCCAGCTCCAAACCCACATTTCCCGCATCCCTGCGTGATGCTACGCATCTTCAGTGAAGGGCTGTATAAATTCTCATCTCTTTGGAGTTCTTCCATAAGACATTCTTTGATCTGCTTCATGTCTGGTACTAGATATCTTTGTCATTCAGATTTTTTGTTTCTAAATGGCGGTGCTGTTGACGAGTTTTAAGAAAGTGGCGTGCTGACCAATCCCAGGGTTGCGCTCTTCATAGCTTTAGACGGAGTTTAAAAAAAGATTGAGTAAGTCTCAGTCAACCTCTGCAGACCTGCTGCAGAGCACTTGGGTCGATGGATGACGACACTGCGTGTCTCTGAACCTCCGATGACGGCAAAGTATAAACTAGGCCTAATCCAATCCCACACAGCAGCAATCAAGTGCTTGCATTTGCAAGTAAAGGTTAATACTCCTTTCTGCATAAAGAAGCTAAAGGTTTCTCAGTTTGTTTAAGACCTACCCTGTGAAATATCTTTTACAACATTTTGAATTATCTGCAAATGACAAAAAGACTGGCAACTTGTTTTATATGAAAAATAAAAGGAATACGTTTTTGCACTGTTTAAGTTGTTATTATAGTGGTGCAACAATATCAATAGTGTTAGGTTATTTTAGCTCACAGGTTACCTAGAAAGGAAAGCACGCACAGAGGAGATGTGAAATGTGTTTGCTCAATTGAGGGAAACCGTGCAGTAACAGAAATGACACACCAGTCTGAGTTCCGTTCCAGCAGAGTCTCAAAGATGTTGAGAATCCCAGCTTCTATTTATTCACACATATGAACTGTTCACCACACCCACATAGTCTTATCTTATCACCATACAGCACACAGCAGAACTGTTTCTAATGGTTTGCAGGTGCATCCTGTTTGCACAACATATTTTTGCAAGGTCAGTTCCTTATAAGCACATTTCCTCTTAAGAAAGTTCTTACACCCACACTAAAAGTTACTTCCCTTATTCTTGACACACAAAGTTCAACATAAGAACAGACTGCATTTATCACATATTCTCCAACAAATAGTTTAATGCTGGCCCCGTTAATTGCTTTAACTATGTCTAGATGACCTCTAAAATAAGAAGGGTTGCACACGTTAACTATGTAGTTCTCAATTGTTTGTTTTTTATGCTTACCCAGCTTCCACTTTGGCCTTATTGGAGGAACAAGTGTTTCATTTTCTGTTCTCCACTTTGTAGCTGTCAAGATTCTTTTTGCTGGAATAAAATAACTTAGGTAAGAGAACATTCTAGTTATAAATACCAAGAAACAACTTTATTAAAATCCAAAGGCTCACCTTTGTTGTAGGTGCATGGCTCCCAGATTGGTTTTTCCAAGCAAATTATCTTAGAGGGAGTACCAGTTGGCGACATTATTACCAAAAATATTGCTAAAACCTAAATGACAATGGGACAGAAATATACTTTTGATCTGAAATACCTGGATGTTTGACAGAAAGTGTAACTGTGCTGCCTGTTTTGCCAAGTCCAGAAGTGTCTCTGTGTCAACAGTGTAGGAATCCAGTGAGCCCGGATGAAAACAGTCCTGCACAAAAACATTATTTTACAATAGAGCGATTATTTTGCTGTTGTCCTAATCAAGTAATATTTCTCTACTTTATGACTAGTGCAGAAACCACATGAAGCTTTTCCATTCTGTCGATTATATTCCTGTAGACATTCAGTCCTGTGTTGACAGCTTCTTACTTCAAACATTATTGTAAGTTTTAATATTTACCACAAAAGCATATTTTAAAAGCAAAAGAGATGTTGTGTAAAAATAGATGAAACTATTAAACTGAAAAACATGAAATATAAGACTGCTAGAAATTTGAACCACATTAGCATTTTGATTTTTGCACACTAATTTAAATCAAACAAAATAGATTGATATTTTAAGGTTTAAAAAACCACTCTGGTGCATCATCACACAAACGTAAAAGGAGAAAGACATTAAATAAACAAAATTTACTAAACATTTACAGCTTCAAACTAATATAAAGATTTATTTCAATAATAAAAGGTTAAAATAAACCTTTATGAATTGAAACAGGTTTGTCTTTTCCATAAGCCTGGTTATTTACTTATTTAACAAGTAAGCAGGCAAGCAAATAAGTACATGTTGTGAAGTGTCTTAAGATGATACCATCCTGTGAGTAAGAGGTTTAACAAACAGCTTCTGGGTAATAATATAGTGCTAAATATACTCTTAGTGAACAAGTCCAGAAGTGTGCATGCAAAAGCAGATCCCTGTGTGCAAAAGATGAGGAATTGTGTCAGAGACCGATAACTAAATTTGTAAGTTGGGTTGTATATTCCACTCACCGTGGAGCCAGTCAAAAGAATCTGCCATGGTACAGAAAATTGATAACTGATTAGGGGGATGCTCCATAATTTTGATTGTGGGTGTGCATATTTTCTTACGTTTAAAAAATAAATACAAAATAGAAACACCTGTTGTGTGAGACATGGGTAGGACTAAATTAGGAATGTTAATGGAGGATATTGAATATCTTTCAGGAAAAAGAAGGGAGGTTCCAGGGGTGGAACAATTGTATAGACAAAAAGGTATATAATGCGTAATGAGAGAATTTTGTCAGTCTACCCTGGGGTAATTCATGTGTCTGTACCTATTTTGTGCAAATAAACAGATTCCCGAGGATTCCACTTGCCTGAGCTCACTTTGTGATTCCATTGTGAATTACGACATAGATAGTTTATAGTTCTAGTCAGTCATAGTCCATTTCCAAATCAGAATAATACAAACATGCAAGAAATAAAACAAATAGCCTTTTATAAACCTCAAATGTCAATATAATAACAGAATCAAATGTATTCAATAAAGCAAATACCACTAAACCTTCTGCTCTTGTCTCACATTTGTCTTAGTTTTATTTTTTCACTTCATCAAAATTGTTTTAGATAAACAATCTGAAGATAGATTTGGAACAGCAGAAGTAAAACAAACCAAAAAAAAAAAAAAAGAAATAAAGAAATAAAAAAATAAAAAAACACTGACCAGAAATTTTGAAACATGTTCCCGACTGAAGATGTGGGCTTCAATTTCCTCTTTGTCCAGCTTCCTTTCACAGAGCAAACACACACATCCCGTCAACTGCTTGTTTGGTCGGACAGTCAGGTTGTGTACCACGAGGAACTCAAGGCCTGAAAAACACAACACACAAATATCCATAATAAACTATATGCATTCCTGTGAACACATGTGTATCTAGCTCCAAAGTCATCTGCTACATCTTAAATGATGTAGGTTTCAGTTTTAGATTTTGTCTTTACTGTTTAGTCTCTTACGCCTGGTTCATACCAGCTGGTGAAGCGCTGCGAGGCAGCACACCAACAAAAATCGCGTGCTATCCGTGGCCCCCCTGTTGACACCAGACGCATATTTCTCCGCCACGGTTGACAAGCGTTTCTGCTCAGCTATTTTTTCAGAGCTATTTCTTTCATCATGGGTAAGTAAATAACCTCATGAAGTGTGTCTGTGTGCGTTTGTTTATTTTCATCTCTATAGTCTGTTTAGATACTCAATATGATCGCATTTGTCAATCACTGTATTTTATTTTGAACAATTGCTTTTATTTTGAAAATTGACCGGATTGTCTCGTGTGTCTGGACGCCGTAACGATCGCTGCACGGCACGAGCCGTTCTACATTTGAATTATTTATTTAAGATCTTTTGTAAAGAACAAATTCATTTATACTTGTTAAATTAACCTTTTAGAGCAATAGCAAAAGCTACACAAAAAAATATATAATTTTAGATTACTTTTATTCAGTAGCATTCCAACAAACTAAATGTAACTAGTGCGTTTAGTAAATGACACTTTACTTTTTAAAGTTAATCAAGGAGTCTAGGAAACTTTAGTCATTAATAAATCCTGTTTACCTGGGGTTTAAAATTTGATGTGTCACAGAGGCAATTTATAATAGCCACGCTTCAAAATAAGAAATGTAACAGAACATACCATTAGGGTAAGATGGGCAGATCTTCATGAGACATGAAATTTCAACAAGATAATTGTTGCTTGCCGAAACCTACTGTACCATGTGATAGCAAACAGGCCTCTGGTTATGCCGGTTGCATATTTCTAAACAGGTCTCCTACATGGTACCTGTTAGAAAAATTGTATTATCATTGATAAGTGTAATACTGTGTATGTTAGGTAAAATAATAATGTTGTATTATTATTTTCTTAGGGTGTCTTTCTAATGTACTTTTAAAATGTCATTTTGGTTTCAGTCACATGCTCATTTGCATGACATCCTGTTCTTTTAATATGTTAATGAAGTGTGACTAAATAAAGAGAGACTGCAGAGGGGGTGCTCTTGGAGACCAGAGACTATGACACTGGGAGGTTGAGAACAGACAGACACGGTTGGCTCATTCCTTATAGTATTTTCCTGGTCTCCCTCTGCAGAACTGATTATCCACATCTACCTCTGCAGAGCTTATTGACTCCATATTCTCTCCGACCTTTGTGTGTGATTCTTTGTAGGTCAACCACTTTTTAACCTAACATCTTGGTGCAGTGACTCGACGTACGAAGCACTCCCGCTGGTGGTCTCCGTCGAAGGGCTGTTCTTGACGTCCAGATCGCTGAATTGCTGCACTGGCCGGCTGCATAACTTCCACGAGGACCCCCTGCACGTGCTCCCGTGTGATCGATTCGGTTTGAATCACTCGCTTAGGGGAGAGATTGTGAGTACGTCTTTTTTGTGCACCTTAACATAAAAAAAAAAATAAAAATAAAAAATTCTAAGATATTCAGGGTATATTCTGCTGTTTGGGCCTAAAGGACGCTTTAGCCTCTCTGATAAAACATCAGGTGTTGATCCTTAAGTGATTAATGCATTAATTACTACAGCAAAAGGGTGTAACGGTACAGGTTTGCAAACCGGTCCACCTTGCTGGGAAACGGTTGTTACGAGTTAGGTTTGCGAGCCAATCCAGCTCGCTGGGAAATAAAGCACGCCAGTGTATGGGAGTAAAAACACAAACAGCAGAATCAAAACGATATACCGCACCCCAGGTGGGTAGAGTAAGATAGGCACAGGACATAATCTTTATGTATGCCAGTCCAACCTGAAACCTAACGGTGTTAACGTACGGTTTGACGTGCACGACAAGAGACGTTCTGTGCGGAATTATAGGTTACACAACACATCCTTAGATTAAGAAAGCCATACAACGGCTCAATCTAGTTGCACAAAAGAGACACTTAAGAGTAAAAACTACACGATCCAGTTTTAGCTAAATTTGATTACAATTAAAAATCTCAAATAAATGACCAAAAAATTATTTTAGTTAATTAAAGAATAAATGACCAACTTTAACTCGACAGACTAATTTAATAGTTCTTTCTTTTTCATTTCACCTTAATCTTAATATTAATAATTGCCGTTATCCTCCTAGAACTATTTGGTATTCTCAAAGATGGGAAACGATGTTTCCACCGACAAATTAGAGGGCGATTCAAAGTATATGCATAAAAAGGACCCCGAAAATCTTCAGTTTCTGACAAAATGGCGCAAAAAGTATAAAGTAGACGGGAAACTTAAAGGAAATCAATGGAAAGAACTGGTATGTGTTCTCGAAGCAAAAACACTTATCGCTAAAGGTAAAAAGAAAAACCTTAAACAGACGCAGTTAAAAATAGCACGTGTGTGGGCTGATGAAACAGAGAAAAGGAAGCAAAATATAAAAAACAGAAAAGAGAACAAAGGCTCTAAAGATGAGGCTTTTCTTATGAAAAAGCTCGGTGACGAACTCACACTGTGTCCTCCTCCTTATGCACCTCTACCTACAGCCCAGACAGACCCCCCTGGGGCTGTTGGAGGAGTACCTTATGCACCTCCACCAACACCCCCATCAGACCAGCCGGGGGGTTTAGGGGAAGGTCTATATCCTCCTGTTCCAAGAGATCAATTTGCAATTGAAGAAAAAACAAGATAGTACCACAATAAAACAAAGACTTAGAATTACAAAGAAGTCAGGTCCAAAAAATTCTGAGGATAAGTCTTATGAGAGTGAACCAGAGGACTCAATAGATGTTAACCCTATGATTCAAGTACCATCTGCCGATGGCACTCCGAGATATGTTTTTAGACCATGGTCACTTAAAGACATTAAAGAGGTTGTAGAACAAATCACCAGCCATAAGGAGGATCCAGAAAAATGGACAGAGGATATGGTTGATGTGGTCAAATCCTACCGGTTAAACGGTCATGAATTAGGACAGGCTATGGCTGCATCGTTGGGAAAAGACTGGCACCATGTAGGAGGAAATTACACAGGAAGAGATGCTGCCGGAGTTGTGTTACAATTTCAGAATGATTTCCAGGGAGCACTAAAGCAACAATTCGATGCAGTAGCGGTTAAAGTTCGTGCACAGTTTAAAAAGAAACCAGATTATGGGCATATGGCCTCCATAAAACAGAAGCCTGGGGAGACTGTAGATGATTTTAAATACAGATACCAAAAAGAACATGATATCCACAGTGGCCTAACTAAAGAGTGTGGTGATGAGACCCCATATATGCGGCATTTGTGTAATGGTCTGCTACATAGTTTCCACCCCACTATCACTAATTGGATTAAAAATCACCTTCTGACATGGGAAACATGCGACCTTACTACCCTTATGGCCAATGCACGTTTTGCAGAAGGTGTCATGGAAAGAAAGGGGAAGAAACCAAAACCTCCAGACTCCGACACACAGGTATTTCACACCCAGCTTGAAGACGATGAGGGGGAAGTTTATTATCAAAGTGACAACCACAACAAAGGAAGGGGGTTTAGACCACGAAGGAATACACATCATTACACACCCCAGGGTTCATGGAGACATCAAGGTGGCCACACTGCCCCCACGTGTTGGATCTGCGGGAAAGTAGGCCACATTTCAAATGAATGTAGCAGAGGCAGAGGCCGAGAAGGGGGCAGAGGGCGAGGTCAGATCCATACACAGGGTCCAACTGCCCCAGACCACTCGCGGTTCACACAGCAATGACTAGATACTTTTACCGCCTCTAATGAGGTGGTGGATTGCTGTGGCGCCTGGAAATTACTTAATGTTCTGAAAGAGAAGCCTTACATAACACTTAAAATTAATGAACAAATGGTAGAGCTCCTTTGTGACACTGGAGCTTGCAGAACAGTGATCTCCTCTGGCGTTAATCTGTCAGAATCTAAAGAAAGCATTTTGGTCAAATCAGCAGATGGTGCTACTACGCGCTCATTTTTATCTAAACCAGTGTTAATAACAGATCCAAAAACTAGGTTTAGTTCTAAAAACTCAATAGTCATTTCACCACAATGTCCACTCAATTTGTTGGGCAGAGACTTAATGTCAGCCCTAAAAATCTCAATTATCCCAGTGGGAGACGGCATGAGATCTGTGAGAACAGGAAAGGATGACATTTACCTAAATACAACTCATAGACCACAGGGACTCGGTCTGTACTATTTTTTACGAGTTGAACCTAAAGAAAACCTTAAAGATTCAACAACAATGATGGACACAGCTTTGCAGGTAGTTCCTGAACCCGACAAACAAATCATGCCTACATCACAGTTACATGTGACTATGGCTCTGAGGCCTGAACCTGATCCCAAGTTCCAAGACTATTTTATTCAACTCTCACCTGCTGTAGTGTTCGCCTCACACATCATTACTGATGGAAAATCTGTTTCAGCTGCCTCAGTAACACTGTCTACCAGCCTTAAACCATTCTTCGATTTGCCTACAGATCCGCATATATCCCTGACAAAAAGCAGTACATCACGTTGGAAAGATTTGGGATATATGGTGCGAAAAGCAAATAACGCCACAGATTTTAAAACTTTGCAAGAAAATAAAGAAGATCATTGGCGATACAGTGAATCCACAGGTTTATATAGACTGCCCCTTATCATGCCACTCCACTGCACCACTCAAGTTGCACCACTAGAATGACCAGAAGCAGAAACCATTTTATTGACTGAAGAGGAAGAAAAGCAATTCAAAGAAGTCCCTGACACATTATGGTCTAAAAGCCCCACTGATGTGGGCCTACTCATCCATTGCTCCCGTTCAAATAACTGCTAAATCACATTTTACACCCAGAGTGAGACAATATCCGCTCTCTGCGGAAGCAGAGTTAGGAATTACACAGACCACAGAACAGGAACTTATAGATCAGACTGTTTTAAAAGACATGCAAACAAACGCTCCCTCTTCTGAAAAACAATTATGGAAAACAAAAGGTGCCATTCTAAACGAAAATGGACTTTATGAAGTTCGTAATAAACCCATCCTACCTAAATCACTGTTTAAAGCTGCTGCGCTTGTGAGCCATGGGCCTTGCCATGTCTCCACAGGGGGGATGGTATCAATGATACAGCAACACTTTACAACATACAACCTTGAAACATACTTAAAACATTTTTGCAAGACATGCCTAACATGTATCAAACACAACCCACAAGGGAATATGAGACCCAAGCGAGGCCAAGTTCCTCAACCAGCCTACCCATTCCACACAATCCACATGGATTTCAATGAACTAACACAGAGCGGCTCATACAAATATTGCTTAGTAATAATTGACGCTTTCTCCAAATGGCTGGAAATAATTCCCACTGCAAAGAATGATGCTCTAACAGTGGCAAAAGCACTATGTAAAACTATCATTGCAAACCATGGTATTCCACAAGTAATATATTCAGATAATGGACCACATTTTGTGAATGAGGTTATTCAAAATATGGCAAAACATTTAGACATCCAACTAAAAAATCATTGTGCCTATCACCCCCAAAGTGCAGGTTTAGTAGAAAGACATAATGGGACCATCAAAAGCAGACTCAGGAAATGCATGGCAGAGACTAGAAGACCATGGCCTGAGTGTTTGGACCTAGTAAAATTTTACATGAGAATCACGCCAACAAACCAAGGTTTAACACCTTTTGAAATCATTTATGGCAGACCTTACAGGTTACCTCTAGTTGCGCCTGATTTGCAAAAAGCAGACGAAGAACTCACATTAGCTGATTACATGAGGAAAATTATCCTAGCCAAAGAAGTGCACAACGCACACAATCTGCCTCTCTCTCCTTCTGTTTTGCAGGATCCTGAAAAGCCAATCAAACCTGGAGACTGGGTATTCATCAAGGTGATTTAAAAGGAAGAACTGGACGAGTCCCCGCTGGGAAGGACCTTTTGAAGTCCTGCTGACCACGCCCACGGCTGTGAAAATCGCTGAGAGACCCTCGTGGATACACATCTCACACTGCAAATTGCAAAGGCAATTAGGGGACTAGACACGGGACAGTGGGGAAGTCTGGGCTACAAAGGACAGAGTGACCAATAGGGCCTCTGGTCTCAAACCCAGCAGAACAGCATCCCTGTCCCCTTAGCGGTCAAACCTCTGTTTTGGAGGGCTAGTCCTCTTATTTGCCTCTAGCAAACATGAAACTAGTTTGGCTCCCCTCCTGTCTGGCAGTTTGCCTGCTTCTATTGCCCTGCTTTTTCCTCACACCTGATGACATCCAGACATCAAAGGAAAGAAGAGCAGAGGCTTGAAGATGAAGACAGAAATGAAGAAGAAGATGGGTTGTAATTAACATGTGTAAAAACCTTTTTATGATTCCATTAATCTAAACTACTGTTTAGGTAGCGATTAATTGGATGATGTCTAGGTGAAGCTCGCATTAATATCTTTTTGAAATTGCTACTTACTTTTGCAATTTCTTTGTTGTATGTCTTATTATTATTTTTTATTTATTTGGGATGCTACTTATTTTGCAACCTTTTGTTGTCTGGTTTTTATGATTCTTATATTTTTACATTATTGGAGTTGTTACCTATTTTACAACTTTTTGTTGTCCGTGATCACATTTAATAACCACATTTCAGGGGGGAAATGTTAGGTAAAATAATAATGTTGTATTATTATTTTCTTAGGGTGTCTTTCTAATGTACTTTTTAAATGTCATTTTGGTTTCAGTCACATGCTCATTTGCATGACATCCTGTTCTTTTAATATGTTAATGAAGTGTGACTAAATAAAGAGAGACTGCAGAGGGGGTGCTCTTCGAGACCAGAGACTATGACACTGGGAGGCTGAGAACAGACAGACACGGTTGGCTCATTCCTTATAGTATTTTCCTGGTCTCCCTCTGCAGAACTGATTATCCACATCTACCTCTGCAGAGCTTATTGACTCCATATTCTCGCCGACCTTTGTGTGTGATTCTTTGTAGGTCAACCACTTTTTAACCTAACAGTGTATGTTACTGTATTTTGGCTGTGTAAAGGTAAATAAGACCATTTGTATGCTCCACTGACATTACAGAGCTTAGGGTAAAAGAAAGGTTTGTGCAAATTCCTCATATGGGTGATAAATCCTCTAGATAAGAGTTGCTTGAGAGAGTCGTTTGGACGGCCTAATTCATATGTAGTTTGTCATTTCGTTTCAACACCCACATGCCTGGTGTGGGTGTGGTTTATGACCTGTTGTAAACCCCTGTTTTAAAATGAAAGTTGGGAGAGTGAGCTCGGTGGGAGTAGGCACTGAGCATTCTTGGAGAGAAGACACTGAGCATGGTCGATGCCTTTCATACCCCTTGTGAAGTCTTTTCACAAGTGAAACACAGAAGCTGGGACTTTCCTTATTATGTTCTCTATGTTCTAGGGTAATATTTACCTAACAGTACCCAACTAGATTAGAAGAGTTATGGTTACCGCACAATAATAAAGAGGTCCAGGACTTGAGAATGACCCGAGGGTGGCAGTGCATGGGAGGACATGCTGGTAAAGGCTATAATATTGAGGAAACCCAGATGTTGTAATGTAGGTGTGTGTATCAGAGGTCTATAGAAGATGCTGTGTCCAACAATCAGTAGGAATTTTTTCAATGATTAGGCCATGATTCCTCATGATTCTGTCATTGTGATAGAGGCTGCAATTCTAAATAAAAATCTGTCGCTGTTCAGCTGAAGTGTCTCCAGAGCCTTATTCCTGAATCATCACCCTGGCTTGTTGAAGACGACCACCAACCATACAACACTACTCCTATCTATAAAAAAAGTTTAAAACTGGAACTTTGACAAGCAAGACTGGACGAGGACCCAAGCTAATCTTTTCACCCATCACAATAATTCAAAGGAGAATTATGGTCAACGGGGAAAGAACGGTGGCATTTTACTTTATTTTCTGTTACAGAATAAAGTTGAAATTTAATTTTAAAATAAAGTCAAAACATTAAGGGGAAAAAGTTAAATTGTTGTTCTGTGATTAATGTAAAAAATATACATGTTTAAAGAAAGTGGAATAATATCCTTAAAAAAGGCGGAATGCTCAAATTGTCGTATTATTTCAAGCAGCTTTTATGCGTGTCAGGATAGCACTGGGAAGACTAAAAGCGTGCATTCACAGGATGTTTATATGTTAAAGGAAAATTTATTTAATTTATTAAATCTTAACCAAATGTATAAAGTTAAGCTAATTTACACAAGGCATGGTTGCAATCTTTGCGTTAGTCTGATTTCCACGTTGTTTTATACTTTTTTAGAAGATGGCAAGGAAGCAAAAAAATCTGCAAAGCTTACCCGTCAGGAACCACAGCAAAATGTTTATTGTGATACTGTACTAATGTTACATAATCCAATAATAGGCTTATTTTTTTAACAGGGGGGGGGGGGGGGTTATTGTGAAAGGTGCTGTATTCAAATAGAAATAGAAATTAGTTCAATGACCTGCAGATAGTTGATAAAGCTGTATCTAAGATCAAGTTTATCAGTTGTCTTCTTTTTTATTTTATTAAATATGTTCCAGAATATTGACAAGTAGGCTACTCACCAAGGAATGGGAACTTTTCCTTCTGTTGAAGTTTAGTGTATGTGTTGCACTGTGGAACTAAAAGGGCATTTAACAAAAAACAAAAAAAGCCGGTTAGAACAATAAAAAAAATTATTCAATTACTTTGAATAAATGATTATTCTTTAAAAACCTTTATGCTTCAAGGAAACATCCGTCAGATAAAGGCGGCGCAATACTGCATTCAAAACAAGAACAGGGCTTTGTAAATTTTAGGTTATTGTACTTCAGAAAGACATGTGATACCCACTGCACACACTTGCAATAAATGAAGGGATAAACACATTTTAACTGATTTTACCTTGTTTGTAATCAGAAAGGTCAAGGCCCAGAAATATTGAGTATGGAACGTCAAAAATCTACAATTACAAAGAAAATGGCATATAAAGGATTATTTTAAAACACAGAAGAAAAAAAACAAACACACAAAACAACAAGTGCTTGCTTTCACATGGAATTTAAGTTGCATACACATATTCTTAGAAGTTTGCAGTTTACCTTCAGAGTGACCTTATTTATGCTTTGTTTCTCCTCCTTCCATGCCGTCCACCTCAGTGCCTTGTCATCCAGATCACCTTCCCAACCAAAAGGCAGCTGCCAGGGATTCTGATACAACTAAATATTAAACAAAAAAAAAAGAAGTCAATAAAGTAAATGTTTTACTGAATTAAACAGCTGCATCATCTAGAATATGAGCCTTGAGACAAACTAGGGCTTCAGGTTTTTGTCTATCGGACTTAATAAAAACAAGATTTTGGTTTTGACTTTGTACATTTATTTATTTTGTTTCTGCTGGATCTTATCCTTCTACATTCCATCTCAAGGACATGATATCTTAACTGTGCAAGTCTTTATACAAGCTCCTTTCTTGAACTGTGTGAAAACAACCTTAACTTAAACCATTACTTTAAAATATTTTTACTATTACTTTAATAAAGTATCGTTAGCAGTATTTTAACTGAAAACATTTATTTAAGAGAAAATTTTCTTCTAGAGCTAAAGCGAAGTCAAACAAAGGTGCAGAAAATGTTTAGTCCTTGAAAAAACTTGAGATTAAAAATAAATAAAAAAATTAAAAAAATTACAGCACTTTATTACAATAGGAATTAACCTGAGTGCTTATGAGATGTTTTCGGGACTCAAAATGATCCTTGAGGGTGGACTGAGAAAAAGAATCCCGACAAGCAAAACACAGATAAAAGGGGTCTGCATTAGCAACCGAGGAGAGGCATGTCACAACCAGGGATGTTCCTACAACACAAAAATGCCAATAGAAATTAAAACAATAAAATACTTTACAATTTTCACATATATTATGCAAATGTGTAGGACACCTCACCAACGAGTGGCTGATTTGACTTCAAACAGTCACAGACGTATGGGTATAGGCCCACATAAAACTTTCCTATCAGGTGAGGGATAAAGAGAAAACAATTTAAGATAGCAGATGATTGTGAGCATGCAAAGCTCTATCCTTGTGCTTCGTTAGGATTGTAATCCTATTTTAGAGTATTTTCTACAACTTCTAAGTCTCCAGGGTCCTGCATATTTTACATGTTTTCCTATTCCTAGCAAAGACTGTAAAGTCTTTGCTAATGCACCCATACAGCTTTATAGCTGTGAAAATCTGTTTGCATTATTGAAATATCTTCATTACCAAATGTTGCATTACTAATTCTATTCAGATGGAAATTACATAAATTTACTTAAAGCCTCCACTGTGGCCAAGCGGTCACTAAAACCACAAATCTGTATGCTTTTATCACAGGCCGAACAGGTGTTAGAGGCTCCCATCTGGACACAGGCCATGAGATAAGGAAAGGGTCCCTACACAGCAGCAAAAGTCAGTGAAATGCTCCTGAGTGTAGACACCTGTCAGGAATAATGTATAACCATAAACAAAATACACGGACTGATTCTGCCTGTTATCACTGAAGTGCAAAATGGTGCTCAGCCTTTACATTTACCTTAATGGTCCTATCAACTCCTTTCACTGGTCCTGACACTTAAAACATTTTTTATTAAATGAAGTGTTTGTAAGTTACAACACAAACAAGTGTTTAAAAGGCAAACTAGCCTTTTATTATTAAATATCAGATCAATATTTATGAGGTTTTGATTAGAGTGTAAAAATACCTCGTTTTCCATAGCCATGTCCTCTCCCAGCAGCAGAAAAAATATCTAATGAACAAGATAAAACATTAAATGCACACAAAACAAGTATTTTAGACTGGACCAAAATCAACTTTACCTTCAACGGCATGTTTCTGCATCATCTGTGAAAGTTTACAATTTTTAGTGGATCAACTACTCCTGTTGAGTGAGAATTTATGATAAAATATAATTATTTACCGCTATGTGACTCTCCTCTGTTAGATGGTTCACATACTTGCAAATGTTGCTGAAGCTACTACTGCAGTTCTGTTTCATGTAAAAGAATGTAGAAGAACGAGAATTGGGTAAGGCAAATGTCAGTTCTTTTTTCAATCTGTGTTACAAATATATTTAGAGGTAAAATAATGACAACTAATTTGTATCAATTTATCACCTGGCAGTGCAGCCAGCATTTGACCGTTTGAGTTGATGGATTAGAGGCAGAAGGATACTCTAAAAAGCGAAAGAAATACATTAAAATGTATAATTCTTAATGCTTATATGCTCAAACAAGAAATTAAATAATTTAAGCATCCTTTTAGATTTAAACGGTGAGGGATTACAGTTTTTTTTAAATATTGTTTTAAATATAAAAAGGACACAAGGTTACACAGATAGTGTTACAAAAAGGCACTTTTACACAACCACTACACAGATTTGTGCGTGCCGACGTCATACATACCGAGCTTGTTCCCTGGTTTAACGGCTATTGTTAAGCTGCTCTTTGTGATGGATTCCAGGCTCTTCAAGGCTAAAAGACAGACTATAATTTAAAACAAGCATATTATAATGTTCGACTAAACATGACAAAGTAAAACTGCAAGCAGTTATAATAGGGGCCCAAGCCCTACTTGCAAATCAGGAACTGTCCCACACCTTCTCTGTACCAAAATGTCCTGGGAAATCTCTTATTTCCAGGTTGAATTAATGTTTAATTTAATCAGCATATTTAATGGGAATTCCAACTGTGGAAAAGCTCTCAAGCCCAACTGGGTGAAGTGGTCCACTGAGAAGGACGCTTCTACAGTGTTTTATAAATGTAATGGCAGCAATTATTTATAATTTCAACAGTTCCAGAAACAAATAAAGAAAAGCTCATAAAATTCTTTAAACATTCTTAAAAGACAAAGGCTGTGTTTATTACACGCTTGATTTTTTTGAAGCATCGATATGTAACCAGTTAAAGGACCAAAAATGTAGAAACAGATTTGTACAATAATTAAGAGCTTTCATAGGCAAGGAGGGATGAAGAGGTTTGGTTTCCACAGTATTATTGCAATAGTCTGAAGAGATTCAGAGATTTAACAGTTAGTTTATCAGGATCCAATTTCTATTCTGGGATACAAATTTTATCTAAATATCTGTGACAATGTGAGATATGCTTACATAGCTTTTTATAATTAAACACACAGCTTTGTCATCTTTAATTTACACACAGCTTTGCCAATTTCAGGAAACATAGCTTTATTCGATTTGGCTTCATCTCAGTACAAAATATGCAAAGGAACAGGAATAATTTTTTTTAAAGAATAAATGTAAGATTCCATGGTCTGCTGGATGCAGATAAACGATGCCATTTCAGAGCCACGTCCCCTTGCCTCAGCAGGGTTGGACCCCTAAATAAAGTAAACTCAGAACCAAAGGGCAAAAAGCAAACACTAACCTTGTGGATAGGACTTAAAATTCACTAACTTGAAGTCATTGGGCTGCAGGTTCACCTGCTGTGAAGAATATTTTTTTTGTCAATACAGATGCATTCAGACCTTAACATTTAATTTTCTAACACGTACCTGCATAGAAACATTTTTAGCAGCATGAATTTTCTCAGCCTGCTTTGCAAAATCAAGTACAACATGGACAAAGGAGTCGTAATCCTTGTAGGACTCCTTTGAGAGCAGTGTTGAGGGATGCCATGCTTTCTGCACAGAGAAAAAAAAAAAAAAAAGGTGGATTGTATTATTGCCCTTTTCTGAGAGATAAACTGGCTCTTCATTTACTCATTGCTTTAAAACGATGTAATAAGTTAGGGAGATCTCACCCCTTCCTAAATAAGATACTGTGATTTTAGCATTACCTCAGTTTCCACATTTTGCTTCATTTCCTTTAAGCACAGAGCTCTAGGACAGGCATTAATACGTTGCCTTTTTTGTCCTCTCTCAGCTTTAGCTAAAGTACTCCTAGTCCTACCTGAGGCCTCATGATATAATGAGTTGTCAGACACTTAAATACATATTCAGAGTGACAAGTAGGAATAATTCTCAAAGCTAGAGAAGGACAAAAGCAGCATGTGGCCTAATTACTTTATAGCCCAATGTTTGAGAGGCCTCTTGCCTTTTTGTGCTTATACTCCAATCTTTTTCCAGTTCCTGATAATGGATGTGGGGATTGTTTTGCCTACTTCAGGTGTTTCTACTGAAAATGAACTCAAAAGAGGGCAATTACTTTTTCACACTGGGAACAGTTGGTTCAAATGGCTGTTTCCCTCAAAAGAAATTCTTATTTGGAAACCGTTTTCTATTTACTCAGATCATCTTGATTATAAAACTGATCTGCTTTTCTGAAGCATATAAGTGCCACAAAACATTAAAAGCAATAGAAATCTGTACTGTTCTCTTTAAAGTCAGGCAAACTTACAAAATAACAGTGCAGGTGGTCAAAGCTCAGTACATGTTTGATGATCATGTGGTTGGGCATCACAAAGCAGCACAATGTGCAAAGGTAGTATTTCTTCTCTCCTGGCTCAAAACAAACACATTCAACAATGTGCTGCAGTCCTACGAGATTAAGAAAAAAAACAAAAATTATAGCTTCATCAACAGTCTATGAAATGCTAAAACTAAAGCATTTTAATTTCAAAGCCAGTGATTTAT
This sequence comes from Valencia hispanica, assembly GCA_963556495.2. Taxonomy (NCBI): domain Eukaryota; kingdom Metazoa; phylum Chordata; class Actinopteri; order Cyprinodontiformes; family Valenciidae; genus Valencia; species Valencia hispanica. Next base: position 27,806,419 of record OY747713.1, read on the forward strand.
GGCATGTTTAATACTGGTAATATTTATTTTATCAGCAGGTGTAACATCTAACCGTTAAGGCTCAGCTTGTCATTTTTATTAGCATGTTTAGACATGCTGAATGTTGTTTTGTTTGTACAAACCAAGAAGTGGATGCTTCCTGTTGTGGCTGCTGTGGTAACCTCGGAGAGTCACCCCGTTTTGGTGCATAGCTTGAGGGAAAACAAATAGAGATTAAAACATGACTAAGGAAAGTTACCCCACATATCTAACATTCAAGGTTCTGGCAAAAACCTTGAACATTGTTTTGTTTCTTTGTATGAGCTCTGACTTATCCTATAAATCCACAACAGACAGGAGGCTGTTTCAAAAGACAATGCTGCCCATCAGTGCTGGCATTAATGCCGGCATTAGTGAGCCTATTGGTCATTCAAAAGTGCTCTGCCTGTGGCAGCAAAGTGAGCGTGGGACGTTAGTTTCAGGTGTGTTTCACAGGACAAAAAGGGGGTGTGGGGGTGGTGTCCCAGCTGTCAACGTGCAGGGTTGTGTGTAAACAGTGAGACGGAGGAGTCTGTGGTAAACAGACAAAATAGTTTGGATGCAACTCGTTTTTGATCCCGATTGAAGCCCCGCTCCTCAGGTCTTTTTGCGAGCTGCTCTTCAGCTCTAAAAGCCAGAAACTCCAGGACCTCGGCATCACTCCAGTTTGCCATCTCACCTGATACAGTTTACAAATGCTATATGAACTTCCCATGTTTACTTGCATTTTAAATACTGTTGCTGGCCGGGGCTCAGCGCATTCCACACATCATGACATCACCCTCTGTTGCGCCAAGGTGTGATCTTCATTCATAAGTCCAGCATTGTGGCAATATTGCAGTAACATTACTATCAAGCATGCTGGCACAAATGCCGCAATATTCTAGCCTTGCCATGGATGTCACCACGCCAAATTCATAAGACACACCGTGCTGGGAATATTACCCTAATATGTCACCATGGTGTGTCTTTTGAAAACACTAATTGATTCACCTTCAAAACGACAGTTTAACTGTCAGGATGACAAAGCAAGACTTGTTGCAGACAGATGAATTGTTTGGCCCCAAGGCTGAAGCATTAACAGCCTAAGGAGTACCACACCCATTGAACAGCCACAAAATTATCTAACAGTATCTCACAGGTTCAGTCGTAGTACTTCACTTAAACAATAACAGTGTACAGAAGGATTCAATTTAATGACTTCAGACATAAAATCTGTGATATTAATCCATATCTCTAAAAAAAGAACAAATAAAACAAAAAAAATGAAAGTTAAACAATAGCATTTTATTTGGCTGTACTGATGATCAGGTCAGCTTTTAGTTGGTTGCATGGGCGTCACAACCATGGGGGATGTGGTTGTTTTAACACTCACACTTTTCCTAGTGAGATGATTAAACACCCACACTTTTCCAGCAGTTTTGCTCAAAAACCGTATGGCTTTAAAACTGTTGCCCTAACCTGAGAGCACAGTTAGTCTAATGAAAGCGTCTATTTCTATGTGAACAATAAATTTTTTTTTAAAATATATCTTTTTGTGGTGTGACACCATACGTTTGTTTAAATGTTCTGGCCTATTACTTTCACATAGCTACATATACTATATCCATAGTAAGTACTTCTTAATTTTACTAACATAAAATTACATGACATGCAATCATGATCATTGATTTTACTGTTGTGGGGAATATTTACATATTCAATGTGACAGCTGCAGTTGGTGGTAATATCCTCACTTCCTGCAAAAGGATCCAGCTGAACAGATAGATCTAAAGAGAACAGAGTGGGACTGTCCAGTGTCCGATTATTGTAATAGTTTAAGTCTAACAAGTTAGGTAGGTAGGTAGGTAGGTAGTCTGTCTACCTACCGACCCACCCTTGGGCAAGACACTTCACCTACCCGCCGACTGGTGTTGACCAGAGGGGCCAGTCTGCCCCCAGGGCAGCTGTGGCTATAATCATAGCTTGCTTCCACCAGTGTATGAATGTGAGAGTGAATGAATAATGGAGTTGTAAAGTGCTTTGAGGGTCTCGAAAAGCGCTATATAAATGCAAGCCATTATTATTATGTCATACAAGCATTTCACATTAGATTTTAAGGGATAGACCTTCTCAAGGTAGCTCATAAATCCCCCCGCAAGTTTTGAAAGTTACAATCCAACTTGCATCCCCCATAGTTTTGAAAAGCTTGCTACCCCAATCTGACCTAATAAACAAATAAATAAAAATGACTTGAATAAAACCCAAAGACTTTTTGGAAAATATTCTGTCGACAGGTAAGACAAATAAAATACGTTTTTGCACACTCTCATATCATATGTTCTAAAACAAACACAACATTTCTGAACAAATCCTAGTATATTGACAGCCAAACATGGGAGTGTGATAGTCTGAGGCTACCGGACATGTGATGGGACCCCTAACTTTTGCTCTTAAATAGAAAAGCCTAAACGAGACCATCTGGTGACTTACTATTTAAGTATTCTTGGGTTCGGCGGCAGGACGATAATGATCAAAAGCACACTAGCAAACGCACCTCTAATTGGCTCAAATATTCAAAATGAAGAAGTTTTGAATTGATCAACTTAAATCTCAGGCTTGAATCTGAGTGTGATGTCTTGGCATGACCTTAAACAGGCCGTTGATGCTCAAAAAACCACCAGAGTGTACAAATGAAATTCCCAAGGGAGGAAATACCTGCAGTATTTTTCAGCCTTATGACCTTGCAACGGAGCAGATGGCACAATTATTTTCACATGTAGCATGAGAGGATGCAGCTCATGGGGTTTCCAATAAAAAGTGCTTTGTTAGCATTATAGGAAATAAAAACAAAAAGTCTTGTTTAAAGCTTGTTCATCCACAACAGTACCACCAAGCATGCAGTCATGTGCAATATTCTTAATCTGGTGCAGTGCTCTGTGTATATTTCAAATCACGCCAATGTTCTGAAGCACAATTGTTAGGACTAATGCCACAAAGCGACTAGTTTGAAGCGTATACATTTTTAGGCCTAAAGCTTGCAAAAAAAAGAAGAAAAAAGCGCATGCCAGATATTTTAAACAATGGTGGATCATATCGAGAGTGTGGCTTGGCTTTATTTGCTAAATAAAGTTTGACAACGTCGTTGGGCGCATTAGCGCCCTTTGTAGATACACCCCTTTCTTGAGAGGCATTCTGAGTTTGGAGAGCTTAATCATTTGCTCGAGGAGCTGCGTATGGACAAGGTTCACTTTCAGTGCTACTTTAAATGTGTAGTGACTGCACTACAGTGAGACGCTCTGATTGGTTGATGCTCAGGGGACGACGCGGAAGGTTCAGCTAGCTCAACTTCTGCGTTGCTGGCCTTTGCCGCTTTGAAGCTTGGAAAGCAGCAAAAGCTTTAAAAAAATTGCCACAGCCTAAGCACACAAAGCACCACAGAGCCTCTGCGTCAGTCTATGGTTCACGTTGCATTGACGTTTTGGGCAGTGTGAACGCGGCTTAACGTTTAACCATATTATAAACCCTTTGATCAACTGCTTATCCTTGTGGTCCTGCTCATCAGAAAATATAATGCCAGAGCTTCTTTACCCTACAAAGAGAAACATTCTGGCTGATGTTTAATATAGTATAGTACATACACACACTATATAAACAGTTTTAAACAATGATTTAGAAAAGTAGCATACTCACATTCAAACCTCTCAACGAGCTTGCCATTTTCACCTAAAGTATGCATCACTAGGGATAATCGAGATTATGGTCATTAAACACATTTTTAGAAAACAGTCACACTTTTTTTGAATAAATAATTGAATAATACCTTCTGAGTAGGTTGATGACATCAGCTTCTCAAGGACCAGTGCAGGTAAATGCAAAACCTACAAAACAGGTTACGAATATGTAGGATTCTTGATGGTAAAAGCAAGCTACAGATTGACATTTTTGGTGTTTTATTTTTGCCAAAAAAACATCTTTCAGGCTCACTAAGTTAACAGAAAACCTTTCAAAATGGTCACTAAGTTTTAACTCAGAAACTGAGGCAAAACAATGTTTGATACCACAATGTAAATCTGTAGTAAGGAATCATAACAGGCCACAAACGAACATGTGTAGCAAATTTTGTTTGGTTTTCTCCCCCTCTCCTTTGAGATTTATAGCCCTTTAACCAGTCATTCCCTCTTGCTTGGAGCAGATAGAGTTACAGTTGCAGCCTTTTTTGGTGTGTCTGCTGGTACAAGCTTGTATCATGATGTAAAGTTACTTGTTACTTTATGGTCATGATGTACCCCTACAGATTCATATCCTTTCACTTTTTCTTCATAGTTATGTTGAGGCTATGGCCTTTACTGAACGAACTGGATCTCCCATCATCCTTCCACTGAACGAACTGCATCTCCCAGCATCCTTCCACTGAACGAACTGCATCTCCCAGCACCCATTGCGCTGCCCTCAACCCATTCTCATTGGTCTGTGGCCAGTGATGACATCACAGAGTTGATAAAAGCAGCGCGAATATTGAAATAAGCGTCTATTGGTCTCTCTTGGTCCCAGAGCGGTGCCTGTGAGGAGACGCTTTAATCCACTGCTAGCATTTTCCCCTTTTTTCCGTTCAAACCTGCTGGACCAGAAAGAACTTCCCTTTTAAACTTTGAAGTGAATCGGCCGAGCAAACAGACTTTCCTGTACCAGGTAGTCCGCTGGCCATCTGAGCTCTATTGAAAACAGGCCCGAGTCCCTCAGCGCCTAAAAGTCGGATGTCCGCTTTTCCAACCTCGGTTTTGCGCAAAACCGCTCCTTTAAACTGGACACCTTCTACGTTCTTCGTCGTGGACTGTGGAGAGCTGCCCCCACCAAGTAGGATTAAACTGATTTATATCTTTGGTCTGGGTAGAGGAGAATTAGGTCTTAACGGTTAATATCCGTTTTCTGTTGGTTAAAATAAGTTTGTCAACTGGTTAACCACTGTTATTCTTGGTCGTCTGTCACCGTACACCGACCCTGAATGCGCATGCTTTTTGTGTTTTATTATGTGACTTTGGTTGCAACCAGAAGCAGTATATTATATTGTATTATTTCCTTGTTTGTTTATCGTCTGCTGCGGTCGGCGCGTGTCTGTTTAGACAGGTCGCGTGGCCTCAGTTGATCCCCTTTCTCAGTCGCCCTCGTTTCCTTTGTCCAAGCCACCATTGCTAATGAAACTAGCCTTTGTTGAATTGCCACGCGGTCTTCCTTTGTGAACCGATCGCGCCAATTGATAAGACTTGAGTTATTTATCGCATTGAGTGTGTTAAACTGAACCCCCCCTCATCCGCTCGCTGTCTCCCACACACACAGCCGCACACACACGCCCCCTTCCCTCGACGTTAACTTTGTTCTATATTTTTGCATGCATTAGAATAGATGGAAATTATGAATGAAATGTAATCTGTAAGGTTGACCTATTTCATTAATAAATTCCTTTAAGTAACGAGAATTTTCCTGTGCTATTTCAGTGTGTGCTGTAAAGTTTGTTTTAACCCCGCGGACGAACTCTACGCCTTTTTAGAGAGACTGACTGTCTGGTTTAATTAAAATTATCTCATTTATGAGATTGGTGCCCCAAAATCTTTAATAAACAGGTTAAACTAGAAACTCATCAATAATTATATTAATATTAAATTATTGATTATAATTATTGATGCTCAGAAAACCAGACAACAATATTTATTATTAATAGTTACAACAGTTAAAAGCTTCAAAATCTGCTTATAGTAATTTATCTAGTCCCTGGTTGGTTATTTAAACAAAGGTGCATCAAATGTAGAACCATTTTCAGACATGAGCTCTGTAGCATTATTACCTTCAATCATTTAATACAGGAAACTGTCTTATTTGTTCAGCTCTTGTAAATGTATGCAGGTAAAACATTTAATTTAGAGGCACATGTGAAAGGAGCACCTGCTCAGAAATGTTTAATGTTGAATTACAACCTTTGATGTGAGCATATGATGTAATATTAAAATTTTAATGTCATGTTTTCATTAGCTGTAACCAGAAAATCTGAACAGCAATAAAGGCTTATTTGGACAAATTGATCTATATGTGTTCCACTCAGGGAACTGAGTTACTGAAATAAATGAACATTTCAATATTATTCTAATTTACTGAGCTGCACCTATAGTTAATTATGTATTGTTGGTTTGTTTTTTCATTTCAATATATATTTCTGTCATTGCGGCTGCAATTTCTTACTTCCCCTTACCTTCTGTGTTAATGTTGATTAAAACCACTCTTTGATGATTTAAACACATCATTTGATGGTGCGATTTATTATTTTGTCACCAGACAGCCTCAGTATACCAACCTGCAAGTTTTGAAGCTCAGTTTTTCTACTTTCGCTTTTGAGCTTATGCCACAGAATGCTCTTCATGTCCAAGTCAGGCTTCCATGCGAAACTCACATCATCTGGGTTTGTGTATACCTTAATAATAATAATTTTGAAAAACAACAACATATGATTAAGAACTTGTTCCAGATTTTCAAATGAATAATTATTCAAAGTTGGTCAACACTTACAAAGTAGTTGAAGCAATGCTCCTGTGAAAAGATGTGGCCCAAAATATTCTCCATGGGGCATTTTGTCTCACAGACATGACAGAGGTAAAAACAAAATGTAGGACTTTGACTAAAACACAGAGTGAGCAGAGACAGGCCTGTAAGAAAGTACAAAACATTTTTTTTTTTTAGCTCCAACTGAATTAATACTTGAAGCAAGAGGAAGAGGCTACATTCCTCTAGTTGCCCAAAAATGGATAAGATGTCTGGCATTTGAAAAACAAACATATCTATCACGTTTCTTTAGGGTTTGTGAGCGAGTAGAATAAACAAAAGTGAGGTCTGGAGTCAGGAAGCAGAAGGTCATGACCTGTGCACAACCAAACATGTCAATGTGATTTATAAGAAGAAGAAAAAGAAAAATAAGAATCCACAACAGAACCAGTTACTGGTATCAACATACAATTCTGTAAAAAAGAAAAAAAGATTCATCCCCTTTTTAAGTTATTCTGTTTTTGCTTTTTTTGACAGACCTAAATGTTTCAGATCATTAAAGTCATGTTCATATCAGACATACAATTTAAAAAACTATTTTTAAATTATTTCATATATGAAGTGGAAAAAAATTATTCGATCCAACCTGGCCTTTGTTGGGCATCCAATTTCCACAAATGAACTGAACAGACTATTGGACGGCGGGAAGCCATTTTCCCCAGATGGACTGAGCAGACCACATTTCCCAGCATTCCTAGCGGTGACCCAACATACTCCTACTGGTCCATGGCCACCAATGGTGACATCAACAATGACAACACGACCAAAGGGCTATAAGAAAGGTGGTGAGGGCCATTTAAAAATTGTTCTAAGCAGAAACTTCTGCTACAGTCTCACCAGTGAAGATTCTCTTTTGTTCTGACCCGCTGGACCGGGGAGAACTCTCATTTCAAAGCTTTGAAGTGCTCACTGCCGTCTGTGCATCCATCTTGGGTTATATCAGGACTATTCCAAGTCACTGAGGTCTCTTAACTTGATTTTTTTTTCTTAGAAACTTTCAGTTATGTTAAAAGGGTGTTTGAATAAAGGGTTGAACTGAATTCTTTACTTAAATTGGTTAAATAGCATAAAATGAGCAGGGCTGCACTTAAAATATATTTTCTACCTTTTTGATAGTTAGATAATTATCGATCAATATGACTTTTTTAAAATATGCCATTTTTCTATATCGTCGAGCCCTACTCTGTGTCAGACAAAAGATTCAGTACGTTTACATGCAGATCTAAATTGAGCTTTTGGCAAAAATCAGACTAATCGCTTAACCAGAATGGGAGCCTTTATCTCAGTTTACATGTCACTCAAGTGCGTTTGCTAGGGCGACATTAGGTAGCAACATGCGCCCTTTCGCCTTGGATTTTTCCAGTTTTCCAGAGCGTCACCCTAGTAATTAAATGCAGGATATACACATTGAGCGGAGAAATGGACGACAACAACGCAGCAGTAGCAGCACAGAACATTTTGCAAGTACTGTAGTGTGTTACACCCTTTCTTGCTGCAAGGCAACAGAGGAACAGAGCTGACTTACTACAGGCATGTTTCCATGGTAACCCGTCAGAGAAACAACGACGAAGAAGCCAGAGGCTAAAACAAAGAAACTGCACTGGTATTACAGACGCTGTTGTCTTTGTCTGATATTTACATTTATTTGATTAACTCAACGATGTAGTGTGGCTAAAAAGCAAAAACAGAAATCTGCAAGGGGAAAAGTACTTTTCACAGCACTGTATACCAAGGTTGAAATCAGTTACAGTTCAATACTGCTAATAGTTTCAAAACTTTCCTCTAGTTCAATATTTAAGGAAATTCAAGAGAAAGCACCAAAGAGCATAGCCCAGCCCGTCCCCCATCTGCTACTAAGCAATGCCAGTCAGAAACTCAAAGAATACTCCCAAACTTTGACTTTGATTACATGGTTATGCACCAAGCATGACCATGTTAATGAAGATAATGACGCTTTAAGACGTTTCAAGGCTTTAAGGTTATTCAAGCGAATTGGCAGACAAATTATCCAGCTAATATCCAAATGTTACTTTTATATAAAGATCAGAACTGCAAAAAGGGAAAATTTTAATCAAAAAAAGCACTGAATAACTACATTTACCTGGTTTTATAGTTTATTTAGGTCTATATTTCAAAATCAATTTATAGTTTAGATAACATTCTTATATCATCAGATTAGATTTTTAGACGATTAGACTATTTAGCAGCAACAGAAAATATTCTTGATTTATTTAAATAAAAGCGTGTCAGTCATGCAATATTTTTGTTTTAAATATTTGTTAATGACATGATGTAGTGGCATTTCTTTTTAAAGGAGCACTGACCTGTAATTTTCACTTTTCCATGAGAAAAAATTTATGTTATGATTGCATTTTCTCTTCCTGCTCTCTGCGAGGATGGACGCTTTTCTCTTTCCCTCCCTACTGTTGTCTACTTCTGCATTCTTTTGTCTCGTCAACTATTTTTGGAGCCTCTCTTTGCATTCTCCTCCGGATAGAACAACTATGGTTCTGGATCTGGTTCTGGTCAGCTGGTCTCTTGATACAATTAATAAAAAAAATTCCCGGAGAACGGCTAAAAGGGAGAGCAGAGTTGTTCCGATGGAACATCGTGGAGGATCTTGTGTCTCTCACTTTTGGCCATCGAGGACGTTGGAAACATTTATATAATTGGATTCATGATAACCGGATATCTGCTGATTATCGCAGGTGGATTTTCTGAGGTATCGTAAACTTCAAGCTTAAAGGCAGCTATTGGCAGGCTGCCTGGGCTACAGGAAGGTTGCTGTGCTGTCAACACTCAGACTATTTGTGATGTGCGAGCAAAAATTGGACTCGTTTCACTGCTTGGGTAATAACTTGGAGAAGTTCTCAGCCGGCTGGAAGGTAATCTGACCCACTATTTGGCCATTTGGACTGAACTCGGACCACTGACAGACTCTAAGGCAAGAGAAAAAGTGATCTTCGCCTGTCTCTAAAACAACAACTTCTTATCTACTGGAATTCGACTCCCTGGTCTTGGTAGACCAAACGAAAACTCCCTTGGATGTGTGTGCAAAAGGACGCTCCATCCCACCCCACTCCCCCATCCCCCACATGAGCCTGTGAGCTCCCTGACTCAGCCCCAAGGTCGTATATTACATCACAGGCGACAGACTCCGGGATTGAACTGAGAGGAGTTTCATTGTCTCACATTAATGCACACATACATGCACGCACGCTCACGCCACAGCTACAGACATGCAAGCAGTCCTGGATTTCAACATGCTCGCGGTACCCTAAGACTCCTGCCCACTCTTCAGACAGCGAAATGATGGGCGCGTGCTTTGGATGGCCGCGACCGGTTTCTCTGTACGGAGGGTTCCCGAACCTCCCCCCCCCCGTCCCATTTGTGTTCTCATATGTTATGACCGATACATGTGCTTATATGTTTCTGCAGTGGTTTTTTTCAGCACCTCGGCTCGGCTCCCTGTAGGGGGCTGGGCTGAGTTGCCTTTTTTTCCCCCCTGTTCACCCCCCCTCCTATTGTGAATCATTTCTATCTGCTAAAAGGGGCGCTGGTAAAGCCGGCTGCTACCGCGGTCTTCCAAATCCTGTAATGTGTTAATGTTTGTAATTGTTTGTATGATCTTGGATTGGTTGTACCGAAACTTAATTTCCCCACGGGGATTATTAAAGTATCTCTTATCTTATCTTATCTTATAACGATTATACACAGCCCGGGAAGCCGATATTTAAAAGTGAAGCGTTTGTTTACCCCTGGGTTCGTCAACCAGCCCACGTGCACGCGCACTCAAATACGTGGTTTTAATTTCTGGCCGACTTGATGCCAAGTCTGCGCAGGATATACCATATAAAGACATCGCAGACCTACCTATGCTGCAGGAAGCCAGTCCTTCCCCTCGCCCCTCTCCCATCATTCAGTCGAGCGCAGTCATTACTGAATTATAGTGACGGGAATTCCAGCTCTTTTGGAAAGCCAGTTCTTTTGGCTTGGCTCACCATAAAGAGCCGGCTCTTTCGGCTCCCAAGTGGTTCCTCAGATTTTCTGTTGCTTAAAGTGTATTTATTACCAATATTATTGCAAAACGATGTGTACCAAATGTACCAAAACAAGCGGTGGGGAATGAAAAAAAAAACGGCTCCCAATGACGAGCTGGCTCCCATCGTTCACTTCAAAGAGTTAGCTCTTAGTGCCGGTTCGTTCGCGACCGACATCACCGATTCGAAGTACGAACTCGACCGTGAAAGATGCAGAAAGTTTCTTTACGCAATGATGCATTAAGACATATTCGTGTCAGCCTTCTATTTTAATCAGCTAAATCAGCTAAAACCATTTCTGCCAGAAACGTAGTGCACACGTGAGTTGCTCTGTTGTTGACTGCCAGAATCAACATGGAAATATTTTTTTACGCCGGGATCCTTTACGAATTTGGGACAATATCAGGCAAAGTAGGCATCGAAACTCCGTTTGGAAAAAGGGGCAATTCCAACAGAGACTTGCCTGCAATTGAAACGGTAAGGCTGTGTTTTTATTGCTCTGCTGTGTGTAACAAACAGCAGCTAACTGCTAATGTGGCTATTGAATGCTAGCAGGAGTAGTAGATATGGGTTAGATATGCTAAAGCGTTACCTGCGGTGTCAACCTCCCCCCCCCCTCCTTCCTGCCACCAATCAACGCGCCCCTCATTTGCATTATTACAATGCCCGTCCACAACAGCCAAAGTATCGCATCAGATCTTGCGAGACAACAATGCCTTCAGAAATAAGGGTCAGAGGAGCTCTGTGTTTATTTCTTTTCACATTATTTCCAACTTTTCTTTTTTAGAAGGGCCTGAAAGACTATAATAGAGCGTGGGTATCCAAGCTAATACTAGGTTATGACTCCTTTAAAGGATATGTTATGAGAATCTCCAATCCGCCCACACCTGGTTTGATCTTTATAAAATATTTCAGTAAATGCGTACTGGAGGAAATACATAAACATACTCACCGACAACAGGTTTTTTAAGTTCAGGGTTGCTCCTTGAATTCACAAAAACAATGTAGGGTATGGTGCCTTTTAAAGTAAAATAAACAAAAAAGCCAATTAATTTCTCATAAGAATTATGTAATTATACTCAGGATTTCTTTGTAGGATGACCAAATCTGCAGGTCGTTGCAGTAGCATAAAGTGTCAGAAGCTGGTATATGAAAATATGATGTGAACAACCAGAAAAGCATTTATCACACATCCCAAGACATTTAAGATGCAGTCGAAACCATGAAACTAAAAGCACCGAAAATATGCTTACCACTGCAGTGTATGGTCGCTAAGAAAGGAGGAACATTTTAGAGGAAAACAAAAAATTTATTTTAATGGACAAAGTATACATAAATCATGCATGAGGAATATTTTGAATGATGGAAGCTACAGAGAGTGAATGTTACCTGTTGGGAAGAGATCTTGAAGCATCTGGAAAACAGTAAAATAAATGTATTGAAAAAGCCTTCTTAGTCAGAGTTAGAGCCTTTTACAACATGGCCCAAAGTAACCAACCTCTGCTAGACATTATTCCTTATTTCTATGGCATGTTAATTAGTAAAACATATTTTTGGTTTAGTGTAAACAAGACCGTTTGAAAATAAAAATATGCATTAATTTCAATCATTCCAGCTTTTTCTGAAGATTTTATAGATTTAAAGATTTTGGAGAAACCTAAATGGTTACACAATCACACATCAAAGTCACATACTACAGCATATTATACACTATCATTTTATTGGTTTTAGCAAACGGATCGATTAATAAAAGGCACATACAAGTCGCATAACTACAGGTGCCTCTGAGTAAAATATAAATCAAAATATACATGTGATTCAGTAACTGTAGTGAATTATTTAAAGCTTCAACTTTTATCAGTGATTACAGCTTACCGAAAACTCCAATTCAGTTTCTAAAGACAAGTCAATATCTTACAAGGCAAAATAATTGCTTTAGTACAAGAATGTTTTGTTATGACTTACACAAGAATTGGAAACCGCTAATTCAACAGCAGTCCATCACACACCCTCCACAAAGAAGGGAAGTCAACATACATTCACTGCTAAAGTAGCTGGCTGTATACAAAGTACCAACTGGTGGTAGTAGTCTTACATTGAGTGGAATAGAGTTCACATGAGTGCTTTTAGTATAAAGACATCTGTGTCTGGAAGGTCCTTTAACTGATAAATCAATATTCAGCAGCCAAGGTCGGAGAGACTCTGCATACAACAGCTGTTGCTCAGGGTCTTCACCAGTCAAATATTTATTGGTGAGAGGCAATGAGAAAGCCACTCGAAGAAATACTCCGATCAAGGCTCAATTAGAGTTTCCCAAAAGGCAAGTGAGAGACTTCATGGAAACCATAAATCCCATTATTCAGACAGTATTACAAAGGAAATAGATTTCACATCTTCTATAGTCTTACTATAGTCAACAATTAACTAGTTTCTTAACAATAACCAACCGTTTTCATATGTTTCAGTCTGGTTTCCGTGCTCACCACAGCACTGTGACTGCCCTAGTCAAGTGTTCAGTGACATCCGCATAAATACAGACTGTGGTAGAACCACAGCGCTGGTACTTTTGGACCTCAATGCAGCATTTAACACGGTTGATCATGATAGATTATTGAAATGACTGGAGAGCTGGGTCAGACTCTCTGGTACAGTACTTAGCTGGTTTGAATCTTACCTTAAAAGTAGGATGTTTTGTGTCAATAGCAATTTTTCATCAGGACAGACAAAAATCACAGGTGGGGTGCCCCTAGGCTCCATCCTTGGGCCCCTTCTATTTAATATCTACAGTGGCTTGCAAAAGAATTCGGCCCCCTTGAACTTTTCCACATTTTGTCACATTACAGCCACAAACATGAATCAATTTTATTGGAATTCCATGTGAAAGACCAATACAAAGTGGTGTACATGTGAGAAGTGGAACGAAAATCATACATGATTCCAAACATTTTTTACAAATAAATAACTGAAAAGTGGGGTGTGCGTAATTATTCAGCCCCCTTTGGTCTGAGTGCAGTCAGTTGCCCATAGACATTGTCTGATGAGTGCTAATGACTAAATGGAGTGCACCTGTGTGTAATCTAATGTCAGTACAAATACAGCTGCCCTGTGACGGCCTCAGAGGTTGTCTAAGAGAATGGTGGGGGCAACAACACCATGAAGTCCAAAGAACACACCAGACAGGTCAGGGATAAAGTTATTGAGAAATTTAAAGCAGGCTTAGGCTACAAAAAGATTTCCCAAGCCTTGAACATCCCACGGAGCACTGTTCAACCGATCATTCAGAAATGGAAGGAGTATGGCCCAACTGTAAACCTACCAAGACAAGGCTGTCCACCTAAACTCACAGGCCGAACAAAGAGATGAGCTGATCAGAAATGCAGCCAAGAGGCCCATGGTGACTCTGGACAAGCTGCAGAGATCTACAGCTCAGGTGGGGGAATCTGTCCATAGGACAACTATTAGTCGTGCATTGCACAAAGTTGGCCTTTATGGAAGAGTGGCAAGAAGAAAGCTATTGTTAAAAGAAAACCATAAGAAGTCCTGTTTGCAGTTTGCCACAAGCCATGTGGGGGACACAGCAAACATGTGGAAAAATCCATCCATTATCTATACAGTCTATCCTATGCAGGATGGCTTGTAACTATCCTTCAGCAATTATCGGGCAAGTGGTGGAGCAAACATGTGGAAGAAGGTGCCCTGGTCAGAGGAGACCAAAATGGAACTTTTTGGCCAAAATGGAAAACGCTATGTGTGGCGGAAAACTAACACTGCACATCACTCTGAACACACCATTCCCACTGTCAAATATGGTGGTGGCAGCATCATGCTCTGGGGGTGCTTCTCTTCAGCAGGGACAGGGAAGCTGGTCAGAGTTGATTGGAAGATGGATGGAGCCAAATACAGGGCAATCTTGGAAGAAAACCTCTTGGAGTCTGCAAAAGACTTGAGACTGGGGCGGAGGTTCACCTTCCAGCAGGACAACGACCCTAAACATAAAGCCAGGGTAACAATGGAATGGTTTAAAACAAAACATATCCATGTGTTAGAATGGTCCAATCAAAGTCCAGATCTAAATCCAATAGAGAATCTGTGGCAAGATCTGAAAACTGCTGTTCACAAACGCTGTCCATCTAATCTGACTGCTGGAGCTGTTTTGCAAAGAAGAATGGGCAAGAATTTCAGTCTGTAGATGTGCAAAGCTGGTAGAGACATACCCTAAAAGACTGGCAGCTGGAATTGTAGCAAAAGGTGGTTCTACAAAGTATTGACTCAGGGGGCTGAATAATTACGCACACCCCACTTTTCAGTTATTTATTTGTAAGAAATGTTTGGGATATCACAATCACATTTTTTATGTTCACCATGGAACAGTGCTAATAAATAAATAAATTTTAAAGTACAAAAACCAACTATGTATGTAAAATATTCATAAACTTTAAGCTATTTACAGTGAACAACATAGAAAACTTAAGATAATGTAGATAACTGCAAAGTATGCTTGATATATTTTAGCTTTGCTACCCACCACTCTGCTTCCAAATTTTGCTGTGTTACCTGCTATCCCTCATTTTCTCACCTTTCCAGCACGTTTTGTCTGTAGCTTTTTTTCTCCACCAGTTTCTCTGTGTTTGTGGCGTTATGCGTGTAAAACCCTCCTCCCCTCCATCCTGCTCAAGACGTGCAGCATGAACAGAAACACCCCCCAAAAAAAAAAACCCGGCTCCAGTCCGGTCACTTCAAAGAGCCGGCTCGAAGAGCCATTTCGTTCGCGACCAACGCATCACCACTAGCAGGCGGTCACGTAGCTTGTGAATGCCAGGCAACACGTTTGCTCCGGATTAGCACTTCTAGCTAGCAGCTCACTATTGTGTTGTCTCAATTCCCCGCCTGCTGTAAATTGTGTGACGTTACAGTGTCGTCGCCCATGCAACAGTGAATATTAATTAAGTGGAACTTGTTGAAATGGTAAACTGAAATGAAAAATAAGTCACTGTCAATCCGTTTGACAATCTCTGTCTCAGAATGAATTTAAAACGTCATGCTTGATGTTTTATGAGGTTATATCTGATCATTTCCACCAGATTCCAATCATTTAAAAATCATGTAATTGGGCCCGATTTCCCATCACGTGATCGGATCGGGACATCCCTAGTTATACCCCCCTCCCCCCAACCCAACTCCCATGCACAAAAACACTAAAGAACACTAAAAAGGGACATAAAAAAGGACATTGGGGCAAGTGCAGATGAGTCAGGTAAGGAAAAGCCATCAAGGGAGCCTTCTGCGCCGGCAGCCACAAATCAAACGCAGCAGTCGAGGCACACAGGGTGCCCAGAGGAGGCAAGGGCGAGACCCCCACCTCCACCCGAGGTCCAAGGCCATTAAGACATTTAAAAACCATTAAAAAAAAAACTTATAATCGATACTAAAACATACGGGTAGCCAATGCAGTGAATTTAAGACTTAAAAGTTCATTTTAAGGATTAAAAGACTAATGTCACAAAAGGACCTCGAAAAACTCATGTGTTTATATTTACACTGATTTAAAACTGCAACAGTGTCCTCACGGGTCTGTCTAAAAAGTCATACAGCTGCAGTTGATCCAGAACGTTGCTCCTCGTGTCCTCACTAGAACCAGGAAAGTAGAGCACATCACCCTAGTTCAAAAGTCCTTACACTGGCTCCCTGTAGCTCAGATAATTGACTTCAAAATACTTTTACTAGTTTATCAGTGAATTACAGACCTATATCTAACCTTCCTTTCTTATCCAAAGTCCTTGAGAAAATAGTTGCTAATCAAGTCTGTGAGCATCTAAACGGTAATGACCTGTTTGAACAGTTTCAGTCAGGTTTTAGAGTAGGGCTGTGCCATCATCGTCCATTGTGATGGCTGACATCACGATGGAGAGCCACCATCTTTATGTGACTCCCCCCACCCTGTCAGACACACACTAATCCTATAGTCTCTTCTATAGTCAGGAGGAGCAGCGCAGCAATGCAGCTGCTTTGTTACAGGTCCGCAAAAACTTGTTAGGCTGCGCCTGCACATAAAAGGAGCTGAAGCAGGCAGCAAAACCCACTGGCCGGAACACCACGAGTGATGACTGGCGCACATGTCTCTGGCAAAACTGCAAGCGGCAGACAGGCAGCGCTGCCTCGTCTGTGAGTACCGTTTCACCTCCATTTTGAGAAGCGAGCGAGGATCGCTGCACAACTTGCGCTATGTGCACGAAGGATGCGCAGCTATTGGTGCCTGCATTTTGTTATCCGGCTGTTTTTTGGCTAAAGGGAGGCGTAGCACGCCAAAGGACGTGAGAGCGTCAAAGGAGATCAGCTGTTCGCCTGTCAGCAGACACAGGGGAGGAGCGCATCGTGGAGCTGCTCGGTGAGAAGAACTTCAGAATGTTACCTGGGATGAGAGCGACCTGGAGTAGTAGGTGGATCCTGATACAAAGACCGCCTTCCTTATGGGTGACTGAGGACAAAATCCAGACGTTAAGTTTTATTTCTTTTTTTAACTTTTTGGCATCAGCGAGTGGTCCACCACAAAAATAAATTGTTGTGCTTTACAGCTCGGTTCATCAGTCTTTTTTTTTCCCTTTATGTGCAATCTAGTGCCACATATTGAAAAGGCCGGGTGAGTACACTGGGTCCCATTGAAGAGGCCACTTCATTCACGCTTTTTCACGCAGCTGCGTTAAGTGTATTACAACTCGAAATCTACAACGTATTACAACTTATAATGTATTAGTGTAGTAAAATAACGAAAGTACAGTTTGTGAAGTTAAGGTTTTTCCTATTTCTGAAGTAGGGATGTGTACCGAAACCTGGTATTAAATTGGCCCGGGGCTGATTCTGACGGTCCACTCGGACCGATAAGCTTCAGCCTTATCGGTGCTCTTAATGGTAAAATTAAGGTCATATTCATGTTTTGCGGGAGATATAAACACAAGCCAAACACTGTATTGCAGCCCACTCCTCCTTAACAAGCACACACGCTACGGGAACAGAGTGGCGACTGATGCGCGCTTACGTGTGTGTTCGCCTTACAGATACGATGGCAGAGCGAACGAAAAGATCCAAAATTTGGCTTCATTTTACGAAAAAAGATCCCGACAATGCACGCTGTCACATATGTAATAAAAGCTTTGCTTGCAAAGGTGTGAACACAAATAATTTGACCTAACACCTTGCCAAAATACACCAACTACAAACTGAAATATGCACAGTGTTTGACCGCCTGAGTGCTGCAGCAACAACAACCCCTGAATCAGATACAACAGGTATGTATGTTTGTATGCAAAGCGAACACGTGAACCATGGATATTTTGAACAGCGTCCTTCTTATCCAAATGAAAAATATATATATTCTTAAACTACAGTTAACCTGCTTTTTTATTCTTACAAATAAATGCTGGATATTCCCTATTTTTAAGTAAAAAAACATTTACGCCCATGTAAAGAGACATAGTAAAAAGTGCCCCCCACCCCGATGACGACGATATCATCGTCCATCGCGATGTTTTACTGTGAACATCGTCAACTGCCAATTTGGGGGACATCGCCCAACCCTATTTTAGAGCTCATCATAGCACTGAAACAGCACTGGTGAATGTTACTAATGATATTCTCATGGCCTCAGATAAGGGACTTGTGTCTGTTCTGGTTTTGTTAGATCTCAGTGCTGCTTTTGACACAGTCTATCATAATATTCTCTTAGAAAGGCTTGAACATGTTGCAGGGATCAAAGGAACAGCACTAGGCTGGTTTAAATCATATTTGTCTGATAGATTCCAGTTTGTTCATCTAAATGATCAATCTTCTTCACTCAAGGGTTTCTTGTGGAGTACCACAAGGTTCTGCGCTTGGACCAATTCTTTTTACAATATATATATATATATATATATGCTTCCAATTGGTAAAATCATTAGATAGCGTTGGGTAAATTTCCACAGTTATGCCGATGATACACAACTATATTTATCCATAAATCCTGATGAACCCAGTCAGTTGGGTAGATTACAGGCATGTCTGGAAGACATAACATGGATGAATCTAAACTTTTTGCTTTTAAATTCTGACAAGACAGAAGTTGCTGTCTTTGGACCAGAAGTTCTAAAACAGAAACTGATTAGTCAATCACTTCATCTGGATGGCATTAAATTGGCCCCCAGTAATAACGTAAAGAACCGTGGCGTTATTTTTGACCAAGACTTGACATTTAAATCCCATATTAAACAGGTTTCTAGGATTTCTTTCTTTCACCTCCGGAATATCGCTAGAATTAGAAACATCCTGTCCAGGAGTGATGCTGAGAAACTAGTCCATGCATTTGTTACCTCAAGGCTGGACTACTGTAATTCTTTACTATCAGGAAGTCAACAAAATGCCATTAAAAGCCTTCAGTTGATCCAAAATGCGGCAGCAAGAGTTCTGATGAATATTAAAAAGAGAGATCACATTTCTCCTGTTTAAGCTTCCCTTCATTGGCTCCCTGTTAAATCCAGAATAGAATTTAAGATCCTCCTTCTTACATAAAAAGCCCTTAATAATCAAGCGCCATCGTACATCAGAGATCTAATTGTTTCATATGTTCCCAACAGAGCACTTCGCTCTCAGACCGCAGGTTTACTTGTAGTTCTTAGGATTTCTAAAAAGGCTCCTCTCCTGTGGAACCAGCTCCCAGTTTTAGTCCGTGAGGCAGACAATCTGTTTACTTTTAAGGCCAGGCTTAAAACTTTTTTTTGATAAAGCTTATAGTTAGAGTAGCTTAGGTCATCCTTAGCTATCTCTGTAGTTATGCGGCTATAAGCTTAGACTGCTAGACGACAGACTGACCAATTTTCTTCACTTCGCTACTTCCTTTTCTACTACTACTCTCCAGTTGTATTACAGTACATCTTGTTATTTCGACTGTTAACTTTGTTTTCTCTCAGGGTTTTTTTCTCCATAGAAGATATACCTGGTCTGGTATCCTGCTTGGCTGCAATGCCCTGTTGGACGGGGGGCATCGACTGGGATGATGCTCCCAGTAACTGAACATCCACAGTGTCATGTTATCAACTTTTTACTTTCTGTAACATGGAAAGTACTATATCAGATCCTCTGTTCCTTCTGTGTGGCCGCTCCTGAGCCTGGTTATGTTGGAATTTTCTTCCTGTTAAAGGGGAGTTTTTCCTCTCCACTGTCACTACATGACTGCTCAGTATGAGGGATTGCTTAAGGATTGCTGTGGTTGGGAAGATTTGCATCAAGGGGCCCCAACCTCACGCCAACAACTGACAATCTGCTGGGATTCCTTAAATAGGAAACTTTTTAACTGATTGGAACGTTTCTATAAATGTATTGAAATGACTTCTTAAGTGCCTTGAGATGACATCTGTTGTGAATCGGCGCTATATAAATAAACTGAATTGAATTAAACACTGAATGGCTAAGCACCAAAGTATGTTTAAGACTTGTCACAAAATCAACCCCCCAGACAACTCAGGTCTTCCAACTCTAGTCTACCAATCACCCCTAGAATTGGCACCAAACATGGAGAAGCAGCTTTCAGTTTCTATGCTCCCCTTATCTGGAACAAACTTCCAGACCACTGCAAAGCTGCTGAAACACAGAGTTCCTTTAAATCAAAGCTAAAAACCCATCTGTTTAGAGCTGCCTTTAAGTAAGTGACTAATAGCTGGAATGTCATAGGTTTAAAATTTCATGTTATGTGTTTCTAGTGTGTTTTATGCTTTTACTGTTTTTATTTAATCCCCGAATCATCCAAAGCACCTTGAATAGCATTGTTGAAAGTGTGCTATACAAATAAAGTTGCCTTGCCATACAGTTGTGAGCTAGTACTTTGGGGGGGTTTCCATTTATGTCTTAAGACTCCCCCAGACTGTTCATGGCGTACAGAAAATATGGATCAGCTGAAGCTCGGTAGGTCTATAGATACCCAAGAAAAAGATGGCATTCCTTTTTCGTTAGATCTCCTGATTTGTGCTGGACCTTTAATTGCATTTCTTTACAAAACAAAAGGTGGTCTGTTCTGGGTTTTACAGTTAGTTACCCATCGTGAGGTGAAAGGTTTCTGCTTAGAGAGGGGATGACAGTTGCTTAAATAAACCCAAAAACCGCATCTCTTCAAGAGGGGGGGTTCAGGGATTTCTTTAGGGGCTTGCTACTTTGATTCAGCAGTCTATCGACTACTTCTTTTGCAATCACCTTTTGTGGCTTACCCTTCTTGTTGATTGACTGCCTTCTAGACATCTGTCAAGGCTACTGTCTTTCCCATGGTTGTGTAGACCATAATATGGTCATTAAACGTTAAATTATCTATTGCTGATTATATCCTAACCACTGTAAATATTAAATGATTTTAGGGAAATTGTAAGGGCCTTAAATCCCAGATATAAACCCCTATCAGTTTAATATGTTAATGTTCACAGTCTTGTGCAGACATCATTTTTAGAAAAAATTAGATGGTTGCTCTAGATACAGGAGACTGTAAAATTCATTTTTTGCCACTCATCGAACTAATTTAGAGTTTAGAGCTGCCTTTGAGTAATGCTTTGATGTAGTGCATCATGTTTTGTGTATGCTTCTTGCTTTTTTTACATTATATGCCTTGTAATGCCTTGATGCATCTGTGTATGCTTCTTGCTTTATTGCTGTTTTTACTTTATATGCTTCACTGTGTTTTACTGGTATTTTTATTTAACCTCTTAATCATGTAAAGCACCTTGAATCACCTTGTTGAAAGTGTGCTATACAAATAAAATCACCTTGCCTACTCAAGAATTAATAAGGAAATTGATATGGTATTGAATTGATCGACAGAATAGACAACGGCATTGATATTGATAAAAACGTTTCAATTCACACCCCTAGCCATGATCCTCAAAATTACCAGAAAAATACTTATATTTATATACGTTTATTTATATATTTTCAATGGACCCATTAAACACATTATACAAGTTTCACTTTCTGAACGGACTAACATACAACAACTAAAATACAGAACTTTTTCAAATTGTACCTGTATATCCTGAGAGACAAATTATCAGACTTCGTAATGAATTCAGTTTATTTTAATGTCACTGCAAACTCTGTAGTTACTGTGCAAGTTAAAACAAGCCCCTCTCATCCTTAGAAACTTGTTAAAAACCAATGTACATCAAACTGAATTTATAAAATACCACAAAGACACTTGTTAGAAAAAGAGGAACTGTAACTCTCACCTGTCGATGTTTTTCCGAAAACAGATGTTGCCTGAAAGAATAAAACTTTCCATATCCAGTGCAGCAGATCTAAAAAGAAAAAATAAGGTAGGAAATTACCTAAACATTACAAATGATTCATATGATTGTAGAAAAGTGGTGCATAAATACGCAAATAAAACTAAATCACAACAAAAAGAAATGCATTGAAATCAGGGCCAATGCTCAGGAAAAAGTAAAGTTAACAAGGGGTGAACATTAAAATTTGAAAAGAAAGTGCCTTCAGTCTTTATCAGAACAGTGTGTGGTAAAATCTTGCAGGCAGGTAATAGGTAAGCAAAATTGGGTTATTGTTCATTTGGATGATTGACTTGTGCCTACACTTTAAAATCTTAACATCTTTCTTGAGAGGTCTTAAAGAGTTTTTTCGTAGTGATGCCGGCTATTTTGACAAGTGCACCAGTCATTCAAACATTCAGCTGGGGGAGGGTTTTGCTGGTCATTTTGCAACCTGGTTTTGAAATTGTGTCATCTACTGTGGGATGTTTTATTCAGTATGTACCCCCAGGGGATGTTTCAACCCAATCTATACAACCAATGGCTCAAATTTCCAAAGTCTACATTTCACATGTAGTCTATGATAAGGAAATGTGATTTTATGACTAATATGCTTCAGCAGGAAGTCCTTGAAATGTATTTTGTTTGACATTTTAAAAGAAAGCATCAAAACCAAAATAAATGGGAATTGGACATAATACAGCTTTGTTTAGAAAACAACTTCATAATTACACCAGGATTTGAGCATTTTTAGTGTTCAATTATCTACATAAATTATGAAAATATTTATTTACAATGAAAAAACTGCAAAAAAAACAAAATGAAAATTCATAAATACAAAATGGTGGTATGAGTGCAGAAAAGGACAGAAGTATGGCAGAAAAGCTCCCCAGTAGCCTAAAGATATCACCCAAGTACCAGTTAATTTTTTTATGTCAGGTTTGTGAATGAGACCCAAGAATCATTTTTTGGGAGGTTTTGTTGCACAACTTTTTTTTAGCTGATAAACCGAAGATGTGGTAATGTCCAAATGCCACTGTTTTTACAAAAACAGTAGACTTGCTGATGGGTCAGACAGCCTATTGTGGTAATGTTTATTTGCAGGTAAGGCAATCAGAGATATCAATAGTAAGGCTGTGCCGGTTTGGATTTTTTCCTACCGCGGTCAGACAGAGCGCGTCCCGCAACAACTTATCCAGGTAAGGAGCGCACCGCACCGTAGCTCCTGCTTCGGCACCTTTACGCACAGAGAAGGCTTTGGCCCCCAGTGTTTCCCACACATAGACGAATCTGTGGCGGTGCGCTACAGATTAAACACCGACCAAAAAAAAAACAAAAAAACACCGACTGTCACATAGCGTTTTTCTTTTTTACCCTATTTAAAAACACATGCTGTCTCTCTGTCACTCACGCGTCTCTCTCGCTCTCCCTCTCACCTACATACACACTGCCCCTCCCCTCCGTGCACAGCACGTCTGTCGGGATCACCTGTGAAAGACTTCTTCTTACCCCCCCCACACACATGAAATGTTATTATGCATCACAAAAAAATTGCGCTAGCACACACAGCTGCTCAGGGCTTTATTTTGTGTTTTGTTTTTTTGGGGGCTCAGACCTGCGGTGGGCGTCACGTGACCGCGGTATGGCGGTAATCCGGTTACAGCCCCAGGCCTACCCAATAGATTGGATTTTAATTCTGTGTGTCGAAATAAGATCTTATCTACATACAGATGAATCAGCCAGAACATATACCAGGCGTAAACAGGGCTTTAGCTTTAAGGGTATGTGTAAAAGAGAGTTCTTACATAGCATTAATTTCATGTCTCACAATGGTAACGCCTCAGGCGTGACCTCATCAGATGCTCCTATTACATTCTACCAGCCATGATTGGCTGGTGACAAGTCTGTCAGTGCCAGGGGAGGGGGCATGTCCCACCCTCTACCTATTTATAGGGCTGGCACTGCATAAGGAGATCATTCAAAAACCTCTTCTTGCTACGAGCAGAAGTTCCAACAGGTTTTCTCTCAGCCTAACTGTCTGCCTAGAGACTAGCTTAACTGCTCATAGATTTGGGTGTGAACTCTGTGGAGGGGGCTTTGTTCTGGGTCGGCAGTGTATCTCAAGAAAACTAGTTCCCAATCTGTTGTAAAACAGCATTGTCTGTAAAAGCTGTGCGGAATAGAAATACGCTTCACTTTCTTTCACATGAGTAGCAATACTGCATCGAAAGTACTGTCAAAAGTAGCAATACTTAAAAGCTAATTGTCACACTGTGATAGCTAACAAAAAGGGTGACACACAACACCCCCAGACACCTAGCCATACCAGGATAGCGAGTTTAACTATTGCCAGCTTAACCATAGCTTCACAGAATCCCTCCTGCAAAATGCATGGACTGCCCGACAAAAACCTACCAGTGGGATCATGCCAGTGTGTAAATAAAATTTCAAGGTGGGAGACTTACTAGAAGCGTGTGATGCGTCTCAGCCTAAAGCATGCTCAGGCCGCCCTTGATTGACCCGAAGAATGCAGTCCGTGCAGCCGATTCTCCCTCAAGACGCTCCGTCGCCGTCTTGCTTGTCCGGAGGTGACCCTGTCTTGGCTTCTGTAGCAGTTAGCCAAGAATCAGCGGTGCCAGCACTGACGCCGTTTCCCAATGTAGAATCTGGATCATTCCTGGGGTGACACACTTGACACTGTTGCCATATCTTCACAGCCAGCCCATTAGATCACCACATGGGATGTGATGAAGGAGACTCAGAGCGAAGTTCCCAGCTTCTTCTTACAGACAAAGATGTGGACAATGAACCGCTTTTGGTGCTCCCAGTTCAGGTAACAAAACACACAACTCCAGTCGTCAGTCAGCCTGGGGATGGTGACTCTACTTCACCCACCTTTAATGTGGCCTGGCACAACGTGTTATAACACATGCAAAACTTAACATCTAATGGCCTGGAGTTCAGGCTGAAGCAGCAAGGTCATGTTTTGACAGTAACAAGCGGCCCAAATCCAGGAGAACAGGAATACTGTTCTTGCCTTTCTTCCCAGACTTGCTGGAGGAATTCTCAGTTTCCTGGCACAACAAACCGTACAGGGAGAAAAATCTGGTGGCAGGTAGCTCAGGTCTGGACTGAGAGGGAATGGGTGACAATGGTCTCCGCTAAATGCCCCCAGTCGAACCATCTGTGGCAGCATACTTTTACCCGAAGGCGCCAATGTCTTCAGGTGGGTCCGCCCCAGCCCTTCCCTTTGCGGTGGACTGCTTCCAATCAAGCTTGATGGAGAAATCCTATGAGGAGGCCACTGTCAATTCACGTGATTATTGCCTCTTCTATGCATATAGTGCATCAAACGGAGCTGGAGGAAGACTGTCTCACCAGACACTATGCTGTGGGAGGAAGTGTGCATCATCACAGATCACTGTCTCCATCTCCATAATGTAGCAATCCAGGCCATGGGGAGAGCCATGGGGCTCATAATCCTGCTTGCGAGATGCGGATTGTTAAACTTAACCACCCTTTCCACCAGGCAGAAAGAGCACTGTCTCGATACTCCAATTACTTTCCATGGGCTGTTTTGTGTTGCCGTCACAAAAACGCAAAAGAGGTGCCAGGTCAAGTAAAAGGACGCAGCCCCAAGACTGTGCCTTCAATCAATGCACACACCCACTTCTCCCCCATCCCAGTGTCAAACCATGGCCCAGGCTGCGGCACGCTTATCTTCCATTTTCAGAATCCTTAAGCTGCCAAACATCCGAAATACCCCGTGGCAAAAGAAACCCAAGGACACACTTCTGAATTAGCCACCACCACCCACCTCCACTCAGACGGTGAGGAGGAAGTGTCTGGACTGAAAGCCTTTGGGGATGGAGAGAGCCAGCCAACTCGCTCTTAGCCACAGCTCCATTACAAGCCCTCCCAAGGCATTCTGAAAAGTTCTGCGCACAAACAAGGGGTTGTTCGAGCACACTCAACGGGCACGAGAGGGGGGGATTGTGTTCAGTTCTGCAAATCCCACTTCTCACGTCTCACAAACATCGTTCCATCTAAAAAGCAAAAAAACTTTAGCCAGCTGTTGCATCGATGTGATGTGCTGAGGGTGGATGGGAGGGAAAAAAAGTTATTTTAATCACTAAACTACTGTCATAAAAATGTATAGTTTTGTATATACATAACTCCTGAATAGAAATTATGTGTTTGTACTGATTTTTAAAAAAAAGTTTAGAACAAATTTGATTCGTTTGTCGATCGTGAGCGCAAATGCAGGTGATAAGCGGTTTTATTAAGCGAGTCACACTGAAGTTCGCTGGCTCTCCAGGGGGCAGGTCTTACAGCGGTTGTATGAGCTGCGAGAGGAGGTTAAGTGGTTTTTGACAGAAATCAAATCAGACCTGGCGAATCATCTGGATGACACTTTGTGGCTTGCGTCTCTGTCCTATTTGGTAGATATATTTGACCGCTTGAATGCCCTTAACCGGTCTTTGCAAGGCTGCGAAACTCATATTTTGCTCCTTGCAGACAAAGTGCACGCCTTTACACAAAAACTAGATCTCTGGCATGGCCACATCAGTCGAGGGAACTGCAACATATTCCCCAGCCTTGTAGACTTTATCACTGATGCAGGCACATCACATGATTTCTCCTCCCTATTTCAATCAGCGTCTGAGCACCTGTCAGCAATGGGAAAACAATTTGTGATGTAGTTTAAAGAGGATTATTGCTCTTTTGCTTGGGTTCGAGATCAGTTTGTGTGCACAGCAAACGAGCTGTCAATTTAGGGTGACCAACCGTCCTCTTTTCCCCGGACATGTCCACTTCTTATGTGCTGTTCAGGGCATCCGGGGGAATTAATAGACTGATGAAAATGGCCAGGTTCAGTCAGTTCCTGGATGATAACAGCCCGTCACTGATTATCCACGACGCAGCAGATGATGGACACGAATCGCTAATGATTCTTCAAGAATACTATGCCGGAAAAGGGAAGCCCAGACTTATAAGCCTATACACTTAGTTGACCTCCCAGCAAATGTTTCCATCTGAGAATGTCACCGAATATGTCATAAGAGCAGAGACTGCGATCACTGCCTTGACAAGCGCAGGTGAGGTACTCAGTGATGGTCTTTTAATAGCGATGGTTTTAAAAGGACTACCAAAAACATTCAAACCGTTTGCTATACATGTGACTCAGAATGACGATAAAATGACATTTGCCGAGTTCAAGACAAGGCTCCATAGTAATGAAGATGTAGAAAACGTGTGTCGCAGCATTAGATGACAATGTGATGAAAGCAAGTGTGCACGTTAGCAAAGCAAGTACAAGTGAGTGCAAAGAGTGGAAACACAGACATTATATGTTACAAGTGTGGCATCAGTGGTCACATAGCAAAAACATGTCTGCGAAAACAATGGTGCAATCACTGTAGGAGCAGCACGCACAGCAGTGCAAGCTGCAGACGGATCAAACGACGCGACAACGCACGGAAAGTGTCAGAAGATGGGGAACAAACGGTACGCATTTTGGGTAAGCGGTGGCCAGATGTCAAAAGGATGAGTCTGATGGTGGATGCGGGTGGCACATCACCACAAATATCTAAGTTTAACAACAGTTTCAAGGCCGAGACGCAGTTCATGGAGCTGGCTGATGGATCGATGTGCAACGGAGTGGCTAAGCGCCCAAGTGACGCAAAGGTGTGGCTACATGACGCCAAGGGACAGTGTTTCAAGACAACGCTGACAGACTTGCTGTACAACCCTTCATATCCTCAGGATATTTCTGTGAAAGCTGTGTCTCTAAATGGGCATAAATATGCATCATCTTTCATAGAGGACTGTTCTGGTGCCATGTTTGTTAATTTCTCTAGAAATGAAAGCTACATCACACAAGCTACTGAAAAGGCCCCCTATGGCACAATAAGATGCATGAAATCTGCCAATAGAACAGAGTTTACAGGCAGAGAGTATAAGTCACTAATGAGCAGAAGTAGTATCAGGCATGAAACCTTCGCCCCATATTCTCCACATTAAAATGGGACTGCTGAGCGCAGCTGGAGAACACCGTTTGACTAGGTGTATGCTCAGAGAAAGTGGGCTGCCAAAGATGTTGTGGACCTATGCTGTCCAAACAGCTACAGTGATTAGGAAGATATGAAAACACAGACTTGTACAATTTATGTGTGGGCTGAACAGGGAAATGCTTGATGCTGAGGATCTTGTGGTTCACAGTAAGGGACAATAAGAAACTTTTCCTTGAGCACCAATAGGGAAAGCCATGATGTAGTCACAGAAGATGATTCAATAAGGGTGTCCATATGTCCACTTGGCACTAGGACACAGCTCGATGATTGCCTTGGTTGTCATTTCATCTGATCTGCGGCCGCATGTTTTGGACACTCTGGTGAGGAGAGGGGCAGAGCTGTCCACTGACCACTACCTGGTGGTGAGTTGGCTCCAGTGGTGGGTGAGGATGCCGGACAGACCTGGCAGGCCCAAACGTGTTGTAAGGGTCAGCTGGGAATGTCTGACAGAGTCTCCTGTCAGAAGGAGTTTCAACTCTCACCTCTGGCAGAACTTCGAACACGTCCCAGGGGAGGCGGGGGACAGAGTCCGAGTGGGCCATGTTCCATGCCTCCATTGTCGAGGCGGCTGACCGGAGCTGTGGCTGCAAGGTGGTCCATGCCTGTCGCGGCGGCAACCCTGGGATGAGGGATGCTGTCAAGCTGAAGAAGGAATCCTATCTGATCTTTTTGGCCTGTGGGACCAAGGAAGCAGCTGATCGGTACCGGCAGGCCAGGCGGAGTGCGGCACGGATGGTCGCTGAGGAAAAAACTCTGCCGTGGGAGGAAATTGAAAATGCCATAGAGAACTACTTCCGTGCAGCTACAACGCGATTCTGGTCCACCACCTGTGTCTCGGGGGGAAGCGGTCTGCCACCAACACTGTTTACAGTGGGGGTGGTTTGCTGCGAACCTTGACTTGGGTCATTTTGGGTTGTTGGATGGAATACTTCGAAGACTACCTCAATCCTACCGGCACACCTTCCAATCTGGAAGCAGAGTCTGGGGACTTTGGGTCGGGCTCTCCAATCTCTGGTGCCGAAGTCACCAGCTCTGCAATGTTGCGTGGACATCGGGGGAAGTTCCCTTGGATTGGCAGACCGGGGTGGTTGTCCCCCCTATTTAAAAAGGGGGACCACAGAGGGTGCTCCAACTACAGGGGGATCACACCTTCTGAGCCTCATTAGTAAGGTCTAATCGGGGGTTCCGCAGAGTTAAGTCGAACCTCTGATTCAGGAGGAACCATGCGGTTGTCGTCCTGGCCGTGGTACACTGGACCAGTTCTATACTGGACCAGTTCTACACCCTCACCAGGGTCCTGGAGGGTGCATGGGAGTTCGCCCAACTGTCCAAACATGTGTTTTGTGGACTTTAAGAAGGTCTTCGACCATGTCCCTCGGTGAGTCCTGTGGGGGGTACTCCAGGAGCATGGGGTACCGGGCACCTAATAAGGGCTGTTAGGTATCAGTACGACTGGCGTCAGAGTTTGGTTCGCATTGCCAGCAATAAGTTGGGCTCGTTTCCGGTGAGAGTTGGACTCCAACGTTGGCCTTTATCACAGATTCTGTTCTTAACTTTTATGGACAGGATTTCTAGGCCAAGCCAAGGTGATGAGGGGATCCCTTTCGGTGGCCTCAGGATTGGGTCTCTGCTTTTTGCAGATGATGTGGTCCTGTTGGCTTCATCGGCACGTGATCTGCAGCTTTAACTGGAACGGTTCGTAGCAGAGTGTGAAGCGGCTGGGATGAGAATCAGCACCTCCTAATCAGTGACCATAGTCTTGAGCCGGAAAAGGGTAGAGTGCCTTCTCTGGCACTCTACCCTTTTCCGCTGTTATTTTACTTTTAAAAGTTCACCATAAATACACAATTTGGGCTAAAATGGGCTGTAAACATTCTAGCTCTAGCTAGACTGATGTTGAAGGGCTAGCTGCCTGAGAGCCATCTGTTAGCCTGTATCGGTCATCGTCATAATCTAAAATGCATGAGACCTTAAAATATTTGTATGTACCTCAGCTTATTAGAAATGAATCTGTGCCTGCTGTTTGGGGTTGCAAGGTGTTGTAGGGATATTCCAATGTAATTAGGATTTAATTACTTATTCTCTATCTAGTGAATGTACCTAGGGCAGGATGACAAGTTAGACAAGCTTATTGTTCCAGCATAACGTTCCTGATAAACATGTGTCAGAACACTGGAGTGACAGGCACCAGAACAGCAAGATATCTACGGATGTTCTGACCTGGACAGGCTGCTTCATGCTTTTCTATCAGACTGGCATGAACCAGTTCTCCAGGAGTTGGACAAGAAAATTGAAGGAGACATACTGGATAGATAAACAGTGATAGCTGAATACCATTTCAACTGTTAGTCGGAAAGGTTGGGTAGTGTGATGCAAGAGTAATCCCTGTTCCCTTCATGTTCTGGCCAGACATGTTGAATTAAATACTTTAAACGCCTTCTAGGACTCAGTTTCACCTTTGTTCGAGAAGAGCTGCATTTTCAGCTATAACAAAGGCGACAGTGTGCTAATGCAGGATATATAATAATATGAACGTTATTGCCAAAGGAGATCACAGAAATGGTTGTTTGATTATCGACGTTAGCACTTGTGTGTAGGCATTCGAACAGGACATTCTTGGTAGTTTCATAGTGAATAGAAAAATGTTTGTCAATGCAGTGACTACATATTCTTTACATATTCTCATCTGATTTGGAGAAGTGGAGCCCGGCCTAACAGTGCATTCACACCAAAGCGTAAAAAACACGCTGCACGCCAAAGTTTGACGCTTTAACACTTGTAGCTCGACACGCGTCCAAAGCGATTTGGACCAGAAATACGTAATTTGTGGGAGAAGCTAGCGCCAGATGGTGTTTTTGCAAGATGGCAGCTGTCGATCTAGCATTGGAATAGAGTCTCCATTCTCTATTTAGGCTATTGTGGACAGTACCCTGCGCAGGTTTGCAGGGTCAGTAACGTGAAAACTTTCAAAATTGAAGTGAACTTACCAGGTTGCCCCATCTCCTCACTTATATTCCTCCAAGCGAGGCCCTTTTTATTCCCGTCTCTGTAGAGAAAGCAGCTAGTGTTGTATAGATCGGGGTGTTATCAATATTTCCTCCATGTTGAATGAAAAATGTTGCCGGGCCCGACCCCATGAACTGGGTCACAGCATCACGTGACACCACGTCACCAGGCTCCTGATTGGTTGACGTGCCGCGAATTGACGCCGAAGTTTAGATTTTTCAACTTCACCGGCAGACGCAAAAACGTGCGTCACCCGCGAATGCACAAAATGCACCACATAAAAGGATGCGCGTATTTTCTGACGCGCGTCAAACGCACGAATTTGACGCACAAATGAGGCAGAAATGTGTTTGACGCAAAACGTTTCTGCATTGACTTTACATGTAAACCTGACGCACTTGACGCTTCAAACGCGTTTGGTGTGAATGCACTGTTAAGACTGCGTATGTTGCAGAGAGTGGGATGTAATTGCAATAAGACAACATTTCGGGAAAACTATTAAGAATTGATAACATTGAAGGCGTACAATTCCGATGGAACTGGTCTGTCGGAACAGTTCCAAGTGAGAACCGGCTCTCAACTCTCACCGCTAAAGCTGCCTCTGGTAAACGCAAAAAAAAAAAAAAAAAACGTACAACCAGAGTAGTTAGCTACTCTGCTGTGAAACAAAAAAGCATATTTGCGGTACCATTACCTGCCTTTTTTTCTTTTAATATAATTTTCTTTAAAAAGAATTTGGCTGTACATACAGACATGTAGATCAAGGGTCAGCACTCTAGTCCTTAAGTACCACTGTCAGGAAGTTTTGTAAAGGCCTGGGACTCCATTTATAAAGCTTGTTCATGCATAAAACAAGTTCTGATATTGTAGTTAATAACTTTCTATGCAAATTTTGAAAAAAAAAAACATTACAGGTAAATGTACACAACTTTAAGCAAACTGACCCTTGCGCACGCACATTTTGGAGATGGAGAAACTGGCAGCACAGCCAGTGAGATGGCAAAATTGTGAATTTAAGCCTTCTTTCAGACTTTTAGACCCGTGCAAACACGTATATAGACAAAACAAACAGCCACCCCCCCTGCCTCTGAGCTGAGAATAAAAATGACAAATATATTCCATCACAGCATGTTCATGCGTACGTCTTCAGATTATATAACTACTGCACTTAATAGTGCATTAAATGTGATAAGGTGTGTAGCATTAGATACCATTATGGAGTGGAAGAATGAACACAGCAGTGACATTCATACAAAATGCTTTACAATGGATGCGCGGCACTCCTTGAAGATCACACAAATGGCAACGATGCAGCTGTTGACCCCTCTTAGGCTTTCCCACCTGTAGAGACTCTGCCTTCTTTTTATTATCTTTTTTATGTCTAACCCCACCGCAGATTCACATTTCTTTTATTTGTGATGCCGCAACTGGGAACGCCAAATAGTATATTTTTGCAAGTAATAAGAACTAAACACACCTAAAAACACCTTTTCACATGTGACGTGCCCCAGGGCTCTATTGTGGAGCCCCTTTTATTTAATATATAAATGCTTCCACTAGCCCAGATTATAACAACCAAAAAGATTAGCTACCATAACTATGCAGATGATACTCAGTTCTACATTACAATGTCTACAGGTGACTTTGAAACCATACAAACACTAAGTAAATGCATCGAGCAAATCAATGGATGGATGTGCCATAACTTTCTCCTGCTGAAAACAAAATAGAAGTAATTACTTTTGGATCTAAAGAGGAATGATCAAAAGTCAGCACACAGCTTCAGTTAATACAGCTAGAAACTACTGATCAGGCCTGAAATCTAGGTGTTTTACATTAATAGCATCACCCGGTCTGCCTTACTTCCACATACGTAACATCTCCAGTCTCTGTCCCTCTCTCACTCCCCAAACTACCGCCATCCTAGTTCACAGCCTCGTCCCGTTTCGGATAGATTACTGCAACTCACTCCTGTTTGGTCTCCCTAATAAGTCCCTCCAGAAACTGCAGCTCCTCCAGAACTCTGCTGCACGCCTGATTACTCCGACTCCCGTCACGCATCATATCACTCCCATCCTGCAACAACTTCACTGGCTTCCAGTCAAACATAGGATTATCTTTAAAACACTAACACCTTCAAAGCAGTCCATAACATGGCTCCTCCATACATCTCCGATCTCCTCTATTTAAAACATCCTGACCCGTTCACTCCGATCCTCCCATACCTGCCAGCTTTCCGTCCGCCCCTGCCAGTCTTGTCACAATGGGGAGCAGGGCGTTTAGTCGCTCTACTCCCCATCTCTGGAATTCTCTCCCTCCTGACCTCCGTACCATGGACTCATTTCACATTTTCAAATCCAAACTCAAAACTCTTCTGTTCAGTCATATTCCACCTGACCCATATCAGCTCAATGTTGTCTTGCCGCGGTACTTGTCTTATTTATGTGTTTTTTTTGTTTTTTGTTTACTTATTTTACTGCTTTTAATGTTTGCATCTGCTTTGTACAGTGTCCTGATAAGGCTCTTTCAAATAAAATGTATTATTTTTAAAAATACTTTTACTAGTTTATAAATCATTGAATGGCCTAGCGCAAAAGCATGCTGAA
The DNA here is from genome assembly GCA_963556495.2 of Valencia hispanica. Classification (NCBI taxonomy): domain Eukaryota; kingdom Metazoa; phylum Chordata; class Actinopteri; order Cyprinodontiformes; family Valenciidae; genus Valencia; species Valencia hispanica. Next base: position 27,840,000 of record OY747713.1, read on the forward strand.
GATCTACAGGCACTATACCAACCCCCCAGATCACTCAGGTCCTTTAATTCCAGTCTACTCAACCTAGAATTAGAACCAAACATGGTGAAGCAGCTTTCAGTTCCTATGCTCCACTAATCTGGAACAAACTTCGAGACAACTGCAAAGCTGCTGAAACAATGAGTTATTTTAACCCCTTAAAATTCCTGCAATTACCGCCCTACATTTTTTAAAAACGCATACCCAAAATTAACTTAAAGCTGTTCTTGAACCATTTTGAGTAGAGACATGGCTGGGGTCTCTTTGGAAAGCAAACACTCTAAAATTCATCCCAGAACCGTGTTAATATCTCTGAGTGCTATTGTTACCAAGCAATATGAATTTTAATACACTGAAGAAGAATTTTATTTGTGTCCGATTATTTATTTTATATAAATACATGCTGTAAAAATGGCTTTAAAAAGAGGTGGTGACCTAAAACACACTTTGGGTCTAAAGCCTGAAGTATTCCCTTCATCCAGACCAAATTTGACAGCAATAAACCAAAACATTTTCTGCACACATTTTTATGACTACGGGTCAAAGGTGGTCAAAAGTGTGCCATATGGGCCATCTCCTGTCATGTCAAAAAAATGTTTTCTTCACAATACCCCTTCTACTTGCCTTATCTTTTGAGAAACACTTGATTCTTTTCCTACAAGAAAGTTATCCATTAGTTAGTTAAAAAATACTTTAAAATCTGCCAGGGGCACAATGTTCCTTGATAATTAACTTTATTCCCCCTCTCACTCATATTGAGGCCAGATCTACTCAAACACACAAATAGCTAGATGACCAAGTTGTGCCCATGAGAAATTCCCCCAGATAAGGAGGGAACAAACTGGTACTGCCGTAGGCTTTTCTAACAAAAAGTGGCAGCTGAACATTATGGTGACAGTAGTAGTTGCTTAGCTCTCCCTTCATGTTTCTTTACATGTAGTGTATGTTTTGTTAACTACAGAAACAACATTAACAACTTTAGCACATTTTAAATATGACAAATTATGACTTTTGCTTATTGGTGAGCAATACAAAGACTGAAACATCCGTTTTTAGCAGCTTGATCCCACTAATGCCTTGTCCACACGTAGCCGGGTATCTCACAAAACTAAGATATTTTTCTACGGTTTGGCCTGTCATCCACACGAAAACGCAGATTTACAGCATCGAAAAAAAATCTTTAAAAACTCTGGCCAAAGTGAAGATTTGCTTTTTTCGCCGTTTTAAGCGTTCTCATGTGGACAGAATTAACCAGAGTTTTCGGCTCTGCAACGTCACTTTCTGCGACAAATGCTTCGACATCCTTTGTGCAACCTGTGTTTACACTCAAACAGTATTTATGCGCCAAGAGATCTGTTAGCATCGATTGTCCAAGCGCTTTTTGTTTGGTTGTTTATAAAACCTCAATTACTGCTGTATGTAGAAGTTAGATCATAAAAAGATATTCAGTAGATAGGATTTGGGGGAGCAACTGCCCCCTACAGGTTTGGCCTAAGAATACTTTGCCTAACTGAACTGCAATCAGCAGCAGAAACAGCACCAAGGCCAAAAGTAGAGACTGAAGGCAATCTAATTCAGCCAGTGCTCCCTACCCTTTTCCAAGCCAACTCTAGGTGTTTTAATGAGAGGGATATTTTGCACAGTGGGAATCATCTTTAAATGATTGTATTTACTTACAATGTTTTGTGTCGTATTAGTTTGTTTTTAGTTTTTGGAGTCAGAAGGAGAAGTGCAGCAATCAGCTGCTTTTTTACACAGGTGTAGCGTGAAGAATTTTTAGGCTGCACATAAAAAAGGAGCTGAGCCAGGAAGGTAGAGGAGAAAAAAGAAAAAACCCTGTCTGGACCACGACGAAGCTAGTACCGGAGCACACATCTCCAGCAAAACTACAAGCCGGGAGCACCAGGGGTGGAGTCTCTGGAGGTGAACAGACAGCACAATAGAGATGATCAGAGCAGAGGAGGACCTTTCCACCTTTTACACTAAATACAGTCGTTCACCCATTCACAAATTGGTGATGGTAAGCTACATTGTTGCCACAGCTGCCCTGGGGTACATTGACCGAAGCAAAGCTGCTGAACACTGGTGCCACTGGACCACCCCTAGTAGGCAAGACGAGTGAAGTGTTGTCTATAGACAGCAATCGAGAGAGCGTGGGTTCAACTGGCACAGGTTACAAGCGCTTACCTCCTGAGCCAGTCACCCTTAAAATGTGAAGAATCTCAAATCTGTCTCACCATTATTCTAAAAATCTGACTAAATAGCCACCAAGCTCCATGACAAAGGGTAAACCAAACAAGGGACTCTGAGGAAGAAAAAAAAAAAAGGATGAGAACCATGCATTTTTGCCAACAAATGGTGCACAGATAAAGAGGTGGTCACAAAATTATCTTGACAATATAATGCAGACATTTCATCCTTTGCAATTCACAATCATAACCACAAGCATCTCCAGATGAATGCACCCAACTCCATATAGAGGATTGTGGACTTCCTGACATACAGTTTGTGAGGCTGGGCAGCATGTTTCCAACACCCGGATAATCAGTGCTAGATCCCCCAATGTGTCTTGTCTTCTCATTCTCCACCTAGAGTACATTGCTGCCTAACCCTTACCATTTCCTCTTCCTGATTCAGTACAAAAATGTTTCCATTAACTCTTTCACTCACCTACTGACTGAAATCTCTATGGTGCATATTCAAACTCCACCAATACACCTCATACCTTGCAGCACAGACAAACTACAAGTCACTTGGATATGTGTTGCTTGTCTTGAACCCCAATAACAAAAATAAGCTCCCAACTGACTACCAGAAGTTGAATAAACAAGGATGCACTCTTATGTGGGCTCGGAACTAAATGTGAATTACCAAGATCTTGCAAGTAGTCTCATGAACCCCTTTACTATTCCATCAGCACTTGCTCCCCATCCAATACAGTGTATATTTTACAATTCTGGTTTTAACATATAAAGCTTTAAAGTATCTTGCCCCCGTTTACATTAGAGAGCTCAAACATTGCTGGGGGAAACAAAAAATAATAAAAAATTAAAAAGTGCGAATAGCGGGCCGTAAAGGACCATAATGGCCGGAGTGGATAGACACCAAGCACTGGAAGTGCTTTGCAGAAATGGACAGCTTTTATGGTGAAAGGCCAGTGAGCAATGGCAGAAAGAGTGGCCTAGATCCCATCAATGTAGGAAAACTGTGATGACTGATTTTTAGTGGAACTTTGCTATACTGAGCCCACCCATGTCCTCGCCCACTGCCCCGTACCTGAGTCGGCAACATAAACAACCAGGCCCTCCTAGGCCGGGCTGCTGTGACACGGCCAGGGCCGAGTCGACTTTACTGGAAAATGGGCATAAGATCTCTTTCAAACCATCTTGAAGGTTAAAACAAACTGCATTCCTAGACATGACAAGATGGTGTCGTTAAGTTGTCATCTTCCTCCGTCAATTTTGTTTATGATCATGCTTTTGCCGTTTTCGTGGTCGTCAATTCCATGCTGTTGTATATATGCTGAATACTTGGAGCTTAGCTTTGCTACCCATTACTTAAAGTCTGATGAGCAAACATCTGCAGGTGCCTCAATTGTCCTTGAAGGCACCAGTGCACCCACTCAGAGCACCGTCTCCATCTACCTGGATGAGTCAGAAGCTAGGGCAAATGTAGGCCACCGGGTAAAGTAAAGAACAGGTGTGATACTGAGGTCCTTCCTCACTGAATCTGTCCACCACTTCTGTCTCCTGGCATTTGCTGGAGATGGTTGACAACTTAATACCCATGGCTAGATTCAATGGTCACAGAACTGTCAGGCTGCCATGGTCTCCAGAACACTAAACACGGGGTAAGTCCCGCCACGCACTGCTGAAATGGTGGTGATATGCTGATGTTTTAGCAAATTCCTTAAAGGGACAGTTTTGTATGGAGACACAGAAGTGAGGCTGCCATACAATCAGTGCCGCAGGGCCCTCTGACCATCACCAGCAGGCAAGGCGGGTTAAGCGTCTTGTCCATGACTAACAACAAGAGATCAAACTGGCACAGAACGAACTCCTACATCCTGAGCCATTGTCGCCCTTTGATCACTTCTTCACAATCTTTTTTAATACCATAATCAGGACATACGAGGACAATCAATTCCTCGTTGCCAAAAGATTCCAGTTTGACTTGCTACACATCTAGTAGTGTACTGAATGATCTTTCCACATCCATAATACAATCCTATACCTTCACGAACAAACCTTAAATAAACTAAACTAGATACACAAACTCACTGGCATTCCACTCAAGTCGGATTGCTGTTCCCACTGGGCCATGTTCTGTTTGGGTTTCTTCTTGTTAGTCATTTTGCCCTTTCCATTGCCTTCACATGCTCATTTGGGTAAAAGAATTGCTGCAGAGTCAGTGACTAGATGTAGTCAACTGTGGTTTTTCTCTCAACTGGTAAACAACTTGGGTTTGAACATGCATTTGTGTAAATTGGCAAGTGCCAATCAAATCTGCAAATAAATTTTACGGTCATCTTTACCACCCACTTTTTGATTGAAAAGTTCTCACTTAAGACACCATGTACAGAAAGTATAGTGTGATCAGCACAATGCTGGAAAAAAAAGATAGTACAGTCTACTAAAACAGACCATTATTACAAATAAAGAAAACAAAAGCTTGGCTTGTATCAGTCCTAACACACAATCTCATCCTTGGACTCAGTCTTCAGCTCACTGATGGTTGTCAGCCAAATGAGTAGAGTCCTTTGAGAAGTTGTGTTCTCTCCACTGGCTTCTCTCACATTGCTTGCAGTTCAGGAGACAGTGTAATGCTTGTACTGTATCTTTGACTTCCTGTTGCCGAAACTTCCTTTTAGCAACTCTGCAGCGCAACACCTGATGAGATACCTGGCTGGGTGTTCTTCATACTTTATCATGGTGGCAAAAAGGTGGAGAAAAGAGAAGGAATACATTGCTTAACCCATTCATAGAGAATTTTAAAAGGCTAAATATAATACCCTCCATTTTTTAATCTTATTTTAACTGAGGATGCACCAGTCATCCGTTTTGAATTCAATTACGTTTACAAACTGGAAAATATAAAAATGGTGAATTACACACCAGTTAATAAGTCCAGGTGCTTCATGTATGTGTTTATTAGGGATTACTGTCAAATGATATAAAAATGTAATCTGATTAATCAGTGTAGCTGTGAATTAATCATTTTAAATCAACATCTCTAAATATCCCTGAAAAAGTGCCATTTTCGGAGTAAATAAAAAGGGAAAAAAAACGATGATGTATTTTTAAGGAAATATAATGCAACGTTTGCTTTGAAATCCACTATCCCATTTATACGTGGCTCTTCTAGCCCAGTTATCTTTAAGCCAGTAGCTAAGGCAAACCAACTGGTTAACATTTTATGAACATTAAGCTGCCCGTTTCTTCTGAACAATAGAGGGATTATTTGTTTATCATCACAGAGGAAGACGACACAAATGGTGCGACACCAGCCCTTCACATGGTTCCCATCATTTGTCTTGCAGTTGTAGTGTTAGTTAGCGATGTTAGCCAAGGAGACTTGCCTGATCGAAAGTGATAACTGCAGATTGTTGAATTTTTAAATCATCTGCTCACTCCAATCACTTCTTCTGATCACTTACAACCAAAGACTTTGTTTGCTTTGAAAAGGTTGCGAGTCGATGTAATTCAATAGAACTTGCACATTGTTTTTAATCGAAGCAATTTGTGCAACAAACAGCACAACACTTTCTGGAGACGGCACACAGTTGTGCAGGGAATGACAGACCAATAATCCCTCTTTAAGACACAAATATAGAATTAAGGATGCACTTCATTTCTGCCATGCTGTCAATGATGAACACTGAAAAAGCGTCAAGGATCATCATGTTTATTCCACAAATTAATTGACTTGCATTTTAAGCATCAAATTTGACAGCCCTAGTGTTTATACAGCCAACCACAATGTCGTATACAAAGAAATGAAGTCTAATTTTATCAATATTTTTATCCACTTAAGAAAAGGACAGAATTATGATGGGAAATGTGTGATTCTTCAGCAACAGAGATTCTGACATCTCATCCATGGGTAGATACTTTAAAGATTAAAGAACCAATTCTCCAACTATAGGGAAAAAAAGTTACAAGGTGTACAGTGGGGCAAGTATTTGGAAGCCACTGATTGTGCAAGTTGTCCCACTTGAAAAGATGGTCGGTAATTTTCATCATAGGTACACTTCAACTGAGAGAGATCTTTTTTAATCCAAGAAATCACATCGTTTAATTTTTAAATAATTAATTTGTATAATGGTGCAGAAAATAAGTTTTTGGTCAATAACAGGAGGTTTCTTCCCGTTAAAGGGGTGCTTTTCCTCTCCACTGTCGCTACATGTTTGCTCAGTATGAGGGATTGTTGTGGTTGGAAGTCTGGATCAACGGGACGCAACCTCAAGTCAATGACTCTGGAATCTGCTGGGATTCCTTAAATAAGAAACTAACTCAAACTTTAAACTAATTGGAATGTTTTGTATTGAAATGACTTTTCTTGTAAAGTGCCTTGAGATGATATCTGTTATGAATCGGCGCTATATAAATAAACTGAATTAACAAAAGTTCACCAATACTTTGTAGTGTAACCTTGGTTGGCAATGACTGAGATCAAACGTTTCCTGTAGGTTTTCACCAGGTTTCTACACACCGTAGCTGGTATTTTGGACCATTCTTCCATTCACATCTTTTCTGAAGCTGTGATGTTTTGGGGCCGTTGCTGGGCAACAGACTGATTTCCCTTCACAGATTCTCTATTGGATTGAGGTCTGGAGACTAGCTATGCCACTCAAGAAGCTTAAAATCCTCCGTTGCAAAGGGGGTGCGTTTGGGATCATTGTCTAGTTGGAAGATCCAACCACATTTCATCTTCAATGCCCTCTGCTAATGGAAGGAAGTTTTTGCCCAAAACTTCACAATACACGGCCCTATTAATCCTTTCCTTAACACTGATCACCTGTCCTTTCCCCCTTGCAGAAAAGCAGCCCCAAAGGATAATCAAACTTTATTTATAAAGCCCTTTTCATACAAGAAGTTGCATCACAAAGTACTTTACAGATTAAAATGACCCCACATAAAACCACCTTCCCTTCCCTCCCCCACAGATTTAAAAGCACGGTCAAAGTTATACCCCCCTCCCCCCAACCCATCTCCCATGCACACACACAGTTAAAAGAAAAAGTAAAAAAGGACATTGGGCCGAGTGTAGATGAACCATGCAAGGAAACGCCATCAGAGGAGCCATCTGCCCCTGCAGCGGCAGACTAACAGCAGCAGCCGAGGCACTGACACAGGGCACCCAGTGGAGGCAAGGCCAAGATCCCCACCTCCACCCAAGCTCCACCTGGAGAGCACCCAGGCAGCCACAGCCGACCACAGCCGACCACCGCTCCCGGGGCAGAGGGCTCCCACAGAGGAAACACTGGAACGGGAATTAAGATAAATTAAAGTATAAAAATAAACAGTAAATTAATGTGCTAAGATTAAATTGTAAAACTGATAAAAATATCATATAAAACATGCAGAGCAATTAAACAAACAGTAATAAATAATAATCAGTTAAAAGCTAAGCTAAAAAGGTGAGTCTTGAGCCTGCTCTTAAAAACATGAACGTTCTCTGCAGCCCTGAGGTCCTCTGGCAGCCTGTTCCAGAGGTGAGGGCCATAAAACTGGAAAGACGCCTCGCCATGCATGTGTGTCCTGACTTTTGGGGTGACAAGGAGACGGCTGCCAGAGGAGCGCAGAGACCGCGAAGGTTTATATGGTAAAAGCAGTTCAGAGAGATAAGGCCCAAGACCATTAAGACACTTAAAAACCATTTAAAGAAGCTTATAGTCAATCCTGAAATGTACGGGGAGCCAATGCAATGATTTTAAGACCGGTGTAATGTGCTCCCGCCTCCTGGTCTTAGTCAGGACACGTGCTGCTAAATTTTGTAGTAGTTGTAAACCTGATATATTCTTTTTGGGAAGACCAGAAAGCAGGGCATTACACTAATCAATTCTACTAGAGATAAAAAGCATGCATCAGTGTCTCCGTATTGGCCCGAGAGAGAATGGGGCGGACTCTGGCGATGTTCTTTAGTTGATAAAAACCTATTTTAGTAATATTTTTTATGTGAGGAATAAAAGTCAGCTCAGAGTCAAAAATCACGCCCAGGTTTTTCACTTGTAAAGAGGGATTAAAAGACAGTGATTGTAGTTTTGGTAAAAGTTTCTCTCTCTGAGCCACAGGACCGATGACTAAAACTTCAGTTTTGTCCTGGTTGAGCTGGAGAAAGTTTTCTGCCATCCAGGATTTAATGTCTAAAATGCAGTTAAAAAGTGCATCCATTGGCCGTGTGTCATCGGGAGACATGGAGATGTACAGCTGTGTATCATCAGCATAATTGTGAAAGTTGACTCCATGTCTTCTGATGACACTACCAAGAGGGAGCATATACAGGTTAAAAAGCACTGGGCCTAAAATCGAACCCTGGGGCACACCACATGTAATCATATGGACCCTAGAGGAGCAGGTATCTAAACTTACCATAATAGTCCTGTCTGTGAGATAGGATGTGAACCATTTGTGAACAGCACCAGAGAGGCCAATCTGTTTCAAACGGGTTAAAAGACTAGTGTGGTCTACTGTATCAAAGGCAGCGCTTAGATCCAGTAGAACCAACACTGTCACCCTCTTTGCATCATAGTTTATTCTAAAATCATTTAAAATCTTTAGAAGGGCCGTCTCTGTGCTGTGGTTCACCCTAAAACCAGACTGAAATTTCTCCAGGACATTGTGCTCATTAATAAAATTATTAAGTTGAATTAAAACAATTTTTTCTAAAATTTTGCTTAAAATGGTAAGTTGGATACAGGTCTAAAATTGTTAAAATCATTAAAATCTAAATTGCTCTTCTTCAACAGGGGCCTCAGTACCGTCCCTTTAAAGGCGGCAGGAAAGACCCCCATCTGAAGGGAGCAATTCATCATGGTTAAAATCTCATCTCTAAAAGATCCATAAAATTGCTTAAAAAAAAAGGAAGTGGGAATCAGGTCCAAGACACAAGTGGCCTCACTGAGGCAAAAACTTTATCAAGAGTCCCAGCTTCTACCAGGACAAAACGGTCCAGCGTTTCCTCTGGTAAAGACACACTCAGATTTGTCTAACACCATGTTACTCTGAGAAGATAAAATCTTACATCTGATGGTGTCTACCTTCCCTCTGAAGTGGTCTGCGAACTCCTCACAAAGAGTGTTTGAGGGGGTTTTAGAAAATGCAGTAGTAGCTCTGTTAAAAAGTTTATCAATATCAATCAGTATGAATTTCCTAAATTTCTTACTGCATTGTTGTATAATTGGAGAAGATCTGTGTATATTTGATGGTTTGTGGTTTTACTTTTCCTCCATTTTCTCTCTGCCGCCCTAGAATTTATCTTAATTTTTCTGAGGTTTTCATTTTTCCACGGCGTTGCAGCTTTAGAATTTAAACTTTTAACTTGTAGTGGAGCAAGCCAGTCAAGAGTGGACTGAAGCCTTCTATTAAAATCCTTGACAATAAAATCACAGGGGGAAGGTAAAACAATAGGAGGATTCTTTTTAAAAATGTCTAGAAAACCTGCAGCCACTTCAGGGGTTAGATGGCGCTTCCTGACAGTTCTCACAGAGGTCTCCTGCTGAATAAAACTGGTGATGTTAAAAAACACAGTAGTGGTCAGAGACAGCCAAGTCCACTTTAGAGGACACACGGGTGGACAGGCCATGCGTGATGACCAAGTCCAGGGTGTGTCCTTTGTTGTGAGTCAGCTGCATGACATGTTGGATAAAGTCCATATAGGTCAGGATGTTTAAAAATATCTGTTGATAAAAGGATCTAAAAGGTTATCCATGTGTAGATTAAAATCACCAGCTAAAATGATCCTTTCAAAGGAGTTGTGAAAAATTGATAAAAACTCTGAAAATTCTTGAATAAAAAGTGCACTCTTTTTAGGAGGCCTATAAATTGTGACAAAATCTGAGGAGTGCTAAAAACATTTGCATTATATTCAAAAGTAAAATTGTTATCAAATAAAACAGGTTTGGCGGAAAGTGTTGAAGAACTTATAAAACCTGTTCTGCCTCCCCTTTTGCTACTCCTCGTAGAATAAGTGAAGTTAAAATTAGGTGGGTAGGCCTCTGTAAGAACAGGGGCATCTGCACTCAGCCAAGTTTCTGTTAAAATAAACAATGAAGATCATGGTCTAAAATTAGATCATTTATTATAAAAGTTTTGTGCAGCAGAGAGCGAACATTAAAAAGTGCCATATTAATAGTGATTGGAGATGGAGGGACTGTATGATTTACTGAAAGTGGGGCTTTTGGCAACTTTTTGAGATTTGTATTGTATTTGTTCGGTTTATGATTTTTAGTCCGCTCTCTGCTGATAACAGGTATGAATGAGGTAGAACAAGGTCCAAGTCCAGTATGTGAGTTACTGTTACAATCAGGGGTGAGTTCATAGGAGCAGGGACCATTTGCACATCAATGTTTCCACCCGCATGCTTCACAGTGTGTATGGTGTTCTTGGGATGAAACACAGGCTTCTTCCACGGCAAGTGGCGTTCATACCAAAGAATTCTATTTTGGTCTCATCTGACCACATGACATTCTCCCAATCCTCTAGATCATCCAGATTATGACAAACTTCAGACAGGCTGTTTTAAGCAGGGAGACTATAGGATTTTAATCCATGATGAAGTCGTGTGTTATCAATAGCCACCCTTGTTACTGTGGTCCCAGCCCTCTTCAGGTCATTGACCTGTTCCCCACCATGTAATTATAAGCCTTTTCCTCACCGTTCACAATATTATAAGTACCCCACAAGTTGAGATCTTGCATGGAGCCCCATGCAAGATCCCTTGCATGGTCTCTTCTCACGAAGCTACTGGCCTACTCGCATCACTGCAGAAGCTGCACCCATCCACCTATCGATCTCCCATTCCATTTTTCCCCTCATTTGTGAACAAGACTCCCAGATACTTGAACTCCTCCACTTGGGGAAGGACCTTGTCCCCAACCCAGACAAGGCCGTCTACCATTTTCCAGATCAGGACCATGGTTTCGGACTTTGAGGTGCTGATTATCATTCCAACCGCTTCCCACTCGGATGCAAACTGCTCCAGTGAAAGCTGTAGATCACCTTCTGATGAAGCCAACAGGACCACATAATCTGTAAAAAGCAGAGACCCAACCCTGAGACCACCAAAACAGATTCTGAGGTTAGACTACCAGTCAGACCCTCCTCTCCAGATCCCCCGAATAGACCTTACCAGGAAGGCTCAGAAGTGTGATCCCTGTAGTTGGAATACACTTTGTGGTCCCCCTTTTTAAATAAGAATAATAAGCGATACTTTAATGATCCCCATGGGGAAATTAAGTTTCAGTACAACCAATCCAAACAAGATTTGTAAGACTGGGGTAGCAGTCGACTTTACCAGCACCACCCTGGTTTGCCAATCCAAAGGAACTGCACCTGATGTCCACGCAATAATGCAGAGTTAACCAACACAGCCCCACAACATCTAGATTCTTGAGGAACTACGGGTGAATCTCATTCCACCCCCGGGGCCCTGCCACCGAGGAGCTTTTTAACCACCTCGATGACCTCAGCACCAGAGATTTGGAGAGCCTGACCCAAAGAACTCTGCTTCCAGCTTGGAAGGAGTGCTGTTGGGATTGAGGAGATCTTCGAAGTAATATGTTCACCCAACCAGGATGTGACAAGTCAAGGTCAGCAGCACACCATCTTCAACCAGTGCTACATCAGGTTTGAAACTGCTGTTCCCTCCACCTCCAAGTCTGGGGCTGCTCCCTCCACCTCCAACACCTGTGCTGCCCTCCCTCCCCCGCATCCTGAGCTGCTCCAACTGTTAACAGAAGAGGTGGGAGTTGAGCTCAGAAAACCTCGACCAGACAAGGGTGTTGGTCCAGATGGAGTTTGTCCAATGATTCAGAAGGACTGCGCTGTTCCCCTGCAGACGCTCTTAGATCTGAGTCTTCAGATAGGGGAAAAGCCTTGGGGTCTCATTTATAAAACTTTGCGTAGAATCCCTACTAAAAACGTACTTAAGCTCAGCAACCTTTTTTTTTTAATACCAGAAACCCTAGAGTGGTCAACAGCTGGAGGTGCACAGGGATTAAACTGTTCCAGTGGGTCGGTCGCTCCAACACCGGGACGAGTTCAGCACTTAGATTAAAAAGGATTGCTCTAGGGAATCTAAATCGTCTGATTAGCCAGTTATAGTCATGGGCTAGAAAATCTGTGTGCTCTCTAAACATTCTCTCCATCCGGATCCTACCGTTGGCGTAATCTTCTAGGAGTGCCAGCGAATGCATTGTGAAGCATTACGCAGGAGTGTCACTGCAGCATATAGGTCTACTCAGTAATCACACTAATTGCTACACACCATGTCAAATTAATTGCACCAATAAGTTCATGTGCTATTTAATCTGAAGGCATACATAAACATAATTCTTAAATGCAACGTTCTTTCATTTGGATTCTCATTTTTGTTCTCAGTTCATAGACGGGATGAGGGAGGGGGGGACTGTTGGTTGTGTGTGCAATGCTCTACAAGTCTGAAAATCTACTGTAGCTTAAATTCACAGTTTTGGTATCTCTCCTGCTGCGTTGTCAGTGTCCTCCGTGTCTAAAAAGTACATAAGCAAGGTTCTTAGTGTGCTTAAAGTTCCGCACATTTTTCCGCCACATTTTTCCTTTAAATCCCAAACTTAGTTTTAAAAAGTTGCTTACGTAGTTGTCAGACCCCGTTTTGTGCACAAGCAAGCTTTATAAATGAGGCCCCTGGTGCTGTGGAAGACTTCATGTCTCATGCTGGTGCCCAAAATAGGGCAACCAGCAGTGCTTTATGACTACAGACCTCTGGCTTTGACATCCCACATCATGAAGACCTTGGAGCGCCTCTTAGTCCTTCGAATGGAACTGCAGGTTCCTGAGAAACTTGAGCCCCTCCAGTTTGCCCATCAGGAACACTTAGGAGTTGAAGCTGCTGTCCTTTACATACTGCACCGGGCATACTCCTCCCTGGATGTGCCTGGTTCTTCCATCAGAATTATGTTCGACTTCTCCAGCGCTTTCAACACCATAAAGCCTCCCATACTGAGAAACAAATGTATGGGTGTGGGTGTAGCCCCCTCCCTGACATCCTGGATTATGGACCATCTAAAATCCAGACATCAATACGTCATGGTAGGGAGATGCGTTTCTGGGACACTGGAATGCAGAAAAAAAATAAACACTTCTACTGAACACGAACAAGACTAAGGAGCTGGTGGTGGACTTCAGGAGATCTAAACTACCAAGACAGCCAGTCTGCATAGATGGGGAGGAAATAGGGACTGGAGTCCTACAGATACCTGGGGGTGGTTCGGATCCAGAAACTGGAGTGTACCACCAACAGACGCAGCATTCCGGAAGGGACAGAGACGCCTTTTCTTCCTCAGGCGGCTGAGGGCCTTCGATGTCTGCAGTGACATGCTGCAGATGTTCTACAGCACAATCATCGAAAATGTGCTTCTGTATGCTGTTGTCTGCTGGGGAAGTAGCACTGCAGACAAAGATTGCAGACTTCTGGACAAACTTGTCAAAAAGCCCAGTTCTGTGCTGGGTTGGGACCTGGACCCTGTAAGAACTGTGGTGGAGAGGCAGATGAGGAGGAAGCTGGAGGGCATTCTGGCTAATACAAAACATCCCCTCCATGATGGCCTGACCAGCCAGAAAAGCAGCTGCAGTGAAAGACTTATCTCTTTGAAATGCAGGACAGAGGTCAAGAGTTTGTTCCTGCAGCCATAAGACTGTTCAGTTGTCATCCAACATGTTTCATAAATAATTTGTTATTTTTATTTTTGATCTAATATACATTTCTAAATATGTGAGCACTGGACAAAGTGAATTTCCCCTTTTTGGGGATAAATAAAGCAAATATCCATCTACATCTGTCCCCACGGGTGCACAACTTCCCCTTCCTGGCACGCGGGATGGTGGAACAGAATCCCCTCGAAGCTGTACAGAAGTAATTCTCCATGGTCTCAAACTCCTCCCACACCTGAGTTTTTGCCTCAGCGACCAGCCAAGCCACACTTCACTTGGCCTGCCGATACTCAGCTACTTCTGGGATCCCACGAGTCAAAAAGACCCAGTAGGACTCTTTCCACTTGACAGCATCTCTCACCACCGGGGGCCACCAGCGGGTTAATTGGTTGCCACTGCGACAGGCACAGACCACCTTGCGGCCACAGCTCCGGTCAGCAGCCTTGACAATAGAGGAACGGAACATGGGCTCAATGTCCCCCACCTCCCTCAGGACATGTTCAAAGTCCTGCCTGAAGAGAGTTGAAGCTCCTTGACACAGACGTTCCCAGCAGACCCTCACAACACGTTTGGGCCTGCGAGGCTTGTCCAGCATCCTCCCCTGTCATCGGAGCCAACTAACCATCAGGTTGTGGTCAGTGGAAAGCTCTGCCCCTCTCTTCACCAGAGTGTCCAAAACATGCAGCCGCTGTTGGAAAATATGTGATAAATGCAGTCTTTACTTATGTTGAACATAGTCTGTTCTTTTGTTTAAATTTGTGTGACAAGACTGGGGGTAGTAACTTTTAGTGTGGGGGTAAGATTTTATGCTGTCCAAACAGGATGCTCCTACAAAACTACAAACAAACCTACAAAGTGCCATTGTGTTAGAAACAGTACTGCTGTGTGTTGTATGGTGATAAGATAAGACAATGGACAATGTGGGGTGTGGTGGAACGGTTCACATGTGTGAATAAATAGAAGCTGTAAGTCTCAACATCTTTGAGACTCTGCTGGATCAGAACAACGACTGGTGTGTCAGTTTCTTTTACTGCACGGTCTCCCTCAGCTGAGCAAACACATTTCACATCTTCTCTGTGCGTGCTTTCCTTTCTAGGTTACCTGTGAATTCTAAAATAACCTAACAGCCGCAGATCAGATGAAACGACAAGTCGATTCTAAGGTATGGCCTAAAGACTGCCGCACACTAGAGCAATCTTCAGAGTAAAAAGTCATTCGAGGCCATTTGCTCAGCAGATAGCTCGCTGTGTGTGGCTAATTTTCGGTGGAGTTTTCTTCCTCACTATGTACGCTCTATGTGAGCTGAGGGCAAATATTTAAGTGACCAATCAAAAGGCGGTCTTTGCTCACATGATTCCAAGATGGCAGCCCTCCCCATTTTCACGTCAAAACAGTGAATGAAACGGAGACAGAGATGGAAAATATGGGTACAGATCTATCTTCTAAAATTTAATTTGCTCCGTGGGCTGCCATCTTGGAATCATGTGAGCGTTAAACACAGAAGAGGAAGAAACCACGACGGAGTCCATCAAGCAGCTCATGGTTGTTTTTCTTGCCTTTTTCTTTACACAAATACGACCGCTGTGTTTAATAAGAGGTTCCGTGCGGAACAAAGGACCGATCTGTAAAGTTGTCGCGGGGGTGACGTTTAAATTTACTGCACTGTTTAAGTTCACCCAATGAAAATACTTATGCGACGCAAGTAGCTCCGCCTTAACCGTATCAGACCACTGTCCTGTGGACCTACACATGAAGGGGGACCATTAATGGACCGGTACCGGCCTGCTGTATGGGCCGCTTTTACAATGGAAACAGACAAAAAGGCGGAGCGGACTAAGCCGGACCGTTCAGTGGAAACGAGGCAATATTTCCTGGATTTTATTTTTCTTACATTTTACTTACAGTTGAAGTGTACTATGATGAAAATAACAGACCTCATCTTTTGAAGTGGGACCACTTGCACAATTGGTGGCTGCCAATTTTTTTGCCTCACTGTATATTACCATAAAGTGGATGAGACCTTGGTTAATGGGTGAACCAGTGGCAAAAGTTTAAAGTTGTAAAAGGAAAGCTTTTGTTAGTGCAAAAGCAGAGAGATCCTACAAAAAGAACAGTTTGATGCATCATTCCACAGATTTAAAGGCAAATTTATAAGCAAAACTGTTTAGTTCTGATTGGTGAATAACCTGGCAAGCTAAAACTGGTCAATTCTACAACCGTTTTGTGCCACATCAATAAGTTCTTAATAATTGAATCGGGTCTGAATGGGTTTGCAAAGTTAGTTCAACACACCACAAGAACTAAAGGAATCACACCCAAAAAACATAATATACAAGAAAAACTATTATTTCAAGGGACACTCCGCAAACAGATACTGATCAAGACAGTAATAAAATCCTTGTAAGGGTTTAAAAGAACATTTATCAAAAGAGTCAGTTTCCTGCCTGTACAATTTCCAAAGGCAAATTTAATTCTTGTTTTCAGGCTCAATTCTCTGATAAAGTGTGATTTGTTGGAGTGGCCCTTAAAATACCTGAAAATTACAGAAAATGTATATATTCACAGATTAGCAAATGCACAGTTAACAGCAGGTCTGTTACACTTCAAAAATCAGTTAAACTTTTTTAGATCCACAAAAATAGCAGACTAGTTACCATGACTTTTAGTTTAGATTCCAGATGTTAACAATCAGACAATATATGATCAAGAACAGTGAGTTAAGTGCAATATTCCAACATTTAGTCGTGACCCAATTACCATTTTAAGTTTGGTATTGCAGTCTATTTAAAAAGTCCAAACCAATACTCTAGGGTAACATCAGGAAATGACCAAGAACTATCTTGCAGGATAAATAGCCATCGGCTACAATAATAAACTCCTAAACCCTTTGGTGTTCTTATAAACTCAGCAAAAAAAGAAACGTCCTCTGACTTTCAACTGTTTTTACTTTTAGTAAACTTAGTGTAAATATTTGTATGAACAATAAGAGTCAACACCATAAGACATGAACTAAAAATGTTTCACAGACATGTGACTAACAGAAATAGAATAATGTGTCCTTGAATGAAGGGAGGCTCAAAATCAAAAGTACCAGTCAGTATCTGGTGTGGCCACCAGCTGCTTGAAGTTCTGCAGTGCATCTCCTCCTCATGGACTGGACCAGATTTGTCAGCTCTTGCTGTGAGATGTTTCCCCACTCTTCCACCAAGGCACTTGCAAGTTCCTGGACATTTCTGGGGAGAATGGCCTTAGCCCTCACCCTGCGAGCCAACAGGTCCCAGAGGTGCTCAATGGGATTGAGATCCGGGTTCTTCCCTGGCCATGGCATTGCTGTCATTCAGTAACTCACGCACAGAAAGAGCAGTTTGGCTGGTGACATTGTCCTGCTGGAGGATCATGTCCGGATGCATTTCCACTCGTACGGTTTGTCTAAACAACTGCAATGCTGCGGAGGTGAAAAAAAAGGCTCAATAAGCCTTTGCAGAAGATTCCAGATCTCAACTGATCTCCAAGAGCCCATCCTATGAATTAGAAAAAACCTAAAAAAAAAAAAAAAAAAAAAAAGGTCCTCTGCTACTTCCTTGCTTTGACAAGACTTTTGTGTGTGTGTGTGGGGGGGGGGGGGGGGGAGAGAGTTGAGTCGTACAAAACATACAGTAAGTAGTTTAATGTTGTGGCTGACCAGTTCATCTTTATCACTGACTGGTTTAGTAGGTTTTTTTCCATGCCACAACATAAGAAAATGTATAATCCCAAGAGTTGCTTTGCAATGCAAACAAGGGGTGAAAAAGGAAGAAATACATGTTTTAGAGATCGCATTCTACTCTACATTTACCTTTCAAATAAGAATGCTGCTTCTGTATGTCAACTACAAAATATCACCCAGTATATCAGCAAAAACAAGAGTCAGAAATAACATTTCCATGTTTGCATTATTCCGCTATGCTCTATGATGCAATGAAGAGCAATCAGGATGAATTTCATCATCACATTCCATCTCAAGTGGGCATTGGAGAGAACAAACAGTTGTCATTTTAGTTTTAATATTAAGATGATGGTCATACAGACTTGAAACGTTAGGAAGCCCAGGGAAACTTCCGACCAAATTCAGACTATACAAAATTTTCTTTTTGTATTACCAACCATGCATTCCTAATCATCTTGGACACAAAGGCGACAGTGTTCGACTCAGCGAACATCAGTTTCACTTTGCAGTTTTTGTAATAAATTTGGATATGAACAAATCTCCTTACACACCATAACCCTAAATAAATGTTTGTATTTTTTCTGTTTCCTGTCATTGTCAGTCTTTGTGTACATCTTTGGAAGTTCCCATCAGAAATCTTTAATGTCAACATGAACTTCGAATATTTACACCTATAAAGTGAACAAACTAATATAGCAAAGTAAATAAATGTTGCAAAAAACACAGAAAGCCATACATTCCCCAAGTTAAGTCACCCTGACAGCCCATTTCTTTTCTTACTTCAAGTATGCCAACTTAAATGGACAACAGTTCTAAAGTGCCACCAGAAAGTATTCACAGCCTTTCACTTTTCACTTTTGCATTAGAATTATTCTAATGAGAGTTCAGTATTTTCTCCTCAAAAAACTAAACAAAAGCATCCCATAATTTCAAGTGGTAAAATTAGAAAGTGCACAGTTTTTATTACCAAAAGCATATTAATCCAGAGCAGAACTCTGCAACTCCAGTTTTCAAGTGGTAATGTTCTGCAACTTTTGCATGCATCCATATTCCAACACACCTAAAACCATGGTTTGACCATGCCTTTGCACAACTCGACATTCCAATGGGGTAATTCAGCCTGTTGATTCAAGTGTGTTTGAACAACGAATTAGCAAAAGTCGCAGGACAATGGTTTTCAAACTTTGTCTTCAGGACCCACTGTCCATGTTTTAGATGTTTCTCAACTCCAGTCCACCTGAATCAAATAAATCAAATGAATGAATTACCTCCTCAGCATGTCATTAAGTGCTTGGTAATCACCAGTTTATTTCAAATCAGGTTATGTGGAGACAAAGGAGGAGACAAACCAATGCACTAAAAAAGTGGAGTAGGAGACCCCTTCTCCAGTGTGTTTTAAGTATTCAAAACCATGGCTTTTGGGCATCTTCTGGCATTTGCTTAGCAAAGTGGGGCTTCCTTCTTGACATCCCACCATTAACAGCTGATAGGTAGAACAAGATAGTACTGGTTGATCTTCTGGATGGATTCATCTCCACAGAGGAAGATTAGAACACCGCTACTCTGATCAGTCTTATCCACGATTTCTCGTTTTAGACTGCCAGATCTAGGGAATGTCCTCTTGGTTCCAAGCTTCTTCCGTTTCCAAGATGGAACAAGGCTGGTGCTTTTCAAGATGTTAAATGATTTGTAGTCAGACAGTCCAGTCTCAGACATCTACAGAGAAATCCTTGGCTTGGTTTCCACGCCATTGCAAATAGTGTTCCCTTAGCTGAAGTCTCCACAGTTGGATTCCAGTTGAATTGCAGAAGCATATGAGGGATAATCAGTGGAAACCGGAAGGACCTGACAAATTTTTAGTACCATTATAAAAAAGGGTTTGAATACTTATGTACATTTGGTATACAAGAAGGTTTTCACTGTCTTTAGGAGCTCTACATATATATATATTTTTTAAATACAACCATATTTCAATAGTTTTTGAAATGTCCGATTTAAAAAAAAAAAGTAGAAAGGGAAGGAAGTGAATACTTTGTAGTACGAAAGTCAACAGTAACAGCTTGCATTTATTATGCATTTCAACTTTTAAGAACTACTGCAAATAAAAAAATTAAAAATGAACTACTGCAAATATTACATAATATTTAATTACAGAAATAAAAGTATTTACCAGGATCAAAGTGTAAACTCAGTAATTTTGACATCACAAAAAAGAAAAAAATACAATATTTAATAGCAGATGCTGTTTAGGTTAGCAAATTGCCCGTCTTTTCCTTCTCTGTAAGGTAGCCTTGGGTTTTAGAAGGGCCTTCAAATAATTTATTATTACCTACGAGCTGATTATGTATAAGAAATATTGTTGGTTCTCTCAAAAATGTAATTTAAAATAAAAAGCTTAACAAAAAACTCACATCCAGACCTGATATTGCAGCCTCCTGTCTGTTAGTTTGATTAAATACAATGCCTTCACTGGACAGATCAAATTACCAATCACCCATCTCCAGCTTGCTTGCCTTTTCTTTCCAGTAATGACGCACAAATTGCCGTTTTCTGCTCAATGTTATGATAAACAGATGTTTTTCATCTCAGTGGACCTTTCTAAAACTTAAGCAAAACACTTTACTGAAACTGCTTCCAGCTTGCCAGGTCACGATGAACTGACAAAGAACATCCTGACACAGAACAAACCATTGTCCCATAACAATATATAGTTAATGTATTAGCTTTTAGACAAGGAAACGGCTAAATCGAATTACCTGGTGGAAAGCACTGCAGGCACACACAAAAACAAAGTATCAACATTAAGTGCATGTCTTTTCTACAAAAGCGGAATTGATAACATCGTCCAATAATAGCCACAAGGTTAGCAGCAGTACGTCTGGCTGCACAGATGACTGCAGCAGATGTGAATCATTTCACATTTGTTGAAATGCAGCAGATGGCAGCCATGTTGCTTTGCTCTTTAATACTTTGAATATTTTTGTGTGCTTGTGCTACCCTTTGCCACCATTTTCTGGTCACATCAAAGAGGAATAATCAAACGTCAGACTGACCTGTCCTGGAATGTTTCATCTACCCAGACTTCACTGAGATATCAGTTGGCAACACAGTGGCTTTTATCTGTGGGATTATTCCACCACCATCCAGCTTCCAGAACTGCCATCTGTCCCTCAACCTTAAAAGCTACTATTGTAGGGTTTTAAAAGCAGCTGTTCACACCTTGACCAATCGTCAATCTCTCCCTCCAAAAACAAAAGCTCTACATGCACCAAGCACCCTCAGTCTCCAACGGCTCCCTGCCTGGGATAAAGATATGAAGAAGATATGAATAGGTTCTTTCAGAGTCAAAACTGCCCATCACCCACCTTTTTAGCATTCTGGAGCAGTGTGAAGTTCCCTTGTAATTCAAATGCTGCACCATCCTCCAGGTCCCCAAGAAACGCACCACTATATGATTAAATGACTACAGGCCTGCTGTCCTCTTATCTGCAGTCATAAATTCATTTGAGTGACTGGTGCTGAACCATCTGAAGGATATCACAAATCCTCTGCTGAACCCCTTAGAGTTTGCTTACCAGGGAAACCAGTCAGCAGATGATGCAGTCAACTCGGGACTGTACTTTATCCTCCACTGCCCTGACGAGCCAGGGACATATAGAAACAACCCATTTGTGGACATCAACACAATCACCCTAGAAATACTCCACCAGAAGCTCATCCATCTCACAGTACCAGCCTCTTCCCATCAGTGGATCACAAGCTTCCTGACTGACCGCCAGCAGGTGAGGCTCCGAAGAATTTTCAACATTAGAACCATCAGCACCAGCATCCCCCAAGGGTGGGTTCTCTCTCCACTCAACTTCTCGGTACACAGAGGACTGCATGTCAGTCAGTGAAATTCTTAAAGTTCACAGATGACACCATTGTCATTGGGCTGATCCAGGACATCCTCACTCAGACAATGGAGAAAGGCCCAGCAGAGAATGTACTTCCTCCAGCAATCAACATCTCTGCAGATGACACGCATCCTGAACACAAATTGGTTAGACTTTTACTTTCGAGTTTGTATTCCTGGTAGTATTTTGTTTTCCAAGGAATGAGTCGGTGGACAGACCAATTAGTAATATTTCTAAACAAAGAAATGGCACAAAAAAAACGTTGCCAACGCTACTATATATATATATATATATATATATATATATATATATATATATATATATATATATATATATATATATATATATATATATATATATATATATATATATATATATATATATATATATATATATATATATATATATATA
Source organism: Valencia hispanica (assembly GCA_963556495.2). Lineage (NCBI taxonomy): Eukaryota > Metazoa > Chordata > Actinopteri > Cyprinodontiformes > Valenciidae > Valencia > Valencia hispanica. The sequence continues at coordinate 27,861,941 of OY747713.1, forward strand.
TATATATATATAAAGATTAAAACAAGTGGGCCTGACTCAGTTTAAGACAGTTTTTCAGAAGGTTCCTGTTCTGCAGAACGTATAACTCTGACACACAATCATAAATACCAAAACAAAAATGAACAATCATACAATCACATAAAATACAAAGAGAAGCATCATGAGGAGAAATTATTAAGCCACCTTCTTCTCTGGTTGTAGGTGCATCTGTCCATTAAAGGAAGAACAAATTTTCTTTTAAATAGATTTAGGGACGATATAGTCCTGATGTTTTGAGGGGCCTCATTCCAGACTTAAGCGATCACATAAAAGAAAGACCTCTGTCCATAGGAGTTCCTAAACATTCCCTGGTACCATTTGAAGATATCAGAAAGTTATTTATGATTTAAAGATTTATTTTCAAAAGGAAAATAAATCTTATAATAAACCTTCAGAGGGAGGTTCTGTGGAGGAGGCGTGGGCAGACACTCAGGCTTGTTTTATACCCCACAGCAACAGGATGGCTGACGTCAACATATTCCCTCAGAGCGAATAGTGCCAGATTAAAATTCAAGTGCAGTGTAGAGTTTTAACTTGAAGAGGGCCACACTGAACGTTCTTGGTAGAAAATTTATACTTTTACTAAAATACCAAAGATTATGACCAGACATTTAGACAGCACTGTTAGACACTCATTTTTACAATTTATTAGCAAAAAAAAGTTGATTTGGGGTGAGTTACTCTTTAATAATGTCAAATATTATACAACTCTTTTGAGAGAAAAAAAAACAATCAAAAGGAGGCTATGGCTGGGCGATCTGGATTAAAAATAAAATCTTTGATTTTTCATGCAAAGTTAAGTTTTTGGTATGAAGCTTTTTTTTCCTCACTCTCTAGTCTTATAAAAAAAATTTTACTAAAGAATATATATTTTGTAAACTAGCTTTTATTTCAATCATCCCTTCTTGGAGTAGACCTGAATTTTAAGTTTAAGTAAATACATCAACCATTTCTCTGGGCTTCCTGTGTTCGGTTTCCTGTTATTCTTGGGGGTGGGGGTGTGAGTGTGCTTGTCACGTCTGTGAGGCCATGTATATTAGAAATGTTGGGAGAAAATGTCCCCTTATGTATGGTTTTAGATGCTAGACTCTTTTGGCTATGCAGCGTGGAACATTTAATGACACATGAGAAGGACCATCCATCTACTCACATTAAGCTAAGGGGAAAACTTATAAACGTTGTTGTCGAACAGAAATGCATATAGACGTACTTTATTGCTTGAGGTCTTTTTACTTTTAAAGTTAAACGCTTCATGCATTAATTCAGACAGTCTGAGGTAATTGTGCAAGCAGTATTTCCAAAAGTGAAATCAAACGCAGCAGTGCAGTCACTTTCACGGTTTATGTACAACAAACTAACCAGAACAACGGTTTTAAAGTAAGCGGACGACATATGTTGCTGATAATGTTGACAAAACGTTATTAACATTAAACAGCTTCATTTGAACTCGTTTTGGAAAAAAACATGGAACTGATATGCCGTTTTTAGTTATATTTTTCCTTCTTCCGTTTGATTTTATTTTCCAGTCATGTTCGAAATGAAAACGAGCTCTAACACCGTGTTAAATAAGCTTTCCGTGTTTTCTCTAATACTATTGTATTTTAATCAAACAAGATGATAACTCATGACTCCTCCCGGAAAGCGCGCTCTTCGCCTGGTAACGCCTGTTATTCTGGCCTGACTTACCGCTTAACTCGCTTACAAATTTACTACTGCGCTCTCACGAACTACAGCAAAGTCACCCACCTGGCAAAAAAGGCTGCACTCCATGGTCGAACAAGCGCTGGTGCTGTGGTCAAACTTAAACACTCATGGCTATCTTTGCAGAATTAGCTTGCTGGAAGTAACCATTAGCATGAACTACTGCAGCTGACTAGAGTCTCCCAATAGTCCACTCGTGAGTTGCATCCCGGTGAAAACACATGTCTCCTTCTGGCTGCGCTCAAAGACGCGTTTAAATGTGCTCTGACTCGTGACTCCTCCTACCACCAGCTGCAGCTCTGGAACCTCATTAGTGCCACAAAAAAAAAATAAAAAAAATCATGAATTTATGTTATTTTCAAAATAATACTACTACTACTTAATAATAATAATAATAACAACAATAATAATATTAATATAAAGTTTCTCTTAGTATGATTAAACTGGACTGAACTTTCTCAGGTCCTCAGCAAGAAGACCATTACATAATTTAATAAAGAGTTGATGAATAATGGCATGTGTGCAGCAGCAAAGAATGTGAGCACACAGGGGTAATATGGGGACGACCATGGCTCAGAAGTTAGGAGCTCCTGTAACTGGAGGGTTGGCACTGTTCTGTTCATGTGGCATGGCCTGTCAGAATAGCATGCTGGAAGTTTATTTTCATTGCGCTGTCTGTCAGTTTAGCCTACTTTATCGAACCAGCAAAGCGGTGTTTGTGACGGGGTCTGGTGTTTCGACAGGTTTTCGCTTCATAGAAAATACAGTTTATTTAAAAAAAGGGTATGCCGTTTTGATAGCCACTTGTTTAATAAAAAATACAGTTTTATGAAAGACTATGTTGTTTTCTCAAGGCAAGTCTGAACCTGAGAGAAGTCTTTCTGATCCCAAAAAGAGCTGCATGAAGCACTTACACCTTTACAATTATCCAGACACGCATCTCGTAAATTTAACACTTAAATCTTATAGGACTGGCATTTTCTGTTGGACTTAACTGATTTAAAATCTCAAAGTATTTTTAACATTTTTTTCTGACCTTAATTTCAGAAAATATCTTATTTTAAATATCAAGAGCTTATGACTTTTTAACATCAGAGTATTTCTGAGTTTTTTCCTGAAAATGTGTGAAATTAATTAAAATATTTTGACAGAAATTTACTAAATTTTTTTCCTAAAATTTACAATGGCCCTAATACACCCGATTTAAAGATTTAACACAATTTTACAACTCCACTTCCTAATATATAGCAGGTAATATATATACACTAATATGTGGAAAACATATATGGAAAACAAAATATATGGAAAACTTGTTAACATTTCTTGTGATTCTTTATGGCGGTGGTCCCCCCCCCCCCCAACTGGGGGCCCATTGGGGGCGAGTAGGCTACAGGATGGGAGGGGAAAAACACAGAAAATGTCTTGCTGGGGTATTTGAAGACGACAGAACTGTATGTCATCAATGCTTTGTCCTGCTCAGAGAAGGTATGTAAACTAATAAACCGGCAGAGGCTATTTTCCAGAACTGAAGTTGTGTTGGCTTTGTTTGTTTGTTTAACTGTGTTGAACTCCCTAGAGTTATAAATGGGAATTACATAATCACCATTTCGCCAATAGGATGAGCTGGACTTTTGGCACGCAGGGGAGGAGGATAATAAAGATTTCCTTAATATGTCTCATGTCATTTTCTTTCTATAAAATGCATTTATTGAAGTTTATGCTTACCTATGTACACATATACTCATGTATACTCCTGTATATGCTTATAAGGTGTGTGTTTTAAATATATAATCAGCATTAGACTAAGTATATCGTGTGTGAGAGCAGGAAACCACCAGGAGGAGACCTTCGCCCTGTTCCTGAAAGACAGCATCTCAAGACTCTGAATCTACATAAGCCACGACCCCTCTCAAGGGGTTTACCCATGTATAAAAGTAATAACAGAGACAAAAAGTGAGGAGATTCTGCGCCTCTGTCCTCGTGTTGTGACAGTGAGACGGAGGCCCAGGTTTCCAGGATCAGCCGGCGAGACGTGGAGCGACCATAGAAAACCCGACCCAGGAAGTTCTCAGTGAAGCCTAATTAACATCTGTGTCGAAGGGAAGCATAGTTACACCTAGGAGGTTATGTGATCTCATTTTAGTTCCAGTGACACGAATTGGACAATCTCTGGAGAGGTCATTTGTATGGGTAGAGCTCAGGGAAGCTTTTTGACCGCATCTAATGTACCTGCATATATAAGGGAATGAAATATATGTATTACTTAGAAGGTTGTAAGACTTGACTGTTCTCAGTATCCGGAGCTGAAGCGGTTTTATAGCGAACTGTATAAGTAATCAGAGCAGAGAAGTTTTAACCGTACTAGGACAGAGAGAACGTAAGTCAAGAGACTCAAATAGTTAGTAAGTATTTACGCATATTTTCTAACTGGGCTGCGACTGAAGGCTCTGTTCTGTATGGGGCGTATGTAAAACAAATTACATTCGTTATAGCATGTAAAGTATACGCTTTAACGCTAACATAGCGACTCCTACTCGGTGACTGACAAGTGGGGAGTAGGCCAATATTAGACGACAAAAGAATCGGGGGGGTATTACGACTATCTGCCGGTTAACGTACGCTGAGGCCCAAACGGTTTTACCCACTTGGGTCAGTTGTGGAGACTGGAAGGTGTGTAAAGTAGGCCTGTTGTAAGAGTCGAAAGATCCTCCAGTAAAATAGGAGTCCAAACCTAAAAAGGATCGGTATAGCTGATTATTCCCTATTAGAGGTTATAACTCAAAGTAGTTTTCCCTTTATAATGACAGGCGCTTAATTCAGTATATCACCGGACTTTTAACATGGCACCCCAGATGGGACTAAAATAGATGATTAATCAACTGTAGCTATTGATAGAAAAGATTAGAGCCGGAATAGAAAGCTTCACGAGAGCTAGGAGCGAGTATATTGCTGGTTGCCTGTAACTGGGCAGTAAGAGACTGTGCCAGCCAGGCCAATTTGGACTTGGACTAGTGAATTGAATCTAAAGCTTTAATCGGGCGTGCAGAGTCACAAGATGGCTTCTCCTGGATCCATAATTCTTGAGGAATCAGATGTAGATGAACCTGAACCTCGGTATGAAAAGTTATTCAGATTTAGAGATGAGCAAGACGCATTAGCGCAACAAAAAGACTACAGTGTAGTGGAGGAAATAAAAGGGTTCATGTTGCTTGAAGGGACTCTATCCTGCATTAAAGATGCAAACCTGAATCAAGCTTGTTTAATTGTCTCCTGCAATCGAGATTTTAAAATTAGAAACGGTCTAACACATGAAACGAAAAAATGCTTTTCTGCTCAGGAAAACGATGTAAATATCTGTACCCAGCTGCCTGTCTCAAGAGATGAAGTGATTAAAACAATGACATCTGACGTTATGCTCAAAGAAATTCTGTGGGTTCTATGGGATGATGTACAGGAGCAACCGTTAAAAATTCAGGAGCAGACGTTGGCAGCATTATATGATACCTGCGCTCTGCGCGCAAAGGGTCCTTATGTTTTAGCACTGCTAGGCAGAAATGATCCAGGGTGTCATCAGCAAGCATCAGAAAATGCACTCACTAATTTCTTACTCAAATATCAATACAGAGAGATCACAATCTTAGCAGAAAACCCAAGAGAGGCTGCAGAGATTAGATCAATCTTAGGCGCACTGCCAAACAAACCTGTACAAGGGTATGATCCAAACTACACAAATCTCAGAAATCATCAATCAATATCTACCAAAATCAGACAGTTTGTGGAAAGAATTGGAACAATAAAAATTCAATATGCAAATAGAAATATTGAAGAGACGCATCTTTATGAAGATAAGTCAGGAATCACATACATAAAATCAGCTTCAAATTTGTTGAGCTTATTTGATGTTCTTAAAGTAAAAGCACACTCTAACTTTATGAAAACAGTTAATGTGACGGATGAAATCAAAGAGCAAGTAAATAACTCATGTGTAAATGACAAAATTAGGCTGGGGGAAATTTTGAGCACCGCTAATTATGCCAAGTTTAAAAATGATTGTGGGTTGATGAATACAGAACCTTATGAAATTCGAGGAGCTATGCCTGGAAAACAGAAACAGTACCCAATTGGAGCTGGTAAAAATGAAATTTTGCAAACTGTTAATGAATTAGTGGAAACCGGTGTCTTAAGAAAAATATCAGAAGCACCATGCAGTTTGCCAATTCAAGCTGTACAAAAACCAGACGGAACTTTTCGGCTGGTCCAAAACCTCAAAGAATTAAACAGAGTAACCATCAAAGATGTGAGAAATCTTTTTGACCCAGGAAAGGCTCTTCTAGCGCTGGGTCTTAAAAGGTTTAAAACTTGTCTTGATCTTGCAAATGGCTTCTGGAGTATTCCAATCACCGAGTCCTCTCAGCTTAAAACATGTTTTACCATAGATGACCAATCTTATGTATGGACTAGGTTGCCACAAGACATGGCAAACTCACCTAATGTTTTTCAGGACAAAATATCACAGCTTCTAAAAGGAGAGGACTTGGTACAATACATTGATGACATATTCTTTTCATCGGATGATGAGAAAGAACATTTAGACCAGTTGGAGAGACTGATCAAGAAACTGAGTGATGCAGGCCTCAAAATAGGAATCAAAAAATCACAGATTGCACGTACTGAAGTGACTTATCTGGGGTTCAAAATTAATGAATCTGGCATCCAGCTCACAGACAACTACCTAAAAGAGATAACTCCACCAAAAGATTTACTGGAGCTGGAACGAGTGTTGGGAAAATTTCAGTTTATATCTGGGAACATACCAAATTACTCAGTACATGTTGGTAAACTCATGGAGTTAAAAAGAGGCCACAGAAAGAAAGACGAAGGAAACAGGATGCAGGTGTTTAACAGACCGTTAACTAGAAAAGAGTTGCTTGAATACAATGACTTTGTGAAGTACGTGGACACCAGCAAAATAGCACTATCACAAAGGGACTATTCAGTTGACCTGGTTCTGACACCACACGTTACTGAAGACGGGGCGTTATCTATTTTTCCAACGAGGGTAACACAGGGGTCGTCTGTATAAAGAACGCGCGCTTTAAGGAAGCGGAAAAAAGATTTATGAGACAAGAGAAAGAGCTTGCGGTGCTTTTTCAGGCGTATCCGATGGCAATCGCGCTACGAGGTGAGAGAAATATACGAGTGAACTCTGATACCGGAGTTGTGAAAGAGCTTACAAAGGACACCGTCGCATGTGGGCGAGCGCTGCAATCGCGCTGGTCTAAGTGGGAGACGATGCTTCTTGATCCTAAATTATATGTGTCACCTAAACCTGTGAAACCGCAAAACGCTCAAACGGAGTTGAAACCGTTTGAACCGGATGCGGTGTACTACACCGATGGCTCAAAAGTTTTGAGTGATGGTATCGAGTCCAAATGGGCAGTTGTGAAGAAACACAAAGGTAAAACCACAAGTTTCTCGGGTTTTTGTATAGGAAGCGCACAGACCGCAGAGCTTACTGCAGTGGTGCAAGTGTTTTCAGATGCAGAAAAAAGCAAGCTATCTAAGATAAAAATCATAACAGATTCAATATATGTACATGATGGTGTTGCAAAAAACCTACTGGAGTGGCACAGCAGGGACTTCACGACTCAAAATGGTAAGGATTTAGCACACAAATACTTATGGATCCTGGTTGCTGAATTCATGAGAAAGATTAAAGTGCAAATTGCGCATGTCAAAAGCCATACAGATAACCAAGATCCAGATTATCTGGGCAACGCACTAGCAGACAAAATCGCACAGATGAGGGGAATATTTTTCCCCAAAATACTCAGAGAATCATGTGATATAGAAACTAACAAAGAGTTGGTTAAATATGTACATGAGGAGTTTGGACACATTGGCTTGGAAAGAACAAGACTTAAACTCAAAGAGGCAGAGATAGCTCTTCCTAAACTGAATGCTATTTTTCAAGAAATAAAAGAGTCGTGTGTTCCTTGCAATGAAAAAGGGGGACAGAAATTTGTGACTAGTGTTGACGGACAAATCGTAACCAATGTCACAGGAGAACACTTTTCTATGGATATAGGAGAGTGTGATTCAAAGGGAATAAAAGGCTGTAAATTGTTCCTAGTATTTGTTGACAACGGGCATGGGGAATGCAGCGCGATGTACCCTTTAAGAAAGGCCACAGGGGAAGCCATATCAGCTGCGTTAACCAAACTGATACCAGCCACCGCAAAAACAATACGCAGTGATAACGCAAAACATTTCAAAAATCAGCAGGTTGCTGGACTCCTAGAAGAAATGGGAATTCAGCACATCTGGAGCATTCCTTACAAGAGTAAAACTAACGGTGTAGCAGAGAGGGCGATTCGCACAGTTAAAAACTACATTCAGACCAACTTGCAGAACTTATGGGACACGCCTATAGGAGTGGCAAAAATTAATAAAGTTCTTCGAGAGCCGAGATTAAGAGAACCGGAAATTCATGAGACACAAGCTTGCTCATTGCAGGTTGGAGACGCAGTGTGGAAAAGTCGCGGACCAAAGACGCTCGGCGGAGTAATCAGACACAACAGGACAGGTCCGTATATTGTAACTCAGATTGAAGGCAATTTAATATCCCTTGATAATGGGGAAAGTTGTCACCCAAGCCAACTGTACTATGCTAAATGAATTTGGAACAGGAGAGTCATGTCTGCACGGTGCTTCCATACACTCAGATGGGGTTAAGTGGTTGACTAAAAATGAGCCGATGCTTGCGGTGTCGGTCAGTCCCAAGGAATTGTTGGTGGCTCGCACGAATATGATGGATGATCTGGCTCCTGGAAGGAGAGTGCATCTAGTTTGGAACAAGTACAGACCTGGAGAGTGTGTTTTCTGTGAAATAAGACTCTTTGATGTGCTTTGGAGTGGTAACAGGAGTGATAAGCCTCCGATGAAGGGGTCAAGTCAGAGACTGAACCCAGCTGGAGTGGAATTGATTCATCCTTATCGAGTCAGCTGTTGTGTTGATTGTGTAAGGTCCTACTTGCCATTTTACCGGATTGCCAGGTTGGATCATTTGGAATCCACAGGGGGATGCTGTTACATGGAAGACGGTAGATTGGTGACCTGCAGTCCGGTGTATGACGTGTTAATTAGAGATATGTCTCTGTGGACGGGAAATCCTGGATTATGGAGAGCAGGTCATGGGAAGTCTCTGGCTTATATCTTCACTATGTTGGAACAGAAGTTGTACACATCTCAGGTTAAGATTAGAAGGAAAAACGGGAAAGGAATTTTCTCTGGTTTAATGAATAGCGGCTCTGTGAAGCGCTTAGGGAGTTTTCTGGTGTCGCGCTATGTCAAAGAGCAGTGGATGGATATCCCTGCACCTGAAGGCTACGGAGTAGCGACGCAGGGATATGACTGGCACACCACAGGATCTCTGACAGTCAGAGACGTAAGCTTTCACAAGGTGGAAGCTGTTTTCTTCATAAACTGCCTTAGGGAGAAGATAGTTAATGAGGATACGGGTGAACAAATGAAGGAGAAGAAATACGTGGCTCACAGGTGGACTTTTGTGGAGAGCAGAAGTAATGGGCTAATTTGTGGATTCAGCTCCAAACTGTGTGTGGAACCAGGGGGACATTCTGGTGATGTGGATGGATTTTATCCAAAGATTTATGCTGCTGTGGGATTTGCTTTGATGAAGTGTGGTGACGATGAGATGCGAACACTGCAAAAAAGTCCTTTCTTAAAAGAAGAAAATTTTGCTTGTTTTGAGGTAAAAAAGTCTTATTTTAAGTGAAATTATCTGCCAGTGCAGTAAGACATTTGCACTTACCAATATTTTCTTAAAACAAGAACAATTTTCAAAATGCTGAAAATCTTGTTTTTAGCCTTATACACTAGTTTTAAGTATTTATTTTAAGATTTTATATCTTATTTTGAGCAAATCTATTCTTGATTTAGGTAAATATTGCTTGTTAGGATTTAGGCAGAGACCAAAATGTGCTTATTTCTAGTGCACCACAGATCTTAAAATAAGCTTATAATTCTTGCGTAGATAGATACTAGATTGAAGCTAGTCTTGCTTTAAGCATCAACAATAAATTTTACAAAAGGAGATTGTTGTGTATGAGGCTTTTTATTAAAAAACATTAAACCCATTGCACAACATTGACAATGTTTCTTAATAGAGTTTTCCAACAAACAGTGTGCAAGTGATTAAGATGAGTTTGAAATTATTACCGAATAATTGCAAAATGCATACTTCTCTTAACAATATTCCTCCAGCCCTTACAACAAAACAGTGCGTAAATAATGCTTTTCCCAAAACAATGAACAAAATGCAATAACCAAATGCATTAAAGAACATGCTTGTAAAAGTGACTGCCCTACCCAACAAAAGCCGCAAACTCTGCCATCGCCTTTTTATAGGCAGGGGTTGCATTATTCTCTGTGATGGGATCTTGAAGCACCTCTGTCTGCAGGGCTAGCAACAAGGATGCAATGCATTTGGGGTATGCCATGTGGAAAACGTAATAGTAAGCCATGATGTATAGGATGGCTTCCTGGAGCTTGGATTTTGGAAAAGGTGAGATGGGAGTTGAGCCAGCACATATGAAGCAGCCATCCTCATCAACGAGCAGGACCGGTGTGCAGAGAGGCCGCTTCTGGAGAAACATTCCGGGTTCCTGTGATGGCTAAAAGGAAAAGATCAAATCAAAATCAAATCAAACTTTATTTATAATGCGCTTTTCATACAAGAAGTTCCATCACAAAGTGCTTTACAGATTAAAATGACCCCACATAAAACCACCTTCCCTTCCCTCCCCCACAGATTTAAAAGCATGGTCACAGTTATACCCCCCTCCCCCCAACCCATCTCCCATGCACACACACAGTTAAAAGAAAAAGTAAAAAAGGACATTGGGCCGAGTGTAGATGAACCATGCAAGGAAACGCTATCAGAGGAGCCATCTGCCCCGGCAGCAGTAGACTAACAGCAGCAGCCGAGGCACCGAGACAGGGCACCCAGTGGCGGCAAGGCCAAGACTCCCACCTCCACCCAAGCTCCACCTAGAGAGCACCCAGGCAGCCACAGCCGACCACCGCTCCCGGGGCAGAGGGCTCCCACAGAGGAAACACTGGAACGGGGATTAAGATAAATTAAAGTATAAAAAGAAACAGTAAATTAATGTGCTAAGATTAAATAGTAAAACACTGATAAAATATAATCATATAAAACATGCAGAGCAATTAAACAAACAGTAATAAATAATAATCAGTTAAAAGCTAAGCTAAAAAGGTGAGTCTTAAGCCTGCTCTTAAAAACATGAACGTTCTCTGCGGCCCTGAGGTCCTCTGGCAGCCTGTTCCAGAGGTGAGGCCATAAAACTGGAAAGACGCCTCGCCATGCGTGTGAGTCCTGACTTTTGGGGTGACAAGGCAAGGCAAGGCAATTTTATTTGTATAGCACACTTTCAACAGCAGGGCAATTCAAGGTGCTTTACATGATTTGGTGATTTAAAAGAAACACATAAAAGAAACACACATTATACATGATACACAATAAACCAAGAGAAAAATAAAAAAAAGCAAGAGAGCATGAACACATTTCATACATATAACATCAAGCATTTACTCAAAGGCAATTCTAAACAGATGGGTTTTTGGTCTCGATTTAAAGCAGTTCAGAGTTTCAGCAGCTCTACACTCGTCAGGAAGTCTGTTCCAGATAAGGGGAGCATAGAAACTGAAAGCTGCTTCTCCATGTTTAGTTCTGAGTCTAGGGATGTTTAGTAGGCTAGAGTTGGAGGACCTGAGTGATCTTGGTGGTTGGTACCATGACAACAGGTCTTCAACATATTTTGGTGCTAAGCCATGTAATGATTTATAAACTAGTAAAAGTATTTTAAAGTCTATTCTCTGAGCTACAGGGAGCCAGTGTAAGGACTTTAGAACTGGGGTGATGTGCTCTACTTTCCTGGTTCTAGTGAGGACGCGAGCGGCAGCGTTCTGGATCAGCTGCAGCTGTCTGATTGACTTTTTAGGCAGACCTGTCAAGATGCTGTTGCAGTAATCAATCCGACTAAAGATAAACGCATGGATGAGTTTTTCTAGGTCGTGTTGCAAAATCAGTCCTTTAATCCTAGAAATGTTCTTCAGGTGATAGAACGCTGACCTTGTTATTGCCTTTATGTGACCCTGGAGGTTCAGGTCTGAGTCCATTACTACACCTAGGTTACGAACCTGATCAGTAGTTTCTAGCTGTATTAATTGAAGCTGTGTGCTGACTCTTGATCGTTCCTCCTTGGGTCCAAAAATAATCACTTCAGTTTTGTTTCTATTCAGCTGGAGAAAGTTATGGCACATCCATCCATTTATTTGGTCAATGCATTGATTTAGGGTTTGAATGGGTTCAGAGTCACCTGGTGACATTGTAATGTAGAGCTGAGTGTCATCCGCATAGTTATGGTAGCTAATGTTATTGGTCGCTATAATCTTGCCTAGTGGGAGCATGTAGATATTAAATAAGAGGGGCCCCAGGATGGAGCCCTGGGGCACCCCACATGTGATTTCTGTTCGTTCTGATGAAAAGTTTCCTATTGAAACATAGAAGTCCCTGTTCTTTAGGTAAGACTCGAACCAGCCAAGTACTGTACCAGAGAGTCCGACCCAGCTCTCCAGTCGTTCCAATAAAATATCATGATCAACAGTGTCAAATGCTGCACTGAGGTCCAACAGAACCAGCACTGTGGTTCTTCCACAGTCTGTATTTATGCGGATCTCATTAAATACTTTGACGAGGACAGTCTCGGTGCTGTGGTGAGCGCGGAAACCAGACTGAAAAGCATCAAAACAGTTTGTTGTTGTTATGAAGCCATTTAACTGCTGAAACACAGCTTTTTCAATAATCTTACTGATGAATGGGAGATTAGAGATTGGCCTGTAGTTCTGCATTAACGTGTTGTCCAGATTTTTCTTCTTTAGCAGTGGTTTAATAACTGCTGTTTTTAAAGCCTGAGGGAAGACACCTGATAGCAGTGATGAGTTCACTATTTGAACAAGATCAGACCCAATAACAGGAAGAACTTTCTTTAGAAAAGCTGTGGGTAGGATATCAAGACAGCAGGAGGAGGAGCTTAATTGGATAATTATTTTTTCAAGGCTGTTCTGGTTTAATTCGTGGAATTCAGACATTTTCTCTACATTGTTGTTGATTGGGGATGGCACTGGTTGTGGGTTCGATATTGAGGTACAGACTGACCGTCTAATTGTTAGAATCTTTTCAGTGAAAAAGCTGGCAAATTCATTGCAGGCCCTGGTAGAGTTTAGTTCTGGGGCTACTGTCACTAAAGGATTAGTTAGTCTTTCCACTGTTGCAAATAGAGTCCGTGCCTTATTAATGTTTCTGTTGATGATTTCAGAAAAGAACGATTCCCTAGCATGTTTTATAGATAGCTGATATCTATTCAGTCTCTCTTTGTAGATCTCATAGTGAACCTGGAGTCGAGTTTTCCGCCATTTTCTCTCGGCTCGTCGACACTCTCTTTTTTCACTACGTACCAGTGGATTACTTGTCCACGGAGACTTCTTTCTACCTGAGACTACTTTCACTTTATTTGGAGCAATGGAATCCATGATGTCTGAGATTTTCGCAAGGAAATTATCTACCAACTTATTTACTGAGTTTGAGTTGGGAGATGAGGGGGATGTGGTGGAAGGATAAATACGTTTAAAGGTTTCTACTGAACTGTCCCCTAGAAAACGCTTTTTTATAGTGGTCTTACTGTGGCTGGATAATTTAGCAGAGATGGTACTTTGAAAGAAAACACAGAAATGGTCAGATAATGCAATATTAATTACAGAGATGTCAGAAATATTTAAACCTTTGCTGATAATTAAGTCCAGAGTGTGTCCTTTATTGTGTGTTGGTTGTTTGACATGCTGGATCAGTCCGAAGTTGTGGAGAGTATCATCTAATGTTTTTGCTTGTCTATCTTGGGGGTTGTCGGTATGGATGTTAAAGTCCCCCACGATGATTAGTTGGTCATAGTCGATACATATTACAGAAAGAAGGTCATTGAAGTCATTAAAAAAGTTAGAGTTAAGTTTCGGTGGTTTATATAAACTTAGAAATAACGCTTTGTTAGGCTCATTTATCTGGGTGGCTAGGTATTCAAAAGATTCAAACGTGCCCAGAGTTACCTTTTTAAAGTTCATTGAGTTGTGAAAGATGGTGGCTACACCTCCGCCTCGTTTGTGTTTTCTGTTCTCGCTTAAGAAATTATAATTTGGAGGACTGGATTCTATTAATGAAGTTGTTTCGTTATTTTCATCTAGCCAAGTTTCTGATTAAAAAAAGGGCGTGTAAATTATGCTCAGTGATGAAGTCATTGATAAGAAAAGACTTTCCGGATAGAGATCTAATGTTTAATAAAGCTAACTTAAGTATTGTGATGACGGGCAGCTGACCCTTCCGACAGGTTATCAATTTGAGATTTTGTTTAATATGAGAGCGTGTGGTTAACGGTTTATGTTTCCTGCTGCTGATAATCACTGATATAGCCTCAGGGGTGCCGGGTGAATTCTGGGAGACGGTAGGGGTGGATTTATTGCCCGGTTCCCTCAAATATCAGATATCTGTAATAATCAGTGGGGGGAAGCTCCCAGGCTTATGGACACTAGTCCCAGGCGTTTGGTGTAGTCTAAGTTTAGGTGTTAATTGTGTCCCAAGTTTGATTTGCTCATTCAGTCTGTCTGTAAAGTTTTTAAATGGAGACTCATTTGATGTGGCTGAGTCACAGGAAGATGAAGACTTAATCTCTGATGGTTGTTTATCTGTTCGGTCCTGTGGTGTCATCATGACTTGCTGTTTTTGTTCTCTGATATCCATGGGCGCCTCAAGGTCAGCTTTTGGGAGCAAGTGTTTTGCTTTCTGATGTTGATAAGAAAAAATGTTTGCTGCCAACAGCCTTACTCCGGACCTGTTCAAATAGCGCATTCCTGCTTTAAACAGATGATTAGCACTTCCAAATACTTTGAAATTATTCATAAATGTGAACGACTTCTCAGCTGATTGTTTCTTCAACCATTTATGGAGCATGCGGAGTCTGCTAAATCTTTCATCATTCCCTTCAGGGACTGGTCCGCTGATGAGGATGATGAGGATGAGGAGACCGCTAAGGTTTATATGGTAAAAGCAGTTCAGAGAGATAAGAAGGCCCAGGACCATTCAGACACTTAAAAACCATTAAAAGAATCTTAAAGTCGATCCTGAAACGTACGGGGAGCCAATGCAATGATTCTAAGACCGGTGTAATGTGCTCCCGCCTCCTGGTCTTCGTCAGGACACGTGCTGCTGAATTTTGTAGTAGTTGTAAACCTGATATACTCTTTTTGGGAAGACCAGAAAGCAGGGCATTACAATAATCAATTCTACTGGAGATAAAAGCATGCATCAGTGTCTCCGTATTGGCCCGAGAGAGAATGGGGCGGACTCTCCCGATGTTCTTTAGTTGATAAAAGCCTATTTTAGTAATATTTTTTTGTGAGGAATAAAAGTCAGCTCAGAGTCAAAAATCACGCCCAGGTTGTTCACTTGTAAAGAAGGATTAAAAGACAGTGATTGTAGTTTTGGTAAAAGTTTCTCTCTCTGAGCCTCAGGACCGATGACTAAAACTTCAGTTTTGTCCTGGTTGAGCTGGAGAAAGTTTTCTGCCATCCAGGATTTAATGTCTAAAATGCAGTTAAAAAGTGCATCCGTTGGCCGTGTGTCATCGGGAGACATGGAGATGTACAGCTGTGTATCATCAGCATAACTGTGAAAGTTGTCTCCATGTCTTCTGATGACACTACCAAGAGGGAGCATATACAGGTTAAAAAGCACTGGGCCTAAAATCAAACCCTGGGGCACTTCAGTTTTGTCCTGGCTGAGCTGGAGAAAGTTTTCTGCCATCCAGGATTTAATTTCTAAATTGCAGTTAAAAAGTGATTATATTGTTATAATAATCATGGCAAGTTTTATGACAGATTAAACAACAATACAATTAACAATGGTTCTCAAACTTTTCACATCAAGTACAACCTAACAGTAATTTGTATTGTGCTTTACACAACACTTGACAACACACCATGGAGAGGAAGACAACAATAATGATCCGGCGCTGAGTGAAGGGAGGTGATGGGTATTAAAGGTAGGAGGTGAGTAGGATCAGCTGTGAATGATTTGAGACAGGTGAAGACAATGAGGAAGTGAATAGGGCAGCGCAGTGTGTGTCCGTCTTTCCTCTGGGAAGCATGGAGCTGGTAGCCCAGCATAATTAGAACACCTTGCATTAAAGAGGATACTGAATATAATTAGAATTATTTATATAAGTAATTCCCACAAGGGGTGTTGAACTCCATAGAGTTAGAAATGGGAATTACATAATCACCATTTCAGCAAAAGGATGAACTGGACTTTTGGCACGCAGGGGAGGAGGATAATAAAGATTTCCTTAATTTGTCTCATGTCATTTTTCTTTCTATAAAATGCATTTATTGAAGTTTATGCTTACATATATACACATATACTCATGTATACTCCTGTATATGCTTATAAGGTGTGTGTTTTAAAATATATAATCAGCATTAGACTAAGTATATCGTGTGTGAGAGCAGGAAACCACCAGGAGGAGACCTTCGCCCTGTTCCTGAAAGACAGCATCTCAAGACTCTGAATTTACATAAGCCACGACCCCTCTCAAGGGGTTTGCCCATGTATAAAAGTAATAACAGAGACAAAATGTGTAGGATGTAGGAAGTAGGAGGTTGGAGGAGAGAGTTTGAGGTTTGTTTGTGTGTGTAACTAGTGGCAGGTTGTTGCTGTTCTTGTTGTTAGTTGTAGGTTTTGAGCTGGGCTCTTATCTGACTGGTTTGTTGTCCTACCGTTGATCATTGTAAGATTTTGTATTTTGTATTTTAATTCCTTTTGAGTTAAGATTAAAACCTTTTAATCGAATTCCTTCTCTAAGCAAGTCTTTTTAGAGAGTATTGACTCAATTCTCTGAGAGAGCCTCATAAAGACTCCCGTTAGTGGGGTCTCCTAATATGTGAGAGGCCTGGGGACTGGCCGGCATTCGCTTTGAACTTATCAGACGGCAGTGCTTGCAGGGACTAGCAGGTCACGGGGGTTTGGGAATGCCTAACTCCAGGGGATAGGAAGACAGAGGTGCTTCTTAACTCTTCGTAGTGACAGCGGTCAGACGACAGAGAAACCAACCCTGGGACCAGAGTAGCCCAAATCCGTAACTGTGACACCGGACTGGTAAGTCAGGCATCTTAAATTTGCTCAACTCTGCGAGCGCTGGGTTCTGAGGAGATTCTGCGCCTCTGTCCTCGTGTTGTGACAGTGAGACGGAGGCCCAGATTTCCAGGATCAGCCGGCGAGACGTGGAGCGACCATAGAAAACCCGACCCAGGAAGTTCTCAGTGAAGCCTAACTAACATCTGTGTCGAAGGGAAGAATAGTTACACCTAGGAGGTTGCGCAATCTCATTTTAGTCTCAGTGACACGAATTGGACAATCTCTGAAAAGGTCATTTGTATGGGTAGAGCTCAGGGAGGCTTTTTGACCGCATCTAATGTACCTGCATATATAAGGGAATAAAATATATGTATTACTTAGAAGGTTGTAAGACTTGACTGTTCTCAGTATCCGGAGCTGAGACGGTTTTATAGCGAACTGTATAAGTGATCAGAACAGAGAAGTTTTAACCGTACTGGAACAGAGAGAACATAAGTCAATAGACTCAAATAGTTAGTAAGTATTTACGCATATTTTCTAACTGGGTTGCGACTGAAGGCTCTGTTCTGTATGGGGCGTATGCAAAAAATACATTCGTTATAGCATGTAAAATATGCGCTTTAACGCTAACATAGTGACTCCTACTCGGTGACTGACAAGTGGGGAGTAGGCCAATATTAGACGCAGAAAGAATCGGGGAGGTATTACGACTATCTGCCGGTTAACGTACGCTGAGGCCCAAACGGTTTTACTCATTTGGGTCAGTTATGGAGACTGGAAGGTGTGTAAAGTAGGCCTGTTGTAAGGGTCGAAAGATCCTCCAGTAAAATAGGAGTCCAAACCTAAAAAAGATCGGTATAGCTGATTATTCCCTTTTAAAGGTAATAACTTAAAATAATTTTCCCTTTATAATAACAGGTGCTTAATTCAGTATATCACCGGCCTTTTAACAACGTCAAAGTTGTTACTTTATTAGGTTTCCAGTAAATAAATTAACAAAAATAAACCTGGTGGTGTGCTTTTTTTTACAGTTTTGTGTTGTTCGTTTTAATCGCCAATTTTTTCTTTTAAAAAGAAAAACTCGTTTTAGTAACATTAAAGGGGAACATTATAATTCAGCCTGTGTTGTTTCTATGCCCCACTGGACATATATTAACTAATCATCTCGTGTTTAGGTTGTTCATTCATCACATCATGACTATCTTGTAATTGTTTTGTCGATATTGGGCTGAAATACTCTGTTCCCTGGGAACAGAGTATTTCAGCGGAACAGATTTTCGCACAAGACATCATTGCAAGCCATCTTTCAGTGAGGTACAACCCGTCTGGTACAATGCACACTACTTTGGGGACATGGGAAATGTCCATTTCTGACGCAGTGGTTGCTCATAATTGATCACTCTTACAGCATAATTTGTACACAGTACTGACTGAAACAGCTTTAATAACTGAGCTTTAGTGGTTTCGCTTGATGTATTCTCTACCAATCATGTAATAATTCAGTGCAGGAGGTGTTTGATAGATTATGTTCATTACCACGTTTCCTGAAGGCAACATGATAGAGGGAACGTGTTCAGCCTCCAGCTTCTGCTGCCACTCATGATTCCACTCCCCTCTCTGTGTAGCTCCGCCCACCACGCCACATCAGGGCCAAAAGTTTGAGACCGAATAGCAGGAATCTGAGGCCCCGTTTACACGAAGGAAAAACGCAGATATTTCTCTGCCGTTTGGCCTCTCATTTACATGAAAACTCAATGTTTAATCACAGAAAACGATCATTTCTAAAAACTGCGGCCAAAGTGGAGATTTGCGTTTTCTCCGTTTTTGGCTCCCCAACGTCACTTTCCATGACAAAAATCCCCCGACATCACTGTGCGACTTGTGTTTACGCTCAGAAACAGCCTTTACACCCTCAGAGATGTGTTGGCATCATCAATTGTCCAAGCGCTTTTTGCTTGCTTGTTTTTACAAGCTCATTTACTGCTTTATGTAGAAGTTAGAACATAGAAAGTTACTCTGAGTGGATAGGATTTGGGGGAACTACTGTCCCCTAGAGGTTTGGCATGTCCATGAATGTGCTTAACAACACACTTATACGGTTAGGTGTGGACAGAGTTTTTTTTTAAACGAGGTGGTGAAAATATTCATTTTTAAAAAGCCCGGCTACGTGTGCACATGGCCTGAAAGTGCAGGAAAAGGATCTGAAAAAAGAAAATCTGAAACTGAAGAAAAAAAATCTTAAACTTGAAAAAAATATAATACTGAACATTTTGAATTAAAGTTTATTCAGAAAGTTACAAAATAAAAATACCATTTCAATTAATATAAACCTTCAATACCATTTTATTTTATTTTGAACCCAATTTTTTGTTTTTCAATGTTCACAATAAAAACTTGACTTTTGTTTCATCTTACATATTTTCAGTTTCAAATATTTCTTTCAAATACACAAACATTATGGCCCGGATTTAACTCCATAGTCAGTCCACTCAGGGTGCATGGTATTAAGCGTGGTTAACATCGAAGCAGAGACAATCAGAGAAATTCTCAGCAACTGCTTGCAAGTGACATGTAAAAACATGGATAAAGTTGAGTATGGCATCTTACTCAACTACAAAGTTAAGGGAGAATATCCGCAAAATGTCACCAAAAATGAAAAAATACATCCTTCAAAGGAAAGCTGCTTTTTTTTACTGTTTGCTTTGTCTTTTTAAATTGTGTTATAACATGAAAATTGCAGAACAACATTGTTTCTTTAGGCTAAATTTCAGATATTACAGTGAACTGAATAAGATGTATATGCTACTCCTGTGCTTTGTCACCAACATTACAACAACTTATTTTTTTTAAATCCATCTTAGATATGTAAAACAATTGTCCATTAAGTCTAGTGTTTTAAATTTTCCCTAATATGCTGGCAAAGATATATACTTTACTCCAATTGAATAAGCACCTCAGGGCTACCAATTGGTTGTAATTAAAGATGTCATAATCACATTATATGTCTGAATGTGTTTTATTTAATATTTATAGAGGTATTGTGAAAAATACACCAACAAATATCTGTCAGGGCTGAGTTTTCCAGTGAATTTTCTTGTCTAATAATTAGTTGTGCTCGAGGCATAAAGATGGTTCTACACTGTTAAAAGCCAAAGTCGTTTGCGGTGCGGAGGAAGCCAACACGATTTTGTTGACTTTCATGCCAGCCCTTCAGGTGCACATTGTGGTCAGACAAATACAATAGAGGCAATACCAAAAATATTCTACTGACCAGGGATGTCAGTCGAAAAACTAAATGACCATCTCAACAAAATCCAGAAGGTTTATGGCACATAACCTGATTTTTAATCAGCATTTCTCCTGTAAAACATTTTCAGGCCTGTACCAATGTGCTTCAGCAGCCAACAGAGCACACACCAATAAAAGTAAGTCCTTTTAACTTAATGAAAGAAATAATTGAAACACAGTATATAGTAGAGATGTTGAAAGTGTCTGAATCCTGGCACTGTGGAGTTTTTTTAAACCTATGGTATACTAATAATATGTCCAAAATACAACTCTACTTTTTAAATGAGTAGTTATGCCTCATTCCATGGTTTCATGCTTTAGTTCCTGATTTCCTTCTTTCCTTTGTTTTAGTTCTCCCAACCTTTTGAGGTTGTGGGAATGGACCTGATTGGGAAGCTGACACAAACCCATAAAGGACATCAGTACATGTTGGTAATGATTGATTATTTTACAAAGTAGCCACAGGCTTACCCTCTGAAAACAAAATCCGCACCAGAGGTGACAGAATGTATATTAAAATGTGTGCATCAGTTTAAAGCACCAAAAAGAATTTTGACGGACCAGGGAAAAGAGTTTGTGAACTCTGAACGTTTTTTAGTCCATGCCAGATTAACAAGAGGTGTGCAATACACTGAACATAAAAAGGACTCTCTGTTCACAGATAACAACATTGCTCACAAGTAACATTTTCAGAACAATTGTTCTCGTTCTTTATACACACAGCTAAACAAATTGTTGTTACCTCCTCCTTCTGGAATGTTCTACAGATGCATACTGACTAGACTGATACTTTTTACTTCTGCAGTAGACTGAACTATTCAAGATTATTATCAAAACAAAAGGTGTTAAGTTTGCATTAGACTGAACTATTAAAAAATATGATCAAAACAAAAGGTATTAAGCCCAGCAATAGTAACTGCACATGTCTCATATTCACACGCTCATTATCTCTGCACCTGTGGATTTTGTCAGTTTGTTTCTCCTTCCCTTCTGCTCTGCACAATAAGTTACTTTGTACCTTGACCTTAAAGGTCAGGCGAGTCCATAATTCTTCACTATATTCAAGGACTTCAAGTTGTTATCATACACAGCCATGGGAAAGGAGCTGCAGAGTTTCATCTCTGTATTAGACTTTGCACAAACTATTCATTAAAACAAGTACTCATTGACTAAGAAACCTGTGAGAAAACAAACGTTAATAAAACACATTCTCTGGATAAACATAACACTTTTAGTAATCGGTTAAAAACACACACCCTTTGAGGATTTTTATTCCCTCAAGCCCCACGAGTGACAGACCGCAATGATGACCAGCAACCTAAGGTCCTATGCACTCTGATATCATCATGCAACAGCCACACAGCTGCAGGCCCGTTTACGAGATGTGAGGGGTACCAGGGCTTCCAGACAAACCATTCGCAACCAACTCCACCACTTTGGCTTGAATGCCATATGACCGTTGCAGGTGACTCCACTGACACCAAGACGCCACCGTGAACACTTGTAATGGGCACAAGACCATGTGACCTGAACAATGCAGCAGTGGTCTATCGTCCTGGTCACTGACGAGTGTCGGGTCACCTTGCACAGAAATGATGGTCTTCAGCATTGCTGGAGAAGGCGAGGTGAGCGATACGCCGAGTTCAACATAGTCCCAAGGGTTAGCTTTGGTGGAGGAGGTGTAACAATCTGGTCAGGCATCACCAGTCAGCGCAAAACTGATTTGGTTATTGTAGATGGCTCAGTCACTGCACGCTCTTACCTCAGAGACATCATAGAACCCATCATCATCCCCCAATTCCGCCAGCACACCCTCAGCTTTCTCTTCATGGATGATAATGCTCCACCACATTGTGCCAGAATTGTAACAGCTCAACTTCAGGAAGTCGGAGTGCCTCATTTGGTATGGCCAGCAATGTCCCCTGACCTGAACCCCTCAGAGCACGTTTGGGACCACTTGAAGTAGAGACTGGATGATCGTACCCCACCCCCACGTGACCTGGCAGAACTGCGTGTAGCACTTGTGGAAGAGTGGAACACATTGCCTCAGGACAACATCATGAGGCTAGTGGGGAGCATGAGACGTCGCTGTCATTGCGGCAAATGGTGGAAACACCCGCTACTGAAATTGCCAATTTGTGTTATTTGGGGCTATCCTTGTTGTTGTCTACAGTTTTGGGGTAATAAATATTACACTAATGAAAATGGTGTTTCTTCCCATTCATTATTAGTATTATCAAAGGATACTTTTACTTATTTCATTAAAATTCAGACCAAATAGGAATAGCACTCATGCAAATAACAATATCCCTAACTTATTGTGAGTAGTGCATATACATATATATACGTGTGTGTGTGTGTGTGTGTGGCCAAGGTGTTCCCAGAAACTTACACAACGCACCCACTACCTGAAGAGAGCAGTGCAGGTGTTAAAACAGGCAGGCAAACACAGTAGTCATCACAATACATACATGGATACATAATCATCATCATCATCATCATCATCACTTTATTTATTAAGCGCTTTCACATCAGCAGCAGCTGAACAAAGTGCTGTACACCAAGGGCAACAAAGCATCAACCAAGGCATTAATAATAGTCACAATATCATAGAAATAATATACTAGGGGAAAAAAGATCTAATGCCAATAAAACTATATCAAAATAGGACAATTAAGAGCAAGCGCAATACATACATACATACGTGTGTCTTTTTCTTTATGTCTGTTTTTCTGACATACAGGGCCCTAAGTAAAGTTGTGGGAGGTCAACCTAGTGACTGGGAACAGTACCTAGATGCTGTAATGAAACAGATCACCACTCAGTACTCCCCATACTTTCTGATGTTTGGAAGAGATGCGCTCTACCCTTCTGAAGTACCTGAACAGTTCCCGGTAGGGTCACAATTATGTTCTTCAAATACTCTACAAGTTATTGTGGGGTATGTTTGTTAGTTATTCTAACAAGTTTCAACAATAATTATAATTTAAAAGGCCAGATAAAAGACATGACTGTATTGTTGGAGGTAATGTGTTCCACAATCTTTAGACACCCACAGTAAAAGTTCAAACCTGTCTTCAATTTTCACCCCATAGCATTGTAAATAAATTGGGTGATTGCCTGGAGATGTCCTTAATGTAGAGAAGAAGGAGCTCTAAACATGTATATGTTGAATTGCAGTGTTTTGGATTTACACCCTGTTCAGTTACATAATGTTGCCATGCCTATTATGTTATTTCCATTTTGTACGGCAGTTAGAAAACTTGTATTCATGTTGTGAATTTAACTTTCATTTTAATAATGTTTTGGTGTAACATAAAAAAAAGAAAAATATTCTCTGGGCTTCTTTCAAAATATCTTGAGATGTTTTTTTGCAGGTCAACACAAAGTAAAATCAATGCATTTACATTAGGATAACCTATTTGGTGCATTACTTTTATGGTATAAGTTTGGGCTAAACACATTTGCTGATTTGCTGACACATTTAAATAACTTTAGAAATCATTACACAGTAAATATTGGGAAGTGATTGTTAAACCTATGTCAGCTATCTTATTCAAAGATTAGACAGTGATACGATCTGGATGAGCACTTACTCTGGACTCATAAATTTTTGATGAGAAATTTCAGACACTGTTCTACAAAAAGTGTTAGGTTTTAACCAAAATATATAAACAATAATTCACTTTGATAAATTAAATATATTTTTTTACTATGTGGGTATTTAATTTCCATAGACTGAGATTTCAATTGTTGTTTTCTCTAGATACAATGTGATGCGTGCCACAGATGGTATCACCAGGCTTGTGTTGAAAGCCCAGCAGCAAAGGAGTATTTTGTTTGTTCGGCGTGTAGTTAGTGTTTTTTAGAAAGAGTGTTTTGGTTTTTGGGGAATTTGTCTTTGTTGTTTAACATTTGTTATTTATAAGTTGAATAAAGTTATGGCTAAATCGTTGGAGATTATGAGTTCTACTGTAATGGTGGCATATTTAGTTGTGCTCACAGGTAGGTAGCATTGGTTCCTGTAAAAGAAGATGTCTCTATGTTCACAGGACTAATTGTCCATGATGAGAGGACAAATCATGGCAAAAGACCGATCTGTAAGTTATTTTGTTCCTATGTTATGAGTGGGGAACTGAATATTTCAGACAGCTGAAATATTCTGTCCCCCCCTGTAACTTTGGCAAATTGAGACCAAATCTCTTCACATTCACAGGACATTTCATCCAGGATAAGAGGAAAAAACATGGCAAAAGAGAGATCTGTAAGTTATTTTGTTCCTATGTTATGAGGGGGGAACAATATATTTCAGGCAGCTGAAATATTTGCACCCCCTCCTCCTCCTCCTCCTCCTCCTCCCCCAACATAGGAAAAAACATGTCTCCAAGCTTACAAGAGTTGTGTTTGATGTAAGGAATGAAAGATCTAAAACACAAGATGAAGAGTTAATATCTGTTCCATGTGGTATAAAAAAAGAGTGTGAAAGTCAGGCTGAAATATTGTTTTCCCCCTTGATGGTGCTAAAACGATTTTTTTATTTTTCATTTTAAGAGAGTAAAAATGTCCTCATATGTCGACCTAAATATTACATCTGCTACTGGAGATTATTTTAGACAAAACACAACAAAGCACAACAGACATTAGCGACAAAAAAACATTTTTCCAGGAAGCTTAGATTTTTGTGTCCAGTTGAGCGAGCTTCCATCCTTTAACATCAGGGATTAAAGTATAAAAAAATAAACACGATGTAAAGGAAAAGAGTGTTAGTGGCTCATATGCGTCAGGTTTTAATGAACATGACTCATACTTCGATTCTCGCTGATTAAAACAACACGAAACTGTGTAAAAATAAAACACAAGACTATTTTTATTTTTATTAATTTATTTACTGGAAGCTTAATAAAGTAACCACTTTGACATGACTACCCGTCGTCATTTTAGCAACAAAACGATCAGAAGTGCTGTGAAGACTGTCTGATCGGCCCCTCTGGCTGCACCCCCGACACAGGGGAACAGAATATTTCAGGGGAACAGATTTTCGCACAAGACCTCTTCTGATGGGTATGGTGTTCCGTCAGAACACCCGATCAAACCCCCACTCTGTCCATCTCGGTCGTTTTGTCCTTGGCAAGACACTTCACCCGCCTTGTGTAGAGTATTAAATGGAAAATGGTAACAAGAAAAAATATTGAAAAGTAGAGAACATGTTAGAAAGGCCTCAGATGGATGTTTAAGTATCTCTGTGTAAAAAAAAACTGTTTGTCAGCCACACTGCGCACAAATTGTCTTTTTTTTTTAGAACACACCCGTGCCTTAAAACATGGAACCTAAAATATTTGAACATTATTCAAGACTATGGTGATTGTCGATGTCAGGTGTCGGCTTCTTATCATAATGTGCTCTGCAACTCACTTTTTTTTACTCAGAGAGGTGGGGGCGCCGAACTCCAAAACCCCAGCGGGAACTGTTTCAAAATAAGACCCAGAACTGAGAGACAGAGAGTAAAACAACACACACAAACAGATATCTGTTTCACAAAGGACGCACCTGCAGATGGGAGCCAGAACAGATCTGACTCGCTTCTCTACAAGGGTGTACCATTTTTATTTCAGAAGAACAAAGAACATATCACATGACTCCTCTCTCCTCCTTCTACATCTTGACAGGTCATTTATTTTCTCCAGGTCTCCTGACCGTACCATGAGTACCATGAACTGGGTTGTAACATGAACTAGAGTTATAACTGATCCTCCCTGCTTTCAGTTCATATCTTTACTCAAGAGTTTGTTTACTTAAAACCTTAAACCCTATAAAATACTGGTAAAAGAGTCATGTTTTACTACCCTGAATAATATAAACAGGCCTATTACTTCTAAAGCTTAAAAAAGATATAATTAAAACATATGTACTGCATAATAAGAAATAGCCCCAAAAAAGTAGAATACAACACAGGGAAAAACACTTCTGTAGACTGAAGTCCTATATTGTGCTTTTGTTGGTATACAGTGATTTTTGTGTGCTTTAGTGTGACCAGAGCTGACAGTTGGGATGAGTAATTGTGCCCATATAGGGTTGTTTGTGTCATCTAGCAGGTGTGTCCAATTCATAATAGTTTTAAAAAAGACACGGGTAGAATAAATTTGGGGATGTTAATGGTGAAAAAAGAATTATGTTTCATGAAAAGATAAAGGAGGTCCCAGGGAACCATCAGGAGGCACAAAGGTGTTAATTAAGAGGTCTGATCAATGTATTTTCAGAGTGAAAGTGCATGTGTCTGTGCTTGTAAGCTTTGTACCGTCATGTTTGTGCAAAATAAACATCAAGTTCCTGAAGGACTTCAAGTGCCTGAAGACTGCTTTGTGACTCTATTGAAATCCACTAGCCAGATAGTTGACAGTTTAGATAGTTAGAAACCTAGACACTACATCTAAAGATAAAGGTCGTCATTCAGCAACAACATGTGGTGGTCAGAGGGTGTGGAGGTGCCAGTGTTTGGCAGCCTCGCTTCTGTCCGTGTGCCCCAGGGCAACTGTGGCTACAATGCAGCTTTTCACACATCAATGTGGGAATATGTGTGTGAATGGGTGAATGACTTAATGCAGTGTGAAGCGCTTTGGGGTTCTCAGGACTAGATAAAGACTTCTTAAGTCAAAGATTGTTTCTGAAATAAATAAAGAAATAAATACTGAGATGTATAAAGCTTCCTCCCTCACTGTCTTCAGCTAAGATATTTCTTTAATTAATTTATTACTATGCATGGTATCCAACTAACAAAGTTTGAAAACAGATGGACAAGCAACACTGAGAGTGCAGTGGAACCAACATTTTCTCCTACAGAGAAAAAACATGAGGGAAAAAAAACTATTCCTTTTAATATGAAATTTACTATTGCCACTTTGGTGTTCATCAGTTGCGCCAGAACTCAAAACAGGGAGTGTTTGAGTGGAAAACAAATGCTGGTCTGTGCAGAGAAGACATTAGACATCCCTTGTGATAATAACACATTCCCAAGTCAGAGCCACATGTTAAGGGTTAACCATTATTATACTGTCTAATTGCCTGATTTAAACATAGCGAGAGCCATATGCTGAAGGATAAGAAATCAAATATCAAGAAAAGAAGCCAGACAAGTAAAACCGCAACTTTTTACATCTGAGTGTCCGTTTGTTAGATAAATTGTACATAAGTTATCACCGATTCATACATGTATTGATTTTATTCCTTTTAAGATTATGATTGACCTTTTGTTGAGCGCGTTGCTTCCTGTGACAAAATGGGGACACGGAAATAAGCTGCAAGCTCTGCAGAAGAAGGAGCAGTAATTGTGCAGATGTGGGTTCCTCTTTCCAGTGTGACCAAGTGTCTCAACCTATTCTGAACATGTTTCCTTTTGACTGTGCTGCCTGGTAACAGATCTAAGAACAGAAATGTATGTTTGCAAGGGTTGTTTGCATGCAATCAGTTTAAACCAGTTTGCATACGCCCCTATGCTGTTTAACCTTGCAAAGGAAAAACAAGCTGTGCAGAAGAGCACCCCGATGGAGAATGAATCAGCAGCCTTGGTGGGTGTTTGTTCTTCCTGTGCATGCATGAAATTTGATTCTCGTCTGTGACTGGTTTCTTCCTCAGAGGTTTTTGCTATTTTATGTTGCAGAAATATTTCCAACACCGTTCATGAATAGTAATAATACATTCAGACTGGCAGCTAACATGACACTGTCACCAGATGCTACTCAACCTCAACTGTTAAAAAACACAAATTATCTAACAGGATTCACTGTAAATATTACTTTTTATCTTTAATTATCTGAAATTGTTTTCTATAAATAGCAGGTACTTCATATATATAGAAGTACCTGCTGGACTTGAATATTTAAATGGTCTGTAGAGGTCAAAGGTTGTACAATCTAAGATATGGCAATGCTAAACTGCTCTTTTTTTTAAAGTCCTCCTTTGTCTGGCAGTACAAGAAGTACATTCAAATAAAAGACCTGTACTGTGGTCCAATTTCTGGAGGTGTTGCAACTAAAATGACGATTAGAAAAATTGTCAATTCAAGCAAGAAAAATTGCTTGGCTTTAATATTTGGAAGTCAATTATATTTGCAGTGGCATGATTTATGTTCTGATGGTAATATATTTGGTCGTTTAGTTGGTCTCTAAATGCACTTGCTGGATGAAAATGTGGGTTAACTGTAACTGATTTCACTATCACAATATTCAGCAATAGTGTCACAATTACATATTTTACCAATAAAAGACTGAGACGCTGTCTTTCCTGGAAAAACTTGTTGGTTCAAGATCTTTTACACGGTGGCTGACTCTGCTTGTTTTTTTCTCAGACCTCTGACACCAAGAAACTTTACAATCTTATTGACTTTATTGTGCACATCATTTGATTTTTGACTGACATTGTGGAACAGGCAAATCTAGGCTTAAAGTAATATTTTAATTTGACCAACATGTTTGTTCTGACTGGAAGCAATATTAACATTTTGAGGTGGTCCAACCAGAGTTCTGACTTGAATCTGATAGAGAACCTGTGGCGGGAGCTAAAGATGAGGGGATGGCAAGGAGACATTCCAACCTCAAAGACTTCTCACCAAAGATAAATCCTCAAAACGGTGGAATAGCAGTGAAACAGCATTTCACTTACATACATTTTGCAAACTTTTATGTGGTCACCAAAAACTTTTTATTTAACAAATCCAACCTTTATCTTTGTTTTGTGCTCTTATTCCTTGGCATTTTATCTTTCCTGATACGGTCCCATGTCAGTGATGCTCTATGATTTCAAATAAAAATATAAATAAAACCATAATAAAATCTAAAGTCAATAATTTTAGTGTCTATCAGAAGTTAGTAAAGGATTGTGTTGGCATTATAGTCACATTATGAGCGTAATGAAATTGTGAAAAAGAAGCAATATTTAAATTGTACTAACATCTCAAATGATTCATGAAGATATATCCTATCCAGTGATTTGAGCAGAGAAGATAAAAGAAACGGGAGTGACAGTTACCATAAATCTTAAAAATAAAATAAAGAGAGTGGTAAAATTGTAAAAATTTAAATATAGGCCCAAAGCACACAATCCAAAAATAATTATAGGGGCAATTTAATTGATCTAAAAAAAATCCAATGTTTTACTCATCATAATCCTTTCCTTTCTAAAGAATATGCCACGCACATGATCATAACAGATTACTAAAACAGGATAAAAGTATTTTTGTAAAGCATACAGCGTTTACAAGCACTATGCACATTGGGAAGTTTATTAGAACACACTTACATTTAACTGAAACAATACAGTATTATATCAACAAGATAAGTCCTAAAATATGTCAAACATACAACAGTTGCATGTAAAAACTAGAACAGACACCAGTGTTCGGTCAGTAGTAGTAAAAAACATCACACCAGCCTTAATTTAATCTGTGAGAGTGAAACATTCCCCTCAAACAGAACAACATAGTTAAAATGTTCTGCTTGCTAACAAATAGAAGGAAAGATTTCAAACAGCACATCAAAGCTGTTTAGTTTGGCCATGTTAATGTTCATTCTACTATTTTTGGCTCTGCATTTGTCCCAATTATGGTTCCTTTCTGTTCATGTGAGAATAAAAGCGGATTGTTTTCAAAGACAAACTATTTTCTACCTGCTTTGTTTTTGTTACTAATCCTTTATTTCATAGAAGAGTAGAAACTGTGCGCTGCTCACAATGGCAGAATACAACATTTTTAACTAATGTAGTGTAAAAAGTAATAAAATCTCCTAGGAAGAGAGGCCTTAGACAGCTGGTTATCTGTGTAACGATCCGTAATGTTTAGAATAGTTTCAAGGATGAGCTAAAAGCATGAAGATGCACAGGTCACCATAGTACCTGGGGAGGTCATGTCAATAGCAGATGTTCTGGGGGTTAAAATCTTGGGCTATACCTTTTATGGTATCCAACAAGGCAGCATTCCTTATAGCAAGGGCAAGAGGTTATCAGTTTGGCTGTGTTAATGGCCGACTGGGGCGTGTAGCAGGTGTGTCTTAATCAATAGTTTTTAAAAAAAGCAACCCATGGTAACTAGACATGGGTAGGATAAATATGGGAGTGTTAATGGGGAAAAATGACTATGTTTGATAGAAAAAGGAGGTTCCAAGGGGTGGAACCATTGTGAAGCGCAAAAGTATAAAATGAGGGATCTGTACAATGCACTTCAGAGAGCGTGTTCATGTCTTTGTGACTTTGTACCTGTATTTACATGTTTTGTGCAAAATAACCATCAAGATCCTGAAGGACTTCAACTGCCTGCTGAGTACTTTGTGATACCATTGAGTATTACTAGTCATATAGTTTACAGCCTAAATAGGAAGAACTTAGAGACATCATCCAAGGAAAAGGTTGTCAGTCAACAACGACGGTTGGAAATATTTTTCCTCTTTAATAAGTGTGAAACCCTCTTTTTAAGTTAA
Source organism: Valencia hispanica (assembly GCA_963556495.2). NCBI lineage: Eukaryota > Metazoa > Chordata > Actinopteri > Cyprinodontiformes > Valenciidae > Valencia > Valencia hispanica. The sequence continues at coordinate 27,892,712 of OY747713.1, forward strand.
ATGAAGGACACTTTAGAGCCTGTATTTAACATCATAAGCCATTCCACAAAGCTGATTTTCACTCATAAAGCATCAGTTTCTTCAAAAGTCTGATAGACAAAAAATCAATGCTTTGAATCACATTGAGAAATGTCGTCCATGTAGATACACATATACGTTGTCATAAATATCTGATCCTTGATCAAAGTCAGTAAGGTCAGAATTTATCCTTTTGTGCTTGTTGATCTACAGGCATCAACCTTCTTCATTTTTTTATGAAAGCACCATTATGAAATATGCACAACCTAAAAAAACACAAGAGTATAAGAAAGACAATAGTTTTAGTAATTTTTTTGTTCGTTTCATCTCATTCATCCACTGGCTCCTTAATGATTGGAGTCCCTGAAATAAAAAGAGAAAAGGGACCGTCAGTCACCTCTAGTTAAAACCACATGCTTACAAACTTTTTATAAAAAGACAAAAAATGTGTGTTTGTTGTGTGACGTCTACACCTGTGGATGTGTTTAAGGGCAACACCTCACACCCACTTTTTCCTTGTGTGAGATCATGGGAATAACAAAAATAAATCATCCAAGATATCAGGAGACATATGGATCTCCACAAATCTGGTTCAACCTCAGGTACAATTTCTATTTGTCTGAGGTGTCACATTCATTCTGTTCAAACAACTAAATAAAAGCAGAAACACCATCAATGTGTCCAGACAACAGTCTTCACGAAAGGGAAAGGTTCTGTGTCCATGCATGGTGTGTAATGTGCACATTGACTCCACAAAAAAAACAAGACATTGCGAAGATGCTGGCTGAAGCTAGTAAAAGAGTAATATTGTCCATGCAGAAATGATCCCTGTATAGTCATGGGCTGAAATGCCACTCAGTGAGGTAGAATATATTTATTCAAAAATATGTAACTGTCAGATGTAATTGAAGCTGAAGTGTTTTGTCATAATATCCATTGTTAGATTTAAAAGCTGCAGGAGAAAAAGCCAAAAAATGGTGTAATCTTTCCTAACTCCCCTGCCCACCGCTGAAAAAAACAAAGTTTAAAAAGCATGAGTAACTTATATTAAAAAAAACAATGGGGAAGCGCTCACATATATAAAGCCATTGTTTTAAGAGTTTTTGAAACATGCTTACGCCATGCTCTCACCGTCTAGTTTCTTTAGATTAGGAAGCCTTTTTGAGGCTTCATCCATCCAGTTTCCCTCTGTGGAATGCTTCTCCTGCAGTGGGTTTCCAAGAAAAACCAGGTCCACCAAGCAGGGTAGGTCAGCGAGCCTCACAAACTCTGCTACATACCATTTAAAGAAACACAATGATGTGTGAAAAAGCATTTTGTTACCAGCCCAGTCATTCTCCTGATCTGGCAGCAGTCCGTTTGCTTTAGCTTAGGGACATCTGCGTCATGTCCTTGCGCCTTGCAGCAGCGGCTTACAGCGGTGCTTTGTCGTAATGTAGTCCCAACTCTAAATCGGCTCCTGTAATTCCTTGGTGCTACTTCTTACTTTTAATATGCAGTCGATATGATTATTGAGTTCATCAGGAATAATTTGGATCATTAAGTAATTTTTATCACTTTTGCACACTAAATGCTAGTTGTTACCATTCACTTAAATTATTTATTCTAAGCTAAAGCAAACGGACTGCTGCCAGATCAGGAGAATGACTGGGCTGGTTACAAAATGCTTTTTTCTCACTTATTTAACTCTGGGGAAGATGGCAACAGACAACATTTTACTTAGGGGTGGAATATCCCTTTAAGTTTAATCTGTTGAGTGTGTTAATGAGAGCAGCGTACCCCAGTCTTTAACGAGGTTGTTGGACATGTAGAGGACTTTAAGTTTATTCATGGAGCTGACACCTTTCAGTTTGTCTATGAAATTATAAGAAATCCACAACTCCACCAAAGAGTCTCCGACTGCCTCCTGCAAACACACACATTCACAAAATGAACAAAACGAGTTTAATGACATGTTACCCAAAAACATTCTGTTGGGAGAAAAATAAAACACAAACTTAATGACACATCCATTCATCCATTATCAATATCCATCCATCCTTTGTAGGGTTGCTGGGGGTTGGTGCTTAACTCCAGCAATCATCGTTAGTCCATCGCAGGGCAACACAGAGACACACAGGATAAACAACCATGCACACACACACACACACACTAATACCTAAGGGAAATTTAGAACATTAACATAGTTGGTGTTAATTCAGGATTGTTTCTAACTTACCAACCCTACAAGACTCTTAATATTATTTCTGCTGAGTGAGAGTATCTTCAAGTTCTCTGAAAGGACACAAACACTAAATTAAATCAAATCAAATTAAATCTGTTGAACAGAACAGCGCCTCTGGGTGCAGTTAACCTAGCAGCTAATACTCACTGAGACCATTGAGATTGGTAATTTTCTCAATACAGTTGGTGGACAGAGACAGCTTCCTGAGGACATGGGACAAAAAAATCATTTCAGTATTTGAAGAATGAACTCAGTATTTGATTCCTGTTGTTTTTATTCAAAACTGTTAAAGTGCATTTTGTTTCACATCTCATAGTGCCTTCATGTCATTAAAAGCCCTCTATCACTATGATTATCTCCCTATTGGGGTTTAATAGAGTTTTATATACTGAATTTTATTAAATAGTTGCTCACATTGAGCTGCTGTCTAAAAGACAATTTATTTAATTGTTAACATGACTCAGCTAAATATTCTATTGAAAGTCAAATTAATTTGCAGAATAGTTGCTCCTGCATGAGTGAACACATTTAACTGATCTTTGAATAAGCATGGCGGGACATTCTAACTTTAATGATAACCGTGAGCAAAGATGCCAAGTTCACTGCATCATGTATTTACACAAACATTTAAAACAATGACAACAGTAATGCATTTTAATTTTGCAAGCAACACAAGTGTAACAAGCCGATTTTCATCTATTATTTGGTCGGGTTTTCTGCTCAGACAACCAGCCTACACTTTCCTAAAGATAGTTCAAAAATAGAATAACCTTCAGTTTCCCTAAAAAATCTGTCATTGTTTTTGTGGCTAGAAGTATTTCTAAACAGCCTATTAAGTAAGGAAGAAGTGTAAAGGGCCTTCTTTCAGCTAGCTGACAGGCAGTGTGCAGCAATAGGCTGGGGGAGAGAGTAACACAGCAAAAAAAACAGGTTGCTCAGGCACTTTCTGTGGTATCTCATTAAAAGGACTCTAAATCATAGGAATGTTATGAATGAATGTTTTGTGGTTTTGAAGCCTCTTTAAAACCCTGGAATGCCTTCATTTTGGTAACTGGCCCATGCCTAGTTATGGTGATCAGATACTGCATAAAAACAGGACTTACTCGCAGCAGGTCAATGTGGAGAGAGCAGCATCCATCTTCTCTATAGGAGGAATCTGACCATACAGTTTAATTTCTTTAGCCTCACTTGCTTTCTCCCCGGTCTTCTCCTCCTGCATACACAAAACATTCAAAACAGCAATTCAAACAGCATTCATTTCCACCTACAACAATGACCTGTTTCAATAAAATTATACTGCTGGGCTTCTTTTATTAGGCGTCCTCCACTCACCCATTTGTTTAAAGCTTCCTTCGCAGTAGTTGTCTTGGCCTGGAGACATTACATTAAATATTATTGTAAGGAAGGCTGGGATGAAATTGTGATGACAGAAGGTAACAACGGACAGCTAGCAACTCTCCAATATAAATACTTTATCTAAACCCTCAGGTTGAGTAATGATCATCATAAATGTTGGTTATTTATCACCTCACACTACAGAAAACTGTACTGGATGTTGTTTAGCAGACTTAAAGTGCGCACATACCTCCACCAGACTGATGTTAGCCCGCTATCAGCTAATTCTCCTAATTAAAATGACTTTCCAGCGTGTCGCGCTGCATCAGCTCTAACTCTCTCCCAGGAGAATTTGCATGTCCGTCTCGTTTGTAATGGTTAGTGCAGAATAAATAACCAAACAGCTAATAAAACATGCTGAAACTAACCCGACTTACCATATTGACCGCTGATATCTGCTCTGATGCTAACAGCTTCCACAGTACTCCGGTTGCTATGGCACCGACAAGCTGCGCGTGCGCGCCTTTGCTCGCCCGATGGATGGCCCGATACACTGAAAAAAGAGAATGCAGCTCCAACTTAAATCAAATGGGTTAATTGGTCACATTTAACTGAACTAAGTTCATCCAACGTAATTTATTTACATTTGTTTAACTTGACTTAATAAATTTACTCGGATAAACTTTATTCAATTACATGTGACCAATTAATTTATTTAAGTTGTATATACACACACATATATATGTGTGTGTGTGTGTATGTGTATACTGTATATATGTTTTTATGTGTATATATATATGTTTATGCATGTGTATATATATATATATATATATATATATATAAAGTTGTTTGACTATATTCTAGGGGCCAGATGATTTAAGCATGGTAAAAAACATATCTGTTCATTACATTCAATGGCACAATGAAACTCAGTTCAACAGTTCAACTCAGTGTAACAAACTCTCCCCCACCTGGGATGCAAATGCAATTGTGCTAGCCCTTACAGGTAATGGCTCATTTGCACAACAAGGTAGGAGTTCGGGAGGGGGGGGGGACATGCACCAGCAATTCATTTTTTCAGTAATTTTAGTGATAACTGAGAGCGACCAGAAAGATACGATTTGAACCTGAGGAGGATTTCGCAGATGCCGATAGAGGATAATATAGGGTTATATTGGAACTAATACGGATTGAACAGAGCAGTGTTGCTGCTGTTGCCTTGAGCTGCACCTGAATGTGTCTGCAATTTAGCAGTCTCCAAGAGAAAGCAGTGTGCAGGCACATGGTGTCTGAGAAGCAGAGGTTGGTGGGAGCCAGAAGGGGTTTGTACCTCTAATGATTGTTATGACCTGAATAAAAGAAGAACCTGCCAAATACCCAGAACCAGGTTTTGTTGAGTCATAACTATCAGTAAAAAAATCAGGCTCTACAGGTTGGTTGATGAGAAGGGATTTGGCCGAGTCAAGACTTCAACCTCTTTATTTATCACAAAGCAGTTTACAGATATATCTGGAGACACAACCTTCAGCTTGCCCCTGTTATGTTGAAAGCTCCAAGCATAGTACAGCTGGTTATATATTGGTCACTCCTTGTTGTCCAGCACTTAGTACTTTCCCACCGTCTACTCAGTCATCATACTATCCAAAGTACAGGGAGTGCAGTCTTCCCACATATTAAAGTTACAGCTGCAGGCACATCAAGGGAAGCTGACTCCCATCCTGTGCATTCTGTTAAATCATAGGCAGATTAAATCATAGCAAATCACGCAATACATAAATTATAACATATCCCACAGTTTAGAGCCTGGACTTAGATTGGGTCAGCAGGGAAATGTGTGAAGGCCTTAGCTGCAAGTGGAGCTTGAGGATAATCTTGATGCCCAAGTGGAGATGGGGGAGGGAAGGTGGATCTTTTTTATAAATACTGAGGCAGTGGGGTGCTAGAAGGTTTCTTTGTTGTACTGTTGAGGCTTCTGGTCAATTGAGGAAGGCAGGAGGGAGAAATAGGATTTCAGACAAAAAGCCCTCTTAACTCCAGGATTGATAAAGATTTGTTGTGCATAGAACTAAATTTAGGGGATATTCACAGTGGAGGATTGTGTTTAGTGTGGTAAAAGACAGAAACCAAAGAAATCTTTAAGTGGGTAACAACCTATTTACAGTACTGTATGCTAACAGCAGCTTACAAGCTATAATTAACAAAAAGGCTAACATTAGCTAATGCTTTACAGCCATCACACAATAACATGTTCAAGTAGAATAAAAAAAACACAATATGAGCATGTAGTTGTTAAAATTAGATCATTTATTGAACAAAGCTGACAAAGTTGCCATCAAGTCATATTCTTCTCCTGGATCAAACACATACACATATTTTTCTTTCTCTTTCTTCCCACACACACACACATACGCACGCACGCACACACACATACACCCACACACACACACACACACACAATAAAACCTAAACTCAAAATGACATATAGTGAAAACCAGAAGTGACCACTGACCAAAACAAACTAATGGAGTTTAAACCAATAACAACATGTAAGGACATCAGACCTTCCAGTGTCGTGTGGATGATTTTCTACAGCAGAATACATAAACAGAAAATTATCAAAATATTAGCTGTAAACCACAGAACAGAACATATTTCATCACATTATAGAGAGTCTTGGCCAACTTATTGCTTCTGGAAGAAGTATGAAACTCATTGAGAATAAAAGATTCACTCAACTGAAAACAACTTTTGAAATTCTAAGGAGTGTTGAATGTTCAGAATTAAAGTATCAGGACGCTGTCCAATACAGAACTGCTTTTATACCCAAAAAAAATGAAATACAAAAATAAAAAAAACAGATTGATAAACAAGGAGGTAAAGTCATTTAGCCCTTAAACTTTTCAATAAATTTTTGTTCTTAATCTTCTGTATAGTTAAATACCCCTGTTTATCATACTCATTTGGGAATTATCCTGGTTGAACATCATTTCATTCCTCAAATAAAAAAATCTAAATCTCTGAATACAGAGTTCCTATTGAATGCTTTTTTTTTCACACTACCCTACAACCCACACATTTTATAGTTCCCATCACCTCCCAACTTCCAGACCCTTCACCTAACACCCACAGCTATTCTCCACTCACTCCCATCATAGCTCGTCATGGGTAGCTTCATCTGCTTTGAGTTTGAACTCTTCTTCTGTGATCTTTCCATCTTCGTTGCGGTCTTGGTTTGAGAACATGTTGTCTATAATACGGTAAGGGTCAAAGCCAGGAGCCAGACGGCCCTTACCGTCGTTCACCTGCTGCATGATGTAGTCGGTGAACTGTGGAGAGAAGAAGTGCATCGCAAAATGTAGATTGGTGTGCTATAAAAACACAGGTGAAAAAAAAGGGAGATGCCTTTAAGTTTTAGGAATAACACATACCTCAGAGGGCTCCACTTCTCCATTCTTGTCCTTGTCCATCTCAGCAAAGAGGCCTGGGGGCACCTCATCGTTCCAGATAAACATGTAGCCCTCAGGAAGTCCATCCTCTATCTCAACCAACTCAATATCAAAGAGCATCACTGCGCTCCCTGGAACCTGATCCGCTGCACAAACACAACATTATCAGAAGATGAACTGAAATCCACAAATACGAGTAAATTAATTCAGTGATTGAACAAAAGAAAACACATCCTCAATAGGGCTGCTGTGATTCGTCAATGTAATCGAAGACATGCGATATAAAAACCCATCACTGTCAGTAATTAAGTAGTAAGTATATGTTTGCCTTTGATTCAGCTTTAGTGATTGGCTGGTTCTATCACTGCTACCATTTCAAAACAATTACTACAGACAGAGAGTCTGGCTACTACTTAATGAGCTAGGTTATAAAAGTTTTCCAAAGTATTTAAAGGCTAAACTGTTCTGAAGTATGGTGTAGAAGATCAAATTGATAGCATCTCGTAAGAAAGAAATTTCAAACAAGTAGTCCCTTTGTGATCTATATATGCTAAGAATATTCTCTGCAGTAAGCAAGTTAAGACGTGTGCATGCCAAAACAAATACTTGTGTCTGTGTAAAGAGAAGATACCATTTCAAAGCAGGCGACTACATTTGTAACTGAGGTATTATATTTAGCCTTGACACACCACGAGGGGGATTGACAAGGAGGTGTGCCTAAATGCTTTTGGGTAGGTATTTCACCTGTTGGACCAGACATGGGTAGAACAAATTTGGGAATGTTAATGAATGAAAATGCATATGTTTATGAGCAAAAAGGAGGAGGTTCCAGGAGGTGGAACCATTGTGGGAACATAGAGTATAAAATGTGTGATCAGAGAATGATTTTGTCAGTCTACCCTGGTCATGTGTTTGTACATGTGTTGTGCAAATAGACATAGATTACTGAGGACTCCACTTGCCTGAAATCACTTTGTGATTATGTTGTGAATTGCTAATTAGATAGTTTACAGTTTTAGTCAGTCACAGTTCAGTTCCAAATCAAAAGTAAAAGGTCGTCAGCGAGCAACGACAATGGAAGTACTTCAAGTTAGATGAATGGCGTTTTGAGCACTATAAGGTTCGTCTTCTTGAGCTATGGTGACAGCACCCTGGATGAGTAGTGTTGTGGTAAACGCTGGACGTTCGAGGTGGTCACATCAAAAATGCTACGTGCAGGAAATTGTGTGTTGATCCAGAGGAAAGCCTCGGGTCAGCCTAACCTGAGTCGTGGCCCATCTGAATTATAACCTTGGCTAAGAGGACGTGTTCCCTCAGAGGAATGTGGAGTTGATAAGTTGTTATGGAGAGGAAACATCTGGAAACGTCAGACAGTTCGTGCATCAATATGACGCACAAACTAGGTATAAAAATCTGTCTGCTAATGATAGAGAGGGAGTCTTGCTGGGGTATTTGAAGACGACAGAACTGTATGTCATCAATGCTCTGTCCTGCTCAGAGAAGGTATGTAAACTAATAAACCGGCAGAGGCTGTATTCCAGAACCGAAGCTGTGTTGACTGTTTTGTTCAACTCGACTCAATATCTTGCATGTCAATCTGGACCAACAGTCGCTGAAGAGGCTGTCGTTCGTGGACGATCTTTAACTTTCCTAAATAATACATGCACTTATTAAGTACTGGTACTAATAAGTACACTAACTTTGAAAAGGACTGCTGAAATCTTCAATGGTAAGACGCCAGTTTATGGTATCAAATGGAATGGTAGAGGAATAGTTTAATGATTTTACACAACACTTACTGACTCCTCTCTCTCCATAGGCGAGGTGAGGGGGTATAAGAAGGCGCCTTTTCTCTCCCACACACATTTCCATTAGACCATCCTCCATCCCTGGCACCACCTGGTTGGCCCCCAGGACAATGTTATAAGTCTTTCCATAACTGTGCCTGAAACAAAGCAGGTAAAACAGACAATTAGGTATCTGCCTTTTTTAGTTGTAATGCTTTAGGGGAGGGCATATATGAAAACACATTGTATTTTCTCTTATCCTTTAAACCAGTGGCTCCCAACCTGGGGTCCAAGACCCCAAGGAGATCCCCAGAGATCCCAGGGGGTCAGCACAATTTTGTCTGGGCTGAGGTTACCAAAATTATATTTGTAAATTTTGCATTTATTCAACCAAAAAGACAAAAAGAAAATTTTCTATATAGAGTACAGTGTAAAATAGGAAGAATACAAGAAAAACCTACAACTGCGGTTGATTTTTGCAAATAAAGGTTTGTAATTAATCACTTTTACTGCTGTTAACGGGTAGGAGTTGGGGTCAGGGGATCCTGGCTTGCCTTGGACACAGGAAAGGGGGCCCTCAAAGAAAAAAGGTTGGGAACTACTGCTCTAAACTATCTATATTATTATTGGATGTTTTTGCTGTTCATTCTGATGTGACTGTGCTTCCTTTTTTATTACAGCATTGTTTTCAAAACACAGATTAATACTAAATAAACCTTTGTTGTGTATGGTGATTTGGTCTTCTTCAAACTGCAGAGGTGAGTAGGTCCAGGTGGAAAAGACCACGCTGACAGAGACTCTTTTGGGCAGAGGAGGATTTTACTTTAAGCACATACGTCTTGCCATATTTGGTGTTGGTATTCCTCAGCATTTACTCTTTTTAAATTTAAACAGTCAGGCATTAAGAGATTACATGGCTTGCCATAATTGGTAAGTCTTAGCAGGTGGCTCTGACTTGCAGGGGCAGTCCAAGCCTGTTTGGTGCCCTGGGTGAACACCATCTCTGACACCCCCCCAACCCCCATGCCAAACCCTATAACCATTCAATATTATGAAAGAAATGTGTTTTATTTGGAAGCAGTTACTAGCTTGATTTATTTTGCCAACTGATTAGTTACTAAGTTAGATGAATGCATGCCTATAGCCAAGCCCATGGCTGCCGCAAGGAATCAAGAAAGCAGTCCCTCCCTACCCCTCCGCACACCCCTTGCAACAGGCACAGCTGGCAGCAGCAAGCAGGCGCACCGTGGGTGCAAATAGCTGTTATGAATAGATGTTAAAATTTAGAAAAGCCATCGGTGTATCTTATACTGTCATGGTGATTTTGACGTTTTATTTTGCAAGCTAGTTAGATGCCGTTTCACTTCTAGCCACTTCAGGCCAGCCCCCTCCCTTTGCAGCACCAGCAAGCAGCAGAGCAAATGCACCTTACTGCTCCCTGACCTGCAAATAAGGGATCGAAAACTGATCAGTGCCTATGTTTTTCAAAAGAGGCATGCACTGGCATGATGATGGGTAGTTGCACTCCAGGGAAAAGCAAAACTTTTTTTTTTTTTTACCAATTTTGCAGCAGCTTTAGTCTTAACTGTCCTCTTATACACACATTAAATAGGAAGTTTATAGTGTCATGGGTGTTATGGGGGAAACAGCAGAAATGGTCAACAAAGCCAGGATTAAATAATGGGTTGGTTTTGCTAGCTAAAGCATTCTGCCTTATTTGAAATAATTCTTAAGATTCTGAACAAAGTGTCAAGTTGGTCAAAGACCAGGTCATTAGAACTGTTTTTTATCTAGGAAATTCCTAACATTGCAAGTCCGAGCGTCCATGCAGAAGATCTAACTTTTAAAGCTAACAAGGTAAAGTTGACGTTTCAATCAATGAATCAGATGTTTTTTCTTTTTGTTCTGATGAAGTAGATCGATTCCTAGTTGTGTTTTTGTCAAAGATTGAAAGGTTATCATGCTGTTCATTTGACTTGTTCAGTTCCAGGGATAAAATATTCATTCTAGCCGAATGAGTTTTTTGTAAGTTATTATCACTTATGTGAAATCTCAGGGTATTTTAGTGATAGACAGAAGTTTACATACGTGGAGTCGATGGGCGTCCCATCCAGCAGGGTGCCGTTGTAGTGATATTTGATGAAGTCTCCCTTCTTGGTTTGCTTATCACATTCTTCAGGCTTGTAGATGAAAGTGACCTCTGTTTTATCTGACGGGTTGTGAAAGTCGATCATGTGAACGTCAAATACAAGCACAGCTGAACCAGGGATCTTAGAGCCTGAAGGAAAGGTGGCAATCAAGGCACAAAAAGTTTAAGAATGTAATACTATGTTGAAGAAACATGTAAAAAAGGGCAATATTTTAAGCACAACACACAGACCTGTGCCCTCCTCTCCATAGGCGAGGTGTGGTGGGATGGTGATGGTCCTTCTCTCGCCAATGCAAACTCCAATGAGGCCCTCGTCCATGCCGGTGATCACGTACCCTCGACCCACATACGTGTCATAGGTGTGATTACGAGAGTAACTGGTAAACAGATAATAGAGTCATTGTGAGCAAAAATTAAAACAAGAGATATCCTTATCATTTTCAGTCCGATTATTATTTTTACACAATAATTGTGCCAAAGCACTTAAATGAGAGGACCTCTGAAAGGACGATTTGATCAAAGGAGAATGTCACTCTAAATATTTTAATATTTCCACATGAATGGGCTGAGTGTTGTAGTAAAGTCACCATCTCTTGAGTCCAAGTCACGCTGGAGTCCTTAATGTTTGAGTCAAGTCACATAAGATTAGTCCAAGACGAGTCCAAGTCAAGTCGCTATAAGCCCTACAGGCCAAGTCTAAGTCCAAGTCCCAAAAATAATCTTCCAGTCCAAGTTAAGCAATTATAACCCGAGAGCAAGTCAAAAATAAGAAAGCACAGTATAGATTGCAAGACTAAAATAATGGCAGCCAAACATGGTTTACAAGAAAAATGTACTTAATGCCAACTAAGCTATTACCAAGCTAACACTGTAGCATGTGTAAAAATAATAAAGCATATTTAACAATAAGTAATCAACAAGTCACCCGTACTTACAAAGTTTTGGGAAGTTATTAAATTTGTCCTGTAATCTGACCTAATCGGCTACATACTAGTTCTAACAAAAGCAATTTTACATGTCAGAGTGGGAGTCCAAGTCCAAGTCCTAAACCTACAAGTCCAAGTCATCTGCATGCTGATCAAGTCAAGTCACAAGTCCCTTAAACGTGACTCAAGTCAGGACTTGGCTCATTAAGGGTTACATAAAGATGTGGGAGAAGGTAAGTTGAGGATTCTGGGATGGTTTGTATTTTGAACTCTCCAGCGAATGTATGGTAAGACACCATTATTATCAACCTAAGAAAGATAATGGAGAAAGAATGAATATGCTAATAAGAAAAAAAAGGAGGTGCTAAGAGGTTTGGTCTTCTCATGGGCAAACTGTATAAAAGCTGTGATCTAAGATGACTGTTATTCAACCCTGGGCTAACTCATGTTTTATGCTTCTGCCTGCTCTTATTTTGGGACTCCATTGAGACATCTTAGATAGATACTTTAAACTGTTACGTCACTGATGACACAGTGAGACTGGAATCAAGTTAAAGGTCGTCCAGTGACGACAAACAAATCAGAGAGGTCAGAAGTTTAAAGCAGAATTAGATTATAAAACAATATCTCAATCTTTTGTAGAGGTTATTTCACTGAACACTTGTGGGGGAAGCTGATTTGTGCTTGATTTGAACATGGAATCTTTCCTCTCTTTGCAACACATGTCTGAGTATATTTTCTGCTCTGTGAAGTCAACTGGGTGGACTGTGAGGGACCCCAGAACGCTGGCACCAAAAGAGGAAAAAATGCACTGCTTTAGAGAAAGTTGAGAAATTTCACAAGAAGTTAGTTAATCCCAGGGTTGACTCACTTCTGTGTTTTGCCTGTTGTTTTGCATTGGCTGAATAAAGCTTTGCTTTGCTGTCTTCTGAAGATCTTTGTCTTCAGTCTGTTTTTTTCCAGTAGATAAAATATCTTTAACTTCTTGTTTTCACTTCATTTTATTTTGTTTTATAAAGAAACAAACAGCTGAAGACTGGGGCATGTACAAGAGAAAATAGCCATTGTAATTGACATCAATAGTACCAGCGTCATAAAATGGGAATGGTACTACATGCAAGATACAAGGTAACTGCCACAGGCCTTTACATGTAAGAAATTCTCATTTCATTTTTGCCACAGTCTCTCTCCTTTTTCCTTTTGAAGTTGCATTAAAAAGGTCAGTGTCTATAATACTTCTCCGCAGGGATTTGGCTGAAGTCAGCATGTATTACTTGCTTTTTTGCTGGCAATCTTCAATAAGTATTGTTGTGGTAGATACTGTACGTCCGAGGTCGTTCCATCCAAAAAGCTACGTGCAGGAATGTGTGTTTGTGCCAGAGGAAGGACTCCAGCTGAATTATAAACATCTGAATATTGACAGACAGCTTTTAAATTCTACTCAAAATCTTGCATGTCAAACTGGACCAACAGTATGTTACTTGTAATGACACCTTCAGGTTTTCCTGGCTAAAAAAAAAAGAAAATCTACCACTATGTCCCACATTTAATAAAGGTAAAAGTGTTCGTTGCTTCCTCATACTGTAAGAACAGCACAAATCATCAAAAAAATATTACATCACAATTTTTTAACATCTGACAGAAATAATTAAGCCCATAGCTTGTATTTATGGTCTGGGAGGAAGCATGGGTGGAAGCATGGAACGCCAAACGACACTCCTATCACCTTATAAAAGTGAAAATTTCCAACCATCTCAGCCCCTTTTTTCAAGGTAAAACTTACCTTGCCTTTCCAAGCAGCCCAGAACAGGCTGTATTTTGGAATCTTAGTAAGGATAGTTTTTCCAAGGAATTATTTGAGTCAGGTATAACACTTGCATATCAAATAAGTTGAGGAAACCCAGAAATTAATTTCCCCTCAACAATTTCCCCTTTGAACATCTTGCAGATCACTGATCTATTTAGCAGTTCAAAAAAACCTACTAAGAAACGGCTGTTTATTCTGGTCAGAAGGAAATAGGTATACAGACTGAAAAGCAGTTTTCCAGAGTTTCTGGAAGAACACAAGCTGCTATAATCTTTTATACCTTTCACACGCGCCTGGTGTGAGAAAAAAAAAAAAGAGATCACTCATTACCCAATCAAAGCAAAACACAGCAGCTGCATCTGCAGACATTAAGGTTACAGACACATTCTCCTCTGTTAGACGCTCCTGTCTTTGCAAGATGTTCTAACAACAAGGTTGTTAGCGGCCTGCAGTTGTAGCGCCGCATAAAGACAGATTGCTTCTAAGAAGCATATGAGCAATAAGTATTTGGTTTAAGCACTCGGAGTATGCATGCATCCAATAAAACTAGAAGCAAAAACTAATATGATGATAAAGAGAAATATTATATTTTCCATTACACTGGTCAGAGTTTATGAAAATACATTTTGAGCTAAAAACATGAGAATCTCAGAAAAAAAGTAACCTGTAAAATATTTGAGACTGGGGCGGAGCTTCCCCTTGCTTCAGGACAACGACCCCAAACATTACAGCCTGAGCTACAATGGGATGGTTTAGATAAAGGTCATTTAAGTCTTTTAATAAAATCCCGACATAAATCCAACAAAAGATTTGCGACAATTCTTGAACATTGATTTTCACAGATGCTCTCCAACCAATCTGACTGAGCATGAGCTCAGAGAGAATTTTTTTTAGCCTCTAGATGGCCCAAGATCAAAGAAACTGTAAGAAGGAAAGTTGTAAATACATTTATTTTAGTTACTTATTAATATCATTCAGTTGTTATCATTTATTTTTGCTATATGCTTATGGAAAAGTATTGCATGCATAATGATATGGAAATGTGAAGACTGTTGTATTCTACTTTTTTGAGGCTATTTTTTATTATGCAGTACATATGTTTTAATTATATCTTTTTTAAGCTTTAGAAGTAATAGGCCTGTTTATATTATTCAGGGTAGTAAAACATGACTCTGTTACCAGTATTTTATAGGGTTGAAGGTTTTAAGTAAACAAACTCTTGAGTAAAGATATGAATTGAAAGCAGGGAGGATCAGCTATAACTCTAATTCATGTTATAACCCAGTTCATGGTACGGTCAGGAGACCTGGAGAAAATAAATGACCTGTCAAGATGTAGAAGGAGGAGAGAGGAGTCATGTGATATGTTCTTTGTTCTTTTGGAAATAAAAATGGTACAGCCTTGTAAGAGAGCGAGTCAGATTTTGTCTGGCTTCCATCTGCAGGTGCGTCCTTTTCAAACAAGATATCTGTTTGTGTGTGTTGTTTTACTCTCTGTCTCTCAGCTCTGGGTCTTATTTTGAAACAGTTCCCGCTGGGGTTTTGGAGTTCGGCGCCCCTCCCCTCTCTGAGTAGAAAAAAGCGAGTTCCAGAGCATACAATGAGAAGAAGCCGACAAGACCCAGATTTGTTTTAATATGCTTGGAGTATAAACATGTGCTCTGCACTCCTGAGCAGATAAGGAGGGGTCAACAAGATCATGATAGCCTCATGACCAGTGGAAAATACCAGGAATGTGGAGGAGGGCGGAACAACCTCTCATTAAGTATACATGTGTGCTGTGATGATACACCTTTCAGTGAATTCTGTACTGCTGTACTATTCACTCTTTGCTGCAAGTAAAATTCATTGAATACACTGCTGGCTTCTGGTTCTCCTTGTGATCAGGTATATTTCTGTGTGTTACAGTTGTTACGGGTTTTAACCCTGACAGAAACTTGCGCCAAAAAAACTTGCAGCTACATGTTGAGCTTAGGTTTTTAGAAATGATTGACCAAGTAGAGCTGAAAACAAACATATGCCACACTTTTCAGAATGTCATTTGTATTTTCTGCATTGATTTACATAACTGTGAAATGACTCAGGGTCACAGAAAAGATTTAAAGAAAACCCAGACAGAGGCACATGATGAGCAAACAGAAGTAAAATCTTAGTCATAAAGTTTTTTTTTATGTTAGTTGAAATCTATGTGTCTAGACAACATGTCATTTCTAATACTAGAAAAGGCAGCTCAGCAACCCCCCTCTCCCCCCAATGTTGTGATCTAATTGTAACGTTTGATTCCTTAACCATGAAAACATACATTTAGCAGCTGGATTCATTTCATTTCATATCATATCTAATTAGTTCAGTAGCTATTCACAAAAATCTCTTTCTGTGTAATGGTAGGTGTTGGTTGAGACCCATAACCTACTTGGCGGAGGTAGTAATAAGGCATTCAGGATGAACAGGAAAAAAGTATTTAAGGTAATCAGTGTTTTGTTATGAAGTTGAGTTTAAGTTTCGTTTCATCGTGATGAGCAATATTTTATCTGCACAGAGCAATGCTGCCACCTTGTGGCCTTTAGGGGAAAAACATAATAATAAACTGATGAGCAGTCCTGTGGAAGCAGAGAGGAAAAACACAAACCTGGAATCAAAAAATGTTCCATCCAGGAGGCTGCCATTGTAGTGATAGCGCACAAAGTCCCCTGCCACCGTCTTCCTTGTGCAGGACTCAGGAACGACTTGATTAGTGACCGTGATTCCATCTCGAGGGTTATGAAGGTCCAACAGAACAACATCAAACACCAGAGACGCCTGTCCTGGGATGTCGCTACCTGAAGGTGAAAATTATGAAAATCACAGGAGTAAATTTATTAATTCTGAGGAACTGGGAACTTTCCAGAGCAGAGAAAAGCTTGTATTCATTTTAAATTTGTCAAAACATAAATATTGGCAACTAACTACCAGTTATTCCTATGCTATAGAAATACAGATAAACAGACAAATATAGAATGTAACACATTTTCCTAAATATTTAAACACTAAGAATGTTAATAATATGATTAAGTATTAAAAAAGCTCCAGAGAGCTTCAGTGGTTTTGTGACTTTTTTGTGTGAGTATGTAGATAACTCAGTAATTCAAAAACTGTAATCAAAAACAAATGTTAGATTTTTTTTTATTCCGACAAGGAAAAAAAAGAAAAAGAAAAGTGAAATCACCTTTCTTGGTTGATGGCATCTTTTGCTGTAAGCCATCTAAGCACATGCACATGGCCTCACAAATCACCATTACTTTCTGTTCATGTTGGGCACATTTCATTCATTCAAGTATTAATGTGTTTTTATTATTTATTATTTGTGTATTTACTTTTTGTTTCAAGGTCTGAGAAGTTACGTTACACTGACAACTTGGGTTGGGTTCTTGTTCAAATTCAAAGTAAACATCTAAAAAAGCACACTAAACAGTAACAGTAAGATTTCAAGAAACCATCTAATGTGTTCGGAACCTCTACATATTGTAGTTTGGCCCTTAAAGTCTAGGAGCTGCTATGGGTCAGTGATCCTTTAACAAAACACAAATACATTACAGAAATAAGAGTAAGAGTTCATTTTTTCATCTCTGTAAAATATGTGTTTTAAAAAGTAAACCACACTGTGGAAATGTGTTCATGATAATTTCCCAAACAAAGAAATGGCTGGAGTTTCTTTCTTTTGAGAAGAAAACAACATGTTTGTAGTGAAGAAAATATATTAAATATGACTTTTTCCTCAAGGCTATAATGTCTGAAAACACAAAGTTTTAAAACTGCTCTCCCAGAAGAACATTGACTTAATGACAGGGTGAGCAACCAGTCCAGATCTAAATCAAACTGAAAGATAATTCTGTGAAAAAAGGATCCATTGTGCGATATGAACTGTCAGGCGGCTGCACAGGAAGGGTTAAACCTCACTGATAAAGCAAATTGTTAATGTCCAAGAATGCAAGATTTAGAGTATTTTCCCTGTTTTTGACCAGAGAAAACATGATCTTTCATTACAGCACCTCAACTTTTAGATTTCCAACATTTTCAAGATTTATGTCCAAAAACACATCTTTCTTCTTTTTATTCTGATAGATTTAAGATCAGAGTTGCTGTCTTTGCACAGAGGAAATACCTGTTTCGCATTGGGACATAGATTGCCCTACAAAAGTACTCATAACCCTCGAGGTTTTCCCCATTTTGTCTTGCTACAACCACAGTCTTTAATATATTTTGTTGGATCTTGGTGGAATATACAAAAATAAAGCACAAAGTGTGAACCCCCGTCCAATCTGACTGAGCTTTAGCTGTTCTGTAAAGAAGAATCTGCAAAAAAGAAAATTCAGGCTCTATATCTTTAAACCTGGTAGAGACATACCATAAAAGTAAATCCAGCAAAAGGTGGTTCTACAAACTACTGACAAAGAGGGCCAGGATACAAATGAATGCCACCCTTTCAGATTTGTATTTGTAAACAATATAGAAAATTTAGCATAATTTCCATTCCACTTCAGTTTTTTTGTAACAAAATGTTTTTAAAAAGTCCTAGGGATAACTTTGCCAGACGTTGTTGAGGCATTTGTGCATACTGGCTTATTTGCAGAGGGAAATTTAATGCTGAAAGATTAACATTATTATGCAGGTTATGGATGAACACATGCAGAAATCCCAACAAATACTTTGATTTTATGTCAATTTAGATTTTATTAATTTATCATGTTGATACAAAAATATATTTGGCACATTTGGTTAGAACTTTGAGAATAAATGCACTAAATTACTTGCATGGTTTTCCGACCTGCTGACTAAGATGGGTGGATGGATGGATGGATGGATACTTAACATAAAGAGTTAAATTAGTTCAAAATGAGAGCAGACTTAAATATGCAATAGGTCAGAGAAATACAATCATATTTTTAAAGATTCATTTGTGGCAACATTTTAAATGGTCTGCAAATGAGTGTGGAGTGCCTTTTAATTTATTTTACAATAATCCATGTTAGTTTGTCTTGGAGGCTTTAAAGTATTAAAGAAACTAACAAATGTGGGGGAAAAAATGAGTTCCTATAGAAAGCTGCAAACACTGACCGTCTCCATTCTCTCCGTAGCCAAGTGATGGGGGCATTGTGATGATCCGCTGCTCTCCAACACACATTCCCAGCAGTCCCTGATCCATGCCAGCGATCAGCCACCCAATCCCAACATATGTGTCATAGGTACGCAAGCGAGTGTGACTGTGACATAAAGGGACGAACATGAAGTCATATCTTCACACTGATGTGATTTATAAAAAATAAAAAAAACATTCAAAAATCTTGTAGGCCAAACCTTGAGTCAAAGAGTGTACCGTCCAGCAGGGTCCCATTGTAGTGATAACGTACAAAGTCAGAAACCTCCACCTTTCTGGAGCAGGTGGGAGGGGAGTAGTAGGTGTTGATCTGGACACCATCGTCGGGGTTCCACACGTCCAGCAGCAGAACATCAAAGTGGAGGATGGAGTCTGGAGGGATGATGTCGCCTGAAGAGGAGAACAGATCCATTTCTTGGCGTTCAACACAAGAACAGCATCAAAGTAATATGAGCTGACTGGTTTAATACTGCCTGTTTTGTTTTCTAATTTAACTTGGTTAATGCAGCAAGTAACAGATGACTGACATTAACAGACAAGTACAGTATAGCATGTATTTGTGTCAGTAGTTATATGCATCACAGGAGGAACATTAATTACATAACAAACAGCCATTCTGATAATTCAATTTAGTATTAAGCATTTAAAAGGCTGAGTCCAATTAGAAACATTCTGGCATGGTGCAGAGACAAAGTATTTAACCCCCCCCCCCCCCCCCCCAGATTTCTTTTGGTAATGTTTCGGATCATCAAACTAATTATAATATCAGACAAAGATAACCTACTAAAATATAAAAACTAGTGTTCAGATGATGATTTCATTTATTAAGGGGGGAAAGGTTGCCAAACTAACCATTAGAATAAAGAGATCTCAAATAGAATGTGTCTCACTACATGAAGTAGGCCAAAACGTCTCCTTTTTATAGCTAGCTATTACTATTTTCTTATAGCAACCATTTCTTGCTTGAATGACCAGCTAGTTGAAATCACATTATTTATAAGAGTTTGAGATTTGAGCAATGTGTTTGTGAAAGCGTGAAATGGTCAATAAAAAAAGATTTCTGAGGATTCCTTTAAAAATAACATTTTAAGAGCAGTGTGTGGAGTAGAGGGGGCGCCCCATTAACAGAGGCTATCAGTCTTTGATGCACCCGTCTGAGGTTCGATTTCCAACACCGAGACCTTAGCTTCACCTCTTCTCTTTCTCTGCCCATTTCTTGTCTGATTACTGTCAATAAAGCCCACTAGAGCCACAAAAATCTTTAAAATAACATTAGAAGAATGATGCTTAGTATGTTAGAAAAAAAAGGTTTAAAAAAAAGTCCCTGTGATTGTTTAAAAGATGAAGGTAGTTCAAGAATCTCACCCTCATTCGCCTCTGTGCAGGAACAACAAAAGACTTCAACCAAAATAAGTGCTAAAACTTTAATCTTCCACCTAAGGAAAGAATCCAGCATGATTTCTCTGCCACCCAGGAGAACAATGAACATAAAAAATTTGTAGGGCACAGCTGGGGGAAAAAAGAAGAATCGACTTTCCTTAAAAGCAACATGCCCCTGGTAATTTGTCTGAAAAGCCAGAGAGGATTGGTTTTCTAAATTAATTACTGAGCACACGTTTTATCTCCTTGCTGTAGTTTAATGAATTATGTCTGACTCTGTTATATCAGAAAGACGTCACACCCTGTCTCTAACAGGAGGGCGCGCAGGGGGGAGTGGGCGCTATTAAACCTTTGCTGGCGAGTTGGCAGTCTGTGTTGCTTCTGAAATATGTTGTCTTAGACTGGTGGGGTGAGGACACAGGTCTAACAAGCCCACACATGCCCCTCCCCTTTTATCTCTCATTATCTAAGCACTTGGTGCCAACACACAAATGACAAAGCAGTCTCAACATGTAAGCATTCCTTCATCATTGTAATTGTAAGCAGACAAGGGCACAAAGGCACTTCGGCCTGAACAATAGACCAGCTGGAGAGTTCATCTACATGAAGGTGAGGGCAGGACTCTGGCAGAAAGCAGCTTCCTCTCATCAGCTTCCTGGTCTGTGATGACTCTCTGACATCACTCTTCATGGATGATTGGGAACTGCCCACTTCCCCTGTGCACCAAAAGAGTCTAAAACAACAGCATTAAAACCGCATCTTCAGATTGTTATGATCCATCTCCGGATGATCTGTGTGTTTATAGTTTCGGATTAAAACCAGAGAAAATACAAAAAGCAGTTTTCAAATAATGATTTCATTTATTAAGGGAGTAAAGCCATCCAAAACAAACTGGCTCTAAGAAATAAAATTAATCACACCCTTAATACATCATAAATGACCCGTAATTACATTGTTTTCATTGAGTTCAATTTCACTAGCCACACACAGGTCTGATTACGCCAAAATCAACAAATCACTAAAGCAGAACCTGTCTGACAATATGAAAAAGGTTTAATGATGTCATAGAACAAAGTCACTGACATCTGTCCGTCTCTAAAGTGTTCCAGTGAAACGCAGCGAGAGCCATTATCCACAAATTTAAAACATGGAACAATGATGAACCTTCCCAAGGGTGGGGGACAGAACCAAAATTACTCCGAGAGCGCATGGACGACTCATCCAGGAGGTCCCAAAATACCCAGAACAAAATCTAAAGCGCTGCATGACTCACTGGCCTCAGTTAAATTCAATGTTCATGATTTAACAGTAAAGAAGAGAGATTGGGCAAAAATGGCATCCATGGGACAACATCTTAACGATTGCTAAGACTTTTGGGATTTACTTTTGTGGGCTCATGAGACAAAGTGGGACTTTTTTGTAGTTGTGCATCCAGCTACATATGGGGTAAAAGTAACACAACATTTCAGAAAAAGAACATCATATTGATACTCAAACATGGTGGTGGTAGTTTGATAGCGTGGTATTGCTTTGCTCCTTCAGGACTTGGATAACTAGTTGTAGAAATTGGAACAATAAAGGAGCCTATCTGGCCTTAAACTTAAGTATACCTGGGTTATGCAGCAGAACAATTATCCACAATTATCCACCACAAAATTTAAGCTTAGTGGTGGTCTATTCAAAGTCTGGACTTCAATTCAACTGATACTGAGCCATGACCTTAAACAGACGGTTATGCACAATAACTCCCCAGTCAGTGGTGCCAGTCATCACAACTGATGGCAACTGTTCCCGCCAAGGTTGGCACAACCAGTTGTTTGGTTTAGAGGGGAATTACTTTCTTACAAATGGCTATGATAGTTTGGATAACTTGGTTATTAAATGAATTGTCATTTTTGTCTTCAAACAGGTTATCTTTGTCTGATATTAAAATTGACTTTCATGATCTAAAGCATCTGAATGTGAAAAAAACAAAAAGCAAAATGAGAAGAAATTAACCAAGTTAATAAATCAAGTTATAAAGTTATTAATCATACCATATCCTTGTTTTCCATAGGCGAGGTGAGGAGGGATCTTCACCAGGCTCCTTTCATTGACACACATCCCCACCAGGGCTTTGTCCATCCCTTCAATCAGCTGCTTTTTCCCAACAAACACATTATATGTGCTGCCGCGATCGTAGCTTAAACAAAAACGCACCCAAGTTATAGTGACAACAACAAAATATTTCATGTTTAAAAGACAAATTTGATCCCAAAGGACATCCACTTCATTTATTGCTCACAGTAAATCTTTAGAAATGAGGATAAAACCCCATTTTTAAGAAACTCATTAATTCTTTTCATGTTTATGTTTTAGCATCTTTGCCACTTGTCGTTTCAAAGGATACAGCCAGATAACCAAATGTATTTATGTCTCTTTAACTTTTTTCACATTTTGTCATGTTACAACCACAAGAATCAATGCGTCTCATTTGGATATTATATAGTAAACAAAGTAAGATCACAAAGTAGGACACAATTGTGAAGTTGAAGGAAAATGATTGAAAGAGAAGTTTAAAAGTTAAAATCATTAATGTGGTGTGCTTTTTTTAATTCAGTCCACTTCATCAACTTTCAAGTCTTCTCAAAAAATTCTCAATTAGATTTAGGTCTGGATTTATGCCTGGGCTATGCTAAAACATAAATATGTTTTGATGAAAATTATTTAATTTTGGCTCTAGCTGTATGTCTCCAGACTCAAATCTTTTTCAGCCTCTGACAGGTTTTCCTTCAGGATTGTTCCCCAATATTCTCTTTAACTCTAACCAGCTTCCCTAACCCCGTTGAATCCTGCCACCACTACATTTCACCAGAGGGGCAGTGTCTTCGGGGTGTTAGTTTAATGCTATTGCATCTTGCATGCTGGCCAATAAGTTCAGTTATAGTCTCATCTGTCCAGAGCACCTACATCCATATGCTGGCTGTGTCCCTCACAGGGCTTGTGGCAACTTTTACAAAAATGGCACTATTCTTGCCAATATTCAAAAAGGTCTAGATTTATGGAATGCACAACCAATACTTGCAGTAGGGCTGGGCAATTTATCGATTACATCGATATATTGAGTTTTCCGTTTATGAAGATTGAATTTTTGGAAAATTGAGAAATCTGGAAATCATTTTCATCAACACACCTCTTGTTTTCATAGTTCAAAGTGAGTCCAGCCCACACGCATGTTTTACACGCATGTTTTACAGCGTGTATTTATGTGGAATATGAATTCAGGTACACTCCAAGAAGGGATGATAGAAATAAAAGCAACTAAAAAAATATTTTCTGTCATTTTTAATTTCTTGTTAATTAAGAATGGAAAAGGAGAATTTCTTCCCCCTTCAAAAATCAAAAATTTAAATCCATATCAGGCCTAACTTGCAGTGTTGCTGATTCTCCCACCTGAGCTATGGGTCTCTGCAGCTCCTTATGAGTAAGAGGAACTGCAGGATACTTCTGTGATTAGTGCTCTTCTTGTAAAACTGCTCCACAGTTATAGAACTGGGCTGATTGATGTTGTTTGTTCACTGATGTTCTCCAACAAACCTCTGAGACCTGGAAAGAGCAGCTGGATTTACACTAAGGTTAAATTACACACAGGTTGACTTTATAGGAGTCAGCCATCCACACTATTCATATTATCTGTACAAAATTATGAGAACAAATCGTAATTTTTCTTCCACTTCAAAATGGTGCACAACTTTAAGTTGCTCTATCCCATACATTCCCAATGACATACATAGCAGTATGTGGTTGCAACGTAAAAAAGGTGAAAAAGTTTTGAAATTATTGTATATGATGATTAAAACAATCTATTTTCTGGGGTAAAGACAGAACTCGCAGATGATCAAACTGTTTTGCAAACATTTTTTTCTTAATACATTGGAGCCACTGAAGTATCCACTCAAGCTCACTCTGCCTGCGTGGCTGACCAGGATGGACCAAAACGCGCACTTTTACGCATCGCGCACGTTCTCTGCACTGTGCAGCTCATCTACACTGACTGCACACAGCTTGAATGAGACCGAAAATAAGTCAAACCCACCTTGAGTCGAACTTCTTCCCGTCAGGAAACATGCCAATGTAGTGGTACCTGACGAAGTCCCCCACTTTGACTGCGCGCACACATTTCTCTGGGACGAAGGTTTTTTCTATGAGGATGTCGTCTAACGGGACCGGAGGAGCGTTGCAGGCGGCAAACGTCACCAGGAGCGACAGAGACAACATTCCCAGCGCACACTTGATCATTTTCTCCCTCCTCTAAACTCTGCTGAAATGATAAATAACTGTAGTGAAACCCTTCCTTCAATTTGTGCACCGTGGCTGAGTCCTGCTCCCCATGCACTTTGGTTTCCTCTACTCTGACTTGAGAAGAAGTCCTGCCCCTGGTCCCAGCACAGGAAGAGTCAAATTCAGGAAAACATCCCCCACAACCGGTTATGATCAGCACATCTAATCCTCAACTGGACACTTAAATCTAAACTTATACGCATAAAACACAAACATGTTAAACTTGAACATGTGATTTTTGTGTATCCAATCTTCACACACGTATAAAAGCAGTTTTTAGTTCGGGGACTCTGCTTTTAATTTGAAATTGAACAGATCATTTCCTGCATGTTTTCAGCTCTTCTGCGCAACCTTGATGCTCGAATGACCGAATGGGATAGTTTGGGCTCCACGTATTGCTCCTGCGCAGTGCAGCTGCACCGACATGTCAACGTGGTACCGCGGGGGTCTCCACACACACAGAGGCACATCATCTGCCTCCGGGCACACACAAACAAACAAAAAAACAACTTTGCCTTCGTGCTTCTTAATTGTGTTATGGTTGAGACAAGGAGCATGGCGTGTTGAATTTGACTGTGGATGCTGCCTTTTAGGGGATACTCGAGTCTTTTGAAAGGGGGGGAGGCAGACCAAGCCAGGAATGTTCCTACGTGGCAGTGGGAGTGGGAGGGACACTCTCACCAGGGGTTTAATTAGTAGTTAGAGGGGAAAGGCAGGTTTAAACGTAAAAAAGGCACCTTTTCATTGGAAAGAAAATGCAACGAACTTCACTATTCAACTTCTGAAGCCATCATAAATTGCCACCAGCTTCCCTTTTTAAATAGACCATCACATTAAGGTGCAAAAAGGTTCAGTTGATCAGGATTTAACTTGTAGTTTTACGACAGAAGAAATCAGCAGTGATTTTTTTACTGATTTCATGGGAGGAGCAGCCCGAATATGGCAAACCGTTTGTGGAAATATTCGATATCCTTGACATTGTGCCGTTTGGGGTGGAGTCAAATATAGGCGGAGTCTTACGTATGACTCATGTTTTTACTCCTCCCACGACTCAGATTCCAATGTTCTTCCAGCTCAAAGAAGTTGTATGGGACACTAAAAATTTTGCCCTGCTGTATGAATTTAGTTGCCACAAGCCTTGTGGCCTAAGAATTAATATAACATATTTTATAAAAGAAAAAAAAACATGAATTCAGGCTCCCTGGCTGTGATCTCTTTCCTTAATACAACAGAAAATGTTTGAGGAGCATTAGTATATTCTGATGGGGTCATTACCCTGTTTCATCACAATTAACCTAATCAGAGAGACAGCAACACACATTGGGTTTTGTGTGTGTGTTTTTGTTATTCCCACATTCCGAGCATTATTGGACACTTTTCAAATTTAGTGCAGCCTGGCAGAGGACCAATTCACTCAACCAACACATTCAATCACACAAATAATTTAAATAACATTTAAATGGCCTTTATCAAAAGCATGTTCAAATAAGAATGTCTTCAGGTGCTTTTTCGATGACTCCATACTCTCAAAAAACAAACAAAACAAAACAAAACAAAACAAAACAAAACAAAACAAAAGAAGCTCGTTCCACAGACAAGGTCCAACAGTTAGGAAAGAACGGTCTTGAGTTTTCTATCTGGTCCTTGGGACTATGTGTAGATTTTAGTTTGAGGCCATGTGGGCTCCAGTTGGAGTACGTGGCTTAAATAGTCAGTTATAAAAGGAAGTAGCATGACTATGCACTGAAAGTTCGAAAATTAATTAATCTCACATAAACTGGTAAACAGTGATATTAAAACAGTACTGCAGCAGTTTTAGACCAGCTTTTAATGTTGATGCATCTGAAAAGAGTTACAATAATCTAGATGAAAGGAAATAAAAGCATCAACCATCACAAGATCCTATTTTGACACCAACCTTTGTAGTTTGAAAATATTCCTTAAAACAATTGTATAATAATAGTATAATCAGAGTATAATAATTTAAAAAAATTCAGACAAGTTGTTTTGGAGTATCTTTAAAGAGCAACTCACCCCCAAATCAACTTATTTTTTTGCTGATAAACTATGTGTCTAATAGTGCTGTCTACATGTCTGGACATTATTTTGGTATTTTAGTGCATCATGGTAAAAATATACATTTTCTCCCTAAAACCGTCAGTTTAGTGCCCGCTTCAGTTAAAAACTCTGTAATGCACTTGAATATGAATCGGGCATTGCTATTCGCTCTGCCATGAGGGCTGACTTCAGCCACCCTGCCGCTGTGGGCTATTGACCCTTTGCACGTACGTCACCTGATCACGTGTCGTCGCCATGACGGACGGCAGAAGTAAACATATGCTAGCGACAAAATAAAAGTAAACAAGCGGTAAAATCAAAAAAGAAGACAGACTGTGGTTAGTTTTAGTTTTTCTAACTTCAGTTATGACTACTTCTTGTCATAAAGATTTCATGCAGTTGTTGGTTGAGGTCAGTCACCTTGTAGGTCTACACAAAGAGCGGTATTTGGAGAAGCTGAAGATAGAGGGTTACATACTGACTTGTACCTTTTTCCTCGTGGCGTATTCACAGACTTAACTAAATCGTCACGCCTGCCTGACTTCACTCCACACGACCTGTACCACTATGTTATCAACGGAGTATCCTCATACACCGGTGCTGATCTTATGGCGTACAATAGTCTAGACGCTTACCAGTTGTTGCTGGCTGGGACGCGATGTTACGCTCACGAGGGGGAAAGGTACCTCATAATGGCAAAAGTAAGACATTAATATTTGTTATAATGTTGTATAAGTAATAGTTTTACATGTGTGTTACATTTACATAGAATACGCTGTTTTAACATGATTTTTGAATACGGGATGATTCCGTTTTTTACGGGACGGTTGGCAACCCTAACTGACTAAACCGTTGGTAATGTCAGCTTAGTCAGGGTGTCATAAATGACTGTAGATGTTCTAAAAAATTAAATAAATAACCAAGAAAACAAGAATCTTACAGTGCAAAAAATGTTCACTGCAAATCCGTGAGTACTTAGAGGGATAGTCCTTCGATTAATAGCTGCCAGCCATAGCCGTCTTCTATTTTCATCTCCAGGCATACGGTAAAATGCTACATTAGCTTTATACCCTTGCCTGTTAGTGCAAACCACCGCACAGCAAGATATGGCCATTTTTATTATGACAACCATGCGAATAACAAGAAAATGTTCTCCAACATGCCGTTTGCCGCAAACTAGCTGTTTATGTACTGTACTTCCGCCGTCCGTCATGGCGAGGGCCAAAAAGCGCTACATCACATGCAAAGGGTCAATAGAAGAAACTGAGTTTCCACCCACGCCTCCCCCACCTTCCACTCTTTCCTCTGGTGGAGGGAAATCCTCCACATCAAAACATCGCTCTGAGACAAAGGAGTTGCTCTCCATCTTTCTTGCTGTCTGTGTCTGTGCCACTGCAGCAGCGCTGCTGTACATGTCAATCACAGCACAGACCACGCCCATCCAGGTAACACCCCCTTTTAGAGCCTTTTTGTAACAGGAAATGTGGGCGGTGTAATGGAACATTTGTAGTCGGAACTCTGAAATTCCGACTTCTGAGTGGGAAAAATCAACTGGAACGCCCCCAAAGTCGGACTTCTCGTTTGGAATGTCAGAGATTTCTTTCTTTGCTCGGACTTTGACTTTCAATATGGCCGCTCCTCGCATCAACAATAGCAGCTGTGGTGGAAACATGTTTCCTTTGAAAAGACATACTTTAAGAATGAGGCTATAAAAAATCTTACATGTACTGCAACTCTAAACTTAACAAAATAAAAGGGGTATTTGCATATGTAAAGTACAGCTTAAAATAATGTTTCTAAGAAGTACTACCAACTATGGCTACTTGGGTCTCACCATATTGAAATCCCGACCTATCCGACTACGTTAACTGGAAGGCTGTTTACTCAGACTTGACGTCAAACCCAGCTCCAAGTTCTGACTTCCAAGATAAATGGAACGCACCATTAGACTCTGGTAGGGGGGTGAGTTGATCTTTAAATAAACCAGTGTAACTTAGCTTTGCATATAAGTTTTTTTTTTTTTTATAGTTACCTTTTTTGATTAATGTATACCAGTTGAATATTATTGTGCTAAAGGACACTAAAACTCCAGATCCAACCAAAATAGAGGATAGATGCCAATAGATAATATTTTTTCTGGAGTCACAGATGCAGATTTTCTTACATTGGGCTATAATAAGTATAAAAAAAACAGCACTTTAAAACATTTGACTGTCAGCTACATATGAAAGGTCCATATGGCAGGTAAGAATTGAAACATGGTGGGTGCCTTAGCAACCTTGTGAATGATGTCGATTATTTAGACAAATGGCTTGCCATACAGCAGCCCCCCAGCTGGACCCTGCGCCTGATCCTGCCCTGCGCCCTGTGGAGGTTTCAAGTTTTGTCCGGATACGTGGAAGAACGTGAGGCGGTCCTACAGAGACAATTCTGGATGCTCTCTGCCTGCTCAAACTTTTTTTTTTCAAAAGACAAAAATGGCTCCCTCCACATCTTCCCACCACTTCTCTGTGTGTTTGCTCACGTTTTTCTTCTCGACCGTGAACTCTCAGTATGAAAAGTACAGCTTCAGGAGCTTCCCCAGACATGAGCTGATGCCCCTGGAGTCCGCCTACAAGTACGCGCTGGATCAGTACACGGCGGAGAAGTGGCAGGACACGGTGGAGTACCTGGAGGTGTCGCTGAGGCTCTACCGGCTGCTGCGGGACAGCGAGGCCTTCTGCAACCTGAACTGCAGCTCCGTGCGGCTGGACGACGAGCAGAAGTTTGCGGACTTTCCCGAGCTGCGGGCGTTCGGGAATGTGATGAAGAGGGCTCAGTGCCTGAAGCGCTGCAAGCAGGGGCTACCAGCTTTCAGGCAGAGCATGCCCAGCAGGGACACCATCGATGAGTTTGACCGGAGAGAGCCATACAAATACCTGCAGTATGCCTACTTTAAAGTAAGACCAATGAAACATACGCGCCCAGGTCGGTTATACCTGGTCTAAATGAGCCGAAATCAAATCAAGTTATAACCAGCTTTCTGTACTGTTAACTGTACAAATATAATGTATGTAACAGATCAGTTTTACCCAGGTCAAGCTTTTTGTGAATGCGTTCTGATATCAAGCCAACTGAACCTGAAGAAATTCTTGGACAGGAAAAATCCAGTACAGCTGCACAAAGTACTGAGCCTGGTCTCCATATTCTCAGCAGCAAGCAGGGGACTCTGCACAAGTTCTAATACTGTCCTGGTTAACTACCCATAACTACCCAGCAAAAAACAACACTGCCTGTCCACCCTCTGCAAGAACAGAACAGAGAAATCTGTTCCTTCACTTGAGGTGGCAACATTATTTCTGAACCAGGCATTTCACTCCTGGAAGTCCTGGGAAGTCCACATGTGTCCCTCTGCCTGTAGTATTTATGCAGAACATGATCAATATATTCTAGTCTAGTCCAATCAGATCATCCCTCAAGCTTTGTACAGGATGTAGGTCTGGAGGTGGTATTGGAACAAGGGTGGTTTAGCCATTTCAATATGTTGGGCGACGGCACCAGATTTTTATTTCAAATATCCTGTTATTTCAGAGCCCATGAAGCCATGCGCTCCAACAAGGGTCCATTTAGAAAAGAAGCAGACCCACAGCATAACAGATCCTCCACCAAACAGAACAATGGGCACAAGGGTTTTTTCATATATATCACTGATTCATGCCAACTCCGTTTGACGGGTTTGTTGCTGAAAAGTTCAATCTTAGTCTCATCCGACCAAGGTGCATTGTTCTGGTTAAAGCCCGGATGAGTTATGCAAACTGCATGTTTACATTTGTGATGGTGGGATAGAAGAGGCTTTTTTTCTGGTCTGGAATCATTCCTAAGAAAACCAATTGGTATGCAGATAGCATCCAATGGCCTCTGTGTAGTTTTGGTGAGCCCAAATCTGTGGTGGGAATTCATTTGTCCCCATCTAGACCAGTGGCTAAAAGAAATGGGTATCTGTGTCACATCATATTTATACCCAGGGAAACATGAAGTTATGGATTACAACTTAGAAGTTTCTAGAAACACCAACTAACTTAAACGAGTACAGGACATATTAAATTAGATTTACTTACATTTTTCTTAAGGGATTATGGGGGGTACCAATTGTGCTACTACTGATTTTGTAAAAAAAAAAAAAATATCGCCATGGATTTTTTTTCTAACTGTACTCAAAGGCCGGATTTTTCTTTTCACAATGTGAGATCATGCTACTGCAATAAAAGATAAATTTATTTGAATACTTCTTGCACATCATTACCAGGAGGGCTAACAAATTTGTCCATGTTTGTGTCCCTGCTCCAACACAACCGATATAAACTGCTGAATTATCTTGTCTTTCTCTCACAAAGTTCTGCAGGAACATACTAATGACCCCTTCATTTAAATGAGACTAGTTCAGGGAGGTAAAGGTTCAGGACACTGGCCCTCAACACCAGATTTACCCATCCCTAGTTAATACTAAACAGTTTCACAACTGTATTTTGTTTTGCTTCACTTATTTGTCTAAAAGCATAATAAAGAAATACTCTGTATCTTTTCTTAATGTATTTTCATCTTTGTGTGTTACAGTCTAACAACCTGGCCAAAGCTGTGTCAGCTGCTCACACCTTCCTGCTGAAGCATCCGAATGATGAGATGATGCAGAAAAACATGGCTTATTACAAGAGTCTACCTGGAGCTGAAGAACATCTCAAAGATCTCGAGACCAAATCCTATGAGGTGAAAAGGCACAGAATCATGCATGTTCACAGTCGTGACAACTTGTATTGCTAGCCTGAAATTTTAAGTTTAAGTTTAGCATTTGGTCCATGTTTCTAAAAGAAAGTTTTCTGTAAAATCTAAATATTTTACAAAAATATGCCCATCCAAGTTAATTGAAAATCAGCAAAACTCTGTTCATTTAGTAAAAAATTAGTGCGGTGAAGCAAAATACTGGGACCAGTTGGCATAATTTATAACGTCTCTTTGAAAACAAGAATAAAAACCTGTTACAGACGAGTCACATTTTATAGCACAGAAAATAAAATCTGAAGACTTGGATAATAGTTTATTTTTTACAAGATAAAAGATCACACAAAACAACAGCCCATTAATAGTTGCTGTAAGGATGTATTTTTGGAAGCACTAATTACATCAAAGAAATTATTAGTTGCGGCGAGGAGATTAGGTT
Source organism: Valencia hispanica (assembly GCA_963556495.2). Lineage (NCBI taxonomy): Eukaryota > Metazoa > Chordata > Actinopteri > Cyprinodontiformes > Valenciidae > Valencia > Valencia hispanica. The sequence continues at coordinate 27,924,489 of OY747713.1, forward strand.
TTTGCCAGGGTTTGTTAGTCTGTGTGTTAGCAACATAACTCAAAAAAGTTATAGACACATTTTTATTACATTTTCATGAAATGTTCGCAGTGGGACCAGAAACAAGTGATTACATTTTGGAGGGGATCCAGATCATGGAGGGGTTGGGGGGCAAGCTCTGAACTACTTGAAAACCAATGTATTTGTGTCATCGTGTTAAAAGCAATTACTTCTAAGGTCCTCACTGAATAAATGCACTAAAATGTAAGGTTGGATATTTCTAAATTTATCAGTGGAAGATTAGACTAAAATGTAATTTTGTTAAAGGCTTTTTACTAGGGATGCACAATATATCAGCATCAATAGTGGCTGATGTTAGTCTTTCTTTTAACGTATCTGTCTGATAACTAAAACTGGACCAATATTAACAACTAATGTTTTCTAAAATCAGGTTTATTTTTGTGTTTCTCAAGTAACGAACTGAATTTGGTGTCAGTAATTTGAACCAGAACTATTAGACATAAAGGCTCTTTAAACTTTCTGAAGGTGCTTCCCACCCATACCAACAAATCCTATTATTGGCTCTGTGGGTTTGCAGCCTGTGGTTGGCAAGCCAAATGGGTCTCCCTGGTATTATGAGCTTCAGTAGCTTACGTAAAACACAGAGCAGTATAGACTTCTTTTGTTCTTGTTCTTTAAAAATACATATGGCAGTATTGCATCATGACTGTGTGTTTTGTTTTCATCTAGACTTTATTTTTGCGAGCAGTGAAGGCATATAATGGTGATAATTTCCGTACATCCGTATCGGACATGGAGCTGGCGCTAAGGGACTTCTTCAAGGTCTACGACGAGTGCCTGGCTGCGTCTGAGGGTCCGAGACACGTCAAAGAATTTAAAGACTTCTACGCCTCTATAGCTGGTTAGTTAATCTCTGTCTGATCTACTTTTATCAAGTCTTTCTGGAACTATTAAGATGTCATCATCTTGAAATTGATTTGTTTTCTCTGTTTTCTTTAGATCACTACACTGAAGTCCTTGAGAGAAAGGTGATGTGTGAAAGTGACCTGACACCCGTTGTTGGAGGCTTCGTCGTTGAGAAGTTCGTGGCAACGATGTATCACTACCTGCAGTTTGCCTATTACAAACGTGAGCAGATGCAGCATCCAGGGTTCACCCTATTTATGTTTTTTTCCCAGTAAAACAATTAGTGCATGCAGCTGATCAGTGTCATGTTTTCTTCAGTGAACGACCTGAAGAACGCGGTGCCGTGTGCAACCAGCTACATTCTGTTTGACCCCAATGATGAAGTCATGAACAACAACGTTGAATACTACAAGTACCACAGAAACAAGTGGGAGCTCACGGAGGACGACTTCCTCCCCAGAGCAGTGAGTGACATCCTTTTATTTTATTTAATGTTTATATCTTATGCAGGGAAATCTCATTGAGACGTGAGATCTTAATTTCAATTGGGACTGATCCCTTTATGCTCGCAGCTGAAACATTCACAAGGAACAAAATAAATGTGGATGAATTTCTACAACCTTATGTTTTTGCATAAAGAACTTTTCTTCTAAAAAGAAGAAAAGGCTTTAAAAGGCCCCGAAATAGGCTTTAAAAAATGCTTGTGTGGTTTGAGTTTGACGGTTTTAGAAACTTTAAAGAAAATCTTGCATACAGCAACATAAACTCATACCATAAAATAAAATCCCGCTGTCTGTGTTCTACGATGCTGCAGGGAGTGGTTAGTTTACTAGGCACACCTCACTCCAGGCACAACTCTGGAGCTTTGGAGGAGCTGCAGACAGATGAGCTGTTTTCACTCATTTGGCTTTATAATCTGAATTTATCTACAGGGTTTATTGAAAACTAAATAATCCCAAAATGTACACAAGTGTAACATTTATTCTCTTCACCTTGTGTATGCTTTGACACCCAAAACGCTGATAAGCACATATTTTGTCTGTTTTGGGCAAAGGAAGGAGTCAGTGTGCTCTTTTTGTCTGGATAGACAAAACTAAACATATTGTATGAGGGATTGTCGAGAGGATTGCTGTGGTTGAAGTCTGCAAAAATGGGGCAAAACCTAAAGTCAATGACTCTGTGCAATCTGCTGGGATTCCTTAAATAGAAAACTGTTAAATTGATTGAAAGTTTGTATGATTGTAATGAACAACTGTTCTTGTAAAATCCATTGAGATAACATCTGTTTTGAATTGGCACTATATAAATAAACTGAATTGAATTAAAATGAAAATCCCTCCTAATAATTATTAGTTTGCCAGGAAAAGATATTAATTCAAAAATACAAAATTTGAATGTTTATTTATACCAGTTTTATTGTGTTTATAGTCTATCATATACTATGATTGTATTTAAAATGAATATTTGTTGAATGAATAATTCGTGCCAATTCAGATGGCATTAATATAAAGGTAAAGGTGGCATATCTGATGCTGTTCTATGTTAATATTCTATAGTGATAATTTATAGCTAAGTTTCATGCTGAGATGTGTCTTATTATTAGGTTATTATGAATTAAACATTAGATTTATTTTTCTTAAACATAAAATATATACAATAATCAACATTAATAATCATAGTTTGAGAAGGAGCAGGAAGAAGCAAAAACACTTATATTATCCTGCCCCTACTCACAGTCTATCTATTTCCTAATATGCTGGGTTACATGTGAATATACATATCATTCTATATAAACACACATACACACCTAAATATACCTGTATATACAGACTCTACTTATTATAAGTTTTGGTTGTAAATATGGTGGAAATTTACATCATGTTAAAACGTTGACATAAATCTTCTGGCTGTAGATGAAGGAATAATAGATGGAAAAGTAGTATTTGGGTTTTTTGTGACTTTCAGAAAAGTAAAACTATGTGTTTTTGAACATCAGTTCCTAAGATTTCCTTCTCATAGGTTTTGTGAGCATTTTGGTTTGTGTCTGCTGCAGGAGGCAGTACGATACTACAATCAGACCACCCTTCAGCTGCAGATGTTGGAGTTTGCAAAGCGACGCCTTTTAAGCGATGATGAGGTGCGTGTCTACCGTTACATATTTCTGGGTGTTTGTGGATCATGGATCTCTTGATTCAGGGTATTTTGGGACAAATAAAAGGAACATTAACAATCGGTCACTGTTTTCAATTAAACATGGTTTATTCCCATTAAAACAAGCTTTTACATCCCGGACTGTTTTTTTGGCTTCTCTCCTAGTCTCCGTTTAAGTGTTATTGATAGGAAAGAAAATGGATTATTCAGTCAGGTCACATGAACCCCTGATAAACAATAAGGCCTATGTTCACCAGGCTGTAGTACCACCGGCAGGCATGTGATGGCAGCATGACATCAAGTTAACTTGAGTTATTTTAGAGCATCTTAACAAGTAGGTTTTAAATGTTTTATGTGGTAAATCAAATTTAGTTCTAGCCATAAATTGCTTTACTAATGCTTGATGTTTGAAATCTGAGAGAAAAATCTGAGGATCTCCGCTTTGAAATGAAAGATTCTTTTAATTTGTTCTGTTCTATGTGTGTGTTTCCACAGGGGGAGGTGGTGGAGTTTATAGATGAGTTTCTGGACGAGAACAAATAGCACACATGGAAAAAACTCCCAAATACTCAATCACAAATGATTAAAGTTTGTATTTATTTGAATACTAAGAGTTACTAACTTAACATTTTGGTTTTACCTACACCTATAAAGCATCAGTTGTGTTTGCAATTTGTTGTTACTGTCTTCTGAATTCATTCCATACTGTGAATGGTGTTGTGTTTTTTTTATGACAATAAAATAAGTTTCCAGAATTTTCGTTGCAGTAACTTATAGACGTAGATGTTAGATTCAAGGAATAATTGTTTTTCAAGAAATGTTTTTTGTTTGGCCTATTAAAAGAAAGAAAAGGCTAAACTATTTTCTAAATCGAACCAAATCAGAAATGCTGAATACCTTTAGACAAAGTCTGAACAAAATTTTTTGTGCCTGCGCTTAAGATAATTGCCTTGGTGAGTTAATTAATGAGCTAATTCGCTGTTCCAGGCCAGAGATTCTTTTTTCCACTTGAGCTTTAATTAAAAAAGAAAAAGCCACAAAAAAGTAGAACGTGACGAAGAGTCGAGCTGACGCATTTTGAAAAAACATTGAGTTTGTTATTAATGTTTGAACATTGAGTCTCTGTGCAGTTTGTCTCACAGTGGTGTTAGAAACCCACAGGGGAACACCCACCCTGTGTTCCCGCCTGTCTGCAGGTCTGTATTCTCAATCTCTTCTGTCTCTTTTACTGCCTTTCTTTCACCACGACCACATTTCACTCTCTAATCCTCTGGCTTTTTTATTGCACTGAAGAGTTTTAGTTATTTAGACAGAGTTGGCTGCTATTAATCACATATGTTATCTCATCAACAGATACAGGGGTGACTTTTAGGAATTAAGTGTCAAGAAGCACTTATTTACAATGCCTTAAAAAACTATTAATTACCCTTTTAACAGCAAATATCTGTGTAATTTATTGGAATTTTAGATGTATTCAGCCCTCTTTTCTCTGATGCCGCTAAAAAAATCTGCAACAAAATGTCAGATTTATTCTCAGTATAAATCCAGCTGTTCTGTGAATGCCTCAGAGGTTTATTAGAGAGCATCATGAAGACCATCGATTAAATAAGCTGTAAGACTGTCATTTGCAGTTTCACATAAGCGATGTAGAGAACAGAAAGAGCTCTGGTCAGGTGAAACCAAAACTATTATGGATTTGTTTAGATCAAAGCATATTCATATGTTAGAATGGCCCAGTCAAAGTCCAGGCCTAAATCTTGTCGAGGATTTGAGGCAAGACTTTGACATAAGCTGTTCAAAATAGCTGTTTTTTAAAGGATGGTCAAAATTTCTCTTTATAGATATGGAGGGCATGGTAGAGAAACCCCCCCAAATGATTTGGAGCTGTAATTGCTGCAGAAGCCGGTTTTACAAAGTGCTCATTCAGGGGGACAGAACAAGAAAGCATGCCACACTTAAGATTTTTATTTAGGAAAAAAAATTTAAACCATGAATCACTTCCTTCCTCTTTAAAATTCATCAAATAAAATCTTAATAAAACACATTGAAGTCTATGGCTGTAACATGACAAAAGGTGAAAAAGTGGTTATGAGCATTTAACTTTTTTCCATGCAGGATAATATTCGTATTTCAATCTCAACCACAATTACAGAAACACGTTGAGTATGTTTATCAAGATTAAGGAAACATGTACAGAACATACTTTACCTTCACAATAAACTTTAGATTAATATTTGGGCTAATCATTACAGTTTGTGATTCACACAAATGCTAAAAAGCTTTTTTAAACCAAAACAATGACCTGATGTAACCTCACTAGGGCAGAATGAACTAAGAAATTAGGGTTACTGACCTCTTTTTCTGTATAAGGAAGATGTGATTTTTGCCATACATGTGCAGAAGGCTAATACAATTATAGACGTGCATTAACAGAAATACAATGTATTGCCTATCCTGTCACCACTTTAAATTTGGTTTATTCTCCAATGCCAGGAAAATAACTCCTTAATTTTTTCAAGGCTTAGGAAGTAAATTAGGCGAGCAAAGAGCTGCCAGATCCAACTAATCCCCTCCTTCACTCCCACGCTGGAAATAACAGCAGTTTAAAAACATTTTTATGGAGCTGAAATGAATTGCAAATATATTAGGAGAAAACATCAACAATTCCAAAGCGTCTTACCTCATTAACAGTTAAACTAATTGGCTATATAATGTCTATTTCAAATGTTACTTGCATACCAGTCTAGAAAAAACAATATATAGTTGTATATAAACTACTATATATACTTAAATGTATTTACATTTCCACACTTAAACTCTTAAATCTTCTATCTTTAAAAGATACTTAAAGATATTGGGCACTGTATAGATAGAAAGATAACTAAATTCCACTTGTACAGTACACAAACAAATACAGTTGTACTCATTTAGCAAACTTAACCAAACTGATCAGTCCTATTCATTTGAAACCAAACTGTAATGAAGGCATTGCTAGATGTCTTCTTCAGGGAAGCTTTTTAGAAGAAGTTTGTATTTAGAGTACAAAGTACTGTGGAGGGGAAGGGGTTCATGAAGATTCTTTTCCTGTTTAAATATTACACATGATTCACCTGGCATGTTTTTTTTCCAGTTATGATCGAAAAAGGAATGACTGAATCTCACTTTATGGGTCAAATCCAAATCATGCCGGAACTCGGATGAAGAAGTGTTTATAGAAATAAACCCAAAACTGCATTTTCTCATTTGTGTTGCCTTGCAGCAAAAAGGCCCGGCTTCAAATCACGGCCTGTGGTCAAAGAGGAAAGCAGCAAGCGCTATCGAGCATCACCCGATTGAATTTTTGTTATGGACATTTCAGAAGTGAGCGACTTCTCCAATATGGCGGCTGTAAACATGAGCGGCCCCATCTTCACAGGTTTCCGCGATGGGCATGTAACTTGATTGAATCTCGAATTCTATTGGCAAAAAAAATTCAGCGGTCAGTGTGAAATGCATAGAGGTTTAGTATTAAACCTCATTATCATGTTTATAAAACTTTGATACATAAATATATTCTGCGGACTGTAGCTTTAACGGGGGCATATTTAGGATTCAGTCAGCTGCTGATTGAAGTTACCTCAGATCCAGAGAATATACCTTACAGCCACTAAAAGCAGAAAATATAAAACAAGAGGGCTACTAGGTTTGACTATATAATTAATAGCAGAGGTGGGTAGAGTACCCAGAAATCTTTACTGAAGAGTAGTGATACTTCACAATAATATTACTCAAGTAACAGAAGGCTACAGAGTACACCATAGTAAAACCACTCCTAAAATTATTTTTATCCAAAAGGTTACTGAAGTAAATGTAACCAGTTACTCCCCACCTCTTATTAATATCTGATTAATCCTGGTTGACACCTGGTCTATCTTTCCTGGTCTGTTTTTCTTTACTCTGATTTCATCTCGTGTCTCTTTGCTTTCTGCTCAAGTTTAATGACTAATTTCCAATTCTCTCATTCATTTATTTGATTAGTTGTATAAATTTAAAAAAGGAAAATTACTTTTAAAATAAGAAACAAGTTTTATTCAAAAACAAACATATTTAAATTAGGCCTACAGAACATGTGCTACAATAGATGGATTCAAAAACCTGCATCATCACCCATTTCATAACTCGTGCTGTTGTCATTCTCTTGCTGCACTTTTCGTCTAAAAAAACTTCTTCCATGTTTACATCAGTCTACCTATGCATAAGTCCCAGGCCAGCATGCTGGCTGCTTAAGCCCTTCTTCTTCAGGGGGCTCAGGCAGGCTGGATGCAGGTTATGTTTGGCTGCTGCTGCCTCTCTGTTGGACTCCGGTACTGCATGTTACTGCTGAGAGGTTTTTTTCACCCCTCAAAAATAAAATTCAGATTCAGGGCTTTTCAGAAAACGTCTGGGGCTTGAGCCCAAGTAGCAATCAACCTAGCTCCACCCCTGTCACCCAAATATGCATTTGCAAGTTAAACCTCAATCACATACTTTTTGTACCTCTAGCAGTTAAAAAAAGGCCTCATAGCATGATGCTGCCACCACCACCATGCTTGAGACTTGGCTGAGAGTTCGTAGGTTTGAAAGACTCATCTAGACTCCTCCAAACATACGTCTTTGCATTGGGTCCAAATATTTCAATCTTTACCCAATAAAACTCTCCAGAAGGTATTTGGTTTGTCACCAGAAAAGTTTGGTTGAGCTTGATTGCGTAGGTTTTGGAGCTGGACCATCTTTATTTGCCAGCATCCTCTCTTTGCACAGCAAATTAAAACTGGTCTATCTATGATCAATGATGGTGGTCAGAGCCAGTCAAAATGTATAAAAAAATTTTAAGCAGAGTTTCTTATTTTGTCCATGCTTGATAATTTTGTCATGATCATGTATAACTGCATTACTTTAACATGTTACATTTACCCAATGTGCCAACAATCATGTAAAATGACTCTGACAGATTGTGTTTTGTTCCACAGTCAGATTATATACTAAGTAAATAGCACTTTAATAAAGTCTATAGTTTAAACTTTTTAAAAAATAATGTCCATAGCAAATCTTAAAATGTTTAACTCCTAGGATACATGTTTTCAGCTGTTCAGACAGTTTTGAGAATTTCTTTCCTCACAGTTTAAGGTTAAGTGAAAGGAAGATGTGTGTAAAGGTACATTGTATATAATTTAGCAATTCACCTAAACTGTTTCTGAAATGTGAGTCCCTTCAGCAATAAACCATCTAGCAATATAAGGTGTAAAAAAGATAGGTCTTTTAGTAGGGTTATTAAAACTTGACAACCACATGTGCCTAGGCACAGTAGCATGCTAATTTATTTACACTGTGGATTAAATGTATCCCAGCTCAGATAAAACTAGCAAAAATTGTAATGTGCTTTAAATTATGTAATTGTTTGTATATTTTTCAAAACTATATTGCTGAGTTCACACTGCACGCTTTGTCGCTGTCAAAAAACACTGACAAAGAGACTAGTTTGAAGCCTATAAATTTTTTAAGCATTAAGCTTGCAAAGCCCGCCACTTGCTGAGCAAAAACAGAACGCGTGGGCGGGGCTTCCTCTGTTACCGGATGTTTTAAACAATGGCAGATCATATCGAGAGAGTGGTTTGGTTTTATTTGCTAAACAAAGCTAGACAACGTCGTCGTCGGGCGCATCAGCGCCGTTTGTGTATACACGCCATTCTTAAGAGGTGCTCTGAGTTTGGAGAGTTTAACCATTTTCTCCAGGAGCTGCATATGGATGAGGTTCGCTTTCACCATTAAAGAAATGCGTTGTGACATCACTACAGTAAGACAATACAGTGAGATTGGTTGATGCTCGGATGACAGCGGCGAAAGTTCAGCTCGCTAAACTTCTGCGTTGTTGGCTTTTGCCGCTTTGAAGCTTGGAAAGCATCAAAAGTTAAAAAAATTGCCACGGCCAGAGCACACAAACCATCACGGAGACTCTCACAGCCTTCTGATTGCTTTAAGCATAGACTTAACATGTAATCTTCCCGTTCTGGGCGTTGACGTTTTGGGCAGTGAAAAAGGGCCTTGTAGGTGTTTCAAATATCTGTACATTTAGTGCATTTGGCACCCTATTTTGTGTGAATTCAAGGTGTCTTTGGGGTCTAGCAGAGGACGCCATAAGCACTCACAAAGATTGCTTATATGTCAGTCTGATCTTGATACAGAACAGCACTGGCTTCCCCTTCGTCTGAGGGTGACTGTTTGTTTCAGATGGAGGAAACCTGGACACAGCCACAACCTAACTTGATACTGGCTTTGGAATGAATAAAGTTAGCTAACCTTCTTACAGCTTGGTCTTAAATCCTGTTGAAAATTGGTGAACTATGCCAACAAGCCGGATCTATACACCTTTAAATTAACTCTACCAATTCTGGCAAAAAGAGTGGTCAGAAGCTTGTTGATGGCTACAAAAACCGTGTCAAGGTGCAAAGAGAGATATAAACAAACATTAGTAGGGGTTTATGTGTATATTTGAGTCTGTATATACAATTTACACTAAGTTTAGGTTTGAGAAAATCTATTTCAACTTCAAACATATTTTGCCATGTCTTGATTTTTAAAGTTGTAGATCATCCATCCATTTTCTGTACCCGTCCATTCTATGCAGGGTTGCGTGGGGGGGCTGGTGCCTATCTCCAGCAGTCACGGGGCGAGAGGCAGGGTACACCCTGGACACCCTGGACAGTCCATCACAGGGGAACACAGAGATATACAGGGTAAACAACCATGCACACACACACACACACACACACACACACACACACACACACACACACACACACACACACACACACACACACACACACACACACACACACACTCATACCTAAAGGCAATTTAGAGAAACCAATTCACCTAACAGTCATGTTTTTTTGGACTGAAGCCAGAGTACCCAGAGAGAACCCACGCATGCACAGGGAGAACATGAAAACTCCATGCAGAAAGACCCCAGGCCGGGATTTAAACCCAGGACCTTCTTGCTGAAAGGCAACAGTACTACCAACTGCACCACTTTACCCTAAAACAATGAATAACTTAAAAAAAATATATCTGATACTAATATGACATGCTGCATGCTGTACATTATGGATGCCTCTTTATGTTTTACCAGCCAATTGTCACAGAAGGTCAAAATGGTCATGTTGTTCTTTTCTTTTCTCAATTTATCATGATCCTCTTTTGGTCCTCTTTAGGTCCAAAAATAATGACTTCAGATTTGTTTCTGTTCAGCTGGAGAAAGTTATGGCACATCCATCCATGTCTTTGGTCGATGCATTGATTTAGGGTTTGAATGGCTTCAAAGTCACCTGGTGACATTGTAATGTAAAGCTGAGTATCATCTGCGTAGTTATGGTAGCTAATGTTATTGGTTGTTATAATCTGGGCTAATGGGAGCATGTAGATATTAAATAGGAGAGGCCCTAGGATGGAGCCCTCGGGCACCCCACATGGGATTTCTGTTCGTTCTGATGAAGTTTCCTATTGAAACAAAGAAGTCTCTGTTCTTTAGGTAGGACTCAAGCCAGCCAAGTACTGTACCAGAGTCCGACCCAGCTCTCCAGTCATTCTAATAGTATTACGTGATCAACAGTGTCAAATGCTGCACTGAGGTCCAACAGAACCAGAACTGTGGTTCTACCACAGTCTGTATTAAAAACGAAAAACTCATCTGTTTAAAATTGCCTTTGAGTAAGTGATTGTCATATGTATCAAATCTGTTCATGCTCTCTTGCTTTACTGATGATTCTCTTGCTTTATTGACTTAATTTCCAATGTTATATTCTGTTTTTTTCCTTGTGTTTAATCACCAAATCATGTAAAGCACCTTGAATTACCCTGTTGTTGAAAGTGTGCTATACAAATAAAATCCCCTTGCCTTGCCTTGATCCAGGATCTCCAACTCCATTCCCAGAGAACTCCATGCTTTTAAACATATCCCTGCTCAACCACACTAGAATCAAATATCTGCATTACCTATTCAGCAAGTCTTCAAGTTCTGCAGAGACCTGATAATGAGTCAGATATTTGGTTCATGTGTGTTGGACTGTGAATGCATCTGAAAGTTACAGAATGATGGCTATTGTGGAATGGAAATGGATACTCCTGAATACTCTATCTAACCATCACTATCTTCTAATCTTTTCCCCCTTAGTTATTTTCACTCCTTTGTGACCAAAGCAAAACCCCCTGTGAGGGTTTAAACCACTTAGTTTTAGCACTCTGGTTCCACAGACATAACAATAAAGATTGAGATGGATCAGTCAAAAACAAGGGTCTTCCAACACACCTGTTTCAAATGGTTGAAAGCTGTTATCAGTTTGTGCAGATACCCATTAAACAGCAATCTTGTAAATTAGGCGTGTTGAAGATGCAACCAATCTAAAGCTTTTATGAAAACGGATTCCAAGGATCAGATTTTGACATTCTTTAGTTACGGCAACATACATCAAAGTACTAAAAAAAAGTTTTAAAATGGCAAAAACCCTGGGCAATACAAACAAGTTTCACTAAGATGTTCAGAACCTTGAAAGTTGGAAATATGAGCTGATATAATCAGGGAGGAAGGCAAGCCTTGTGTAACAGCTTCCCTATAGTCATGTATATATTTTTTTTGTTTCTTGGTTGTAGGCACAACCCATTTGTATCCAGCTACATGCATACGTTTTAAAGTAATAGCAAGGTGTATATTTTTAGCTAACTCAGCAAGTCGTTTTTCATCAAAGCAGAAGTGCAGATAGTTATCAAACCCAAAGTGTTCACATCTGCAGTTAGAGCCTAACATGATGTAGGGAAGTACATTCCTCCTGTTTATCCAAATTCTTCTATCCTGCTTGAATGTCTCTGTTTTTCTTCAATGTCCTCGTTGTCCATTCCTACACTTTCTGCTGCATCTCTATCTGTTGGCCCTGTCCACTCTGGCTTTGACCTTTTCCATTCATCTCGTACAGTGAACTTTTCTGCTGTTTCCGTCGATAACACCACACCCCGATGATGACTGCTGTGGCCATGGCACACACCGCCACAATGATGGCTGCTACCTTCGCCCCTTGCGTGGTTGAGGTTGGAGGGTGGGGAGGACAGTCCCCACCCGCACAGATTGTCTTCCTCTTCTCTCCTTCGATCTCACCCATTTCACCTGGCAGATTGTCTACAGTGTGTTCCTCCATCACTCCGGGAAAGATGTTCCCGTCATGCACCGGTGGAGCTGGGCCGTGATCGAAGAAGGGGTGATTGGTGAGATCATCCAGCCAGGAGTGGGTGGGAGCAACTTGTTGTGTGTCATAATCCAGGGTGTCGGAGTATGAGGGAGAGTTTGAATGGTCAGATGAGGTAGCTGGAGTTCTGAAGCTAGGCCAGCCCTTCTTCTCCCTCCCTTGGTCTGATTTAGGTGCCATAGTGGGGGATATATCTTCATCTGACAAACTGATGTGAGGAACCCGTTTACGTACTTCCACGTCATTGGGTTTATCTGTTGTCTTTACCACACTGGTTCTCATCTGCCCTTTTGTGGAATCACCATTTTCTGTGTCAAATAGATCAACGGGATATCCATCCAGCCAGGCATTATCTTTGGAGGTCTTAGTTCCTGCTTCACTCTGGGTGATATTTGGGCGCCGCTCATTGGCTACAGAAATTATTATATGTGGGTGATCATCATCGTCTTCATGGCTGTCATGATCGTCATAGCTCTCCTCATCTTTGTCTTCATGATCATTGTGAATGTCATCTTCATCATGATCGTAATGCTCCTCTCCATCATCATGATCGTCACTTTCTGGAGGTTCCTCAGAATTATCAAGATGTTCTCCATCGTCGTCTCTGTGATCATCATCATGATCCTCCTTACTTGGATGACCATCATGTGCATCGTCTCGATCATTGTATTCCTGGGTGCGATCACTGCCACCTTCATGCTCGCCCATGTCATAATGGTCATCGTGATCATCATCATCATCTTTGTTCCGATCACGTCTGTCTAAGTCATCATACTGAGCTGGCTGCTTCACATTGTCATCAAAATCCTCTTCCTGGCGACTGTCAGGATCATCGTGATCATCAGTGTGGTCGTCTTCATGGATGTCCAGGTCATCATGGTGGCTGTCATCATGATCATCGTTATCATCTCTGTCATCACCAGGATCATCAAATATGTCCCGCTCATCATCACGATGATTATTTCTGTCTAGGTCATCATCGTCATGATGATGATGATCATCATCGTCATGATGATGATGATCATCATCATCATCAACGTCGATGCTTTCAATCCTTTCTTGGCTCTCAGTTTCTTTGCTCTCCTCAGACCGGGCACCAGAAGCTCTCTGTGTTGCTTGTGTGACTGAGTCGCTGGCAATGGGAGGTACTTCCTCCTGGAAGGCCTCTGAGGGGAACCAGAACATGTGTTTTTGGGAGAGAACAGATACAGGCTCCTCCGTGGCTGCAGCTGCACCAGTCCGGACCAACTTGGTCCTGTCCTGGTCAAACCTAGGATGGACCGTGAAAGCATCTTCCTCTCTCTTTGCTACTTCATCCACAGTTCCTTCAAAAGTTCTACTGTTATTCATCACCTTTACTCGTATGTCGTGCTCTTTATGACGATCCTGGTGATTCTCTTCTACATTTAACCAAAACCTTGTCTCTTGTTGCTGCAGAATCCTCTTCCCATCTCGAGAAGCATCTTCAAATACCTCGTCTTGACTGTCATGATCATGATCTGCTTCTTCATAGGAATCTTTAAACTTGTCTTCGTAGTCTACATGGGTTTCAGCTGCATCTAAAGATAAAATTATGAAAGACATTGATCAAATTTAGAGCTACATTATATTAAATGATAGATTTCATGTTAAGGTTGGACAGAGTGCATGAAATTTGGGTAGTGTTTCTTAGCCGCCGCTATCAGTTTATAAAGCCGTTTTCAGACAGAAGTTCTTGAATATTTGCGGACAATTCCATCCGGTCTTTAACCGGAGTTGTGTTTTCAAACACGCCACTTTTGTCCGGAACATTGCCTTTCGACTGGTTTCACACAGCAAGAAATGTACCGGCGGATTCTGATGAATGTCTGGGGGGTGGGGGGTGCAGGGGAGTTGGGGGGGGTTGTATATGGATATTACGTAAACTTAGTGTGGCGGGCGTACGTCATTTCCCCAAACAAATGCATTATTTCAAAGATGGTCGATGAAATAGCAGATCTACTCGCAGGGCTCGTCTTTGTGATGTGTGCAATTTTGCGCACATGGAAACGGTTAAGAGACATTGACGAATAAGCTGAAAAGAAAATAGTGACATTTATTCGTCATCAACGTGTGCGCTCGTGCGTTCCCTGCCCCTCTCCCCTTTTCCCCACACCCCTGCAGCTTTCGCGGAGCATTACCTGCTTGTCTGAATGCAAACACCACACCGCGAAAAGTCCACTCTTGTTACTAGGTCTTCATCCGTAAAATTACTGGTAAAGGGTATCCGGACAAAGTCCAGAAGATTGCTTTCAGACACAAAAGCAAAACAGACGAAGTCCGGAAAATTACAGTTTTTCATGGCCTGTTTGAAAGGGGCTTATGCTTGTCTAATCTGGAACAAACTTCCAGAAAACTCAAAATCTGCTGAAACACAGTTCTTTTAAATCCCAACTAAAAACGTATCTGTTTAGTTGAGTTGCCTTTGAGTAATGATTTGATGTATCATGTTTTGTGTATTCTTCTTGCTGTTTTTACATTATATGCTTTGTAATGCCTTGATGTATATGTTTATGCTTCTTGCTTTGTTGCTGTTTTTACTTTACATGCTTTGTCTGTGTTTTAGTACTGTTTTTATAATACCTCTTAATCATGTAAAGCACCTTAAATCACCTTGTTGTTGAAAGTGTGCTATGCAAATAAAATTGCCTTGCCTTAGCCTTTTCAAACTGTAGGATTGAATATGTTCTCAATGCAAATCCAAAACTTTAAAGCATTAAAAATGCATTGCATCCCTTCTTATCTTCCCTTCTGGTTCAGAGGTCAAAGCATAATACGCAGCTGATAGCTGCCATTATAGTCAATAGGTCCGTTTCCGACGGGCGGGAAGCAGCATGAATTTGATGCATCCCAGAAGCGTTGTGTCGCAGCCCTCTTCTAAATTTACCCGGCAGGCCTATTTTTGGTGGGTCTACGCCTCCAGAAAATGTCAAGATTAGCACTTTAGATGGGACCAGACAGGAAATCAGATATGGGAGCAGTTTAAAGCATTTGGCTATTTTTCTAAATAAAAGACCCATGCAGAATTCTGATTGCTTAACTAGGAAAAAAAAAAAGTAATCACCAGTCACACCAGGTTTGAAGTCAGACGATCTGTGGGTCTAAAGCCTATTTTATAATTCTCCGTCAGCAAGTTTGCACTCACATGCACACGTATTGACGGAGACATTTTCCTTTTATACTTCTCCGTTGGTGTGCCAGTGTTGGGAAGAAATTCTCCGCCAGGACAGCAGGGGGTGCAGACTTTTACTGGCTGGTCCGCCTAACATTGCAGTAATGTCTCTGGAGAACAACAGTTTACTTACTTCAGCTTGTAAATACATTTCCACTCATGGCTGACAGAGAACAAATTTTGCTTGCGCTGGAAAGCTTTTTACTAGAAGTGCAGCTCATTCAATATTCTCAAACACATGTAAACAAACAAAGACAGCTGTCTGTTTTGTTGTTCTCCACACCTCCTGGTGTTTAAAATGGCCAAAAGACCATATTAGATCAACTTTAGTGCCCAAAAGCTGCATTTACTACTACAACGGATAGTTATAAAATTGGGCTCAACTCCCTCTGTCCTTGCGTGGCTGTCGGAGAGCCCTTGCATTAAAGTATGGTGGCGCTGTGGCTCTGCACCTCCGCTGATGGAGAAGTATAAACTAGGCTTTTTGCTGGTTTTCGTCATGGACAACGAGAAGTTAATCTTTAAACTGGAGAATCACCCAATTTATATGATACCAGTGATCATTCTTACAAGGACAACATGAAAAAGGAGAAGGCATTGACAGAAATACCTGCAGTCTTGGGAGTGGATGGCGAGTTTTGTGGATTATTTGTCCCTTACCAGCTAGTCACAACATGAAAAATACTTTGATTTGTTGCATCTCTGGATCTACAACTAGATGGATGTGGGGTGTTCGAATAAAATGTCAAAATCTGTATCTGATGGATATTCCTGAATCCCAAGACAGGCTGACGACATGCTTTCACATCAAATTAAATTCTCTGGCCACATCTGTTTCACAATAAGTGATAAAGTTATTTATTCTGTTTGTACCTTTAAATTAATCTTGCACGTATGAGGAGCCAATACATTGCACATCTTTTCTTGTATACAGAAAATGTTAAACAAATTAAATTTGATTTTTACAGACACACATCTGCAAATACAGGTACTTAAAAATAAACTGTCAAATAGGCCAAACCTGTAGGGACCTTTTCACAATAAAACAGGTAAAACTACTCTAGGAAAGCTAGGTGTTGTGAAAAAAGGAATGGATAAATAGATCAACTCTTTAAACATTTTATTAAGTAATGTTTTATACTACATGCAACAATTGAACCAGTACCTGTTGTGATATTGCTCTAATGCTAAAAAGCTTGTTTATTTGGTGGTAAAAATTAAATTAATCTAAATCAGTCTACTGCAAGACCCTTTCACGCAGGGATAATTTACACAAAATGTAGCATTATTAATCATAGGTTAGCATTTTTAAATCTGTTTGTTCACATGGATTTTACATTATGTACATGGCAGTCTTTAGTGACTCCATAAATCAGTTACTAGATCATAAATAACTTAGCAATATGTTTTTATTTTTTTATTTGTCATTTGTAAATTATCTTGTAAAGCCTCATGTTTATATTGAAGCCATTTAAAAACCACAGCTCTAGACCAGAGACCTATCAAATCCAACAGACTATCTGTCTACTCAAAGCTGGTTGAGGGGAAAACCTTTAGACTTTTTTCTATGTTAACATGGCCACAGTATGGCATGTCACATTAAGGTGTCAAAGCAGACATTTTAATCAGAAAGTCTATTTTCCAGCAGCCAAGACACAAGCACTTCAAAACTTTAAAGAGATAAAAATTAGAGCCATCTGTTTGGTCACAAAATGTTACTTTTTTTTACCTTTAACACAAATCTGCACAGTCCCATACCACTCCCCGCAGCTGTCACACAGCAGGCTGAAGGCGGTGTGACCGCTGGGCATCACGTAACCAGGTGTGCACGTGTACAGCAGCTCGTCTCCTATCTCAAACCCTGAGTGATCCTGCAGACGAGCGTTGGGGAAGGATGGAGGGTCCCCACAAATAACAGCTAATAACATCAAACAAAGAGACACTTGTGATGTAACATACTTTGTTAGGTAAAGATTATTCTCTTCTGATGAGTATGAATGTCGCTACATTTCACTGAAATCAATATTAGGATTAAATTAATAGTTTCTGTCATGGAAATATACACTACTCACAATAAGTTAGGGATATCGTGAGAGACTCAGTGGATGTCATACATATGCTGTTTGTTTCACTTTAGAGATTTTGGGGATAGGGAGGCAATTGTATTTGGGTGATAGACACACCACGTTTTCTCACTGTGTACAGTGTGCCTTACATATTGGGGTCAACACCAAAAAATAGTATAGACAACCCTTTTCAATGTGGCATCAATTTCAACATTCTGTGGGTTTAAAAAGCTGGTATTGTCAGTAAGTCATTCCAAGTTCATCCTTCAAACAGCCATGAACACACAACGTCACTTAACGGACGAGCAGCACCACATGGCCCTAACGCGCCTTCAGGTTGGTGGCAGGCAGTCAGATGTTGCACATGAACTTGGGTGTGTCTCAAAGTCTCATCAGCAGAGTTCCATCAAGACACAGAACTACTGGCAGAGTTTGTGACAGACCCAGGAGTGGAGCCCCACGAGTGACAGACTGCAACGATGACCAAGTACCCAAGGACCTATGCACTCAGACATTGTCATGGAACAGCCACACAGCTGCAGGCCCGTTTACGAGATGTGACGGGGTACTAGGGTTTCATATTGTATGGCCAGCAATGTCCCCTGGCCTAAACCCCATAGAGCACGTTTGGGACCAGCTGAAGCAGAAACTGGATGATCGTACCCCACTGCCTCGTGACCTGGCAGAACTGCGTGTAGCACTTGTAGAAGAGTGGAAGCATTGCCTCAGGACAACATCATGAGGCTAATGAGGAGCATGAGACGTCGTTGTCAAGCTGTCATTGTGGCAAATGGTGGAAACATCCACTACTGACATTGTCAGTTTGTGTTATTTGGGGCTACCCTTGTTGTCTACATTTTTGGGGTAATAAATATTACACTAATGAAAATGGGGTTTCTTCTCATTCATTATTAGTAATATCAAAGGATACTTTTACTTATTTCATAAAATTAAGACCAAATAGGAATAGCACTCATGTAAATAACAATATCCTTAACTTATTGGGAGTAGTGTATATAAAAAAATCATTTAAAAGATGATAAAATGACAAAAATAAGGTAATGCTTATATTCCTTTAAGGCTGAAGTTTGATCAGAAACATGCATCAAGTGAACCAGAACTGATGCATCAATTCAAAAAGAAAGCACAAATAGGGTCCGTTCTGTTGTTTAGTAAATATCACAAAGAGAGCTGCAAAAAATGACTTGTCAAAGCATATTTACAGTTTGGAGCATCATTATATGTCAATTTACATGACTGACCTTTGTTTTTCATACAGTAAGCACTCAGGTGTGCAGTGTCCTCTGTAGCATTTTCTGTCTTCACGCTAACTGCTTTCAATGAGCTCCCATCAGCGTTACAAACCGTGGTCCTGCAGACAGACACAAAGACAAAATTCCTTTCTAAAGTATTCACTCCCCGTGAACCTTTCAAAATTCTGTCTCATTACAACCAAAATTTCAGTTTATATTATTCAGATTTTATGTGATTGACCTACACAAAGTAATGCATGGTTGTGAAGAGGAAGGAAAATTATTATTTTCACAGTGATGTACGGTTTCTTCCAAAAACCTAAAAAAAATAAATCATGGAATAAGTCATAATTTAGATCTTTTTTATGGCAGGTAAACCATGCTCCTCTAAAACTGAAAGGTACTACCATATATGCATGACGATATATCATCTGGAACCAGAGTGGGAGACTGCCTTTTGCTGTAAGCAGAAAAAAATGTTTTTTTCTTGACTCAAAAAACATCTTTCTAACAAGGATATGTCAGATGGATGAGGGGTTGCATACTGGCAACACAGTAAAAAGGATAATGTAAACATTCTGTCCTTAAAGATCTTCTACTCTCAAAACATGGATCAGATTTGTGATAGTGAAGATCAACACTTTATGTCACTAGGATTAGTAAGTAATTAGCAACTTGACAATAAGGGAAGAAACAACCCAAAGCTGAAGGACAAGGGCAAAACACAGTTCAAATCACAGAAATGGCAAATAGCTCCAACAGAGCCAGAAGCCAGACCTTTGAGGAGATGTTTGTTACCGCAAGGAAATTATGTTGCTTTACAGCGTTTTCTTAGTTTTCGGAGTCTGTCAGTACGAAATATGTGCTGCTGTCCATGGATTGTTTTACTAAATAAACCAATAAAATTATAAATAACAACTCCTTTCTTTGTAAATCAATATTCTGGCTGCCTTTCACATGTGCCGCATTATCTTCAAGTGATTTTTGTAGGTTGAAAGATCATGATCATGTAAAATAAATAACTGTAGAGAGACCTAGAGGTTGGGTGGCGTGATGACATCCTCAGAATACAATTTTTTTTACAGCTATTTGTAGTGAAGTTTAAGGCCTTAGGGATAGACTATGAACTGATCATGTTGGGAAAAGTGAGACTTTTAGCAGCTTCCATTTACTGCCACTATGTTTTACACTGTTATCACTGCATGGCTCACTATAAGTATTATGGTGACAGCTGTTTTTTGTTTTTTTTTAAGGGGAGAGTAAAAATGCTGGTCAGAACTGCAATAAAAATAAGACCCACCTAAATGTTGCCAGAAATGTATATTTAAAAAAAATATTAATTTCAATTTGTGACTGTGACAAATTCCAGGTAAACTGAACTCGTCACACATTGCTTTTAAATCCTTTTGAGGTGTGCCAGTTTGCTTGATCTCCAGACTATTGCCTCTCAAACAAATGTTCTCCTGACTCCATCTTCCACACTGGACAAAAGGCCAAATGAATATTTGCGCTATGAAAACAAATTTGAACTTAAGTCTTTCCCACCACTATCTTTATCTTGTGTTGGGCCCTGCGTTTTGCACTGTGATTTAGGTGTTCTAGGCATAATGTTGTAAATCTTCAGCAGCTTTTAGCTGCATTCTCAGCCAATCATGCATGCTCCCTTTAGCATCGTTTTTTCTTTTGAAAATGTCTTGCTTTCAGACGTGGAAATTAGCTTGAAGCCTGAACACAAGTGAAAATGAAAACCTGTAAAAATGATGTTATATTCTCTTTAAAAGGAGCAGCTGGAGAAATTGACATGTCTGAGTCTGAGTACAACTGAACTAATCAAAATATTTAGAAAAAAATTGGAGAAGCAGTGCGATTTGGTGCTCACAGTTCTTCAGCATGTAACAGAGAAAACTGTAAAAAGATATGGGAAAGAAAAACATAGACAGGCAAACCTTGACCTATCCACCTGCAAACATCTGTCTGAGAAAGAAAAACGTGTCACATAAAAGAAGAGCTACATCTCAAATTATTTCCTTCATGCTACATGTGAAACCAAAAGGTCTGAGTCCGTTTGTGTAAGTATGAAACTTAGTGCTGTGGGGGCAACATATGTGATGGACAAGTAAGAAGATAATGTTAATACCTGGGAGTTAGGCTGAGA